>OX451738.1:637707558-638307558 GCA_948472305.1 Vicia faba
TATATATATATATATATATATATATTATATATATATATATTTAGGTTAAAATACAAAAATACCTATATTTTTTATTATATTAATATTTGGCATAAAAAAGCACTTTTTATAAATATATTTCATTTTATTTTATTTTTGTACATAATAAATAAATACTTGTATAAATTAAATAATATATATATTACTTAATAAAAATTAGGGTTTTACCTTAAAATACAAAAAACTCCAAAAAATAATACTTTTTTTTATTTTATTTATTTGACATAAATAATACTTTTTTTCATACATATAAAAACCCTTTTTGCATTTTTGCATCTTTATTTTATTTTCCATTTAATTAGGCAATCAATTATCTTGTAAATATTCCAAAATTGATGTAATAGCTAGGTTTAATTTCCTTGTCTAAATATCCTTCCATTTGAACATTTGTACCCCCCTTCCCATATTGTGTTGTAATAGTGTAGGAATTTTACTTTTCGCACTTTAACGCTTTCTAAATATACCATGCTAGAATTAGGGTTTGTATGCAAATAAAACGAACAAAAATAGCTTGACCTAATTTCAAGATAAAACAAGCATGAAAATGGACAACACATATCACACTTGCACCCCTAGGGTATCCCACTTGTTGCCTTCAAATAAATGGGCCATATTGCATGTTAGGTTTCTTTGGGTAAAACAAACAATCAAATGATCATAGTCCCTCGATGACGCTTTCGAAAAGTTGCCTAAAATGATCAAGTCTCTTTCAAAGAGAAATTGCCCAAAGATACTTAGCACTATTGCAATTATGGTCTAAACAATGCCCGCGCCCGTCCCTTTCACCTCCTAATACAAGATTGTCCACCAAATGTAATGGTGGAACAAAATTGTTAAAAAGGTTAAAACATAACAAAAATCTTTGAGAACTTTAGGGTAGATAGCTCTTAAGTACTTGTCAACTTGCAAAACAAAACACTTGCCTATTTTCAAACCACACTTCACAAACACTTTCAAAACAAACTTTCAAAACAAACTTTCAAAAACCTTGGAACATCTTTTCAAAAAGACAAACACCTTTTGTAAAACATTCGAGTAAAGAATTGTTACAAGGGTAGCCTATACAAGGCATCTTTTTTCAAAACATTTTCAAAACCACACACCTAGCACCATTTCAAACAATTGAAAACCAAGGCAAGTTTGATCTAAGCAAGTACCTAAGAGCCCATGGATAACCATGGATAGAAAGGGTGCTAATACCTTCCCTCTATATAATCTATTCCCCGAACCCAAGAAAAATCTTAAAGGTTTTTACTGTGCTTTTTAAACCTTTCCTTAGGATAAAATAAAAAGTCGGTGGCGACTCTTGCTCAACCGAAACATTTGCGAAAACAAACGCAAAACCATAGTCAGTTCTCCCACCGTATCACAGAACTGGCGACTCTGCTGGGGAGAATTTTTAAAGTGGAGTAACCTTAGGGCTTAGATCACCCTCTTGCATGACTAATTGTTTGAATTGATTGCTTTATATCTTGGCTCTATTGTTTGGGTTTGCAATCCTACACCCGGATTTTGGGAAACATTCATAGATAGCAATACATTGTGGAAACTGTGCGGTGTATACCGACACGGTCGAAGCAATAGCTATATTAGTGCGACATATTTGTGAGTACCGGTAACCCTTGAGTTCAATCAAGGAGAGTACGGGGCCGCTGAGTGATGTCACTAAGCACTAATGACCTAGAACCTTACTTGACCATCTTGGCCTTTTATTAGGAGTAGTGAGATGACCGGCTTTGGTGCAGTCCGAAGTTGGTAGATACTCGATACTACACTCATTGAGGGTTGTTTTCTTGGAATATTTTGGTCGCTAGTTAAGTGGCTAAACCAAAACAATGAACATTGAAAACAATCCAATGATATTGAGCTCCTTAGAACCTGGTTACTATTTATAGGACAGGTTTTTAAGCCAACTACACTCAAGAGGGTACTTGCCTATGAAACCCCATGCAAGCTTGAAACTAGGGTTTGGTGTGATTTGCTTGTACATATGTTTTGTGCATACATCATAAACATCATAAAAAATCATATGCATTCACTAACCATTTCAAGGGTTTGGATCTTCATCTTTGCTCTTGTTTCGTAGGTCATGGAAGTTCCTCGCAGAAACACCATCCAAGTCAACCTTGTGAGAATTTCTCCTCAACTCAAGGAGCTCACCTCAAGAATTCCGGAAAGCTCATCCTTCAGTGGAAGACATGGTAGACTGCTCAGCCTAGTCAACACCAACATTGAAGAAGACATGATGAAAGTGCTATTCCAGTTCTTTGACCCTCTTCACCACTGTTTCACTTTCCCTGATTATCAGTTGGTGCCCACTTTGGAGGAGTTTTCTCAACTCCTGAGAATTCCTATCCTTAATCAACTACCCTTCAACGGTACGGAAAAGGAACCAAAGCCGGAAGATGTTGCTCGAGCATTACATCTACAACCATCTGACATCAAGGGGCATTGGGAAACCAAAAGCGGCGTCAAAGGATTCTTAGCAAAGTTCTTGTTTGAGAAAGCACAAGAATGTTGGAACTCATTGGACCTACAAGCCTTTGAAGAGATTATGGCACTCCTTATCTATGGGTTGGTCTTATTCCCAAATTCTGACCAATTGGTAGATATCAACGCCGTCAAAATCTTCTTGTCCAAAAATCCAATACCAACATTGCTTGGGGACATTCTTCACTCATTTTACACACGAACAATGAGAAAGAGGGGTGTTCTCATGTGCTGTACTCCTCTCCTTGCAAGGTGGTTTATTTCGCACCTTCCACAATCTGTCTTGAAGAATGACCAAGGCTCTAGGTGGTCCCAACGGTTGATGACTCTTACTCACTCTGATGTGCATTGGTGTTCTCGGTCTAGAGAAAATGTCATCATCGTCGATCGTTGCGGAGAGTTTCCTAATGTTCCTTTACTTGGAATTAGGGGAGGTATCACCTACAACCCTTGCCTAGCTTTGAGGCAATTTGGATATGCACGGAGGGATGGCCCTCATGACATGCTGATTCCTGACCTAGTTTTTGACTTCGACAACGATGCGCAAGGACTTCGCCAAAGATTCATCAGAGCTTGGGGAAGACCCAACAAGGTTGATAGCAAGACTCTGGGACACAAGAAATCCATCCCTCTTGAGCCTTATCTCAAGTGGGTACGAGCCCGAGCCCAAAGTCTGATGATGCCTTACCCTCATGTTCTCCCAGTGATTAAAGAGCCCGTCAAGGAAGGAGAGGTTCCCTACACCATCCTACATCCAGACATGCCTACATCGTGGGAGGAAATGCAGAAAAGTTGGATTCAGCTCAAGGAAGAACGAAATACTTTTGAAGCTAGCTTCTACGCCAGTGAGAAGAAGGTTCTAGAGCTTACCCGTCGACTCCATGAGAAAGAGGCCCTCAACACCTACATCGCACCAAAGAGGATGCGCAATGTCTTTTTGCCTTGAGAAGTTATTTTGTAATATTTGGCCCATGGGGCATTTATGTACTAACAAATTTCTTCTTATTAATATGACGTGCGTTCTTCTTTGTCTGAAACAATTTTGAATGTCCTAAATCCTTGAATGCATTGCATACATAAGCATACCATTCATCATGTGCATAAGCAGGGCTCACTCCAGGTTTCCTTATTTGTCTGCTGTTTATTTCAGTAGGATAGATCTCGAGCAAACAGTCAAAGACCTGCAAGCTCAAAATGCACAGTTCCAGCAACTCCTGATGACCTTGGCTAAAGGTCAGGAGGATATCAAGACTCAATTGGGGAACAAAGACCCAGTGAAAAAGAAGAAAAAGAGACTCGGGTTGGCTACTTTAGGGAGAAGATTTGACGGAGAAGCTCGGAGAGTGCTTGAATTTCCTCCTATCTCTGATGAAGGAACCAGCAAAGGAGGTGGAGCTGCAGTACCTTCTGAGTCTGATGCGGAAGAAGAAGAGGTCGAAGAGGATGAAGATTATTCTAATCAGCAATACCCTTCAGCTGATGATAAATACAAAGGGCTAGAAGACAGATTGGCCGCCATGGAGCTACAAAGAGTGCCGGGTTTGGACTTTGAAGACTTGGGTTTGGTTGTCGGGATTGTGATTCCCCCAAAGTTCAAGGTGCCAGTGTTTGTGAGGTATGATGGGCTGTCCTGTCCAAAAATGCATCTCAGGTCCTACGTGAGAAAGATCCAACCCTATACGGCAGATAAAAACCTTTGGATTCATTTTTTTCAAGACAGCCTTTCTGGAGCTCAGTTGGAGTGGTTTTATCAGCTAGAGGGAACCAGCATCCGAAATTGGGAAGATTTGGCCACCGCTTTCTACAAACAATACCAGTATAATTCTGACCTTGCTCCTACTCGTACCCAACTTTAGGGTATGTCGTTAGGAACAGGAGAAGGATTCAAAGAATATGCACAAAAATGGAGGGATTTGGCTGGCAGGGTGCAACCTCCTTTAACCGACCGTGAACTTGTTGATATGCTTCTTGGGACCCTATCTGGGCCATTTTTCAATCATCTGATTGGTAAGTCTTCCGCGGGGTTTACCGATTTGATCTTAACAGGCGAGAGAATAGAAGCTGGCATCAAGTCAGGAAAGATTCAGAAGGGTGTTGTTGCAAGTGTTGAGAAGAAGCCTTTTAAGAAGGAAACAGCTGTGGTATATTCTCAGAGGAGAGCAGGGAAGGCGGAGCGTCGGCCAACTGTGGGGGACATAATGATTCAAAACACTCCAAGTGAATAGCCTCGCTATAACCAGTCCAGACCAAATCAACAACGGGTGGAACGGCCATAATGGCAGTTCACCCGCATTAATATGACTCCAGCGCAAGTGCTTCCCCATCTGTTAAAGTTGAATCTCGCCACCGTCAAAGAGGCACCAAAAAATGTGAATACGTCCTCTCCGCATTATCATGCTAATGCTAAATGCGCCTACCATTTAGACAGTGTTAGGCATGACACCAATGATTGTTGGGCACTCAAGCATAAAATCCAAGACCTGATAGAGGCGAAGGAAGTGGAGTTTGACGCTCCGGAGAAGCCTAATGTGATATCTGCACCCATGTCGAAGCACGACCGAAATGTCAATGCCATTGAAGAAGATTTGTATGTTGCTGATGCCAATGATCTGACTACTCCATTGCTAACCATTAAGTTGAATCTGTTAAGGGCCGGGATCTTCCTGGGATGTAAAGAAGACTGCTATTGTTGTTACTCTCTGCCGTTTGACTGTCCGTTACTGAAGAAAGGCATCCAAGGCCTTATGGATAGTCGACAAATTTTGTTTGAAAAATTTTCTGCTGTTCCAGTTCATACTGAAGATGTCTCAATCATAACCATTCACGCCAATCTTTCCAAGGCCGTCAAAAAGCCTGTTAAGATTACGCCAGCTACGAAATCTGTTCCTTTGAAGATAACAATGCCAGGGCATGTCCCCTATGTTTCTGAGAAATCGATACCATGGAACTACGGCGGCGACGTCTACTACCATGGTATTAAACAAATCGAAATAACTGAAGAAAGTTTGGATGATGAAGAAGCCAACATTGGTAACATTGCAGGCACGAGCAAAATCACCAGGAGCGGGAGAATATTTTCTCCAGAGATTGCCCCTCCAAGAGCAATCTTTGGACCCTCATCTACCGACAAGGTCATCCCGGCACCAATAAAACTTTCTGCTAGAACTCCTTTGATTGAAGACGTTGTTGTTCCTAGTACTGTCTCTCCTACCGCTGCTGCCAAAGGTAAGGGAATCCAAGATGAGCTCGTCAGGACGAGGGCTCAACCCTTGATCATCCCGGAAACCTCCAAGAAGGAAATGGATGAGATTTTGAGGATAATCAAAAGGAGTGATTACGATGTAGTAGAACAGCTGGGGCAAACCCCCTCAAAGATCTCCATGCTGGCACTACTACTTTGCTCAGAAGCGCATGCTAAAGCTCTGATAAAATTCCTGAAGGCAGCCCATGTGCCCCAGGAAACCTCTGCGGATCAATTTCAAATTTGCGTGGCTAGCCTGACTGCGAACAATGGATTAGGGTTTTCTGATGCTGACTTAACTCCTAAAGGTAGAAACCACAATGATGCTTTGCACATTTCAGTCGAGTGTCGAGGAACCACTCTCGCACATGTCTTGGTCGATACTGGTTCGTCGCTGAATGTATTGCCTAAGAAGGCCTTGGACCGACTAGATTGTGAAGGGTTTGAATTGAAGCCGAGTGATATTGTTGTCAGAGCTTTCGATGGTTCGAAGAGAATGGTCCATGGAGAGGTTGAAATTCCCGTCAAGATAGGCACTGAGGTGTTTAAATCCACTTTCTATGTGATGGACATCCGTCCGTCATACTCTTGCTTGATGGGTAGGCCTTGGATACACCATGCTGGGGCAGTTACCTCCTCCTTACATCAGATGTTGAAGTATCCTGTCAAGGGAAAGATCATTACTGTCCACGGTGAAGAGGAGTACATGATTAGCCACTTGAATTCTTTCCGATATGTGGAGGTTGAAGGGGAATTCATTGAAACGCCTTTTCAGCATTTCGAAGAAGTCCTTCCTGAAATAGTAGTAGCAAAGTTGGCAGCTGAGGCACCGAGACAGATGGCCAGGATGGCATCTCTGGAGGACGCAAGGGCCGCGATAAAGGAAGGGAAAAATTCAGCATGGGGGCAGTTACATGACATTCCACATAAGACAGACAAATTTGGATTAGGGTTCACAGCCGCTGGCCAGAAAGCTATGCGCCGTTCGAAGATTGAAAGAGCGCCAGTCAAAATTTCTCCCTACGGAATCAACGCCTTGGAGGATGAAGACAAGGAGAGCAACATCGAAGAGTGGATTTACCCAACTGTCAAAGGAGGATTGAGCAACTGGGAGGCAAAAGACTTTGTCCCCATCACTTTTATTCATCAGTAATTTATCTGTTAAACATTTCCTATTTGGTCTGTAATATTTACTTTCAAACAATCCGCACACTATCTTTTCACCTCATGCCTTTCCCGGGGCATGTAGGTCCATTTGTAAGGGTTTTGATTATTTTTCATATTCATATGCCATGTTTAATGATTCATTGGACGTTTTTCATTTGATAAACTTCTTGTGTTCATTTTCTTTCCTTTTGCATTTTTGTTTAAGGATGGCTATCCCTTACACACACCCACACTCACCAATGCAGGTACCCATCCACTCCGGATTCCATGGGTGACTATTCTGCTGTATCTTTCAATAACTCTGAAGATCTGGTCAATCAAGCCGAGTATGAAGATGACGAAGGTTGTGAGGTACCGGGGGAACTAGCCATACTTCTACAGCAAGAGGAAAGAGCCATCTTACCTCATGAAGAGTCATTGGAAACTGTCAACTTGGGAACCGAGGAAGACCGGAAGGAGGTGCAAGTGGGTGCCAATCTGGAACCAAGAGTCAAGGAGCGCCTTGTACAGTTGTTGAATGAGTATGTTGAAATCTTCGCTTGGTCTTATGAAGACATGCCGAGTTTAGACACAGACATCGTGGTTCACCGTCTCCCCACAAGAGAGGATTGTCCACCGATCAAGCAAAAAGTTCGCCGAATGAGGCCTGACATGTCTGGAAAGATCAAGGCAGAAGTAATGAAGCAATTCGACGCTGGCTTTCTGGCTGTTACGTCCTATCCTCAATGGGTCGCTAACATCGTGCCAGTACCTAAGAAGGATGGCAAAGTCAGGATGTGTGTGGACTACCGGGATTTGAATAGGGCCAGCCCCAAAGATGATTTTCCACTCCCACACATTGACATTCTGATCGACAACACAGCTCAGCACAAAGTGTTTTCCTTCATGGATGGATTCTCGGGCTACAATCAAATCAAAATGGCACCCGAGGATATGGAGAAAACGACTTTTGTCACACAATGGGGCACTTTCTGTTACAAAGTGATGTCGTTCGGGCTGAAGAACGCAGGGGCAACTTATCAACGCGCCATGGTAGCTTTATTTCATGATATGATACATCATGAGATTGAAGTTTACGTAGACGATATGATAGCTCGGTCACAAACAGAGGAAGAGCACCTTGAACATCTGGAGAAGCTGTTTGCCAGGTTGAAAGAATACAAGCTCAGGCTGAATCCAAGTAAGTGCACTTTTGGAGTTAGGTCTGGAAAACTCCTGGGATTCATTGTAAGCAACAAAGGCATTAAAGTCGATCCAGCAAAAGTGAAAGCCATACAAGAAATGCCTGCTCCCCGTACTGAGAAGGAGGTTAGAGGGTTCTTGGGGCGCTTGAACTATATTGCCAGATTCATCTCTCATCTGACTTCTACCTGTGAGCCAATTTTCAAACTCTTGAAGAAAGATCAGGTAGTCGAATGGAACGACGACTGCCAAGCTGCTTTTGATAGAATCAAGGAGTATTTGCTAGAACCTCATATTCTGATGCCACCCATCGAAGGAAGACCACTGATCATGTATTTGACCGTCTTGGATAACTCAATGGGGTGTGTTTTGGGCCAGCATGACGAGTCTGGTCGAAAAGAGCATGCTATTTATTACCTTAGCAAAAAGTTTATCGACTGTGAGACTCGCTACTCACTGCTCGAGAAAACTTGTTGCGCTTTGGTATGGGCTGCTCGCCGACTAAGGCAGTATATGTTGACTCATACTACCTTGTTGATTTCCAAAATTGATCCTATCAAGTATATCATCGAAAAGCCCGCCTTATCTGGAAGGATAGCTAGATGGCAAATGATCCTGACTGAGTATGACATCCAGTACACCACCCAAAAAGCTATAAAAGGGAGTGTACTAGCTGACCATCTGGCTCATCAAGCTATCGAGGATTATCAACCCATGAGATTTGACTTCCCAGACGAGGACATCATGAATTTGGACAACATTGAAGGTGACGGACCGTATGACGGACCCGAAAAGGGATCCCGATGGACCCTGTACTTTGATGGTGCTTCGAATGCACTTGGAAATGGTATCGGCGCAATACTCATTTCTCCGGAAGGCTGTCACACACCTTTCATGGCCCGACTTTGCTTCAGCTGCACAAACAACATGGCTCAGTATGAAGCTTGCATCTTTGGTCTCAAGGCTGCTATAGACTTGGGGATCAAATCTTTGATCGTATTTGGGGATTCGGCTTTGGTTATCAGTCAAATCAAAGGAGAATGGGATACCAAGCATCCTAATCTTATCCCATACAAAGAACATGTCTTGACATTGTTGCCTCATTTTGAGCAAATTACCTTCGAGCATTTCCCGCGAGAAGAGAATCAGCTAGCAGATGCTCTAGCTACAATGTCCTCCATGTTTAAACTCAACTGGGATAACGAGGCTCCCCAAATCACCATCGAGCGAATGGATGAACCTGCGCATTGTCACGAGATTAATACCGAAGAAGTAGTGGAACAACCTTGGTTCCATGAAATTAAAAGGTATCTCGAGACTAGAGATTACCCCGAAGGAGCTTCCGTAAATAACAAGAAGTTCTTGAGGAAATTTGCTGCTAAATTCTTCCTGAGCAACGACATCCTTTACAAACGAAGCCACGATTGTGTATTACTCCGATGCGTAGACAAAGCTGAAGCAAAGTTGATCATGACTGATATACACAGCGGCACATTTGGAACTCACTTGAGCGGGCATACAATGGCTAAGAAGATCCTAAGGGCAGGCTATTATTGGTCTACCATGGAAGCTTACTGCCATCAACATTCTCGTACTTGCCACAAGTGCCAAGTCTACGCCGATAAAGTTCATATCCCTCCGATTCCTCTCAATGTTCTGACTGCTCCTTGGCCATTTGCAATGTGGGGCATTGACATGATTGGAGAGATCAAGCCTACGGCTTCCAACGGACATCGCTTCATCCTGGTTGCCATTGACTATTTCACCAAATGGGTCGAAGCAGCTTCCTTCGCCTCTGTTACTAAAAATGTGGTTGCCCGCTTTATTAAGAAAAATCTCATATGTCGGTATGGTGTTCCAGACAGGATCATCACAGACAATGGTACGAATCTGAATAACACGATGATCACTACATTGTGCGAACAGTTCAAGATTTATCATCATAATTCATCTCCCTATCGGCCGAAGATGAACGGTGCTGTTGAAGCTGCGAACAAAAAAATTAAGAAGATCATTCAGAAAATGACAGTCACTTACAAAGACTGGCATGAGATGTTACCGTTTGCTCTGCATGGATACCGTACGACGACACGTACTTCAACTGGGGCAACCCCATTTTCTTTGGTTTATGGCATGGAAGCTGTTTTGCCTATGGAAGCCCAGATTCCTTCTCTAAGGATTATGAAGGATGCAGGTTTGAATGAAGATGATTGGATGCAGACCCGACTTGATCAACTCAATCTGATCGACGAAAAGCGACTCGCTGCTATATGCCATGGTCAGGCGTATCAAAAGCGAATGATCAAGGCCTTCAATAAGAAAGTCAGACGTCAAGTGTATCAAGTCGGAGATCTCGTAATCAAGCGGATTATCCTGTCGCAAAGTGATCCCAGGGGCAAATGGACTCCTACATATGAAGGACCATTTGTGATCAAGAGCATATTTTCTGGTGGTGCAATGATTCTAACCACCATGGACGGCGACGATTTGCCGCACCCTGTGAACGCAGACATAGTCAAAAGATACTACGCGTAAATAACCCGACAAGTCGAAAACCCGAAAGGGCGGCTTGGGAAAAAATGGGCATCCCGGTGGACCGAAAACCCGAAAGGGCGGTTCAGGCAAAAGTTAGGGATAAAAACAAAAAAAATCTGTACACCCGGCAAGTCGAAAACCCGAAAGGGCGGCTTGGGCAAAAAGGGGTTTCCCGGTGGATCGAAAACCCGAAAGGGCGATTCAGGCAAAAGTTAGGGAATTAAAGCGTATGACTATGTCTCGTCGGATCACTTCAAAGACAATCTCTTCATCAACCAGTTCCAGGCTTCTGATCAATCCAGTCATCGGTAAACGAAGCATTGAATGGACAAATATTCAGAGTTGTGAAAGCTATAGCAGAATGGAATCCCATGGAATTATTTCACATAGCCATCTTTATTTTGTATAAATCTTTCAATATTTACGACAAAATCCTCTTACTAGGATGGTTGTCTCCTTTGTACAAATATACTCATAAAAAGTCAATACAAATACTTTTCCCAAAAATCTGTGTCATTTCCTTTTCTTTTCTCTTGCACTATTTGTTTTGAGAAACGTCCAATGTTTTGTTAAATAGGCATATGCATTTGAACATAATCATTCCCTTACAAGAAAGAGGATTACTGATAGGTCAAAGGTGCAGTTGGATGTCGTGATACCCTTCAAAGGAAACCCCCGGAGATTTGAAATCCATATCCCCAGCAAACTCTGAAGCTTATCCCCAGTAGATTCTAGAAGCTTATCCCCTGCAGAGTACGGACGTCTTTCCCGAGTTTTATTCAAAGTTATTCCTCATAAGGGTTTATAATTGGGTTATCTTCAGCTTATTGCCACGGAAGATCGCACTCGCCAAAATTCTTCCTATCCCCAGCAGAGTTCATCAAAATTCCCCAGCATAACTTATCAATACAACCCTCAGCCAGAGAATCCTCCGGAACTCAATTCCCCTCCGAATTTAAGTTTCAGTATCCCCAGCGAAGCCAGACTAATGAACCTTCTCCCCACAGAGTTTTGAGGAGGGGAAATCTCAAGTTCCCCAGTGAAGTCGCCAGAGATACTTCCCGCCAAACTAAAGATTCTCGGTCTTACATCTCCAACATGAGTCTATTAGCTTGGAACTCCCCAGTAGAAGTCATCCGGAATTCCCCAGAAGATTGGTATACAACCCAGGCTCCTTTTTCTCCAGCAACGACCAGGAATTATTCTTCTCGGCAGCAGTCAAGATACTGTCATCTTCAGCTATCTCGGATTCATCTATCCTTTGCAAGACAGCTCTCCAGCTTACATGCACATTCATTTACATTCATATCATATAATATACATTGCGTCATGCATCATGACATTGCATATAACTAACTCTTTACCTTTTCAGGTAAGATCAGTCGAAGGACTAAAATCGTTATCTTCCAAGATTCTTTCCAGGAATAGTTCAGATGTGACCCAGACACGGCAACATTCTAATGCTTATTCCAAATTTATCCAGATGCAGTTTCACACGAGCTCATCATCAGGGAACCCTACCCCGCTTCTTCCTCCAACTTCAAGATTACTGAAAACAGTTCACGGGTTCTCCAAGTAACGGATGTTAACCTATCGCTTGTTCAGTTTCTTCTCAAGACCTTTGAGAACAGTTTACGGACGCTTCCCAACAACGGATGCTGCTCTATTGCTTATTCAACTTCAAGATTACTGAAAACAGTTCATGGGTTCTCCAAGTAACGGATGTTAACCTATCGCTTGTTCAGTTTCTTCCCAAGACTTTTGAAAACAGTTTATGGATTCTTCCCAACAACGGATGTTAATCTATCACTTGTTCAGATGCAACCTTTGAAAACAGTTTACGGACGCTTCCCAACAACGGATGTTGCTCTATTGCTTATTCAACTTCAAGATTACTGAAAACAGTTCACAGGTTCTCCAAGTAACGGATGTTAACCTATCGCTTGTTCAGTTTCTTCCCAAGACTTTTGAAAACAGTTTATGGATTCTTACCAACAACGGATGTTAATCTATCACTTGTTCAGATGCAACCTTTGAAAATAGTTTACGGACGCTTCCCAACAACGGATGCTGCTCTATTGCTTATTCAACTTCAAGATTACTGAAAACAATTCACGGGTTCTCCAATTAACGGAAGTTAACCCATCGCTTGTTCAGTTTCTTCTCAAGACTTCTGAAAACAGTTTACGGATTCCTCCCAACAACGAATGTCAATCTATTGCTTATTCAGACCCCCAGTTCGAAGATGGTCCATAGCATGGACACCTTCCTGACACCCATTCCAGATGGCGTCTTTAAGCCCATCCCCGACAAGTTTCTGTCACTCCTCCCGATGGCATCGTTAAGCCCATCTCCCAATGGCATCTTTAAGCCCATTCCCGCGTCCATTACTTTGACGAGTGCAAATTTCCGGGCACTCTAGTGTCCAATCTCCTTTTACCCTCGAGTCACGAAAGGCAAACTTGCCGATCTAACTCTTCGGATTCAAGAAGATTGAACAGGGGCAACTGTTGTACCCCAAAATTTTCACTCCCATTTCTCATTGATTTCTCACCACAAAGCCCTTGAAGATCAGGATCCAGTTAGGGTTTCATCTGCTCAAGACTTCTCCTTGCACTGTTGACCCAAATTAGGGTTTGTGTTTGCACAAAGATGTTTTGACCTAAAATGCCTAAGATGAATTTCTTGCTTCATATTGGACTCCCAAGTTTATCCATATCAACTTTCAAGTCTTGATTCCAAGTTTTGCCCAGTCAATTGGACAATTGATCTAGAAATCAACTGTATTGGGGAAAAAGTCAACTGTGGCCAATTGACAGTCAAATCTCATGAAAATTGACCCACATCAACATTATGAACTCATATGAACCATTTGGTCAAGTTTGGATCACAATTCCACAAGAAATTTGATCAGATCATCAAAAGGGCAAAATGGTCATTTTTAGGGTTTTGACTGCACAAGGGCAATTTTTGACTGTTTGACCTAGCCAATGGCAAACCAAGCTCACATATGGACTCAAGGACCCCATGGAATTGTCTTGACATGCTCAACAAGTTCAAAAGATCCCAAGTACACAAGATTGACAGTTGAATTTCCCAGTCAATTGACCAATTTTGACTGTATACTGAAAAGTCAAACTTTGACTTTTTGGTCAATATCAAGGGTCAAGATTCATTTTTCATCAAAACATGCCAAATCATGAAACTTGTTCACCAAGAAATCAAAATTTGCAAATTAGGGTTTGAAATGAGAATTTTTCATAACTTAGAATTTTTCTAAGTTATGAAAAACCCTAATTTTTTCCCAACTTTTCCCCACTTTCTCACCAAGATTCATTTGGATTCAAACAAAAGTCAAAACATGAAAGTTGTAGCTTGTTGCATAATCTACAACTTTGATTCACAAAGTTTTCCCAAATGAGGCTTGTATCTCAAGTTACAATTTTTGGAATAAGGGTACTAAACCATTCTTAACTTAGTGAAATTTTAACCTATTTTGGCAAGGTTTTCTACCTAACTTCAAGACCATTTTCCATACACTTCCACTTGGAATTTCAATTTGCACTTCAAAGATGGATTGTAGTACACATTCCAAGCTTTCCAAAATGTCCAAGAAATCCTCAAACAACCTCATAACTTGAGAGATTCGAATTTTGCAATATGGCAAAAACTCACTTTTGAATTGGTCATGTACATGTTCATAACTTATGCCACTTTCAAGTCAGCTTGGTTTATGCTACATTACATGCCCTTTAACCATCCAACACTCAATAATTTAATGCATGTTCATTGTGCTAAGGCCTTGTTTCATGAGTTTATGCATTACATGTTGGATTAGGCCATAAATGGAAAAAGTGAAATGGCCATTTTTGCAAAAGCAAGCTTTATGTCATAATGCAAATCCAAGAGGTACAGATCAAATCCAATTGGCACAAGATTATGAGCAAAACACTCTGATCAAGACAAGGTTAGCAGCATGTTTAGGGGGCCTCTACTTGCCTAGAACATCAACTTGGCTTTGCTTGCTTAAGTGTGAAGAAAAGTGGCATAACATAACACAACTATCATCTCAGCATTAGAACACTTAAGCAATTATTTTGTACACCTTCTAACCATCCTAACTAAGCTAGCACACGACTCCAATACCTCCAATACCTCCACAAACTCAGAACCACCCTCAAACTGCTCAAACAGAGTTCTCACTGCAGTTTGAGTGCCAACTTTCATCCATTGCATGATTTCTTCTAACCAGTTCCACCATTTTCACTTTCTTGTTTTACAGTTGGAGGTCCATAGCTCGATTCAAGGTGTCTCAAAGCAAAGTAAGCATTGGAATAGCATCACCACACTTCAGGCAAGCTGTACAGATCATCATCTTGCTCTGAAAGCTCCCCCATTGCCAGATAGAACTTCAACTGAACAGGTATTTTCTTGAACTTCTAACTCTTAGTCTAGGCATCATTAGCTCTAAGTTTGTGAATAAGAAGTGTTCTACTCATGCCCCTGAATCTGTACATGCTTTTACTTTTCATTTATTTTGCTTGAGCTGTGAGAATTTAAGGTTTGAATATGGAAGAAAACTTAGGTTAGGATTTGGGAATGTCAAAATTCTCTCTCATTTCTGAGAGTTAGGGTGAGTTTTTTATATATTTAGAATCGTGATTCAATACTTAACATTTCTTATGTTGGAAGTTTGTGCAAAATATCAAAGAATCCAGGTGTTTAAATTGGAAGTACAGGCGCGCGTTTTTGAACATTTTTTGTTCAGAGGTTGAAGAAGAAGCTTCATGGGCTGGGCTTGCTTCTGATTTTCTTTTCACACCACATTTTTGGTTTCATACCCCCTGAGCCCATTATGTTTATTCTCATGATTTTTTGACTTTTCTTTTTTCATTTTGACTTATTTATTTTAGCTAATAATATTAAAAACATGAAAAATATTTTTTACACCATTTTTATATTTTTTAAGTATTTATTTGTTTATATGGACATTTGTACATAAATATATATATATATATATATATATATATATATATATATATATATATATATATATATATATATATATATATATATATATATATATATATATATATATATATATATATATATATATATATATATATATATATATATATATATATATATATATATATATATATATATATATATATATATATATATATATATATATATTAGTATATTTAGGTTAAAATACAAAAATACCTATATTTTTTATTATATTAATATTTGGCATAAAAAAGCACTTTTTATAAATATATTTCATTTTATTTTATTTTTGTACATAATAAATAAATACTTGTATAAATTAAATAATATATATATTACTTAATAAAAATTAGGGTTTTACCCTTAAAATACAAAAAACTCCAAAAAATAATACTTTTTTTTTATTTTATTTATTTGACATAAATAATACTTTTCTTTCATACATATAAAAACCCTTTTTGCATTTTTGCATCTTTATTTTATTTTCCATTTAATTTATGCAATCAATTATCTTGTAAATATTTCAAAATTGATGTAATAGCTAGGTTTAATTTCCTTGTCTAAATATCCCTCCATTTGAACATTTGTACCCCCCTTCCCATATTGTGTTGTAATAGTGTAGGAATTTTACTTTTCGCACTTTAACGCTTTCTAAATATACCATGCTAGAATTAGGGTTTGTATGCAAATAAAACGAACAAAAATAGCTTGACCTAATTTCAAGATAAAACAAGCATGAAAATGGACAACACATATCACACTTGCACCCCTAGGGTATCCCACTTGTTGCCTTCAAATAAATGGGCCATATTGCATGTTAGGTTTCTTTAGGTAAAACAAACAATCAAATGATCATAGTCCCTCGATGACGCTTTCGAAAAGTTGCCTAAAATGATCAAGTCCCTTTCAAAGACAAATTGCCCAAAGATACTTAGCACTATTGCAATTATGGTCTAAACGATGACCCGCGCCCGTCCCTTTCACCTCCTAATACAAGATTGTCCACCAAATGCAATGGTGGAACAAAATTGTCAAAAAGGTTAAAACATAACAAAAATCTTTGAGAACTTTAGGGTAGATAGCTCTTAAGTACTTGTCAACTTGCAAAACAAAACACTTGCCTATTTTCAAACCACACTTCACAAACACTTTCAAAACAAACTTTCAAAAACCTTGGAACATCTTTTCAAAAAGACAAACACCTTTTGTAAAACATTCGAGTAAAGAATTGTTACAAGGGTAGCCTATACAAGGCATCTTTTTTCAAAACATTTTCAAAACCACACACCTAGCACCATTTCAAACAATTGAAAACCAAGGCAAGTTTGATCTAAGCAAGTACCTAAGAGCCCATGGATAACCATGGATAGAAAGGGTGCTAATACCTTCCCTCTCTATAATCTATTCCCCGAACCCAAGAAAAATCTCAAAGGTTTTTGCTGTGCTTTTTAAACCTTTCCTTAGGATAAAATAAAAAGTCGGTGGCGACTCTTGCTCAACCGAAACATTTGCGAAAACAAACGCAAAACCATAGTCAGTTCTCCCACCGTATCGCACACTCTATTCATTAAAGCTTGTGACGTGTTCCAAAGATTACAAACAATCTTTGTGATCAGAGGCAATCTTATAGCAGCTAGTAAAGTATGACAAAGTCCCTTGAATCACTCTTTTTCTTCATCATGAAGCAACTTGCTTTTTTGTAAAATTTGAAAACCAAACGGCCAAACCATCCTTTTATATGAATTGAGATTGACTTCTACAAGTTAGAGGGACCAAATGAAACCTCTGTAAATACCTCTCCATGCCCCAGAACTAGACACACGAACATTTGCTCAAAAAACACCATTGTTGCACATTTGAAGCTTCCAACACCCAACTTAAAATCCACTCGTGTGTTTTCCTCTTTTATCATTCAAACACCTTTTATAAATCAAATATAATTTGTCCAAACACTATTGGTACAACTTTAACACCTCCACCATCATCGTCCAAACCTTACTTTTACCATTTGCAACTTGACTTGGTTGGAAAGTTTTAGAGGGTTATAAGGCAAGCTGGGCATATCATTAGCTTCTTGGGAGTTCAAGGAAGCATTTTGGACTATTACATTGTCTCTGGGAGTGGTAGAACGAGTTCTAAGTTTTTCTTCATGAGGTAAGTTTTCTTGAATTCCAAAACTCCATATACACACATCATTGGCTTTCAATTTCAGAAGATATAATGTAGATATGATTTCCCTGAAACTAACCATGTCCTTAGTTTTCATATATGTTGACAGTGTGTTGAGAGTTTTGCCTTTGAACCATTAGGGTTCGTTTTTGGTACCAACAGAAATTCTTACTTATCTTTGAGTGTTGGTTAAAATAAGTTATATAGTTGAATTCATGATTGAATTTCAAGAAAATTTGGTGTTTACACTTTTTAAAATGGTTAAAAAATGAAGCTTTTACAAAATTTGAAAAATGATATTGATGTTTTTGGCGCGAGGAAGAAGATGAAGTCCATCTTTAAATTTTTGAAAACAAGTTTATTATATATTTATTGGGCGTTGTTTCATAGCTGGATGAAACAACCACCCTAGTGGAAAGCGTGTGTGTGAGTAAGGAGTTGGTGTGCCAAGGCAGGGGATCAATCCCTGCCTCTGGCATTTTATTTTCTAACATTTCCCTTGCAGATCCCATGCCTTGCAATCCAATGCACGCACCATGCATCTCCAGTCTTTGACCATTGATCTCATCAAAGATAGATTCAACGAACCAAACGCATGACCCATGATGCACCTCCTGAAATTTATCCACACTGGATCCAGCGCAGCAACCTGGGATCCCTGATTTGGGCCTGGACGTTTTGCTTCTTTCCCTCCCCATTTTACTTGTTTACACCCAGACCCATTTTACTTTCCTTTTTTTAATTAACTTTTTTCTTTTCTAATCATATTTATTTAATCATAAAAAGAATAATAAAGTCATAAAAAATAGATTTACTTTTCTTGATTAATTAATTTATTTTTTTATAATTAAAATTAATTAACTTAATCATAGTTTGTTTTTATTTATTAATTAATTAATGATTTAATTAGAATTAGGTTTTATTCTTTATTTTACATTTCAAATATTTTTCTAACCAAAAACAACAAAAATATTTTCTTAAAACACTTAGAAATATTTTAGGATTTTTTAAACATCTCTTCCCTTTTCAATCTTTGTGCACTCATTTACTTTTTCGCATTATTTTTTCATTATTGTAACTGCTACAGTATGTAATAGTTTAATTAGGGTTTACTTTAATTTTCATCCCCATTCATAAATTTGTACCCCCATTCCTGAAGTCTTGTAATAGCGTAGAACATTTAATTTTCGCAAATTACTGCTTTCCTTATTACTGTTAGTTTAATCGGATTTCATGGCAAGACATAATAACAAACATTAGAAAACCTAATCTCAAGATAAATACTTGAAACCAATCACTTCGCACACGCACACCTCTAAGGTGACCCTCACTTGTTGCCTCAGATAAATAACACTCATGTCCCTCGAATATGGGATGCTTTAGCAAAGACCCTCGGTTAAAAGATCATAGTCCCTCGATGACCCTTCGATGCTTCCTTCGGTAAACGATCTTAGACCCTTAAGAAAATTATTAAAGAGTCTTACAAGTTGCCTTCTATGACTGTATGATAACTTGCGCCTGCCCCTCATATCTAATGATATGGCTTCCTATTAACTAATGGTAGCGTAGCACTATCAAAAGGAGGAGGAAAAGAACAAAGACCCTTTGAGTAGGTAGATCGCTCATAAACGCTTGCTCACAAACTAAAACAATTTTCACACCTCACACTTTCCAAAACAAACACTTTCATCCAATAAATATTTTTAAAACAAACATTTTGTATACATTCTCAACGATGCGAGAATCGTTACAAAATTGCTGCACTTAGGCATTTTCAAAAAAAATTCAAACATACACAAACACAAAGTATTTCCAAAAAGTGAGCTAGCGATTAAGAGCCCATAGACAACTACGAATGAAAAGGGTGCTAACACTTTCCCTTTTCATAACCTACCCCCCCTTACTCAGAAAATTCTCAAAAGGTCTTTCCTATTCTTTTCACCATTTCCTTTATTAGATAAAAGAAAAGTCAGTGGCGACTCTTGCTATCTGCAACATTTGTGATAAAAAGCAAAACCCAAAAGTCAGTTCTCCCACCGTATTACAAAACTGGCGAATCTGCTGGGGCTAAACAAAATTGGGGTTACCTTAAGAGCTAGATCACCTTTATTGCTTTACTTGTTTGCTTTGTATCCTTTATATTTTGGGACATGCTTGGGTTTATTTCTTGTATAGATCCTATACCTGGATCTGGGGGCATTTTAGGTAAGTAGCAATATATCATGAAAATTGTACACCATAGACCGATATAGTTGAAACAATGGTTATGTTAGTGAGATACATTGGTTAGTGCCGGTGTCCCTTGAGTCAGTCAAGGAGAATGTTGGGCTGCCGCGTGGTGTCATAAGCACTAACTGATCTTAGAACCTTAGTTGACACAACTTAGCCATTAGAAAGTAGTGAGATAGCCGACTTTGGTGCAGACTAAAGTTGGTTGATACTCGATACTGAAAAATGCCTGAGAGAAAGATCAGTGATATGGAGGCTCCTAGAACCAGATTACTTCTTTTAGTACAGGTTGATCCAACTAAAACTTCAAGAGGGTACTTACCTACAAACTCCATGAAAGCTTAAACCTAAGACCTTGTGTTTTTTTTTGTGTATGATTAATTGTTCGAACATGACATCATAACATCATGACATCATTACACATGTAATTTTCACTAACCATTTCAAGGACGTAGAAATTTTTCTTTGTTTTGTTTTGTAGGTTATGGCCCCCGCTCGCAGAAATACTATCCGGATCAGTTTTGTGAGGACACCTTTTCATCTTAAAGAGTTAGTCTCAAGGGCTCCCGAAAGTTCTCCATTCATCAAAAGGCATGGTCGACTACTAGGTATGGTTACCCCAGGTTTCGACAAAGACATTATGAGTGTTCTATTCCAGTTCTTTGACCCCGTACATCACTGCTTCACATTTCCAGATTATCAGTTGGTACCCACAATGGAGGAGTTCTCTCAATTACTAGGGGTACCCGTTCTTGATCAGACACCCTTCACCGGTTTAGAGGAAGCTCAAAAACCTGAAGATATTATAGCAGCCTTACATCTGAAGCGATCTGACATTGTATCTAATTGGAAAATAAGAAGTGGAGTAAAGGGTTTTCTTGCTAAATTTCTGTTAGAGAAGGCTCGGTTGTTTTTGGATGCTATGAGTTTTCAGGCTTTTGATGAAATCTTGTCTTTGCTAATCTAGGGTTGGTGCTATTCCCTAATCTAGATCAACTCATAGATGTGAATTCCATCAAAATATTTCTCACTCGTAACCCTGTGCCTACCTTGCTTGGAGACATTTTGCATTCTCTTCACACTCGTACTATGAGGAAGCGAGGGACTCTTATGTGTTGCATACCTTTGCTATACATGTGGTTTATTTCTCACCTTCCCCGATCAGTAATGAAGAATGAACAAGGTTTGAGGTGGTCCCAAAGAATAATGTCACTTTCTCATTCAGATATCTATTGGTGCTCCCGATCTCAAGAGGATATTACTATCATTGACCTTTGTGGGGAATTTCCTAATGTTCCACTCCTTAGAATTAGGGGAGGTATTACTTACAACCCTTCTCTGGCTCTATGTTAATTTAGTTATTCTCAAAGAGATGGTCCTCATGATGCACTTACCCAGGGTATTGGGTTTGATTATGAAAATGACCCTTAAGGTTATTGTCGGAGGTTTATACATGCTTGGGACATGGTAAGCAAGATTGGTAGCAAGACTTAGGATATAAGAATTCCATCCCTCTGGAGCCTTATCTCAAATAGGTACGAGGTCACGCTCAAAACCTCATGATGCCATACCTAGTTGTCTTACCAGTAATTGTGGAACCTGTTATAGTGGGGGATATTCCTTATACCATTATCCATCCAGACATGCCCACTGACCTCGAAGAATTGCAGAAGTCCTGGATTCAACTCAAGGAAGAACAGGACTCCTTTGAAACTCAATTCTATGCAAGTGAAAAGAAAGTGTTGGAGCTCACAAAGCAACTTCACGAGGAGCAAAGCCTTAATGTATACATTGACATGAAGAGGAAGTGTTTGAGGGAGACTTGAGTTCTAGGTTCTAGAAGTTCATATTGTTGTCTCTTTGAGACCCTTTTGTTTTCATTCTAAGCCTAAGAGGCAATTGTAATCTTGAACTTACTAATAAAAATCTTTGTTTTTGTTTCCTCTCGGTTAGCAAATTTAAATCTTCTAAGGTCCTTGAAAACATTGCATACACATATCATGCCTCATTTCATAAATAGGTTTTCCAATACAGGTTTCCTTATCTATTTACTGTTTATTTCAGTATATGATGGCCCTCGAACAAACTATCAAGGATCTCCAGGCTCAGCATGCACAATTTCAAGAGACTCTTCTGAATCTGGCCAAAGGGCAACAAGATATGATGGAGCTCCTCTCCAAGAAAAAGAAGACTAGAAAGCCGACTGGCATCCTTAATATGGGGAGAAGATTCAAAGGTCATGCTCGACTGGTTCAAGCGGATGATGTTTCCTCTGAGGAAGAAGACAACCAAGAAGAGGATGGCAGAAGTGTAATGGGTGAAGGTATAAATAACTAGGGCTCTGAGAATATTCCTGAAGATGAAGACTACTGCGATAAACAGTATCCTCCTGCAGATGACAAGTACAAGCAATTGGAAGACTGAATCAAAGTTGTGGAAATATAGAAAGTGCCTAGATTGGGTTTTGGAGAACAAGGTCTGATCCTGAGGGTGGTCATCCGTCACAAATTCAAGGTCCCTATCTTTACTAAATATGATGGGGTATCTTGTCCTAAACTTCATTTGAGGTCGTATGTTCGAAAAGTCCAACCTCATATGGCTGACTGGAAATTATGGGTCCATTTCTTTCAAGAAAGTTTGTCCAGTACTCAACTTGAATGGTTCTATCAGCTCTAAGCAACCCATATTCACACACGGGAAGAATTGGCTGCTTCTTTCTATAAGAAGTATCAATATAATGCTGACCTTACACCGAATCGTGTACAATTGCAAAACATGTCCATGGGCTCGAACCTCCCTTGTCTGACCGGGAATTAGTTGGTATGTTCATGGGTACCTTGATAGGCCCATTACTTAATCATCTGATTGGGAGTTCTTCATATGGATTTACTGAGCTAATTCTGATAGGAGAAAGAGTTGAAAGTGGTATTAAGAGTGGGAAGATTCCAATGGCTGCAACTTCTAAGTTTGTGAAGAAGTCGTTCGGTGGTAAAAAAGAAACCAATGTTGTCTATGGCTAGAAGAGCTGTAGTAAAATTGATCTCCATCAGTTTGTGGGGGAGGTATTGATCTCTAATCTGGCGCCTGTTGAACAAAAACAATAGGGCAACCATCGAAGGCCAGACGCTCCGTCAAGGCAGTTTACCAAGATCAATATGACTTTATCTCAGTCATTACAACACTTGTTAAAGGCTGAACTCATTTCACTATGGGATCTTCCTCAGAATCCCAACACATCCTCTCCAAAGTACAATCCAAATGCGAGGTGTCCCTATCATTCGAAAAGTCCTGGGCACGACACCTACAACTGTTGGGAACTGAAAAGCAAGATTGAGGATATGATCGATAATAAGGAAATTGAGTTTGGTCCTCCAGAGACTCTGAACGTGATTACTGCACCTATGCCTAAGCATGACAAAGGCATAAGTGATGTTGAAGATGTTTTATATGTTACTTCTGTAAGTGATGTGGTTACTCCTCTCTCAACAATAAATGAGAATTTTCTACAAGCCGGTTTATTTCCGGGTTGTGTTAAAGAATGTTATTGCTGTGCATTTCAACCCAATGGTTGCAGGTTACTAAAGGAAGGAATTTAACACCTGATGGATGAACATGTAATTTTGATTGAGAAAGTTATGTATGCCGAGAATTTGTGCCAAGATTTGTATGTCATATCTAGTACTTCTTTCAGGTTCACTTCCAAGGGTCCTGTAAGGATTACTGCCAATCCAAAAGCTACTCCTTTAATCAGTACAACACCTGGTCCCATCCCATATTCCTAGGAGAAATCTATTCTATGGAATTATGGGTCTGACGTCTATTACCATAGCATTAAACAAGAGTTATCTGACAAAGATGATGAAGAGGCTAATCCCAATATTGAAAATATTGCAGGGACCAACAAAATTACTAGAAGCGGAAGGATTTTATCCCCGAAAATCTCTCCACCTGTTCAAGTCACAGTTACCAAGACAACTGATGAGGCTGGGGTAAAGAGCCAATGATAAAGCCTGCCCAGATGGAAGCGCCAAAATAAGCTGCAGTTAAAGACAACTCTGTACAAGAGTTGGAAGAGGTTTTGAAAATCATCCGCAAGAGTGACTATAAAATTGTTGAACAGCTGGGGCAAACCCTTCCAAAATCTCCATGCTATCTTTACTACTGTGTTCTAAAGCCCATGCGCAGGATTTAGTAAAATTCTTGAAGACTGCTCATGTGCCGCAAGAGATTTCAGCTAATCAATTTGGAAGTTATGTGGCTAGCTTAACAACTTATAATGGATTAGGCTTCTCCGATGCTAACCTGACTCCGGAGGAGAGAAATCATAATAGGGTCCTGTATGTCTCCATTTAATGCATGGACACTACGTTGGCCCATGCGTTACTTGATATTGGTTCTTCTCTGAATGTTCTGCCAAAGGGCTCTCTTGACAGACTGGATTCTGAAAGGGTTATGCTAATACCCAGTGACATTATAGTTCGAGCCTTTGACGGGTCCAAAAGAATGCTACATGGAGAAGTGGATATTCCCATCAAAGTAGGTTCACAAATAGTTGAGTCGACTTTCTATGTGATGGATATCCGGCCAGCTTATTCTTGTCTATTAGGACGCCCCTGGATCCATCGGCAAGTGTTGTTACCTCCACTTTGCACCAGAAATTAAAATATCCTGTAAAAGGGAAGGTTGTTACTGTCTGCGGGGAGGAGGAGTACATGGTCAGCCACCTGAATTCATTCCGGTACATGGAGATGGATGGATAATTTATCGAGACTCCATGTCAGACCTTTGAAGTAATTTCCCCTGCTACTGTTGAAGATGTTTTTTCCATTCAAAAAACCACCAAGGTTCCGCACAAGGTGGCTTCCTTGAAAGATACCAAAGCTACTATAGAGAAGATGGTTGCACTATTTAGGTTCAGCTTCCTGATATCCCCTATGAATCTAATAATTTTGGTTTTGACTTTACTATAGATTGTCAAAAGGTTGTTCGTCATGCTCGAGCGGGAAGACCTCTGTTATGTATCAGCAATAACGGAATCAATGCTATAGAAGACGCTGACAGTGATTGTGATTTTGAGAGCTGGATATTTCTTACCATGGGCAACAGACTCAACAATTGGAAGGCGGAAGACATTATCTCTATCTCCTTTAATCAAGAGTAATAGTTATTCCTATTTTATTGCTTTAACAAGTTTGGTTATGTAATTTCTTTTAAAAAAATGACTTGAAACCTTGGGTCTTGCCCAGGGCACAATGGTCCATTTGTTAAGGGTTGACATTTCATATGTCATATTTTCATTTAATGAAAGCATTGGACGTTTTGCATTCAAATTTTGCGCTCTCTGTCTTTCTTTTACTTTATTGCACTTTCAAATAGGTATGTGTTCTTACACACACCCACACACTATATTGCAGATCCCCATCCACTCCAGATCTCATTGATAATGATCCTGTTATTTTCGCTTATGACTTTGAAAATCAGATCTACCAAGCTGAGGACGAAGGTGAGAAAGATTGTGAAATACCCGGAGAACTTTCCAGACTCTTAATACAGGAAGAAAAGGCTATCCCACCACATGAAGAGCCAATCGAAGTTGTAAATTTGGGTACTGAGATAGACATAAAGAGGTCAAGATAGGCGCCAACTTAGAGGGCAGTGTCAAGAACAGGGTAATTCAAATGTTACAGGACTATGTTAAGATCTTCGCTTGGTCGTACGAAGATAGGCCAGGGCTCAACACTGACATTATGGTTCACCATATACCAATGAAAGAGGGTTGTTCTCCGATTAAGCAGAAAGTTTGTCGCATGGGTCCCGAGATGTCATAGAAGATTAAAGCCGAGGTTATGAAACAATTCAATGATGATTTCTTAGCAGCGACATCATATCCTTAATGGGTTGCTAATGTTGTTCTGGTACCAAAGAAAGATGGCAAGGTACGTATGTGTGTAGACTACGGGGATCTAAAAAGGGCAAGCCCCAAAGATGACTTCCCGCTTCCACATATTAATGTTCTATTTGACAACACTGCTCAGCACAAGGTATTCTCTTTCATGGATGGTTTCTCAGGTTATAATCAGATCAAGATGGGGCTTGAAGATATGGAGAAAAATACCTTCATCACACAGTGGGGCACTTTCTATTACAAGGTCATGCCTTTTGGGTTGAAGAACACCGAGGAAAATTATCAGCGTGCCATGGTAGCTTTATTCCATGACATGATTCATCACGAGATAGAAGTCTATGTTGATGGCTTGATAGCCAGGTCACAGACTAAAAAAGAACATCATGATCATCTGCATAAGTTATTTGAAAGGCTGAAGAAGTACAAACTAAGGCTAAATCCGAACAAATGCACCTTTGGGGTGAGGTCTGGAAAACTCCTAGGTTCCGTTGTCAGTGGTAAAGGTATTGAAGTTGATCCTGCGAAAGTTAAGGATATTCAAGAAATTCTGGCTCCCCGTACTGAGAAAGATGTCAGAGGTTTCTTAGGACGACTGAATTACATTTCCCGATTCATTTCTCATTTGACTGCTACCTGTGAGCCAATCTTCAAGCTGCTGAAGAAAGATCAAGTAGTAAATTGGAACAAAGACTGTCAAATATCCTTTGATAAAATCAAGGAGTACTTATAAAAAACCTCTGATTCTGATGCCACTGGTTGAAGGAAGGCCTCTAATCATGTACCTAACAATTCTAGAGAACTCAATGGGGGGTGTACTAGGGAAATATGACGAGTCTGGTCAAAAAGATCATGCAATATACTACCATAGCAAAAAGTTTATCGACTATGAAATAAGATATTCATTGCTCGAGAAACCTTGTTGCACTTTGGCATGGGATGCTCGCGGACTAAGACAGTATATGTTGACTCATACTATTCTATTGATCTCTAAAATGGATCCCATCAAATACATATTTGAGAAGCCAGCTCTCTCTAGAAGAATAGCCCAATGGAAAATGGTTTTAACAGAATACGACAGTCAGTACACTACTCAAAAAGCAATCAAAAGAAGTGTACTGGAAGATCATTTGGCGCATCAAGCTGTAGATGACTATCAATCTATGAACTTTGAGTTCTCAGATGAGAACATCATGCTAATTACATATTATGATGAACCTGGACCGTATGAAAGACTTGAGTCAGGATCCTGATGGACTATGGTTTTTGACGGAGCTTCTAACGCACTTGGAAACATAATTGGTGTTGTAATTATCTCTCGCCAGGGTTTTCATACGCCCTTCACTGCTTGGCTTTGCTATGATTGCACCAATAAGATGGCTGAATATGAAGCATGAATCATGGGTATTAAAACTTGCTATTGACATGAGAATTAAATTCCTGAGCGTATATGGGGATTCAACCTTGGTGATTAGTCAGGTCAAGGGATAATGGGATATGAAGCATATGAATCTTATCTCTTACCGAGAACATGTTTTAACCTTGATCCCGTACTTCGAAGAGATCACTTTTGAGCATATCCCAAGAGAAGAGAATCAGTTGGCAGATGCATTAGCTACCATGTCATCCATGTTCAAGGTCAGATGGGACAATGAGGCTCCCAAAATTACCATTGAAAGGTTCGATGAACCGACACATTGCTATGAAATTGATATTGATGGAGTAGAAGAAAAACCTTGGTTTCATGAAGTAAAAAGGTACCTTGAAGCTCAAGAATACCCTAAAGGGGCATCGATCAATGACAAGAAGTTCCTACGGAGGTTCTCGCCTAAGTTCTTCTTGAGCAATCAAATTTTATACAAGTGTAATCATGATTCAACTCTGCTCCGTTGCATAGACAAGAAGGAAGCAGAGAAAATTATGGAGGATACACACGAAGGCATCTTTGGTACTCACTCTAGTGGGTATACTATGACTAAAAAGATTCTGAGAGCGGGTTACTGTTGGTTGACTATGGAAACTGACTGCCACCATCACTCGAGAACTTGTCATAAGTGCCAAATTTACGCTGATAAAGTTCATGTTCCTCTAGATGCTCTGAATGTCTTAACCGCTCCTTGGCCATTTGCAATGTGGAGCATTGATATGATCGGAGAAATCAAGCCTACTGCTTCTAACGGACATCGCTTCATTCTCATCGCCATTGACTACTTTACAAAATGGGTTGAAGCGGCCTCATTTGCCTCCGTTACCAAGAATGTGGTAGCTCTATTCATTAAGTATAACCTCATTTGTCGGTATGGAATCCTCGAGAGAATCATCACAGACAATGGTACCAACCTCAACAACATTATGATCACTGAACTCTACATGCAGTTCAAGATCAAGCACCACAACTCTTCTCTGTATCGACCAAAGATAAATGGCGTAGTGGAATTCGCCAACAAGAATATTAAGAAGATCATACAAAAGATGGTTGTGACTTACAAAGACTGGAACGAGATGTTACCATTTGCTCTTCATGGCTATCCCAATTCAGCGCGAATATCAACTGGGAAACCCCATTCTCTCTGGTCTATGGTATGGAAGTTTTCCTACCTGTCAAAGTTCAGATTCCTTCTCCGAGGATTATGAAGGATGTAGAATTAGATGAAGACGAGTGGATTTAGACCAGGCTAGACCAGTTGAATCTGATTAATGAAAAAAGGCTTGCGGCTGTCTGTCACGGTCAGATGTATCAGAAATGTATGATCAAGGCATCCAACAAGAAAAATCAAGCATCGAGTATATCAGGCTGGTGACTTGGTAATAAAGCGCATCATTCTACCGTAAGGTGATCCAAGGGGAAAATGGACTCCCACCTACGAAGGGCCATTTATTATCAAGAAAGTATTTTCGGGCGGTGCTATGATATTAACCACCATGGACGGTGAAGATTTCTCGCACCTTGTGAACGTGGTCATAGTTAAAAAATATTACGCATGAGAACGACCCGCTAGGTTGACTGGCCTAGGAAAAAATAAGGGCATCCCGGAGAACCAAAAGGGTTCGGGCAAAAATTAGGGATATATTGAAAACGTGAAAAGGCGGTTTGGGCAAAAAAGGGTATCTTGGTGGACTGAAAACCCGAAAGGGCGGTCCAGGCAAAAAATAAGGATTAAGCGTACGACTATGTCCCGTTCTTCCAACAGCAAGGGATGAGATGTTCGAAGACATAGGGGCAATAACGGAGTTGGAACCCAACGAGACCATTTCCACATAGCTATATGTTTTGTTTTTACTTTGTACTCTTTTCATTTCATGACAATTTCCTCTTACTAGGATTTATTTCACGTTGTACAAAATCTTTTGTTTATAGGAAAACTATCAATACAAATACACCCTAAAATTCAAACTTTTTGTTTTTTAATTTTTCTGTTTTGTTTGCAAAAACGTCCAATGACTAAAATTAAATGAACATATGCATATGAACATGATTAAATGTTAACAAATATATGCATAAGACCAGGAATAAGCATTTACTCAAGACTCTAGGAATTGGGGTGACGTTTAAGCTATCCACAAGTCCCCACAGAGTAATCTTCACAAATTCATCTTCAATAAAGATACATTCCCCATAGTTTCCCTGGCAGATCGCTCTAGAAGATAAAGGAATATGATCTTTTTCCTGGAAATATCACCCACTTACGGAGTTCCAATCAGTACAGTTCATAGATGTTCTCTTCCCCAGTTGAGTTTATACCTCTAAAACTGTAAGACCCCCTGCAGATTTCTCTCTCCAACAGAGTTCATTTCCTCAGCAAGGGTGTTCCCTCAGCAGAGTATTTTCTGTCAACAGAGTTTATTTCCCCAACAGATTATAGTCTCCTCATCTTGAGTCTATTCCTCAAATTGCTATGACTCACCGGCCAAATTCCTCTCCCTAGTGAAATCGCCACTATCCCCAGAGAGTTGCTACGAAACCTGTAATCGGACCAAATATCAGTCAACTTTATCCTCCCTAGATGAGTCGGAAGGTTATCCATCTCTTTTATCTTCGGTAAGGGTATATAAGAATTAAACTCCCCAGTAGAGTGATGAACGATTAATGTTCCTAAACTCTTCTCCCCAAACAGAAGTCAACATTCCATAGCAGAGTTTCCTCAAATAGCAAGCAGGAGTCCCCAGCGGATGCATTCTAGACAAGGTTGAAAATTACACATGTTCTTCATCCCCAGCCAAGTCAGGGATTCATTTTTACCAACAAGATGTCATATGGAACTGTTGATACACTTCCAACAACATTTCACATTCATATATCATTTACCAATATTATAGCATATGCAAACGAAACGCATATAGCACAATCTCATTTATTTTGAGAACATCATTATGCAATGCATTTCATACACCATGATATCCCATACAGCTAACTCTTTACCTTTTCAGGAAAGATCAATCAACAAACAAACATCATTAACTACTTATATGACCTGACAGTCTCCTCAAAGACTACATCTAACAAAGGGCTATTTAAGCAATTTCCTCAGAGGGTCATTCTCTAATACGCATCTTGTGGCTCAGATTAAATCAAGCGTAGATTTATTCTAATACTTCTTCCAGTAGACATTTTCTGTCTCAGATTAAATTAACCATAGATTTATTCTGATACTTCTTCCAGTTAAAAACAAAAAGACCTCTTCTGGCTCAGATTAAATCGAGTGTAGATTTATTCTGATACTTCTTCCAGTAAAGATAGGCGTAGACATCTTCTGGCTCAAATTAAATCAAGCGTAGATTTATTCTGATACGTCTTCTAGTAGACATTTTCTGGCTCTGATTTAATCAACCATCGATTTATTCTGATACTTCTTCCAGTTAAATACAAAAAGTACTCTTCTGGTTCATATTAAATCAATCATAGGTTTATTCTGATACTTCTTCGAGTAGAAATTTTCTGGCTCAGATTAAATCAACCATATATTTATTCTGATACTTCTCCCAGTTAAAGACATACGCAAGCATCTTCTGGCTCAGATTAAATCGACCATAGACTTATTCTGATACTTCTTCCAGTAGACATTTTTTTGCTCATATTAAATCAAGCATAGATTTATTCTGATACTTCTGCCAGTTGAAGTCGAGCATAGACTTAGTCTAATTTCTCTTCGAGCATTTAAAGGTTCCTTGAGTGACTGAGTGAAGGTATGATCTTAAGAAGACAGTGACTGCTGGTAATTGTGAAATCCTGATAGGAGATCTTAAGTGATCTGATCTTATTGGGTCAATGAACGTTATATCCGGTTGGATCACTGAATGTGTCATTGGTTGTTAGTCACCGACCGTTGCCCGTGAACTTGTAATCAGTTTGGTTATAGTGTATTAAGTCCTTGTTGAAGGTGAAATCATCCTTGAATAGGTGGACAAGATTAACCTTGTTAAGGGGAACCTGGATAAATCACTTGTGTCCTTTACTCTTCATTGTCTTTATTGTTATTATCATTTGAGTGCTCGAAACTTCTATAGGGGAATGTTTTCTAAAATCCTAATTCAAACCCCTCTTTCTTGTTTTTACTCTACCTTCAATAGGTATCAGAACCTGACTATGTTATTGATTCAAGAATCAAACACTTAACCGTGTAGAGAGATCCAACAAGAGAAAATTCTATGGCTTCCTACTACTCAAATGATAGAAAGCTTTTCTAGTTCAAAGCTCGATCTATAGAGAAATCAAAACTCTGGGTAAGAATGGGAAACATGAAGACATAATCTCTCAAATCAAGTTCTCATGATTCTGAAGGCTCAAGTACCTGATGGAAAAGGAATTCTTCTTCACATCACCAGAAGCTCTCCATCAGAAGTAAAGGTAAACAATCAGTCTACAAATCATCAATTGAAGTTGTCATCCAAAAGACAACCGCTGCAAGCTGTTATGAATCAAATCAACATCGTATTAGGAAGATCCGTCAAGAGCTCCAAGAAAACCAAAACTTAAGATATGCACTTCAAAAGTCAGAAAAAGGAGTCACTTGAAAGTTTAACGTGTTTATATTGTGTAGAAGAATATTTTGTTCAGTAGCACATTTAAGATCACCAGAAGGATTGGGAGTCAAGATAAGAAGGTACTCATGCCAAAGGATGGGCAGAAACAAGCTCGTTGATAAATCAAAAACTCTTCACATTCAACAAACTAGGTTAGTATCTACACGCTTCCTAAAGTACTGCTAGATACTTCTACCATTTAGAAGTTTTCCTGTTCAGGCAAAGTCACTTGTCTCATTTATCATATAACGAGAATTTTTTCTACAGTATCTTTATTTTTTTTCAACTAGTAATATTATTTTTCCTTGATCAATCTTTCTTGGTTAGCATAATCTTAACTTCATTCTGAATCAATCATAATTCAAAATAATAATTTTAAGCTGTCCAACAATAGGTTATCTTAGGAAAATTAAAATTCTCTTTCCTTATCCCATCCCTAGCTCTAATAATCGTTCAATTTCTCTCATTCTATTTAAAATTCATTATCAAATATTAAATAACCTGTTAAATAATCTAACACTTGTAGTAACTTTCCACCTAAAGTTTTAGCGTCTATGTCTATTCTCTTTCTAGGTATCCTTACAATCTTCTGTCAATTGTCTTGTAATTTGTAGACACATCCTTCCATACAAGTATTCATTCAATGTGTTATCAATTTCCATATTTGCAGCTGCCTGTTCATAATTCTAAATCTGTTTGTTTTGTTCTCTTCCATCTATTTAAAGCCTCTTCACAAAGTCTCTTGATCATTCATTTCTCATCTCACTAAATCTCCTATCCTCTGCTAATAGCTTAAAAAACCTTCATTGGTTTTGAGAAACTCCTTGAGGTTATTTGTGAACTTCGTTCCGATATTTCCAGGGTAAGATCTGATAAACTTGGTGTTGTACCCCAAAATTTTCCCTCCTATTTTCTTCAAAACATGCTCATAAAGGTCTCAAATACTCAAAGCCAGTCAAGAATTGACTGGTGAAACCTCCTCATAAGAAAGCTTCTTCAACTAGGGTTTGGTGCTTCTCAAAGAAGATTAGGTTGCAAGGGTCTCAAATATATTTCATGGTTCATCATAGGTCCTTAATAATGCTTATGTCAAGTTTCAAGTCTTGCATCACATGTTTGCTCAGCAATGGCTCAGAAGATTGAAAGTCAATTGTATTGTGTAAGAAGTCAACTATGGTCTACATACAGTCAAAATTCAAGATTTTTGGTAAACATCAACATTTTCAGGTGATATTCATGAGTTTATCAAGTGTTGATCACAATTCTTCAAGGAAAACCCTCAAATCATCAAAGGTAAAAAAATTGCCAGATTAGGGTTTTGATTGAAGATGACTGATCATTGACTTCTGGCCTACTGCATGACCTAATGGCTTAAAGTATGATCTCAAGGGCTCAAATAAAACATCTTAACCTAATTACATGGCTCAATAAATTTCCAAAGATACAAGTGATTGATAGTTGAAGAATTTAATCAATTGATAAAAAGTCAACAGTCACACAAAAGTCAAACTTTGACTTTTTGGTCAACATTGGAATTCAAAAATCAAGAATAATCAAAAAATTCAAAATTATCAAGTTTTATCATCAAGAATTACAAAGATCGAGAAAAAAGTCAACAAAAGTCAAAAGTTGGAAAATTATCCAACACTTAGAAAAATTTCTAAGTGTTCTGTTCTTAACAAAGTCACTACTTTATGGCCATTTTTCACTAAGATCCAAATTGATTCAGCAAAAACTCAAAACATTAAAGTTGTAGGGATTAATGAACTCTACAACTTTGTTAATATGGGATGATCCTAAAAATATGCTTGGATTAAGAGATATGAACCCATGAAGTTATGATATTTTTTATCTAACACTTAGAAAAAATTTCAACAAGTTTTGGTCAGTATTTTTATCTCAACTTCTTGGCAAATTGTCACCAAGCTCCCATTTTATTCAACCAAATTGGTCAACATGAAAGTTGAAGATCTTGTTCTAAGCTTTCCAAAATGTCCTAGAACACAAATTTGTCATACTTTAGCTAGAAGTTTCGAAGATATGAAGATGGCATGTCAAACTTAAATTATAGGTCATTTTTAGAAAACCTTATGGCCAAATCTCAAATCTAAGCTAAGAGATCCTTCTTTTCAGGCCATTTAAATTTTAAATCTCACCTTGATCATAGTTTTTCACGAATCCTAAGTGTTTTACACAAGGATTAGAAGCATTGTCCAAGTCTTGATACTATTTATGGTTGAAATTGCAAAAAGTAACATATCCAATTTGATAAAGCAAGCTTTATGCTAACCACTCCATTCATTCAAGCATGTGAATTTTTCCAAAGATTACAAACAATCTTGGTGATCAGAGGCAATCTTATAGCAGCTAGTAAAGCATGATAAAGTCCATTGATTCACTCTTTTTCTTCATTATGAAGCAACTTGCTTTTTTGTGAAATTTGAAAACCAAATGGCCAAACCAGCCTTTCGTATAAACTAAGCTTGACTTCTACAAGTTAGAGGGACCAAATGCAACTTCTACAAATACCTCTCCATGCCCCAGAACTAGACATAGGAAAATTTGCTCAAAAAACACCATTGTTGCACATTTGAAGCTTCCAACACCCGACTTCAAATCCACTCATGATTTTTCCTCTTTTATCATTCAAACACATTTTATACATCAAATAGAAGTTGACAAAACACTCTTGGCACAACTGTAACACCTCCACCATCATCGTTCAAACCTCACTTTTAGATTTGCAACTTGACTTTGTTGGAATGTTTCAGAGGGTTCTAAGGCAAGCTGAGCATATCATTAGCTTCCTGGGAGTTCAAGGAAGCTTTTTGCACCATTAATTGTCTCTGGGAGTGGTGGAATGAGTTCTGAGTTTTGCTTTAAGAGGTAAGTTTTCTTGAATTTCAAAACTCCATATACACGCATCATTTGCTTTCAATTTCAAAAGATAAAATGTAGATATGATTACTCTGAAACTAACCATGTCTTTAGTTTTCAATTATGTTGTCTGTGTGTTGAGAATTTTGCCTCTGAACCGTTAGGGTTTGTTTTCGGTACCAACAAAAATTCTTGCTTATCTTTGAGTGTTGGTTAAAATAAGTTATATAGTTGAATTTGTGATTGAATTTCAAGCAAATTTGGGGTTAGAAAAATTTTAGGCCTTCTTATAGTGTTTAGGTTTAGACAAATTAGGGAATTTTTCTGTATTTGTCGTTACATAGAGAAATGATCTAGGGTTGATTAGCGAATTAGGGAATTAGAGATTTGGTGGTTTTGATTTTGTATGATTTTGTATGATAAGTTACGATTTGATTTGATTTTGTATTAAGTTTGATTCGATTATGTTTGTAAACATCCAGACAATTCAAATATGTAAAGATTTGATTCTGTTTTGATTTGAACAGTAATTCTTTTTAGCTTTAAAACATTCATTTTTCTTCTTTGATTTGAACAGTATATGTTATTGATTAGGCTTGGGCTTGAAAATGGTGAAGGGATGGATTGTTGGACGATTAGGGTTGAAAATTTTATTTTGACTTTTCTTAGTCAACGTTTTTTTTCAATTAATAAAACAAAATACAATTTTACTTAAGCACCTAACAGTAATGACTTTGATAATGTTAATAATAATAATATTGTATAAAAACAATACAATTTCTGAAACGGGCCAACTTGTTCAATTATTGGGCCTTCAAAAATGAATTTTTATGGGCCTTCCTAAAAAATAAAACATACCTCCTTCAACCTTGTTTAAAACAAGCCTCAACACCAATAGTGGATCGGTTCGATTGATCAATAAACCCCCTTATATAATCAGCATACCCCCCCTCCTTCTATTTATTCATAGGATTCTAAATGGGCTAATACACCCTCTTGCAAGAGAAAATGAATGGGCCCTCAATTTTACATGGGCCTTTCTGATTTAGAAAGGCCCAATAATTCTTAACAATGTAAAAATTTTAAAAATTAAACTGGCTGAAAAAACAAAAATGCAATGGGCTTAGCAAATTGGATGCTAAGCCCCTAACCTAAGATGCATCCTTTATTAGCAAGTGAAACCTTATTAGGATTTAAATTTTACATGGGATTTTCTGATTTAGAAAGGCCTATTAATTCTTAATAAGGTAAAAAAACCCTTTCCTAAACTTAAACCCCATGAATATATGAATTTGACAACAATATATTATAAAGCAAATGATAACTCTAGCAATAAAAATGATCAGGAACCAGTAGGGAAAATTTGGGGTATGACAGTTGCCCCTATTTAATCGCCTTTCGATTGAATAGTGTGAGAATACGCAGGTCTCGCACGCTTTGATCAGAAGTTTATTAAATAATGGAAGACTCCAAAATTTGTCTAAAAGATTAAAAGGATGCGTTGTACAACATTCCCATGAGTATGAAAAGTAGGCATAGATGATGATGTATCATCTTACCAGCGTTCAAACCAAAGTTTTGATTTGACTTAGATATGACGACGCGGATAACTCGTTAATATCTAAAAGAGATCGTAGATTTTTTTTCCTATTTACCATAACCTAGGAGGTAAATGATATAAGTTTGAACAGCTGACTTACCAATGCTTTGAGACTAATATAGTAAGTTTATGACGCAAATTTTGTATATTCATCGCAACCTAGAGGATGAATAAAACAAAGTTTGAGAACACATTGCTGCATGGAGACTGATGCAATGGATTATGTAGATTTCATTATGTTTACTACGACCTAGGGAGTAAATAGTATGGGGATGAACCTGTGTATTTATCACAGCCTAGGGGATAAAAGACAACAAGGGTGGGCTTATGTTATTCATCACAACCTAGGGGATGAATAGTATAACCCTTAAAATTCGTATACCTATTGCAACATAGGGGATAGATATTTGAAGAATTTGTGCATTTACCACAATCTATGGGGAAACGGTACAAAGATGAATTCACTAATCATTACAACCTATGGAATGAATAATTTGATCCTGGTAGTTCACACACCTACCACAACCAATGGGGTAGATGATTGAAAAGTGTTTTGGTGATCAAATCTTAGATAACTAGACCAAAGATGAGATCAGATTTTTACCCGTTGTGTCTGTTCTCAACTAAGGTAAATGCTCGTATTGTTAAACTGACAAAGGGACCCAAGATATTGGTCTTACCCAAAGTGTGTTTGGAAAAATGCCATGTATGATGTATATGCATAATGTCCTAGATTGATATGGAGCCTAGAATGTATAATCATTGAGTATTTTGCATCTGCTCCAAATGTGTATATGCCCCTGTTGTACCCCAAGATTTTCCCTCTCATTTCTCAAGAAATCTCTCATAAGATCTCCAATGATTCAAGATTACACAAGGTTTGATCAGCTCAAGACACCTCCTCAACACTAACAACTCAAAATTAGGGTTTGAGTTTTCAAAAGTACAATTAGACTTTCAAGGCCTCAAATGACTTTCATGGATCATTAGGGGCCCTCAATATTGCTCATGTCAAGTTTCAAGTCTTGAAACACAAAATTGCTCAGTTATTTGATCAGATGACCTAAAATCAGCTATATTGGATAAAAAGTCAATTATGGTCAATTTACAGTCAAACTTCATGATTTTTGATCCATATCAACATTATAAACTCATATATATATATATATATATATATATATATATATATATATATATATATATATATATATATATATATATATATATATATATATATATATATATATATCAATTGATCAAGTTGGATCACAATTCCTCAAAGAAATTTGATCAGAACACCAAAAGGGAAAATGGTCAAAATTAGGGTTTTGATTGAGAAGGCTCAGTTCTTGACTTTTGACCAAGAAAATGACTTGTTAGTTTAAAACATGATCTCAAGGGTTAAAATGCACCATCTTGACCTAATTTCATAGTTCAAATCACCTCTCAATATCATTTGGATTGACAGATGAATTTCAGTCAACTGATGAAAAGTCAACTGTACACTGAAAAGTCAAACTTTGACTTTTTGATCAAAATCAAGTTTCAAAAATCATATTTCATCAAGACATGTCAAAATAATAAACTTGTTCATCAAGAAATTGAAAAGTCAAAATTCTAAGACTTAGAAATTTTTCTAAGTGTTGGAAAGTTAACATTTTTTCATAACTTTGTGCCAAATTTCCACCATGATGCAAGATGATTCAAGGAAAACTTCCAACATGAAAGTTGTAGATCCCAATGAGATCTAAAACATTGTAGGGAAGAACTTTTTATAGAAATGATTGGATTTCAGGTTATGAATTTATGAAGACATGTCCATGAAACTAAAAAGACTTAGTGAAATTTTGCCATAGTTAGTCAAGATTTTGACCTAACTTAATGGCAACGTTTCACCTAGTTCCAAATTGAATCCTCAAAAATGTCCAACATGAAGGTTGTAGGGGATGTTACAAGTTTTCCAAAATTTCCAAGAACTCATTGATATCATACTTGAGCTAAGAGAATTGAAGGCAAGAAGTTAGGGTTTCAAACTTGTTTTTCAATTCATTTTCATGATGAACATTTGATCCAATCCATAGCCATACTGCATAATCCTCACTTTGCAGACCTCAAACTTGTTTTTCACTCTATAATTAATGATTTACACAACTGATTAGGCCCTTATCCAAGTGTTTGAAGCTTTGTCCAAAATGATTTTCCATTTATGGCACAAAGTTGCCATTTCAATTTTGATAAAGCACTACTTTTGCAATTGTCAACTTCTTGAGCCTCTCAATTGTTTTCTCTACACACAAGCAAAGTTAAAACCAAAAGCAACATGTCTAAGGCCTCTACCAACTTGTTGTACCCCAAAATTTGCCCTCCCATAATCTTCAAAGTCTACTCAAGGGCTACACAGTCAACCATCCTCCTAAGCCAGTCAAACTAAGGTTTTGGTTCTTGCAAGGAAGTTGAAGTTTTCAAGGGGCTCAATCAAGTCCCGTATGCTCATAAACATTGTCAAGCACCTACATGTCAAGTTTCAAGGCTCACAAGGTCAAGTTGCACAGTCAAAAACCATAATTGCTCAATAGTCAACTGTAGGGGCAAAATGGTCATTTGGCAGTCAAAAGTCAAAAATTTTGGTCAACATTTTATTTTGAAGCCACAATCATCATTTGATCAATTCTTGATCATGATTCCTCAAGCATGGCTCAAAAAAAGTCTCAAGATGCAAAAGTTTCTATGTTTGGACAGCTGAAAAGTCAACTGTAACTTGACCAAGGCATAACTTTTTCATGGTTCATCATAAAAATCCCATCCAATGCTCATATTGAAGGGGAAGACATTTCCTACAATTCATCTTCACATTCCAAGTCCAAGAAATGCTCTCGCAAAAAGTTATCAATTTCAACATTATAGGTCATTTTCAAAAGTCAACAAAAAGGCACTTTAAGTCAAAGACCATAACTTGAGATTGGTAAATCAAAATGACATGGGACCAAAGACATTGCTTAGAGGACTCCAAGACCTTTCCAAAATGTCAAAGAACATGTTCATAGCTTCAAAATTGAGCAAGATATGCATTGGAGAAGTTGGGAAATTTTTGTGAAATGGCCAAAGTCAATTATCCTTGAAACTTCATTTTTGACAAAAGGGGCCCACTTTTTCCACTTGATTCAGCTTGGCCATACCTCCCACGTGTCCCACAATTTATTTCAAGATTTAAAATTAAATTTTTCATTTTTATTTAATTTTATTTGATTTAATTCATTTTAAATCTTTAAAATTCAAATAAAAATCAAAGAAATTAATGGAGGGATATATTTTGTGTTGAATAGCTTTGAATCACCTTGAAATACCTTCCAAATTCGTGCAAGGCCTATTATGGGCATAGAAATTCAAATTTTGACACAAAAGGCAAGTTGTTTCAATGTTGGTTATGGCAAAATCTCAAGCATAATTGCAATGGTTAAAGGCTCATCATGTGACTGATTCTCATTCATTACTATATATATACAAGCCTTCCCAACCTCATTCAAAAAAAGGAGTGTGTGCAGAAACGGCCAAGAGCAAAACCAAAAATTATTCAAAAAGTGAGAGTTCTAAAACATAATTGCGAGCATCTTCAGATCAAAACAAGCACGTGGCTAAAGCAACCTTTGCCAAGTCCTGAGGCTCATACCGCGCTGTAAGTTCTTCCCAGGTCCCTTATAATTTCCATATTATTTTCTTCAATGTTTTCCTGTGCAGATTCCAATATGAGGTGCATCATAAGTCCCACTTCCCAGCGCTGCCATATGTCATCAACGCAGATCCAAAGGACAAAAAAGTGTAGCACACCATGGTCTGGAGTCAAGCACGCTGCAGGCAACCATGAAAGTCAAACGTGGCTTAGATTTCAGTGGGCTTGGATTGCTTCAATAAACCTCCTATTTGGCCCACACCCCCCTTGGTTTTACTTCTTTTTATTTTTTGTTTTGTCATTTTCTCTTATTTTTAATTGCTAACCCTTTAATTATTTTTATTATTAACAACTAACTTAATTAGCACATTTTCATAAAAAAAACCAAAAAATAGAATTAACATTATTATCATTATTATTATTTTATTTTATAAATAAATATTAACCAAAATAGTTTAATTAGGCAATTGTAATTCCTTTTCTTAAATAATTAAAATAACTTAGATTTAAGATTAACTTTTAATTTTGTTTCTTTCATTTTTATTTTATTTCATAAAAACATAAAAAAAACAAAAAAATATTTTCTTTTAATTAAAATAATCAATTAGTCATTAATTAGTTTTTAATTTCATTTAATTACCAAAAAGACCAAAAAAATCAATTTTCTTTTTCTAAAAAGGGTCAACACCCTTAGACATTCCCGATTAGTATTCGCGCGCATTTACTTTATTTGATTATTATGTAATTGCCTTCAAGAATGTAATAGTTAAATAGGTTTATCGCTTTATTTAATTGCCGTATTTATTTACCAAAAAAACGGGTCTTTGTAATTTTTGGCGATGTATAGACCCGCGCCTTGTAATAGCGTAGGATTTATGTTTTTGCAATTTACTTTCCGCACCCCTTAACTATTAACTTGCATGAAAGAATGTATGTAAATAAAAACAACTCATAGCTCACTAATAACAAAGACAAACATAACATGAATACAACACACAATGCACACGCCACTTCTAGGGTACGCCTCACTTGTTGCCTTCGAAACATGGTCGTCAAGTATAGGACGTCTTAGCGGTCCTTATGTCCATGATCCAGTTGCCTCGAAACAGTTGCCTCAGAACAGTTGCCTCGAAACGGTTGCCTCAGATTAAAAAAAGGATCAAGGACATAAGGGTAGCTTCTAAGGTGTCCTGCTGTTGCTTCGGTGACCACACTGTCCCTACAATCGAATTGACCCGAACACCTCCAACGGTGGTGCTACCTACCTCTCAATGGTGGGATGGCACTACCTAAAGGACTTTTACACAGCCTAATTCCTTAGGGTAGGTAGATGACTCATGGATACTTGCTCTTTTCAAAAAAAAAACAAAATACTTTTCACACCTTACACTTTCAAAAAGCTTTCAAAACAATTTTTCAAACACTCTTGAGGACAGATACAAGAGTTATTCAGAAAACTTTCAAACGAAACTTTTTCAAAAACCCACACACATTTGAAAAGCAAACAATTTTGAAAACATAAGAGCAAGTACCTAAGAGCCCGTGGATAACCACGGATAGAAAGGGTGCTAACACCTTCCCTTTCTATAAATCTACCTCCCGAACCGAGAAACATTCTCGAAAAGGAATTTTGCTGTGCTTTTGTCCTTTCCATGTTGGAGAACATAAAAGACGGTGGCGACTCTTGCTTACCGCGACATTTCGCGAAACGAGCTTTAAACAATCAGTTCTCATTCCCACCGATCACACAACTCATACCACGCTTGTACAACACTTTGAGACTTGTCTTCTCACTTTTCTTTAAAAGCAAGTTATAGAGCCAAAAGGCTAGAACTCAAAAACCTTGAGGGCATTTGATCTCTAACCTTTTCCATACATATACACAAGTCTATTGCAACATAAACACGAGCTCAAGTACCCCAAAACACTCCCAAGCATTCCATAACTCAAAATCTCCCATAACTTGACAGTTTTGAGCTTCACATAGCCATCTCCAAATCCACTCGTGCGTATTGAGTTTTAACCATCCAAACACTTAATATACATCATATCAAAGTGATCCAGGCCCTTGTTTCTGGACTATAACTCCATTTGAATCTTTCACTATTTTCAAAACTCAAGCTTGCAACTTGACTTGAGTAGAGATTTTCAACCATCCACGAAGAAAAGTAAGGATTGCAACACACCCAGGAGGGGTCTAAGCAAGTTAAACATATCATCACAACACCTTGAAAGTTGCTATTGTTCAAAACAAGATCCCTACTTGCAAGGTAAGTTTTCTGGTTTTCAATCTCTTCATACTTGCATTGTTAAGTTTCCATTTTCAAAGATAAAATGTAGATATCATTGCCCTGAAGCTGTACATATTCATAGTTTTCATTTATATTGCCTGAGCTTAGAGAATTTTAGGTTTGAATCTCTGAAAAAAGTTAGGTCGAGATTTGGTACTTTTAGAAATACATGCTCATCTTTGATTGTTAGTCCAAATTGTTTACATTTTTGGAATCTTGGTAAAATTTCTAACAAGTTTGATGTTGGAGGTTTTGAGAATGGATGAGAAATGGATGAGTTATAGGGACCTTGGCTGGAGGTTGAAGATGAAGTTCATTTCTAGGAATGGATTTGTAATATAAATTTTTGGTTTTGTTTAATTTAACGGATGTATAGCCACCCTAGTGGTAAAGGCAGCGCGCGTTTATGGTCAAGGTCATGGGTTCAAGCCCCAGCGTTGCCTTTTTTCATATTTTTCAATGTTTTCCTTCGTTTTGCAAGCAACCATGTGCGGTTGGGCCCTGAGTTAGCTGGGCTTTGTCATTTTTGTCTTTATCCCCCCTGTTTCACTATCACAACCTCTTGCCCATTTATTTTTTATTCTTTCTGATTTACAAAAATCATTAATGGACTAGACTGGAAACTATTTTTTCCTAACAAACATCCTAAATTGTTTTACACCCCCTAACCTCATTTTTATGTTTTTATTTTATTTTAATTTTCTTTATTTTTGCTATAATTAATATTAATATTAATATTAATATTAATATTAATATTAATATTAATATTAATATTAGTATTATTAATAAAAAAGACAAAATATTTTATTATACTATATACTTAAAAACAAATTTAAGACAAAACATTTTTTCTTAAACAAACTTAATTTCTTTTTCTTAATAAATTAATAATTAGATTTAGATTTAGTTATTTTCTTTTTTTTTAATTAAAATTAACTTAGAATTTAGGTTTTTTTAATTAATTAATTTCCATACCATTTTGATTAAACTTAAAACCTTTTCTAAAAAAAAACCTAAAAATTCTTTCTTGATTAACTTTATTTCTTTTAAACTAGGGTTTAATTTTATTTATTTTAATTACTTATTTCTTTTAGTTAATTAGGTCAAAACTAAACCCTTTCCTAAAAAACAAACAAAAATCCATTTCTTTTCCATTTACTTCCTTGCACTTTATATTTTCATTTCTTGTACATTATTCAAGTTTCAATATGGTTGTAACAGATAATTAGGTTTAATTTCTTGCAATCCCCATTTGTAAATTTGTATACCCCATCCCCAAATGATGTAATAGCGTAGAATATTTACTTTCTGCAATTTATCGCTTTCCTATAAAATTCTAGTAATTAGGGTTTGTATGGGAAGATAAAAATCAACAAGTAGATAACCCTAATCAAAGATTAAATGCATGAAAATCAAACACACTATTCACACATGCACCCCTAAGGTAAACTCCACTTGTTGCCTAAAAAATGGTCATGTTATGCATGTGGGATGTCTTAGCAAAAACAATCAAAATACAAGATCATAGTCCCTCGATGATGCTTCAAATGTTGCCCTTAAAATAATCTTAGTCCCTCAAAGAGAAATGCTAAGATATCTCACAACATTGCTATCATTACTATACAATGACCCATGCCCATCCCTTTACATCCAAAGATAAGGCTTTTTACCAATCAATGGTAAGATAGCAATATCAAAGGAAAGAAGGAAAAAAAACAAAGACTTTTGAGTAGGTAGAAATGTTCTTAGTTGCTTGCTCACTTTCAAAAAAAACCAAACACTTTCAAAACAAACACCAAACACTTTCAAAAACAAACATCTTTTCAAATACACCAACACTTTCCTTGAAATATTTTCAAAAGTCCAACACTTTGTATACATTTTTTCTGAAACGAGAATCATTACAAAGTTCGCCTAAACGAAGGCGCATTTTCAAAAATACTTTCAAAAAACACCACAAAGCTCATTTTCAAACAAAGCAAGTGATCTAGCAAGCAACTAAGAGCCCATATATAACTATGGATGAAAAGGGTGCTAACACCTTCCCTTTTAATAATCTACCCCCCGAACTCAAGAAATAATCTCAAAGGTCTTTCCTGTTCTTTTTAGCCTTTCCTTTTTGGATAAAAGAAAAGTCAGTGGCGACTCTTGCTAACCGCAATAATTATGATCAAACGCAAAACATCCCAAGTCAGTTCTCCCACCGTATTACAGAATTGGCGACTCTACTGGGGAAATACTTAAAAGTGGGGTTACCTTAGGGATAGATCACCTTTATTTGCTTTCATTTGTTTGACTTGCTTGCTTTACATTTTGATTCCTTGTTTGGGTTTGTTTTTGATCCTCCACCCGGATTTGGGATACCTTATAGGTAAGTAGCAATACATTATGGAAACTGTGTGGGGGTATACCGACATTGTCTAAGAAATAGCTACGTTAGTGTGACACATTTGTGGGTACCGGTAGCCCTTGAATAGTCAATGAGAATATGGGGCCGATGTGTGGTGTCATGAAGCACTAATTGACTTTAGAACCTTTACTTGACCAACTTGGCCATTAGGAAGTAGTGAGATAGCCGATTTTGGTGTAGTATGAAGTTGGTTGATACTCGATACTACACTCATTGATATTGGACTTCTCGGGATATTTCGGTCACCATTAAAGAGGCTTGCGCTGAAACAATGACTGACAAGAAAGATCAGTGATATTGAGATCCCTTAGAACCCGGTTACTATTTCTAGGACAAGTTTGAGCCAACTAAACTTTAAGAGGGTACTTTTGATAACGAGAAATCGTATCGTAAAATTACTACATTTTAGTCCGTTTTCATACTGCATTAATCCATTTAACTCCCGATTGTTCAGAGTTTTTATGTCTTTTCACAGGTACAACATGTCTCAAGTCAATTTAGTGGAAAAAGATCATATGAAGAAAGTTAACATGAAAACTAGAAGAAAAGGAACAATTCTGCAAAGTTCTGCAGTTTTTGATGTTGTGACAGTCGTCACACATCACTTACGAACGTAACGCGCTGCTAAGCGTCTTACGCCCGTCACCTTGGTGTTACGACCGTACCACGCTTATTACATGAAGAATGCCTGTAACACACTTGTGGCGACCGTAACACGCTTATTACTTTATGAAGAACGTGAGGTGAAGACGTGGAGACATGGGCAACAAAAAGAAAGGAGTCTTTAGATACTCCTGCAATCTCTCAACCTCACCAACACCCAGTCTTCCTGGTTTTTCTCCACAATTGAAGTGCAAAACCCCATGTTCTTGTTTTTTCTAACTGTAAATTTCTCCTCTATAAATACGAGAGAGTTTTTATTTTTGACAGAGAGTTTTTATTTTTGACAGAGAGTTTTATTTTGACAGAGTTTTATTTTCAGAGTTTTATTTTCACAAATTTCTTGCGGAAACTCTGCCGAATTTACGAACCATTTCCCAGTTTGCATTTTTCCTGCTGTTCTTGTTTTTATTTCCCTTTTACCATTTAATAGCCATTTCCAACATTAGGAAATTTCTATCTTAGTTAGAATTTGTTTTTAGCCTCAGACTTCGTTTTGAGTTTCGATTCTGAAGGTTCCAATCTTGCCGACTTGTGGAAGAGGGAGCTTGAAGAATAGTATTATTATTCAGGTTTTAATCGCATTTAATTTAATTTTAAGTACAATTTTTTTACGTTCAATTACTTTTATTTATTTATCATGAATGTTTCACTGCTTTCCAATTATATTTCCTGTCTGTCTGTTTCAAGTACCATGGCTAGCTAAATTTCTAGAGTCGGGATGTGATAATAGTAACTGAATGGATTAAATTGTTCCTAAGATAAAATCCAAATTAACTTAATTTCTGGCTGTGACTTTTTATAATTAAAATCAATCTTTTTGTTACGAGAGTAAGAAAAGTATAATAGGTTAGGATCAAGACCACGAGAGTGTGAGGTTTTAACCGGATAGCTAAAGTTAGGCATTGGATTTAAATACAGTGAGAGCACTTTAAAACGAATTAGACTTTATTAAGTTTTCAAAGAGTATTTTCTAAACACTTATGGGCTAGCGAGAGCAGGTATAGGGCTTTAGGGGTATAATCCAAGATAAGACCACGAGAGTGTGAGTTGAGGGTTTTTAAACTGATAATTTCTACAGAACCATTTAAGTTAAACATCTTTATATGCTTAGGTTCGATTAAATCCGCTTAGGTTCACTATATTACATACCGACCGCTTTATTATTATTATTTCCTTAGTTCGATTTAGTTTTCCTCTACTTTAACTTCTAAAAACCAAATGTGACAACATCCGCCTTAGCTAAACTAGCAAACCTTTATAGCATTAGAGTGATTACAAAGTCCTTGTGGGTTTGACATCTTTTTATTACTACCGCGATAGGCTGTGCACTTGCGATTAAGATACTGTTAGACACATTAGGTCGATCGCACATCAACTTACCTATAAGACTCCATGCAAGCCTAAACCTAAAGACTTGTTTTCCTTGTGTGTATATGCTTACTTGTACATAACATCATAAACATCATAACATCATAAGAATTCTCACTAACCATTTCAAGGATTATTAGGATTTATCTTTGTTCTGTTTTGTAGGACATGGCTTCTGTGATTGGTGGGAAGAGAACTGACTGTTTTGGGAATGCTAGTTTGTGTTTTGCGTTTGTTTTCGCAAAATGTCGCGGTAAGCAAGAGTCGCCACCGTCTTTTATTTTATCCAACAAGGAAAGGACAAAAGCACAGAAAAATTCCTTTTTCGAGATGTTTCTCGGGTTCGGGAGGTAGATTATAGAAAGGGAAGGTGTTAGCACCCTTTCTATCCGTGGTTATCCACGGGCTCTTAGGTACTTGCTCATTGTGTTTTCAAAATTTTATTTTCTTTGTGTTTATGGGTTTGAAAGAATTTTTGTTTTGAAAGGGGTGTAAGTGAGAAAAGTTTTGTTTTGTTTTAAAAGGAGCAAGTACTTAAGAACCATCTACCTACTCGAAAAGGGAATTAAACTGTGCCAATGTCCTTTGGATAATGCTATCCCACTATTGAGGAGTAGGTAGCATCATCGTTGGAGTTTAAGAGTCAATTCGATTAAGGGACGTGTGGTCACTAAAGCAATGTTAGGACGCCTTAGCGGTAACCCTAATGTCTTAGATCATTTTATCCGAGGCAACTATGATCTTTGGACAAGAGGGCGACCTCTAAAACTTCCTATACTCAATGACCACGTTCGAAGGCAACCAAGTGAGGTGTACCCTAAGAGTGCGCATGTGCGAGTGTGTTATTTTTCAGTTATTTATCTTTGTACATGTCATGGGTGAGCTATGTTGATTTTAAGTTCATACATTGGATCTTGTCATGCATTTCCTATTATCAAACATCTAACAGTTTATAGTTATGGAATTTAAATTGTGGAAATTAAATCTAAACTATTACAAGGCGTCAGGTATTTACATCGCCAAAAACAAACCCTTTAATTTAAATTGCGGAAAGTAAAATAAAGCGATAAAGATATTTAAAGTCCTAATTATCTATTACAAGCCGGAGGCAAGTACATTAATATGATAAAAATAAACAAAGGCGTGCGGAAAATTAAATCGAGCGCAAAGTTATAAGGTTTTGACCCTTTTTGTTAAAGAAAAGATTTTTTTGTTTGTTTTTGAATTTTAAGAAATAAATTATCTAAGTTAATTATTAAACTTCATTAAATTAATTAATTAATGAAAATAAATATTTTTGGGTTTTTTGATATTTAAAGAAAGAAAATAAAATTGATCAATGTTAATAAATCCTAATTATGTCTAAATTAATTTTATTATTTACAAAAATATATTAAAGTTATTGTCTAATTAAATCCTAAATTAATTACTAAATTAAATTAATTAAATTGATGAATAAAAATAAATTATTTTTGGTCTTTTGGTATTTTAAGAAAGAAATCAAAATTAATGTTAGTAATTAAAACCTAGATTAATTCTAATTGAATTTTAATTATTTACAAAAATGTGAAAGTTATTCTAATTAAAATTCTAAATCAATTAATTAATGTTTAATAACAAAAATAAAAGTTAGAATTTAATTTGATAAAGAAAATGTTTTGTGGTTTTTTTTTAATATTTTAAGAAAGAGATAAATCTAAATTAATCACTACATTAAATTAAATTAATTAATTAAATGAAAAAAAAGGTTATTTTTGAATTTTTGGTTATTTAAAGAAAGAAAATGGAATGGTTAAATTAATGATTAAATCTATTAAATTCTAATTAGTTTTATTTATTTACAAAAAGAAATTAAAGTTTCCAAGAATTAAAAACCTAATTAATTAATCAAAATTTATTAAAGAAAAATAAAGTTCTTAATTTTAATTGGACAAAATGATATTTTTGTGATTTTTTTGATAAAAAGAAAATTTGTTATAGGTTAGTAAATTAATTAAGTAAAAATAAAATCATTAAACCAAATAAATAAAATATGAGAAAGTAGAGAAATTGGGCCTTTTTTTTAGAGGGTGCAGAAAGCATTCCTGAGCTTGGATCTTCGAAAGCTTCATGCTCTAACTATGGTGTTTTTTTTATTCTTGCGTGGAACATATGATTCAACCATCCATAATTGTTCTATATAAACTCAAACAAACGTTAGCATACCATAAAATATGATTAAAATTAGAGATTTGAAATTTAAAATTTTACCAAACCGGTGGGCGTGCTAGGCGTGTGATGGATTGCTATTGGGCCTTGTAAGAATCATGAGGACTTCAAGAGGATGGTTTGAGGCTTGATGTCAATTGCGAGAGGCCGGAACCTCGAGATATGACTTGCACCAATTCTTTGATTTTATGAGAGCTTTTTGAAGAGCTTTTAGAGAACTTTTTGAAGAGCTTTTTGAGAGCTTTTTAGAGAGGATTTTTGTGTCTTTCAAGCTTTTGTGGCTCTCTATTTATAGAGTAGAATGAGGAGGCAAGAAATCATGGAAAGAATCTCCCTCATAATGTTGTGTTTTAAGACCATGATTAAGATTTGAAAAAAATGCCATATTTGATGATTCTCCATTATTAAACCTTCCAAATTTGATTTGATTCAATATTTTTGCATATGATTAGTCTTGATTCGAATTTTATCTCATTGATGATGATTATTAGGTCCTAAAATAGCCAAAAAGAGATCAAATAATTAATACTTGGATTTTATTTGATTTAAATTGATTAAAAATGAAATAATTCATTAAAAAATCAAATTAAATAATAAAATTGACAAAAGTTCACAAGGCTTAAGCTAGGACACGTGTATAGTGTGACAAGATCAAATCAAGTGGATAAAAGTGGGCCCATTTGACAAAATTTTAAGTTTTGGGGATAGTTGACTTTTGGTAATTTTGCAAAAAAGTCCAACTTCAACAATGCATAACTTCTTCAATTTTGAACTTTTGGAAGTGTTCTTGGACTCTTTAGAATTGTTGAGATGTCCTCTAACCAACCCTATTGGTCTCATATCATTTTGATATTCCATGCTCAAGTTATAAGCTTTGGAAAAAAAGGCGATTTTGTTGACTTTCAAAAATGACTTATAATGTCCAAATTTTTAACTTCTTGTGAGTGCATTTTATGATCTTGGGGTATGAAGATTGATTGTAGGAAGTTGAATCCTATTCAAAATGAGCTTTGGATGGGTCATTTCTCATAAAGTATGAGAAAGTTATGCTTGGTCAAAGTTGAGTTGACTTTTCCTACAAAACCCTAATTTAGCAACTTTTGGGTCTTGATGAATTTTGGGCAATCTGTGATGAATCATGATCAACCCTTGATCAAATGATGAAATAAACTTCAAAATGAGAATGTTGACAAAAAATATTGAGGTTTGACTGCATTTGGGTCACAGTTGACTTTTGCCCTAGCACAGTCGATTTTTAGGCCTCTTGAGCAATTGACTGACCAAACTTCCTCTGTAAGGCTTGAAATTTGACATGGATGAACTTCAGAACATATTATGAAATTGGAGAGCACTTGAGGTCATTTGGATGCAAGGGCCTTGATGTAACACAAAACCCTAATTTGAGGTTGACTGCCTTAGGAGATAGCTTGACTGTCCAACTCTTGAGCAATCTTGAGCCATTTGGAGATTCTTCTTGACATGTCTTGGGAAATATGCGAGGGAAAATTTTGGGGTACAACAGTTTCCCCTGTTCAATTTTATTAAACCTTAGGATATAGATTGGCTTTCGAACCTTTCGTGATCCGAAGATGGAAGATAATTGAACACTAGAGTGCCCAGAAATTTGCACTCGCATGAAGTGGTATCAGCATGGTGATGTAGGGAATGGGCTTACAGATGCCATTTAGAGATTGTTGGTAGGAGGATGGGCTTACAAATGCCATCTGTAGGAGTTTCGATCGCATAAGAGAATCCTTAGCGAGAATTTGCATACCTGTTGTTGTAGAAGATTCTGCTGGGGAAGCCTGGTTTTTGTTGAGATTTAGGAATTGTCAGGTCTTCAGCGTAGTATACCGTTGAAATTACAGAACTCGTCCATACTATGACGTAGGGAAACATCTTCATCAAGATCTAGGAACTGTCTAGTCTTCAACGTAGTATACCGTTGAGATTAGAGAACTCGTCCATAATATGACGGAGGAAAACATCAAGATCTAGGAACTGACTAGTGCTCAACGTAGTATACCATTAAGGTTATAGCACTCGTCCACACTTTGACGTAGGGAAACATCTTCATCAAGATCTAGGAACTTTCTGGTCTTCAACGTAGTATACCGTTGAAATTAGAGAACTCGTCCACACTATGACGGAGGAAAACATCAAGATCTAGCAACTGACTAGTGCTCAACGTAGTATATCGTTGATGTTATAGCACTCGTCCACACTATGACATAGGGAAACATCTTCATCAAGATCTAGGAACTGTCTGGTCTTCAACGTAGTATACCGTTGAAATTAGAGAACTCGTCCACACTATGGCGGAGGAAAGCATCAAGATCTAGGAACTGACTAGTGCTCAACGTAGTATACCATTGAGGTTATAGCACTCGTCCACACTATGACGTAGGGAAACATCTTCATCAAGATCTAGGAACTGTCTGGTCTTCAACGGATTATACCATTGAAATTAGAGAACTCGTCCACACTTTGACGGAGGAAAACATCAAGATCTAGGAACTGACTAGTGCTCAACGTAGTATATCATTGAGGTTATAGTACTCGTCCACACTATGACATAGGGAAACATCTTCATCAAGATCTAGGAACTGTCTAGTGCTCAACGTAGTATACCGTTGAGGTTAGAGAACTCATCCACACTGTGACAGAGGAAAACATCAAGATCTAGGAACTGACTAGTGCTCAACATAGTATACCGTTGAGGTTATAGCACTCGTCCATACTATGGCGTAGGGAAACATCTTCATCAAGATCTAGGAATTGTCTGGTGCTCAACGTAGTATACCGTTGATGTTAGAGAACTCGTCCACACTGTGACGGAGGAAAACATCAAGATCTAGGAAGTGACTAGTGCTCAACGTAGTATACCATTGAGGTTATAGCACTTGTCCACACTATGACGTAGGGAAACTGTCGAGACTGAGAACCTTATATGAAATTCAGCCGAGGGTAATTCAATTGAGATTTAAGAACCGGTCAAGTCTTCGACTAAGCTGAGAACTTAACTGCATCTTTCCTGAAAGGTAAAGGTCAGACATATGCGATGCATGATATGGATCAGGAAATGATGTTCTCAAAATAGATGAGATTGCATTCGTATGATGCGTATATGCATGTATCATGATTTATGAAAATGTGATGTTTTAGCTGGGGAAAATAAATCCCGGAGCTGATGGAGAATAGAGTTGAGTTCTTTGTTTCCGCTGGGGATGGTGAACGAAGATGATTGTGAGAATAAACCTGCGGGAGAAAAGAACTCCGTTGGGGAATAAACTGATAAAGATATTACTCTGAGGGGAATTACTTTGTGGGGGAGAGATGTTCTGTTGAGGATTTTAACGATAAACTCCGCTGGGGATTCTGTTGATAAGCTCCGCTGGGGATTTCAATGATAAACTCCGCTGGGGAGGGATTACCGTTGCTGGTGATATTGAATCTATTGAGGATTGAAGTCCTGCTTGTGAAAGGAAAGAACTTCGTTGGGGATGATCTTCCGGTTGCAACTGGCTGGGGATAAACCTGTTAGACTTCGGTGGGGATAATCCTCTGAGTTTGTTGGGAATGATGCTTTGAACCTGGCTGGGGAGACTTATTTTTGTACTCCGCTGGGGATAAACTTCCAGAGTCTACTGGGAATGATGCCTCAACTCCGTTGGGGAAGCTTTTTAGACTGCGCTGGGAAAATATTGATTCCACTAGAGGTATCTTGTATTCTGCCGGGGAACATTCTTATACTCCGTGGAGGAATTTTAAGACTGTCGGGGATACTCTTATACTTGCTGGAGAATATTCTTATACTCGCTGGAGAATATTCTTATACTCTGCTCGGGGATATTAAGACCTTCTGGGGATACCAAGCCTTTTGGGGCTGATGGTAGACTAACTCTGCTTGGGGAGAGTATGGCTGATTCGTCCATAGATGCAAGTCTCAACTGAGAGAGCTATCATTATTGTCTTACTCTGTGGGGAGTGAAGGTATCTTGGTCAAATTCTTCAGCTGAACTTAACGTCGTACCTGGTGGACAGAGCAACTGCACAGTTTGGACAATTCTTATTGCCCCTGTTTCTGCGGGAGAAGGTGCCTGCGGAGGCCCTGTGGACCGAGTATTATCCCCACCTATGAGGCGCTTGGTATCTTTCGGTTAAAATGACAAGTCTTCTTTTGGTAGGCCAGTGACGAGATGACGAGACATAGTCGTACGCTTTGATCCCTAATTTTTTCCTGGACCGCCCTTTCGGGTTTTCAGTCCACCAGGATACCCTTTTTTGCCCAAGCCGCCTTTTCAGGTTTTTGACTTGCCAGGTGTACAATTTTTTTATTTTCATCCCTTATTTTTGCTCGAACCCTTTTGGTTCGCCGGGAAGCCCTTATTTTTTGCCTAGGCCAGTCAACCTAGCGGGTCTTTATTCATGCGCGGTATTTTCTGACTATGTCCATGCTCTCAGGATGTAGGGAGGCGTCACTGTCGGTAGTGTTATGTTTCCATACTACCGGAAGATCTTCATTTGATCGTGCAAGATTCGCTGCTGGAATCCATGTCTAATGCCCCAAGTGACTCAGATGGAGATTTGCCCCTGGCTATTTGGCATTTTGAGAGATTTCAAGAATCTTGACTTGACTGCCCCAGATGATGGATAATGATCATGTCTGCCCCTTGGTTGGAAGTGTTTCTTCCACTTGAGGTGACCCTTTTTATTGAAAAGGTTTTTGTTCACTAGATATTCGTCGTGCGAATTTCTCTGCTGTTGAACAAATAGTCATATGCAAACAATGTTATTTTAAGAATGCAAAGCTTATGTCTGTTTTTTTTGAAATTTTTGAAAATGCATTTTTCCAGTAAAACAGACAATTTTTTTGTAAAATGTGATGTCAACTCAGGATTTACAGCAAGCCCTACAGGAGTCAGGATACCTTTTGTAACAATATGCTTTCAAACTAACCCATGCTTCAGCTAGGACTTTTTAAGGGTTATAACGTGGCATGGTTCACGGTTTAAGAAACAAAGGATAAAGGCTCAAATTTTATTTGTACCCACCCGTTCTTCGTGATGTTCTTAAATCCTAAACTCAGCTAATCGTGCATTAGATCTTGTTTGAGTCTTTGCTCTGATATACCAGTGATGGTTTGGATACTGACAGTTTATTTTGAACAGGCGGTCATATTTGTTGAGAGTTTGTAGGATCTCTTTCTTTTTTATTTTATTATCCCTGTCTTTTGCCTGAACTGTTCGTTTTTGTGACTACAGCCAGCGGGATGCCCCCGTTTTTTCTTGAGTCTCCTTCATAGGTTTTGACTTAATGGGCTTTTATTTTGAGAGATAATGACTGCCTGTCTTGACGATTATAGGGAACCATCATTGTCTTTTATTTTGAAAGGACGTCTTCAAAGCCATTCATTGTGCACTTGAATTAACTGAGAAACTACCCTACCCCAGGTTGTGATTAAGGGTTTTAATTTGTGAAAAGAAAAACTCCAACTTCTTTGGCTCAAAAGGGTTGACTAGGGATTATCTTCCTTATAACTCCACTATTTAGGATTTGAAATAATGCCTGTACATCTCAGCGGGGTCTGTTCAAAAGCATACTGTAGATTTTTTGGTATCATTTTCGTCATCCTCCCTCTAAAGGCTTAGAATTTTTTAATCAAGAGTTGATCATCACAAAAATGAAAGCAATTTAAATATAGTGAATACGAATGGATTGATTCAAAACAGACATATGCAATGCATTGATAAAGTAACAAAGTTTGACATGAATAAATGTTTGAACAATCAAAAGAAAATTACAAATTGAAAATTCTAATGAACAAAAAAGTCTTCTCGTCTCAGGACTTGTCACTTCAAATGGTGAACCTTGGGGCGATGACAAAAGAATTCAATATGAGCGTCTTGTGTGAGTTCCAAAGCTCCCTCATCAATCAGGTCTTGAATTTTGTTTCTCAACGCCCAACAACCGTTGGTGTCATGTCCAGGGCTGTTGGAATGGTATGCACACCTGGCATCATGATTGTACCTTGGGGAGGCTATGTTGGGATTCTTAGGAGGGTCCCTTAACGTCACCAGATTCAATCTCAACAGATGTTGTAAAGCTTGAGACATCGATATGTTGAGCTTGGTAAGTTGCCTCCTGGCATGTTTGGCTTACTCTGATCAACCTGTTGTTCTTGGCGAGGTCGTTGTTGGACCCGTGAGGTAGTAGCAACTTTGAGAGGTCTACTATTCATCAAACCAAACCTTTGACTTCTCTGACATTGATTAATGACTTGGTCTCCGGCCTTGACTGTTTGCTTCATGTTGTTGTATCTGTCTTGATGAAGCTGGTTGATAAAGGTTCTCAGCTCTTCTTGTTCCCGAGCTAAGCCTTGGATAAGAGCCATCTGCAACAACATCTGGGTTTTCATGGCACTGAACTCAGCTTGCAATTCTTCCAGCCGTTCGTCCTTATTGTCTTCAGGACTTTTCTTGACCAAGTTCCCAACGAGGAGTGTTTTCAACTCTTCCTGCCCCTTGGATAGGTTTAGGAATACGTCCCTAAACAGAGCTTCTCGAGTTTGAAGATCTTGGTTGTCTGGTTGGAAAGCCATTACTAAAATAAACAGCGAGAACATGAAAGACCCGTACTGGGAGACCTGTTATGCAATGATATGTATGATATATGTATGCAATGTTTTTTTTTCAAGGATCTCGCGGGGTAAACAAAAAACTTGTTAGAATTTGAATTTCGCAGCTTTGATTGAAGAAACTTCATGTTGTTAAGAGTCCTTCTTCAAGAGTCAAGCTCACCATATCGAGTGGGTCATAGCCCCTGACTCAAATTATCGTGTTTTGATTTCTAGACAACCTTGGCTAGAGGAAAATAAATCCCCTTTGCCCCTTGCTAGACATTTGATTTACCATAACCTGCATCACAGACCCTTGAGATCCTTGAAATGGTTAAGGAAATGTTAAGGTATGATGTTATGATGTGTATGCTATGCGTTTAAGCAAAAGTGTGAAGTGATGTAAGTAAACCCTGCAATAAATCCAAATTATTGGATAAGGACTGTAAACAAAACCTGTAAGGAACTCATGTTGTAAGATAACAAGAATGTGCAAGTAGTTCAAGTTTGAAGGCACACAAGTCACACAAATAGCCTTAAGTTTAGGCTGGCATGGAGTTTAGGTATTACCCTCTTTCAGTTTAGTTGGTTTAAACCTATCCTAAAAATAGTAACTGGGTTCTAGAGGATCTCAATATCACTGACTACCCTCAATCGGTCATAATTCCAGTTTAGCAACCTTTTCTTGCGGCCAGAATCATCGCGAGAGTTTAGTCTCAATGAGTGTAGCATACTGCTACTGTTCTATGGCCAAGTTGGTCAATTTAAGGTTCTAAGGTCAGTTGGTACTTAATGACCCCTTAGAAGGCCCATATTCTCCTCGTTCCAACACAAGGGATATCGGTACAGACTAAAGTGCCACACCAACGTAGCTACTGCTTCAACCGTGTTGGTCTATGCCGGACAGTTCCCTCACAGTTTATTGCTACTTACCTAAAGGGTATCCCCAGATTCGGGTTAGGATCTATAGAACTCTGATACAATCCCACAAATATAAATCATACAAAGCATACAATTGAAAACACAATGATCTAATCCTAAGGTATACCTCACTTATTAAGTCCCCAGCAGAGTCTCCAGTTCTGTGATCGGTGGGAAGAGAACTGACTATTTTTGGAATGCTGGTTTGTGTTTTGCGTTTGTTTTTGCAAAATGTCGCGGTAAGCAAGAGTCGCCACCGTCTTTTATTTTATCCAACAAGGAAAGGACAAAAGCACAGAAAAATTCCTTTTTCGAGATGTTTCTCGGGTTCGGGAGGTAGATTATAGAAAGGGAAGGTGTTAGCACCCTTTCTATCCGTGGTTATCCACGGGCTCTTAGGTACTTGCTCATTGTGTTTTCAAAATTTGCTTTTCTTTGTGTTTGTGGGTTTGGAAGAATTTTTGTTTTGAAAGGGGTGTAAGTGCGAAAAGTTTTGTTTTGTTTTAAAAGGAGCAAGTACTTAAGAACCATCTACCTACTCGAAAAGGGAATTAAACTGTGCTAATGTCCTTTGGATAATGCTATCCCACTATTGAGGAGTAGGTAGCATCGTCGTTGGAGTTTAAGGGTCAATTCGATTAAGGGACATGTGGTCACTAAAGTAATGTTAGGACGCCTTAGCGGTAACCCTAATGTCTTAGATCATTTTATCCGAGGAAACTATGATCTTTGGACAAGAGGGCGACCTCTAAAACTTCAAATACTCAATGACCACGTTCGAAGGCAACCAAGTGAGGTGTACCCTAAGAGTGCGCATGTGCGAGTGTGTTATTTTTCAGTTATTTATCTTTGTACATGTCATGGGTGAGATATGTTGATTTTAAGTTCATACATTGTATCTTGTCATGCATTCCCTATTATCAAACATCTAACAGTTTATAGTTGCGGAATTTAAATTGCGGAAACAAAATCTAAACTATTACAAGGCGTCGGGTATTTACATCGCCAAAAACAAACCCTTTAATTTAAATTACGGAAAGTAAAATAAAGCGATAAAGATATTTAAAGTCCTAATTATCTATTACAAACCGAAGGCAAGTACATTAATATGATAAAAATAAACAAACGCGTGTGGGAAATTAAATCGAGCGCAAAATTTTGACCCTTTTTGTTAAAGAAAAGATTTTTTTGTTTGTTTTTGAATTTTAAGAAATAAATTATCTAAGTTAATTATTAAACTACATTAAATTAATTAATTAATGAAAATAAATATTTTTGGGTTTTTAGATATTTAAAGAAAGAAAGTAAAATTGATCAATGTTAATAAATCCTAATTATGTCTAAATTAATTTTATTATTTACAAAAATATATTAAATTTATTGTCTAATTAAAGCCTAAATTAATTACTAAATTAAATTAATTAAATTCATGAATAAAAATAAATTATTTTTGGTCTTTTGGTATTTTAAGAAAGAAATCAAAATTAATGTTAGTAATTAAAACCTAGATTAATTCTAATTGAATTTTAATTATTTACAAAAATGTGAAAGTTATTCTAATAAAAATTCTAAATCAATTAATTAATGTTTATTAACAAAAATAAAACTTAGAATTTAATTTGATAAAGAAAATGTTTTGTGGTTTTTTTTTTAATATTTTAAGAAAGAGATAAATCTAAATTAATCACTACATTAAATTAAATTAATTAATTAAATGAAAAAATGTTATTTTTGAATTTTTGGTTATTTAAAGAAATAAAATGGAATGGTTAAATTAATGATTAAACCCATTAAATTCTAATTAGTTTTATTTATTTACAAAAAGAAATTAAAGTTTCCTAGAATTAATAACCTAATTAATTAATCGGAATTTATTAAAGAAAAATAAAGTTCTTAATTTTAATTGGACAAAATGATATTTTTGTGATTTTTTTGATAAAAAGAAAATTTGTTATTGGTTAGTAAATTAATTAAGTAAAAATAAAATCATTAAACCAAATAAATAAAATATGAGAAAGTAGAGAAATTTGGCCTTTTTTTAGAGGGTGCAAAAAGCATTCCTGAGCTCGGATCTTCGAAAGCTTCATGCTCTAACTATGGTGTTTTTTTTATTCTTGCGTGGAACCTATGATTCAACCATCCATAATTGTTCTATATAAACTCAAACAAACGTTAGCATACCATAAAATGTGATTAAAATTAGAGATTCGAAATTTAAAATTTTACCAAACCGGTGGGCGTGCTAGGCGTGTGATGGATTTCTATTGGGCCTTGTAAGAATCATGAGGACTTCAAGAGGATGGTTTGAGGCTTGATGTCAATTGCGAGAGGCTGGAACCTCGAGATATGACTTGCACCAATTCTTTGATTTCTGGAGAGCTTTTAGAGAACTTTTTGAAGAGCTTTTTGAGAGCTTTTTAGAGAGGATTTTTGTGTCTTTCAAGCTTGTGTGGCTCTCTATTTATAGAGGAGAATGAGGAGGCAAGAAATCATGGAAAGAATCTCCCTCATAATATTGTGTTTTAAGACCATGATCAAGATTTGAAAAAAATACCATATTTGATGATTCTCCATTATTAAACCTTCCAAATTTGATTTGATTCAATATTTTTGCACATGATTAGTCTTGATTCGAATTTGATCTCATTGATGATGATTATTAGGTCCTAAAATAGCCAAAAAGAGATCAAATAATTAATACTTGGATTTTATTTGATTTAAATTGATTAAAAATGAAATAATTCATTAAAAAATCAAATTAAATAATAAAATTGTCAAAAGGTCACAAGGCTGAAGCTAGGACACGTGTAGAGTGTGACAAGATCAAATCAAGTGGATAAAAATGGGCCCATTTGACAAATTTTGAAGTTTTGGGGATAGTTGACTTTTGGTTATTTTGCAAAAAAGTCCAACTTCAACAATGCATAACTTCTTCAATTTTGAACTTTTGGAACTTTTCTTTGACTCTTTAGAAAGCTTGAGATGTCCTCTAACCAACCCTTTTGGTCTCATCTCATTTTGATATTTCATGCTCAAGTTATAATCTTTGGCAAAACAGGTGATTTTGTTGACTTTCAAAAATGACCTATAATGTCCAAATTTATAACTTCTTGTGAGTGCATTTTCTGATCTTGGGGTATGAAGATGGATTGTAGGAAATTGAATCCTATTCAAAACTAGCTTTGGATGGGTCATTTCTCATAAAGTATGAAAAAGTTATGCTTGGTCAAAGTTGAGTTGATTTTTCCTACAAAACCCTAATTTAGCAACTTTTGGGTCTTGATGAATTTTGGCAATCCGTGATGAATCATGATCAAACCTTGATCAAATTATGAAATAACCTTCAAAATGAGAATGTTGACAAAAAATCTTGAGGTTTGACTGCATTTGAGTCACAGTTGATTTTTGCTCTAGCACAGTCGATTTTTGGGCCTCTTGAGCAATTGACCGACCAAACTTCCTCTGCAAGGCTTGAAATTTGACATGGATGAACTTGAGAACATATTAGGACATTGGTGAGAACTTGAGGTAATTTGGATGCAAGGACCTTGATGCAACACAAAACCCTAATTTGAGGTTGACTGCCTTAGGAGATAGCTTGATTGTCCAACTCTTGAGCAATCTTGAGCCATTTGGAGATTCTTCTTGACATGTCTTGGGAAATATGAGAGGGAAAATTTTGGGGTACAACAGCTTCCATCCCCAGGAATACTATCCAAGTCAATCTCGTAAGAATTCCTTCTCAACTCAAAGATTTAGCATCAAGGGTCCCTGAGAATTATTCATTCACCGAAAGACATGGTCGCCTCCTAAACTTGGTTACCTCAAACACTGATGAAGATATGATGAAGGTGATTTTCCAGTTCTTCGATCCTCTACACCATTTCTTCACCTTTCCCGATTATCAGCTCGTACCTACTATGGAAGAATTTGCTCAACTCTTGAGGATTCCTATTCTCAATCAACTACCCTTCAACGGTACAGAAAGAGATCCAAGCCCTTAAGAGATTACCCGAGTGCTACACGTGTAACAATCCGATGTCACGACTAATTGGGAAACAAAGAGTGGTGTCAAAGGGTTCTTAGCCATGTTCTTGTTTGAAAAAGCTCAAGATTGTTGGAACTCTTTGAATTTACAAGCTTTTTAAGAAATCTTGGCCCTTCTCATCTATGGGATGGTTTTATTTCCAAACCCTGACCAACTTATAGAGGTGAATGCTGTCAAAATCTTCATGTCTCACAATCCGGTGCCTACTTTGTTGGGAGATATCCTACATTCTCTGCACTCTCGCACTATGAGGAAGAGAGAGATACTCATGTGTTGCACTCCTCTTTTGGATAGATGGTTTATTTTGCATCTTCCCCGGTCTGTGTTGAAGAACGAGCAAGGTTTGAGATGGTCACAAAGGTTGATGTCACTCAGACATTCAGATATTCATTGGTGTTCTCGATCCTTGGAGAACATTATTATCATCGACCGTTGTGGGGAATTCCCTAATGTCCCTTTGCTTGGAATTAGGGGAGGTATCACTTACAACCGTTGCTTGGCCTTACGATAGTTTGGTTATGCCCGAAGAGATGGTCCTCATGATATGCTCATCCAAGGAGTGGTATTCGACTACGAGAGCAATGATCAAGGCTACCATCAGAGGTTTGTACGAGCTTGGAGGATGGTAAACAAAGTGGATAGTAAAACGCTGGGACACAAGAATTATATTCCCCTTGAGCCTTACCTTAGGTGGGTACGAGCTCGTGCTCAGAAGCTCGTGATGCCTTAGCCCTCCATCCTACCAGTTATCATGGAACCTGTGGTTGAAGGAGATGTCACGTACACTGTCCTCCATCCCGACATGCCTACTTCTCTTGAATACTTGCAAAAAGGTTGGATTAAGCTAAAGGAAGAACGCGATATCTTTGAAGCTCAACTCTACACTAGCGAGAAAAGGGTTATGGAACTTACAAGGCAACTCCATGAAGAACAAAGCTTGAACGCCTATATTGCGCCAAAGAGGATGCGTTCGACCTTTTTATCTTAGAGATTTATTTTTTAAGCCCAAGAGGCACAATGTAATCATTTTGAACTAAATAAATAAATTTGGAGTTTGTTCATTCTTTGTCTATACAAATTTAAATTTCATAAATCCTTGAAATCATTTGCATACACATCTTCCATGCATCATAACATAACAGGTTTTCCATGGCAAGTTTCCTTATCTCTCTGTTGTTTATTTTAGCCAGATGGATATCGAGAAAATAGTGAAATACCTACAAGAATAAAACTCCCAGTTTCAAGAGACTCTGTTGACCCTGGCCAAGGGGCAACAAGAGTTGATGACGTTGTTAGCAGCCAAAGAGGAAAGCCCTAGTCAATATGGGTAAGAGATTCAGAGAGCTAATCTGTCAGATACAGGTAGTGGAAGATTCGTCTGAGGAAGACGAGAATCAAATTAGAGAAGCAAGAAGTACCTAGGCTGGGTGTATCAATGATCAAGCGTCTGATTATGAGGATTATTTTGACGAGCAGTATCCTCCTGTTGATGTTAAGTATAAGCAGCTAGAGGACAGACTGAAGACTATTGAGATTCAAGTCGTCCCCAATTTATATTTTGATGATTTGGGTTTAATATCTGGGGTTGTCATTCCCCAAAAATTCAAGATACCAGTCTTCCCTAAATACGATGGGGTTTCCTTCCCAAAACTTCACCTGAAGTCTTATGTGCGCAAAATTCAACCGCACACCGCCGACAAGAAACTTTGGGTTCACTTCTTTCAAGAAAGCTTGACTGGGACGCAATTAGAGTGGTTTTACCAATTGGAGGGTTCCCGTATCCATACATGGGAAGAGTTCAACCAATACCAGTATAATGCTGACCTGGCGCCGATAAGAGTTCAACTACAAGACATAACAATGGGTAAGAGTGAAGGGTTCAAAGAGTACGCCCAAATGTGGAGGGATCTTGCCAGTAGGGTCCAACCACCGTTAATTTACATGGAGCACATTGATATGTTTATGGGCACTTTATCTGGTCCATTTTTCAACTTATTGGTTGGTTTCTCTTCTTCCGGTTTCACCGAGCTGATCTTAATCGGTGAAAGAGTTGAAAGCGGTATCAAAAGCAGGAAGATTCCCATAGCATCTGCTTCCATCTCCAATCCCGTAAAGAAACCTTTTACCGGGAAGGAAGAAATCGGTGTTGTGTATAGGGCAAGGGTCCGTACCAAGAAGGATAACCATCCGTCTATTAATGTTGTTCGGATTTCCAACCCACCACCTTTTCAAAGACAATATGCCAATCATCAATGGTTTGAGACTCCGCGAAGACAATTCACAAGGATAGGAATTTCGCTATCCCAAGCCTTACAACACATGTTAAAGGATAATTTGGTAACACTGCATGATCCTCCAGCCAATCCAGATACAACTTCACCTAAATACAATCCAAATACCAAGTGTGCATATCATTCAAATAGTCCCGGGCATGAGACTAACCAATGTTGGGCACTGAAGAATAAAATTCAAGACTTAATAGAAAACAAGACCATTAAATTTGATCCTCCTCCAACTCCGAGTGTAATCACTGCGCCTATGCCAAACCATGGCAAGGGTGTCAATGTTGTTGAAGACACCATTTTTGTTTCCTACATCCAAGACTTGACTACTCCGTTAAACATTATCAAAAAGAACCTACTAAAAGCCGGGATTTTCAATGGCTGTTTGAAGGAATTTGATTGTTGCGCCAAACAACTCAATGGATGCAAATGGCTGAAGGAAGGCATTCAACGCTTGATGAATATCCATGAGATCCTATTTGAGAAGACTCCATCCGCCAAAACTTTGACCAATAAGATTGAAGACCTCTCCATCATAACGATCTCAAACAAGCCTCTTAGGATCTCCCCCAAGGGTCCTATCAGGATTTCAAATGAACCAACTGTTTCTCCTATGATAATTACCTCCCCTAGGCCAATTTCGTACTCTTCCAATAAAGCAGTACCATGGAACTTTGGTGCTAAGGTGTTTTACCATGGAATAAAGCAAAATGCTTGGACTGGAGAAAGCAAAGCTGATGATGTTGGTAACATTACTGCCTCTAGTAAGGTGACCAGAACTAGGAGAATCTTTTCACCTAATATCTCACCACCAACTGCTACAAAGGCACCTGTCCGCATCACCACTGCTAAGACTAGTGCTGACACAAGGGGAAAGGAGAAAGTAGTTGAGCCTGCTGAGACAGAAGTACCCGCGAAAGACATTGTTGCTAAGGAACCTTCTGCTTGAGAAATGGATGAGATCTTGAAAATTATAAAAAGGAGTGATTTCAAGATAGTGGAGCAGCTGGGGAAAACCCCTTCCAAGATTTCTCTGTTATCTTTGCTACTCTATTCTGATGCTCATGCTCCAGCGTTAATCAAATTCTTGAAGAAGGCTCGTATCCCTCATTAGACCACGATAGACCAGTTTGAAAATTGTGTGGCAAGCTTGATGGTCGACAATGGTTTGGGGTTCTCAGATGCTGATCTGACATCGCTTGGAAAAAACCACAACAAAGCTCTGCATGTTTCTGTTGAATGTAAGGGGACTACCCTAGCACATGTTCTGGTTGACATTGGCTCTTCTTTAAATGTGCTACCCAATAGGGCCTTGGACCGTTTAGACTGTGAAGAACTAGTTTTGAAACTAAGTGATATTATTGTGAGGGCTTTCGATGGGTCTAAAAGGACTATTCTTGGAGAGGTGGATCTCCCGAACAAGGTGGGCTCACATATTTTCAACTCTACTTTCTACATCATGGATATTCGTCCTGCTTACTCCTGTCTGTTGGGTTTCCCTTAGATCCACCGAGCAAGGGCAGTAACGCCAACCCTTCATCAAAAGCTCAAGTATCTGGTCAAAGGAAGGATTGTCAATGTCTGTAATGAGGAGGAGTTCATGGTAAGCCATCTTAACTCTTTCAAATATGCGGATATGGATGGCAAATTTATAGAAACCCCGTTCCAGGCTTTTGAATTTGTGCCACCAATGGTTGCTACTGTCAAAGGTTCCTCTGATGTGTCCAAAGCTATTAAGGTCGTACCAAAGATGGTTTCGTTTAGAGATGCTCGTGCCGCAGTCAAAGAAGGAAGTTGTAATACTTGGGGGAAACTCCCCGAGATCCCGTTCAAAGCAGAAAAATGTGGTTTGGGTTTCACTATCAAGGCTCAGAAAGAAGCGAGGCACGCTCATGTAGGGAAGCCCCCTCTCCGTATTGGAAGTCATGAAGTTAATGTTGTAGATGATTCTGATGATGAGGTTACATTTGAAGAATGGGTATACCTTACTACAACAAATCTAAACAATTGGCATGCAAAGGACTTCGTTCCCATCTCCTTCATTGAGGAGTAATTACTTGTTTATTGCTTTATATTAATTCAAGAAAATTTTGTCTGTAATATTAAACAATGACTTTTAAGCCATGTGTCTGGACCGGGGAACTATGGTCCATTTGTCAAGGGTTTTATTTATGTTCATTTTATCATATGATCATTCAATACAAATCATTATACTTTTGCATTCAAATCTTTGTGCTCATTGTCTTTCTTTTATTCAAATATGTTTTTCAAAATAGCCATGTATCTTACATGCATACACACACACACACACACACACACACACACACACACACACACACACACACACACACACACACACACACACACACTCTTACAGGTCCTCATCCACTCTGGATCTCATTGCCAATGACTCTGCTATTTCCGACTATGATTTTGAACATCCAATTAACCAAGCCAAAGACAAAGGCGAGGAAGATTGTGAAATACCGGGAGAACTATCCAGACTTCTATTACAAGAGGAAAAAGATATTCAATTGCATGAAGATTCGGTCGAAGTCATCAATCTAGGTACCGAGACAGACAAGAAAGAGGTCAAGATCGGCGCTAACCTGGAAAGTAGTGTCAAAAGCATATTGGTTCATATGTTTCATGACTATGTGGAAGTGTTTTCTTGGTAGTATGAAGATATGCCAGGGTTGGATACCGACATTGTAGTTCATCGTCTGCCGACAAAGGAAGATTGTCCTCCTGTCAAACAAAAAGTTTGTCGCATGAGGCTTGACATGTCTGAAAAGATAAAAGCTGAGGTGATGAAACAATTTGATGCAAGATTCCTATCTGTGACATATTATCCCCAATTGGTTGCAAACGTGGTGCCAGTGCCAAAGAAAGACGGAAAAGTTTGTATGTGCGTAGATTATAGGGACCTAAATATGGAAAGTCCCAAGGATGATTTCCCTCTACCTCATATTGATGTCTTGGTCGATAACACTGCTCAGTATAAAGTATTCTATTTCATTGATGGTTTCTCCGGCTATAATCAAATTAGGATGGCTCCCGAAGACATGGAGAAGACCAAATTCGTTACGCAATGGGGCACCTTTTGCTACAAGGTCATGCCGTTCGGATTAAAGAATGCAGGGGCCACATATCAAAGAGCTATGGTAGCTTTGTTTCATGATATGATTCATCATGAAATAGAGGTATATGTGGATGATATGATTGCAAGATCACAAAATAAAGAGGAGCACCTTAATCACCTATACAAGCTATTCGAGAGGCTGAAAAAGTTCAAGTTGAGGTTGAATCCTAAAAAGTGCACATTTGGAGTATGATCTGGAAAGCTTCTAGGTTTTGTTGCCAGTGGTAAAGGCATCGAAGTAGATCCTGCCGAAGTGAAGGCCATCCAAGAAATGTCAGTCCCCCACTCTAAAAATGAAGTTAGAGGATTCTTGGATCGTCTTAATTACATCGCCCGCTTCATATCTCACTTAATACTACTTGTGAGCCAATCTTCAAACTCTTGAAGAAAGATCAAGTAGTCAGATGGAATGATGAATGCCAAGCTGCCTTCGAAAAAATCAAAATAATATCTGCAAGAACCTCCTATTCTCATGCTTCCAGTTGAAGGAAGACCCTTGATCATGTACTTGACAGTGCTAGAGAATTCTATGGAGTGTGTTTTGGGACAACATGACGAGTCTGGCCGAAAAGAGCATGTTATTTACTACATGAGCAAAAAGTTTACCGACTGTGAAACCAGATATTCACTGCTCGAGAAAACTTGCTCCGCTCTGGCATGGTCTGCTCGCCGGCTAAGACAGTATATGTTGACTCATACCACTCTACTGATTTCTAAGATGGACCTTATCAAGTACATCTTCGAGAAACCTACTCTTTTTGGACGAGTAACTAGATGGAAAATGATCTTGACTGAATTTGATATTCAATACACAACACAAAAGGCCATCAACAGAAGTGTAATAGCAGATCATTTTGCCCATCAAGCTGTTGATGATTATCAGTCTATGAACTTTGACTTCCCGGATGAGAACATCATGCTAGTGGCTGACTGCGCGAAACTTGGACCGTATGACGGGCCTGGACAAGGATCCCGATGGACTATGGTCTTTGATGGGGCTTCGAATGCTTTGGATAACGGAATTGGTGTTATGATAATCTCCCCTGAAGGTTGCCACACTCCTTTCACTGCTAGATTATGCTTCGACTGTACAAACAACATGGCTGAGTACGAAGCGTGCATTTTGGGTGTGAAGGTTGCCATTGATTTGTGGATCAAGCATTTGAATGTGTTTGGGGATTCCTATCTAGTGATTAGCCAAGTAAAAGGACACTGGGACACTAAGAACCCTAATCTCATTCCTTACAAGGAGCTTGTGCTATCTCTAATTCCTTACTTTAAAGAGATCACCTTTGAACACTTCCCTAGGGAAGAAAATCAGTTAGCTGATGCTTTGGCCACCATGTCTTCTATGTTCAAGGTCAAATGGGACAAAAACTGCTCCTATGATTACAATTGAGATATTTGACGAACCTGTGCATTGCTATGAGCTCGACGTTGACACAGAAAAGCCATGGTACCATGAGGTGAAGAGATACCTTGAAGCACAAGAGTATCCCGAAGGAGCTTCCATCAATGACAGAAAGTTCTTACGAAGATTTTCAGCCAAATTCTTCCCAAGTAATGGAATCTTGTACAAACGTAACCATGACTCTACTCTACTCCGATGTATGGACAAGAAGGAAGCAGAGGAAATTATGGAAGACATGCATGATGGTCTCTTTGGGACTCACTCTAGCGGACATACTATGGACAAGAAAATCCTGAGAGCTGGTTACTATTGGTTAACAATGGAGACTGATTGCCATCACCACTCAAGAACTTGCCACAAATGTCAAATCTATGCTGACAAGGTCCATGTTCCTCTTATCCCTCTAAATGTCATGACCGCTCCGTGGCCATTTGTAATGTGGGGCATTGACATGATTGGAGATATCAAACCCACTGCTTCCAATGGACATCGTGTCATTCTTGTCGCTATCGATTATTTCACCAAATGGGTGGAAGACGCCTCCTTTGCCTCAGTCACAAAGAGCGTGGTAGCCAGGTTCATCAAACATAACCTTATCTGCTGCTATGGTATCCCCGAAAGGATCATCACCGACAATGGGACTAACCTCAATAATGCTATGATTATAGAACTTTACACTCAGTTCAAAATCAAGCATCATAATTCTTCTCCTTATAGACCTAAAATGAATGGCATGGTGGAAGCGGACAACAAAAACATTAAGAAGATTATGCAGAAGATGGTAGTAACCTACAAATATTGGCATAAGATGTTACCGTTTGCTCTTCATGGCTATCGTACTTCAACTCGGACATTAACTGGGGAAACTCCCTTTTATTTAGTCTATGGCATGGAAGTTGTTTTGCCAGTGGAAGTTCAGATTCCCTCACTAAGGATTATGAATGAAGCAGGCCTAGGCGAAGATGAGTGGATTTAGACAAGGTTGGATCAATTGAACCTGATTGATGAAAAACGACTGTCTTCCATTTGTCATGGTCAGATGTACCAAAACGTATGATCAAGGCTTTCAACAAAAAGATCAAGCCTCGAGTATATCAAGCCGGAGACTTGGTAATAAAGTGCATCATTCTTCCACAAGGCAACCCCAAGGGCAAATGGACTCCCACATACGAAGGGCCATTTGTTGTCAAGAGAGTGTTCTCTGGTGGTGCCATGATGCTGACTACCATAGATGGTGAAGACTTCCCACATCCTGTAAATGCGAACATAGTTAAAAAATACTACGCATAAGAGACCCGCTAGGTTGACACACCTAGGCAAGATAAGGGCATCCCAGAAAACCAAAAGGTTTGGGAAAAAATTAGGGATATATGCAAAAGATTATACACCCGGCAAGTTAAAAACCCGAAAGGGCGACTTGGGCAAAAATGGGTATCCTGGTGGGCTGAAAACCCGAAAGGGCGGTCCAGGAAAATGTTAAGGATTAAAAGCGTATAACTATGTCTCGTGGAATCACCATAATCGAATTTATTACCAAGGTCCAAGTTCAAACAGTTCAAGATTAATCCAATCAACTTTTGTCAACGGCAAGGGACATTCGAAGACATTGGGGCAATATTAGAGTTGGAATGCAATGAGATCACTTCCACATGGATATTATCTTTGTTTTCAATTTTGTTTTTCCTATTTGACGATTTCCTCTTACTAGGATCTCCGTCTCATTGTACAAAAACGCCTATTCATCTGTAAAATATCAATACAAATATACTTTGAAGTGCAAACTTTATGTTTTAGTTTTGAATGCAAGGATGTCCAATGACTAAAATTGAACGAACATATGCATGTGAACATGATTAAAACTATTTGGCACATGTATCCTAGTAAGAAGCAGCAAGCATCTCTTTAATGTATATGGAATATCCCCACAGAGTTATTTCATTAGTATTATCCCCACAAGGACGTCTACAATAAACATTTCACCAGCAGAGTTTCCCATAAAGTCTCTTTGCATAGGTTGATCCCCATCCAGAGTCTCAATCTTTTGACAACTCTCTCCCCAACTAAGTTGGTCATAAAAGAAGAAGCCTTGCGGATCTCTTCCTAATAGAACTCCCCTCGTCATCAGTTCATCAAATATTCATCAACAGGGTTTATTTCCCCAACAAACAACAAACAACGAACTGAAAAATTCCCCGGCTTAGTCTATCCTCTCTGGCTTGAGTTTTCCTCTCAGACTATTACAAATCAGAGGGCCATAACCCCTAATCTCCAGTGAAGTCGCCAACAAAGTCATTGCTATCTCCAAAAGTTGATGTGAAGCCTGGAATCCGACCAGATAACAGTTTTAACTTCAGTAAGTTGTTGTGAAGCCTGGATCCGACCAGATAAAAGTCAACTTCATTCGCTCAAAATACTATAAAGCCTGGACCCGACCAGATAATAGTACAACTTTCAATCACTATGGAGCCTGGACCCGACTAGATAATAGTACAACTTTCAGTCACTATAAAGCCTGGACCCGGCCAGATAATAGTACAATTTTCAGTTACTATGAAGCCTGGACCTGACCAGACAATAGTTAACTTCTCAAGACACTTTGAAGCCTGGACCCGACCAGATAAAAGTTTAACTCTTCGAGATATTGAAGAACCGGGACTCAACCAGACAAGGGTTTAACCTCTTTTCCCCAGTAGAGTTTGCCTTTATCCTAACAAGTTACTGTGAAGCCTGGACCCGACCAAATATCAGTTCAACTTCATCTTTTCAAGTAAGTTATTGTGAAGCCTGGATCCGACCAGATAGCAATTAACTTTATTCCCTCAGAAATTCGTTGTGAAGCCTGGAATCCGACCAAATAACAACTAATTTCAAGCAAGTTACTGTGAAGCCTGGACCCAACTAGATATCAGTTCAACTTTATCTCTTCAAGCAAGTTACCATGAATCTTGGACCCGACCATATATCAGTTCAACTTCATATTTTTAGACAGGTTATTGTGAAGCTTGGACCCGACCAAATAGAAATTAACTTCATCCACCTCAAAAATATGCAAAGCCTGGAATCCGACCAGATAGCAGTTTAACGTCAATAAGTTACTGTGAAGCCTGGATTCGACCAGATAACAGTTCAACTTCAACAAATTTTCTACGAAGCTTGGAATCAGACCAGACAATAGTTAATTTATTATTCCCTAGTAAGTTACTCTAAAACCTGGAACCCGACCAGATAGCAGTTGAATTCCTCATCCTCAGTAAGTTATTGTGAAGCCTAGATCCGACCAAATAGCAATTAACTTTCAATAGATAATCCCCGGCGGAAGCATTATTTTAACAAAATTTGAAGATATGTATATTATTCATTCCCAATAGCAATCCGGGATTCAGCTTCCCAGAACTCCTCAACAGTAGTCAGGGATTTATTTTCCTAGACAAATATGCATCCCACATTCATACATCATAGCATATTCATACGAAACACATTTAGCACAATCTCATTCATCTTGAGAATGCCATGCATACATATGCATTTAACTAACCCCTTTTTCCCACAGGTAAAACATCAAGTTTTAGTATAAATCGACCAAAGATTTGTGTTGATAGTTCTTCCAGTGTTTACCATCATTCCTCCAAATGGCATCTATAATTCCATTCCCAATACATCTTCGAGTGCAAATTTCTGGGCACTTTAGTGTTCAATCATCTTTCACCTTCAAGTCACGAATGGAGGATCCGCCAATCTAACAGGGGCAGCTGTTGTACCCCAAAATTTTCCCTCTCATTTCTCAAGAAATCTCTCATAAGATCTCCATTGATTCAAGACTACACAAGGTTTGATCAGCTCAAGACACCTCCTCAACACTAACAACTCAAAATTAGGGTTTGAGTTTTCACAAGGACAATTGGACTTTAAAGGCTTCAAATGACTTTCATGGATCATTAGGGACCCTCAAGATTGCTCATGTCAAGTTTCAAGTCTTGAAACACAAAATTGCTCAATCATTTGATCAGATGACCTAAAATCAGCTGTATTGGTAAAAAGTCAACTATGGTCAATTTACAGTCAAACTTCATGATTTTTGATCCATATCAACATTATGAAATCATATATATCAATTGATCAAGTTGGATCACAATTCCTCAAATAAATTTGATCAGAACACCAAAAGGGCAAAATTGTCAAAATTAGAGTTTTGATTACGAAGGCTCAGTTCTTGACTTTTGACCAAGAAAATGACTTGTTGGTTTAAGACATGGTCTCAGGGGTTCAAATGCACCATCTTGACCTAATTGCATAGTTGAAATAACCTCTCAAGATCATTTGGATTGACAGATGAATTTCAGTCAACTGATGAAAAGTCAACTGTACACTGAAAAGTCAAACTTTGACTTTTTGATCAAAATCAGAATTCAAAAATCATATTTCATCAAGACATGTCAAAATATGAAAATTGTTCATCAAGAAATTGAAAAGTCAAAATTATCTTTGAAAATTCAAAATTCTAAGACTTAGAAATTTTTCTAAGTGTTGGAAAGTTAACATGTTTTCATAACTTTGTGCCAAATTTCCACCATGATGCAAGATGATTCAAGGAAAACTTCCAACATAAAAGTTGTAAATCTCAATGAGATATAAAACATTGCAGGGCAGAACTTTTTCTAGAAATGCTTGGATTTCAAGTTATGAATTTATGAAGACATGTCCATGAAACTAAAAAGACTTAGTGAAATTTTGCCCTAGTTAGTCAGGATTTTGACCTAACTTCATGGCAACTTTTCACCTAATTTCAAATTGAATCTTAAAAAATTTCCAACATGAAGATTGTAGGGGATGATACAAGCTTTAAAAAATGTCAAAGAACTCATTGAGATCATACTTGAGCTAAGAGAATCGAAGATAAGAAGTTAGGGTTTCAAACTTGTTTTTCAAGTCATTTTCATGATGAACATTTGATCCAATCCATAGCCATGCTGCATAATCCTCACTTTGCAGACCTTAAACTTGTTTTTCAATCCATAATTAATGTTTTACACAACTGATTAGGCCCTTATCCAAGTGTTTAAAGCTTTGTCCAAAATGATTTTCCATTTATGGCACAAAGTTGCCATTTCCATTTTGATAAAGCACTACTTTTGCAATTGCCAACTTCTTGAGCCTCTCAATTGTTTTCTCTACACACAAGCAAAGTCGAAACCAAAAGCAACATGTCTAAGGCCTCTACCAACTTAGACCATGCTTGTACAACACTTTGAGACTTGTCTTCTCACTTTTCTTCAAAAGCAAGTTATAGAGCCAAAAGTCTAGAACTCAGAAACCTTGAGTGCATTTGATCTCCAACCTTTTCCATACATATACACAAGTCTATTGAAACATAACACACGAGCTCAAGCACCCAGGAACACTCCCAAGCATTCTGCAACTCAAAATCTGCCATAACTTAACAGTTTTGAGCTTCACATAGCCATCTCCAAATCCACTCATGCGTATTGAGTTTTAACCATCCAAACAGTTAATATGAATCATATCAAAGTGATCCAGGCCCTTGTTTCTGGACTATAACTCCATTTGAACCTTTCACCATTTTAAAAACTCAAGCTTGCAACTTGACTTGAGTAGAGAGTTTCGACCATCCACGAGGAAAAATAAGGATTGCAACACACACAGGGGGTTTAGGCAAGCTAAACAGATCATCACAACACCTTGAAAGTTGTTGTTGTTCAAAATACAATCCCTACTTGCAAGGTAAGTTTTCTGGTTTTCAAACTCTTCATACATGCATTGTTAAGTTTCCATTTTCAAAGATAAAATGTAGATATCATTGCCTTGAAGTTATACATATTCATAGTTTTCATTTATATTGTCTGAGCTTAGAGAATTTTAGGTTTGAATCTCTGAAAAAAGTTAGGTCGAGATTTGGTACTTTTAGAAATACATGCTCATCTTTGATTGTTAGTCCAAATTGTTTACATTTCTGGAATCCTGGTAAACTTTCTAACAAGTTTGATGTTGGAAGTTTTGAGAATTGATGAGAAATGAATGAGTTACAGGGACCCTGGCTGGAGGTTGAATATGAAGTTCATTTCTAGGAATAGATTTGTAATATATATTTATGGTTTTGTTTAAGTTAACAAATGTATAGCCACCCCAGTGGTAAAGGCAACGCGCGTTTATGGTCAAGGTCATGGGTTCAAGCCTCAACACTGCCTTTTTTCATATTTTTCAACGTTTTCCTTTGTTTTGCAAGCAACCATGCGCGCTTGGACCCTGAGTTAGATGGGCTTTGTCATTTTTGTCTTTATCCCCCCTGTTTCACTATCACAACCTCTAGCCCATTTATTTTTTATTTTTTCTGATTTACAAAAATCATTAATGGTCCAGACTGAAAACTATTTTTTCCTAACAAACATCCTAAACTGTTTTACACCCCCCTAACCTCATTTTTATATTTTTGTTTTATTTTCATTTTCCTTATTTTTGTTATCATTTAATATTAATAATAATATTATTATTATTAATAAAAAAGACAAAAAATATTTTATTATACTATATACTTATTTTATTTTTCAATACAAAAAAGACAAAACATTTTTTCTTAAACAAACTTAATTTATTTTTCTTAATAAATTAATAATTAGATTTATATTTAGTTATTTTCTTTTTTTTTTTAAATTAAAATTAACTTAGAATTTAGGTTTTTTAATTAATTAATTTCCATACCATTTTGATTAAACTTAAAACCTTTTATAAAAAAACCTAAAAATGCTTTCTTGATTAATTTTATTTCTTTTAAACTAGGGTTTAATTTTATTTATTTTAATTAATTATTTATTTTAGTTAATTAGGTCAAAACTAAACCCTTTCCTAAAAAAAAAAAACTCCATTTATTTTCCATTTACATCCTTCCACTTTATATTTTCATTTCTTGTACATTATTCAAGTTTCAATATGGTTTTAATAGATAATTTGGTTTAATTTCTTGCAATCCCCCTTTGTAAATTTGTATACCCCATCCCCAGATGATGTAATAGCGTAGAATATTTACTTTCTGCAATTTATCGCTTTTATATAAAATGCTAGTAATTATGGTTTGTATGGGAAGATAAAAATCAACAAGTAGATAATCCTAATCAAAGACTAAATGCATGGAAATGAAATGCACTATTCACACATGCACACCTAAGGTAAACTCCACTTGTTGCCTAAAGAATGGTCATGTTATGCATGTGGGATGTTTAAGCAAAAATAATCAAAATACAAGATCATAGTCCCTCGATGACGCTTCAAATGTTGCCTTTCAAATAATCTTAGTCCCTCAAAGAGAAATGCTAAGATATCTCACAATATTGCTATCATGACTATACAATGACCCATGTCCGTCCCTTTACATCCAAAGATAAGGCTTCTTACCAATCAATGGTAAGATAGCAATATCAAAGGAAATGAGGAAAAAAACTAAGACTTTTGAGTAGGTAGAAATGTTCTTAGTTGCTTGCTCACTTTCAAAACAAACCAAACACTTTCAAAACAAACACCAAACACTTTCAAAAACAAACATCTTTTCAAATACACCAACACTTTCCTTGAAATATTTTCAAAAGTCTAACACTTTGTATACATTTTCGTCGAAACGAGAATCATTACAAAGTTCTCCTAAAAGAAGGCGCCTTTTTAAAAATACTTTCAAAAACCACCACAAAGCACATTTTCAAACAAAGCAAGTGATCTAGCAAGCAACTAAGAGCTCATAGATAACTATGGATGAAAAGGGTGCTAACACCTTCTCTTTTCATAATCTACCTCCCGAACTCAAGAAATAATCTCAAAGGTATTTCCTGTTCTTTTCAGCCTTTCCTTTTTGGATAAAAGAAAATTCGGTGGTGACTCTTGCTAATCGCAACAAGTGCGATCAAACGCAAAACATCCCAAGTCAGTTCTCCCACCGTATTACAGCCCCAAATGTAAGAAAAATGTTTTTTCTCCTTTTAAACTAATGATTTTGTGTTACCAACTCCCCGGAGTTGCGTTGTTCTAGTATCTTTTAATTGATTTGAACGCGATGAAAAGTGTCTGCATGGTCTTGATATTTGTATCATAGGCGCAGGCGTACGTGTGGAAGTATTTAAGGACGCATGCGTGGACGTAAGCATGGGCTTGGAGGTAGGCGTGGGCATAGGCGTAGGCGTGGATTCTCTTTTGATTTTTTTCTAAACAAAATTCATTTTGATGTCTCATCAAATGCTTTCATTTGTCAAATCCCCAAGATGATTTTAACGCAGTATTCACAAAAATCATTGTAGTATTTTGCAAACAAGTCCAAAAAGAAAGAAAAAAAACATAATTGAAAGATTTGCAAAAAGTCAATGTTTTATTGATCAATATGTCTCTGAATAGGAGAGCATACAAGATGCAATTTCCTTGAAAGAGGTAATGATAGACAGTTTTAAAACTAAAAAGTGGTAATGAAAATGATAATTGCTACTACTGTTTCACCAATGTCATTTTGATAACTCCAATCTCATTTGCTTTTGAGTTAAATGATTTGGATCAATCTCCTCCTTTGTGGCTTGCAGTCGTAGTTCTTAGATCGTAGTCTCTTTGTTCTTTATTTTTTTGATAAAATCCTTACTTTTTGCCTGGGTCGCCCTTTAGGGTTTTCAATCTGCCAGGATAATTTTTTTGCAAGTCCCTAATTTTTTCCTGGATCACCCTTTAAGGTTTTCAATCCATCGGGACACTCATTTTTTCCTAAGTCGCCTGATTAGGGTTCAAACTTAGCGAGCTTTTTATACACTATTTTTTGACTGTATTTGTGTTCGCTGGATGTGGCAATTCTTCCCCATCCATTGTTGTGAGGATGAGACCACCACTGGATAATGTTGTTTTTACCACATATGAACCTTCGTAGTTGGTTTCCATTTAGCACTTGAATTAAGGCGAGGTAGAAGAATCTTCTTGAGCACCAAATCCCATTCTTTGAACACTCAAGGGCAGACTTTCTTATCAAATTCTTTCTTCATCCTCTTTTGGTACTATTGATCATGGCACAAAGTTGTCAAGTGTTTCTATTTAATGAGGTTGAGTTAATAAAGTCGTGTTTGAACCCACTCTACTTCTTCAAGCTTTGTTTCCATTAGAACTCTAAGTGATGGAATTTCTACTTCAACCGGGAGTACCGCTTCCATGCCATATACCAGAGAGAAAGGAGTCGCACCTGTTGATGTTCGTACGGAAGTACAATAGTAATGTAGAGCAAAGGGAATCATTTCATGCCAATACTTATATGTTTTCACCATTTTCTGAATTATTTTCTTGATGTTCTTATTGGCAGCTTCAACAGCCCCGTTCATCTTAAGTCGATATGGTGAGGAATTATGATGCTCGATCTTGAAATTATCGCATAACTCCTTCATCATTTTGTTGTTCAGATTGGACCCGTTGTTCATAATGATTCTGCTTGGAATCCTATATCTGCATATGAGATTTTGTTTGATGAATTGAGTAACCACTTGACTTGTCACATTCGCGTAGGATGCTGCTTCTACCCATTTAGTGAAGTAATCAATGGCAACTAGTATAAACTGGTGTCCGTTAGATGCTTTTGGTTCGATCATACCTATCATATCAATTCCCCACATCGAAAATTGCCAAGGAGAGCTCATTACTTTCAGAGGAGTTGGTGGCACATTCATTTTGTCAGTGTAGATTTGTCATTTGTGACATGTCTTTGTAAAATGGTAGCAATCCGCTTCCATTATTAACCAGTAATAACCAGCTCACAGGACTTTCCTAGCCATGGAATGTCCATTTGTATGAGTTTCGAAAGTACCTTCATGGATTTCTCTCATAAACATATTTGCTTCCTGTTTCTCCACGCACCTGAGTAGCATCATATCGTAGTTTCTTTTATACAATATGTCACCATTCAGAAAGATTTTTGAGGCTTGATTCCACAGAGTTCGTTTGCCAATGATAAAGGAATTTTCTAGATATTCTTGTTTGTCAAGATATCTCTTGATGTCATAGAACCAATGCTTGTTATTTGATCCCTCTTCAATAGCAAGGCAAAGTGCAGGTTCTTCAAAATGTCTGATTGTAATGCGTGTTTCATGGTTTGGCCAAGTTACTTTGAACATGGCTGATAGAGTTGCCAATGCGTCTGCCATATGATTTTCTTCCTGTGGGATATGACTGAAGGTAATCTCAGTGAATTATGTAGCTAGCTTTAAAACATAATCCCGATATGGAATCAATTTGGGATCAATGAAGTCTGATTCATTGTTGACTTGGTATATGACTAGAGCGGAGTCTCCAAATACTTCGAGATGTTTGATTCTTAGATTGATAGCAACTTCTAGACCCAGGATACAAGCTTCGTATTCAGCGATGTTGTTGGTGCAGTCAAAACATAACCTTGCAGTATAAGGCTTGTGAAAAAATTTCGGAGAAGTCAAAATTTCCCCAATTCTGTTCCCCTGTGCATTTGAAGCTCCATCATACATGAGTGTCTGACGTGCTCCTGCTTCAGGTCCTTCGTCAAGCCCTTGTATTTCATAGTCACCTACATCCATGACATGTTCTTCTGGAAAGTTGAACTTCATTGATTGATATTCTAGTAATGGCCGATGATCTAGATGGCCAGCTAGTACGCTACCCTTGATGGCCTTTTGAGTAACGTATTGGATGTCTTACTCTGATAGTAACATCTGCCATCGGGCAATCCTTCCTGTAAGAGCTTGTTTTTCGAACACATACTTTAGAGGATTCATTATTTCTATTAACCACGTGGTGTGAGTTAACATGTATTGCCTCAATCTTTTAGTAGCCCAAGCCAATTCGCAACAAGTTTTCTTGAGAAGTGAGTACCTCGTTTCGCAGTTGGTGAATTTCTTACTGAGGTAGTAGATTGCATGCTCTTTTCTACCTGTTTCATCATGATGTCCCAATACATATCCCATTGATCCTTCAAGCACTGTCAGATACATGATGAGTGGTCTTCTAGGAACTCGTGGCATTAAGATCAGTGGCTCTTGTAAATATTGCTATATTGTCTCGAAAGCTGTCTGGAAATCATTATTCCATACCACTGTCTAATATTTTCGCAGTAATTTGAATATAGGCTCGCATGTAGTAGTTAGGTGCAGTATGAACCTTGAAATGTAATTTAATCGTCCTAAGAAACCACGAACCTCTTTCTATGTCCTCGGAGTTGGCATTCCTTGTATGGCTTTTACCTTGTTGAGGTCTACCTCAATACTATGCTGACTTATAATAAAACCCAACAACTTTCCTGACCTGACACCAAATGTACACTTGTTTGGATTCAACCTTAGTTTGAACTTGCACATATCTAGAATAGCTTTTGCAAATGTATAATATGATCCTCCTCCTTATGGGATTTGGAAATCATATCATATACATGTACCTCAACCTCTTTGTGAATCATATCATGGAATAGTATGATCATACTCCGTTGATAAGTTGCCCTTGCGTTCTTCAGACCAAATGGCATTAACTTGTAACAGAAAGTGCCCCAAGGTGTCATGAAAGTAGTATTTTCCATATCTTCGGGTACCATTTTGATTTGATTATTGTCATACCCCAAATTTATCCTACCTTTTACTTTTTTCTTGCTTAGACTTCGCATTTCATCTACATTATCTTCACTAGTTTATTTGTATATCATGAATTTCATTGAATAAAGCACTTTGGTACAAGAAGCAGTATTTTTGCAAAACTAGGGTTTCATGTTGGTTTTGAGGTTCCTACATCAGTTAAAGGAAGTTTCATCTGGTTATTGGGCAGTGGACTATGTGGAATTAAGGTTTTGGAGTGTGGGTTATCATGTATTTCTTTCTCCCCGGGCTACAAGTTCATATTCTTCGAGGTTTCTCAAAAGGGCACCGGGTACTAGGGTTTTAATCTATATTTTCAACTAAGAGGGCTTCTAACCAAGGGTTTCCATAATCACTTCAGGGGAGGAATTAATGTTCTTATCCATCAAGTTAGTGCTTGTTAGCATTTGTGGTACTGTGGTCATTATTTCCTTCCATCTTCTTCGAGAACTATTCAAGACAATAATGATACAAGATTTGAGTTAGGGTTTGTATTGTGTTCAAATGCATACCCATGGTTTGTAGCTTGTAATGCAAGTTACTATGAGTTGAGAATGAAACAAGCATAAAACTTTCAAGTATGCCACATTCATTAAGAGCATTGTCTTTCCTCATTGTCGTCCAAGTTAGAATTGTGGGGTAAATTGAAGTTGATTTTTTTAAGATTGGCACATGAGTTCAAGATTAACTAAGTGACTACAAGTTCTTAAGCATTTAAATTCAAGAAGATGTTTCACAATCTCGAAGGGTTAAAGCTTCATGGGCTTTCCTTTTTTTTCCACTCATAATTCAAGAATCTACAAATTTCCAAAGTTCAAAAGAAAGAAGACTTCATTGAAAGTACAATCGGATGCATGTTGGAATTACAAAAGAAATATGCTAAGATTACAATTGCTACACAGATTACTATTTGTGATTACAAAACTTTTTTATGGCTTACTTACAAACTACAATCCACAACAACAAGATTTTTGAACTAATTCAAAACTTTTCAAGCTTCCAAGTGAGTCTTCTCTTCATGAATTCATGTCATTATCAAACTTGCAAAAGAAGTACTACTTTGCCACTAACCACCATCCCTTCTTCAACTTTGCCTTGACTTGCCTTCTTCACCTTCCATCAGCCCTCACATGAAAAAGAAACAAAGAATAAAATGGGTTAGTTCATTTGTAACTTAAAAAAGAAGTATGCAAGCAAATTTTTCTCTCTAATATCACCATGACGGTTTATGTTTGGAATCAGAAATATAGAGGGTGTTTTCAATCATGTGCCAAGCCCAATTTAAAGCCTCATACAAATTAGGTTTCTAAATTTTAAATCATGGGCCATGTTCCAATTGCAAATCACAAAAATAAATTTTTGTTCACAAAAAGAAAGAGGTGTAAAAAGGAAGTTTTGAAAATCAGAAAAGAGATCCAGAAACCAATTATTGTAGCAACAAAGTCAGCCAAAACATTCCCAAAAGTCAGAACTGTTGCCCTGCACTTTTTCTGTCATATAACAGTCCCAGACTGTCCAAATATATTTGTCCAAAACTTGCACAAAATTGCAAAACAAAAGCTAGCATTGAATCAGCATGACAATAAAAATACCTAGGGGGACGGTTCATACATAACCATAAATATCATACAAACCCAAGTTTCATTAATCATTTTCCTAAAAAACATAAACCCTTCAGAATTTATATGAGAAAAGTAGAACAACAGTTCTACATCATAGACAGAAAAAGAGGAAAAGGTTGAGATTATGAAGGCATTACCCAAAGCAAAACCAGTCAACAAGTCGTTGTATTGTCCATCCCTGCACCAATACAGAACATGCCAAAACTGAAACCACCACATCATCCCTGCATAAAACCATAAAAACCAGTCCGAAAATAATGACAAATACAGCTCTGCACCACATCTGCAAACACTATCAAAATAGCCTGCACAAATTTGTGCCAAACCTACACCAAAGTATAGTTCAAACCAAACCAAATTACTGCTAAAAGATAGCATAGAAGTGAGCAAAAGAAATTTGCATCAGAAAAGGAACTAAGCAGCATAGTATAAGTGTTCAAATGGACTCAAATTTACCCCCCCCCCCCCCCCAATTTCCACCCTCATCTCACTATAAAAGGCCAACAATGACAGCAAAAAAAGGAAAAAAAATCTGGAAGAAAATAGTTCTGTTATGTTGTAAAAAGTTGAATCTTTAAGTCTTTCCCCAAGCATCAAATTTTTCAATCTGAAATTAAGTATTAGAAGCGTCAACAACAAATTTCCATAATCAGACTTTAGGAGCAGAAAAATTAAAGAGGAGCGAATTGGAGCAATTACCTCTGGTTTTATTTACTATTTTTGTGACATCTGAATTTGAAACCCTCGGACTAGCTCTGAGCTTATAAGTAGCTTATAATCCCCGAAATTGATGTGTTGCCATGCCTTTACATGCATTACAATTTTGTTGATGTTTTTGTTCATGAAATTCAGAAATCGGGTAAAATCTTGTTGTTGTTATATGCGCCTGAACTGGAATCGAAATTTTTGTTGTTGTTGTTTGACCGCATAAATTGAAACAGGGTGTTACTGTTTGTTGGAATCGTGAGTTTGAGCTTGACAGAACAGAGAGAATTAAAGAAGCCTAAAAAATGCAGATCTTGGTGAAAACCCCAATCAAAACTCTTCACTCGATTCGGGTTCATCTTTCGATGTACGAATTGAAGAATAACCTCGAAGATTCAGAGCGAACTTCTTTCTGACGAACGGAGAAGAAGTACAAGCTCTAATTCGATAACAATGCTTCTTCCAAGAATAAAAAGAATAAATAACCCAAACCGGTGGACTTAACAATGGTATTTGACTTCATATCGATTCCAAAATGCCATCATCGTAACATTGAGCTTCCATGGTTGTTTGTTGTGCTTGTTTCACATTGAGGCATTTTGAGAGAGGGGGCGAGCGTGAGAGAAAGAACACGGGAAGAAAAAGAGGATTGAGAGAAATCGAGGGTTTGAGATAAGAGAGATGATGTTATTGAAATGTGAAGGCAGAGTGTCCAAGAAAGATGTCACGGTTTGAACAGAGAGAAAGTAATCGTGAAAAGCAAGACCAATAGACTGAGAATTGTGGTATATTTTTGTTTTAATTGAGTTTTATTAGGATTAATTCAGAGTAATTATTTGGTGAAGTACCAATGGTGCAGTCGTTCCATCTTCATAATCTCTAGGGTTTTCCCTTTGTCTTCAATTTTCATTTTGGGCTTAACCAATAGGGCCCAGTCTAATTTCCTCTCCCAACCCACACGTTTTTTTTACATTACACCCTTTTGTTTGCTTATATTCAAGACCATTTCATTTCCGTTGTTTTAACCTCATTTTAATTGTTTTAGTTTTATTCTTGTTATTTGTTAATGATAATTAGTTTATTAATTGATTTTATTTAATCTAACTAATATTGATCAATTAGATTTATTAAATATTTTTAATTAACTTAATTAATTTTTGATGTGATACTTTAATTGTTTAATTGCCTTTTGGTTATTTGATCTCATCTTTACAAACACCAGAGTTTTTTATTTATTTGTTTCTTTCACATAAAAAATAACAAAATTATATTTAGAATTAGATTTTAACTTTCTCTTAATAATTTAATTAAAAATACAAAGAATATATATTTAGAATTAGATTTTAGTTTTCTCTTAATTTTTTCTTTAATTAAATCACAAAAAAAATTAATAATTATATTTAGAATTAGTTTTTAATTCACTTTACTTAAAAATCACAAAAATATTTAGAATTTAAGTTTCTTTATTCATTTGCTTGTTCAACTCTTGATACCATACTCCCTTAGGTAACTTCATGAGGCGATTAAATCCCGTTTCGATCATCTTATGTTGAGGTATACTTTTAGCCCATCAATTGCATGACACCAATTAGGGCTCCTCTAGTCTCCCTCTTAAACTTGTTTTCTTCTTTTGTAATTAAAATTTCTCATTCACAAATCCAAAAATCTAAAAATATTTAATCATTATTCAAATTCATCTTAAAACTCGCAAAACACTCAAACAATCAAAGCTTCCCCCGAAGGGCATGTTATCTATGTTCTAACGCAACATAGGTTGTGCCTATTGCTAGAATGTGTGCGTTAACGTCGTCCACTAAAAAAACATCAACAAACCAAAAAAAATTTAGAAGAACTACGATGTTCTGATTCCTTCACTAGATACGTAGGCAAAGGGTGACGAAACCCTCATGAATGCACTAATAAAAAACCATTTATTTCCCCTTACCAAGTGTAGTTATAAATAAACACACCCTTAGAAACAAATGAACAAAATGGATCCCGTTGAGTACAATGGATGTGAGGGGTGCTAATACCTTCCTCTTGCATAATCGACTTCCTTACCCTTTCTCTTGGTTGCAAGACCATATTATCCATCTTAATGTGGTTTTCTCTATATTTTCCCTTCTTTCGGGATAAATAAAGTTCGATTGCAGCTCTGCATATTTTGCCGGTAGCTTCAACTGGGGACCTTTGCGAGTCTATCCTAGTTTTGTTTATTTGTCTTCTTGGATGTTTATTTATTTACTTTATTTGATTTACCTATTTATTTATTGCTTTATTTTCTTTTGTATATATTGCATTATACTTTTACTACTCACATATTCTGGATATGATGTATCTTTTATGATGTTGGGTTAGGTGATTACATTTGGTAAGTCATGTACCCAGACATGGGGTTACACTTAGGATTAGGACGGGCGATATAGTTATGCTAACTTTGATGGAGTAACCCCAAAAAGGAGGCATGAAATCCCCCACTCAGTGGAGGTCCCCTTTAAAGTAGCATTGTTTACCGAGTAATCGGGAAGATATTGTTGCGTTCGACCTGGGAACTAGAGAAGCTGAGAGTTGTAGAACCATTAACCCATCCTGGCTCTTTTTAGGTGTAGTGTGGAGACTATAACGGAGTAATCTGGAAGTAGTTGTCATGTGATGCTGCACTCAAATGAGTTTTTCTTATGAATATTACTGATTACCGAGTAATTGGGATGTCGGTAATATCCCATGGAAGAGCGTAGACTCTGATGTTTCCCTAGAACCTTGTTCGGAAGGTGATAAACCCCTATTACATACCTTATGGGTAGTTACTTTGACTTCATGCTTGTGACGTCGAACGTTTGATCCTGTTACTTTTAGTTTATTTAAAGGACTACACAGTGGTTATCCAAAATATGTGGAGCTGAAATCTCATGCCATAGCATACAATGACATCATACCATCATGTATATACATCTCATATCTAAGGAATTCCAAAGACAAGTCTCGTTGGTCGAGCTCTTCAAAAATGAAAACAAAATTTAAAAAAAAAGAATAAACGAGTCTTTAGATTTCCTCAGAAATGAAGATAAAACATTCATTGATACTATCATGCATTCATTATTCACAATAAAAACTTATTGGGGTCCCTTTTCCAGTAGACTTCAGTGAACAACAAAGACGACTTCTCCACATCCCTACCGTACAAGAAGCAACCAACGAAGACTTATGGATCTTTTTGAAGAAAATAAGAATACTCTCCGCCAAGATATGGAAACCATGGGCACTCGCATGGATCAGCTTATGGAAACTCTTCATGCTATCATCAAGGGTCAAGAAGAGCTACATCAAAGTGTTGCCAAGCTTGCCACTGTTGCCCCTTCCACTTCTGCAAATAGAGGGAATAATAATGCAAATTTTGATACCCCTACTGGAGTTCCTCAAAATGATGTTGATGATCATCACGATGTCATTGATCTTGATGAGCCCCATGTGAATCTTGCCGCTCGAGTTACGGAAACTGCAAAAATGTACCATGCTCTAGAAGAGCGTCTCAAAGCCATTGAGGGTATCAAGACTTCGGGATTCAATACTGATGCAATGTGTCTCGTGCATGGGGTAGTTATTCTTCCCAAGTTCAAAGTTCCTGATTTTGATAAATACAAATGCACCTCCTTCCCAGAGACTCATCTTTGTTCCTACTGTCGCAAGATGGCAGCCTATGCTGAAAATAAACTGTTACTCATGCACTTCTTCCAAGATAGTTTGACCGGGGCACCTTTGGACTGGTATATGCAACTAGAAAGAACTCATGTCAGTACTTGGGGAGAGCTTGCTGGCGCCTTTTTGAAACATTACCATTATAATACTTCCATGGCTCCTAGCCGCACTCAACTTCAAGGGATTGTACATAAATCTGAAGAGTCGTTTAAAGAGTACGCCCAAAGGTGGCGTGAACTAGCTGCAAGGGTCCAACCTCCTCTCTTGGATTGTGAATTCATTGATTTGTTTATGGGTACTCTACGAGGTCCTTATCTCCAACACAGGCTCAGCAGTACCTCTACTTCTTTCTCTGATATGGTCATTATTGGAGAACATGTTGAAATTTGTATTAAGGCTGGAATGATCCAAGGTATCCCTAACAATACCAACAAAAATACTGGCATTGGTAGGAAGCCATTTTCTGGTTTCGTCAAGAAGAAAGAGGGTGAGACTAGTGCTATCACAATCAACCAAGGAAAAAGCTCCTGCATATCCTCATGTTTGATTTCCTTATTTCCCAACACATGTTGTTGATCCTAATCAATATGTTACGCAAGTGTATGCTGCTACAAATCTAGCACCCTAGATGGACCAACAACAGCCTTTCACTCCTCAACCACAATATCTTCCACAACAACAATTGCACCACCTCCATATTATCAACAACAGAATCAGCAACCTCAAGGTCCGAGAGCTCCACAAAGATAAAGAGCGTCTGAAAGAAGATTTGATCTCATTCCTATGTTATATGCTCAGCTTCTCCCTCAGTTACTTGCCAATCAGTTTGTTCAACTGCGTGAACTTGATCCACCACTAAATCCTCTCCCCATGGGGTATGACATTAATGCTCATTATGAATTTCATTCTGGAACCCCAGGTCACACGATTGAGAATTTTAGAGAATTTAAATGTAAATTTCAAGATCTCCTCGATGCAAAGGCCATACATTTCAACCCTGTTGGTCCTAATACTCAGAATAATCCCATGCCTCCTCACCCAGGGGCAGCGGTCAATGCTATTGAAGAAAGTAGTGAACAGACTTTGGTAACCAAGGTTGATGAGATCCATATGTCATTAGGGATTTTTAGAGAACATTTGTTGGAGCACGAGGTTCAGCAGGAACTCCATGATTTTTGCTTAACATGTTCCTCTAAACCTGAAGAGTGTACTAGTTTGAAAACGGATATCCAACAGCTAATGGATGAAGGTGTCCTACAGGTAGAGATGATATTTCAAGAAGAAGAGATTGATGTCTTGGAAATTACTTATTATCCGAGAAGCATCTTAGTAACACCAGGTACCCCGTTGACAATTCAAGCTCCTACTGCCCCATTAATTATTCAAGCTCCAGTTACCCCGTGACAGCTCAAACTCCTATTCCTCCTCTATGTAACAACTCAAAGGCAGTTCTGTGGGAGTATAATGTGGTCTATATTCTTAGGAAGAAATATGAGTGTCCCCTTGTGGGTGACAAGAGTATTACCAACATTGCAGAAACCAGTAACATGAATCGTAGTGGCATGATCTTTTCTCCCCCACCACCAACTCTTAAAGAAACTAACAGTGATGCTCTGGCTAAGGCTAGGGGCAAGCAAGTGATTGATAGTCATCCTGAACCTTTTGTTGGACAAGACGCAGAGAAGCTTTTGAGGATTCTTAAGCGAAGTGATTACAAATTGGTGGATCAACTCAACCAGACGTCGTCCAAGATTTCCATCTTGTCCCTTATCTTGTGTTCAGAGACTCACCGCAATGCTTTACTGAAGATTTTGTGTTATGCCCATGTTACACAAGACATCTTTGTGGCCCAGTTTGAAGGGATTGTAACCAATATTGTCATAGGGAATTTTTTGGGTTTCTGTGATGATGAGTTCTCAGTAAAGGGCGGAGCCCACAACAAAGTGTTGCACGTTTCCATGAAGTGTTTAGATACGAGTTTATCTTGAGTTTTGGTAGATATAGGTTATTCACTCAATGTGATTCCTAAGGCTACTCTGTTTAAGCTGAATATGGATGGGGTAATGATGAGGCCTTCTATCCTAAGTGTTCGAGCATTTGACGGTTCAAGGAGATCTGTGGAGGGAGAAGTGGGCTTGCCTGTCAAGATTGGTCCCCACACTTTCTATCTCATTCTATGTTATGGACATTCGTTCATCCTATACTTGCCTTTTGGGTCGCCCATGGATCCATGTAGCAGGAGTCGTAACATCTACTCTTCATCAACGCCTGAAGTTCATTGTAAACGACAAAGTTGTTGTTCTTTGTGGGGAAGAAGATGTGGTGATTAACAATCTGGAAACCTACCGTTATATGGATGTGGAAGGTGAGGTGCAGGAGTTTCCCTTTCAAGCTCTAGAGATTGTTTCTGTTGACAGGTTCCCCGTCGTGGAAGGTAAGAAGTCTGAAGCACCCATGGCCTCTTTGAATGATGCCAAAGTCCTCATGGAAGATAGATCACCACATTATGGTTGGGGGAAATTGATTGAAGTACCTGAGAAGAAAGATCGTTGTGGTCTTGGGTATCAGCCTCTGTCCTCCGTTCAAGCTGGTTTGGTTCCTCTCAAAGGAAAGCAGGTTCTCCCAATTTCTGAAGTGTTCATCAATGCTAGTACAAGAAAAGAAGGACAAGTGCCCGCAACAGATGATGGATGAAGATGTTTCCAGATTTATCTATCAGGTTGCACCGAACCAGGAACTCAATAATTGGACTTCCGTGGACATCCCCGAAGTTGTTTTCCTTGATGTGTAATTTTCTGTTTCCATTAAGTCATATGCCCTGCCCAAGGCATAGAGACAGCTTGTAGAAGGGGCCCCTTATGTTTCAATCTCCATTTAAAATTGAATGAAAATCGAGCTTTCACATACAATTTTTGTTCCATGTCTTTCCTTTTACTTTTACTTTTCAAAATAAAAATGGCAATGCTTTTCTTTTCATAGTCTAAATATTTTCTTGCATTTCCTAAAATAAAACATAAAATCATCAATCATAAAGATCTGTATCGAACTCCATCAAAAATGACAGTGTTATGGTTCCTAATATCCTTGAGAATTCAGTTGACCATGCTAACGAGGATAGTGGGGAAGATTGTGAAGTCCCTGAAAACTAGAAAGAATCTTGAAATAGGTAGAGAAAGTCATCCAGCCATATCAAGAAGAAACAGAAGTTATCAATATCAGTACTGAAGATGTAAAGAGAGAAGTCAAGATAGGTGCTACCTTGCAAAGTGAAGAAAAGAAAGGGTTGATTGAGTTGCTTCGAGAGTATGCTGACATTTTCTCCTGGTCATATGAAGACATTCCTAGTTTAGATACTGATATAGTGATGCACAGATTTCCACTCAAGCCAGAATGTCCTCCTATAAAGAAGAATCCACGAAGGACCAGACCCGACATGGCTTTAAAGATTAAAGAAGAAGTTCAAAAACAGCTTGATGCAGGCTTCCTATCTGTGATAAATTATCCGCCTTGGATTTCTAACATTGTGCCTATACCTAAGAAAGATGGTAAGGTACGTATGTGTTTTGACTACCGAGACATGAATAACGCAAGCCCAAAGGATGATTTCTCGTTGCCTCATATTGATGTATTAGTTGATAATACTTCTCAGTCTTTAGTGTTCTCCTTCATGGATGGATTCTCGGGTTATAATCAGATAAAGATGGCTCCTGAAGACATGGATAAAATAGCTTTCACAACTCCTTGGGGTACCTTTTTCTATAGGATCATGCCTTTTGGTCTCAAAAGTGTTGGTGCGACATATCAGCATGTTATCGTGACACTCTTTCATGACATGATTCGTAAAGAGATTGAGGTGTATGTAGACGATATGATTGCAAAATATCAACATGAGGAAGAACATTTGGTCCTTTTGCAGCGGTTGTTTGATCATTTAAGAAAGTTTACGTTAAGGCTTAATCCCAAAAAGTTCACCTTTGGGGTTTGATCGGGCAAGTTACTTGGTTTTATCGTAAGTCAGCGAGGGATTGAAGTAGATCCAGACAAGGTAAGAGAAATACATGATATGTCAGCACCGAAAAAGAAAAGGAAGTGTGTGGGTTCCTTGGAAAGTTTAATTACATAGCCAGGTTCATTTCTCATCTTACTGCTACCTGTGAACCCATCTTTAAATTGTTGTGCAAGAATCAAGATGTCCATTGGGACGGTAGTTGTCAAGAGGCCTTCGAAAAAATTAAGAAGTGCCTTCAGGAACCACCAATACTCATACTTCCGGTTCCAGGGAGACCACTCATTATGTACTTGATGGTACTTGAAGGATCTATGGGTTATGTGCTCGGACAACATGATGATACGGGACGAAAAGAACACGCCATTTATTACTTGAGCAAAAAGTTTACTGATTGTGAATCAAGGTATTCATTACTTGAGAAGAATTTTTGAGCTCTTACGTGGGAAGCTCGACGTTTGAGGAAGTACATGTTGACGCATTCTACACTTTGATATCTAAGATGGATCCAATAAAGTACATCTTTGAGAAACCAGCACTTACAGGAAGAATGGCTCGGTGGCAAATGCTTTTGTCTGAGTATGACATCCAGTATGTCACATAAAAGGCTATCAAAGGTAGATTTCTTTCTGATTATCTCGCCCACTAGCCATTGGAAGAGTATCAGTCAATGAAGTTCGGTTTTCCAGACGAGGACGTTATGAAACTTGATGATAAAGAAGGACCTGAACCAGGGGGCGATGGACTCTCAAGTTCGATGGTGCATCAAATGCCATGGGCCATGGTATTGGGGCAGTTTTGACTTATCCATGCAATACTCACATAACTTTTACAGCTAGGCTATGTTTTAATTGTACGAATAATGTCACAGAATACGAAGCTTGTGTAATGGGCCTTGAATCAGCCATTGATTTGAAGATCAAGATTCTTAAAGTTTATGGGGGTTCTGCCTTGGTGATATATCAAGTATGAGGTGATTGGGATACACGACACCCTAATTTAGTTCCATATTAGGATTACATATTAGAGTTGTTGCCTCTTTTGATGAGATCACCTTTGAGCATATTCCTAGAGAAGTAAATTAACTCGCAAATGCTCTGGCAACTTTAGCAGCAATGTTCAAAGTCAATTATCCAAATCATGCACCCAATATAAGAATCATTCATTATAAGGAGCCAGCGCACATTTTCCCTGCTCATTGTCTCACAACTGAAGACGTGTCGGGCGAAAAGCCGTGGTATTTCAACATTAAAAGATATCTTGAGAAGCAAGAGTACCACGAGGGTGCTACAATATGTGATAAGCGGACTCTTAGAAGGTTAGCATCCAAGTTTTTACTATCATGAGACATTCTGTACAAAAGAGACTATGATTTAGTTCTGCTCAAATGTGTGGATAGACACGAAGCAGAATCCATCATATGAGAAATCCACGAGGGCTATTTTGGGACTCATGCCATTTGACATTCCATGGCCAAGAAAATCCTACGAGCAGGTTATTTCTAGATGACGATGGAAAGTGACTATTGTGTGTATGCGAAGATGTGCCACAAATTTCAAGTTTATGCAGACAATATACATATTCCTCCCACTCCTTTGAATGTGATGACTTCACCATGGCCCTTTGCAATGTGGGTCATCGATATGATTGGACGGATTGATCCAAGCGCTTCAAATGGACACAGGTTCATTCTCGTCGCTATTGACTACTTCATCAAATGTGTGGAAACGACTTCTTGCAAGAATGTGACCAAGCAAGTCGTCACCCGCTTCATCAAGAAAGAAATCATATGTCTCTATGGAACTCCTAACAAGATCATCACTGATAACGGGTTGAATCTTAACAACAAAATGATGAAGGAAATGTGTGAAGAATTCAATATTGAACACCACAATTCATCACCCTATCGGCCAAAGATGAATGGGGCAGTCGAAGCAGCTAACAAGAACATAAAGAAGATCGTGCAGAAAATGGTGAGAACATATAAAGATTGGCATGAGATGTTTCCATTTGCTTTGCACGACTATCGAACTCCGGTGCATACTTCCGCTGGGGCAACTCCTTATTCACTAGTCTATGGTATGGATGCGGTGCTCCTAGTCGAAGTGGAGATTCCTTCATTAAGGGTTCTGATGGATACTAAACTTGATGAAGCTGAATGGATTCAAACAAGGCTCAACCAACTCAACCTCATTGAAGAGAAGCACATAGTATCCATTTGTCATAGTCAGTTATATCAACAGCGTCTCAAGAGGGAATTTGACAAGAAGATTCAACCTCGAGAGTTCCACACATGTGACCTGGTCTTAAGGAAGATTCTCACAATTCACTCTAATCCAAGAGGCAAGTGGACTCCCAACTATGAGGGGCCGTACATCGTGAAGAAAGCTTTCTCAGGAGGTGCTCTAATCCTGACAGACATGGATGGGGAAGTTGTTCCATTTCCAGTCAATTTAGACTCAGTCAAAAAATACTACGCATAAAAAGACCCGCTAAGTCGAAAACCCGAAAGGGAGGCTTAGGCAAAAGTTAGGGCTAAAAAAGGAAAAAAGACAAAAAAGAGAATAACCCGCTAAGTCAAAACCCGAAAGGGAGACTTAGGAAAAAATGGGTATCCCGGTGGATTGAAAACCCGAAAGGGTGATTCAGGCAAAAATTAGGGACAAAAAGTGAGAGACTACAGTCTGAAAACTCTTCACGAATAACAATTACAACCTCCTAACACTGGATGGATCGATTCAACTATTATCTTTTGGAAGCTCAACACTAGGACGATCTAGAATATGGGAACTATAGCAATATCAGTTTTCATGGAAGTGCGAGATTTTCTTATTTCCATTTTACCTGTTGTATTTTGTCTTTTCTTTGCAACTTCCTCATTTAGGAGTTGTTTCCATGTACGAATACCTGTTCACAGGCCAAACTCATTAATAAAAATTTGCCCTTCACCAAAAATTCTTTGTTATGTCCTTTCTACTTTATTTTTTTCGTATGCGAACTGTGATTTAAATTCTTTTTTAAGCATTGCATTAAAAACAATAAGGCAATAATAATATCAAGCTACGATGTGAAACACGATGTTACATGGATATGAAGGCATCCCAAGGGAATGCCATGGTGTTCAAGTGTTGTTTTCTATGCAGGTAGTAAGTCGTAATGGTCTCCTCGACCAAGCTTTCATCCTCGTCACCTCCTTACAAACAGTTGAGCATCCAATTCTCCAACACTGAGAAAATTGGGGAATTTGATGAGATCCATGTCTCTACTCAATCATCCACAAGAATTATAGCATGTGAGGAAATCCAGATCAAGCTACACCTCATCGACAAGATTTAATCCCCAATGAAGTCGCCAAGGCTATAACTCAATTCTCGAAGTTTTCAAGCACTAATCTGTATTGGTATCTCAAGACAATTGGCAACGGACCCCAATGAGCCCTATCGCTCGCATTCTGCATACAATAATCATCATTGCATATTATATTTCATCCTCAAACGCATAGCATATCCATGGATCATCATGCTACACTTCAAAATGCATATGAAGCATGAACCAAATTTGGTACCTTACACGAAAGCCCCAAATCAATAAAACATCCCCATAAAGAATACCATCCTCATAATTCCCAGTTAACATCTGTCATTACACTACCAACCAATAAGATATGGTGTCAATACATTGTACTCCCCAACTCTCAATAATCCGCATTATCTTTTCTTGGATCGTAGGTCGTCCGTAGCTCTTACCCTGGCGTTATCTTTTTCTAGGGTCGTAGGTCGTCCGTAGATCTTACCCTCACGTTATCTTTTCTAGGGTCATAGATCGTCCATAGATCTTACCCTCCTGTTATATTTTCTAGGGTCGTAGGTCATCCGTAGATCTTACCTTCACGTTATCTTATCTAGGCTCGTAGGTCGCCCGTAGATCTTACCCTCATGTTATCATTTCTAAGATCGTAGGTCGCTCGTAGATCTTACCCTCACGTATCTATTCTAGGGTCATAGGTCTCCCATAGATCTTACCCTCATGTTATCTTTTCTAAGTTTGTAGGTCATCCACATATCTTACCTTCACGTTATCTTATCTAGGGCATAGGTCGCCTGTAGATCTTACCCTCACGTTATCTTTTCTAGGGTAGTAGGTCACCCATAGATATTACCCTCACGGTATCTTTTCTAGGGTTGTAGGTCTCCCGTAGATCTTACCCTCACGTTATCTTTTCTAGGGTCGTAGGTTGCCCGTATATCTTACCCTCATGTTATCTTTTCTAGTGTCGTAGGTCGTCCACGGATCTTACCTTCACATTATCTTATCTAGGGTCGTAGGTTGCCCATAGATCTTACCCTCACGTTATCTTTTCTAGGGTGGTAGGTCGCCCATAGATCTTACCCTCACGTTATCTTTTTAGGGTCGTAGGTCGCCCGTAGATCTTACCCTCACGTTATCTTTTCTAGGGTCATATGTCGCCATATGAATCTTACCCTCACGTTATCGTTTCTAGGGTCATAGGTTGCCCGTAGATCTTACCCTCACTTTATCTTTTCTAGGGTCGTAGGTCACCATAGACTTTACCCTCACGTTATCTTTTCCCGGGTCATAGGTCATCCGTAGATCTTACCCTCACTTTATATTTTCTAGGGTCGTAGGTCGTCCGTAGAATTTACCTTCACGTTATCTTTTCCTGGGTTGTAGGTCATCCCTAGATCTTACTCTCATGTTATCCTTTCTCTTGGGTCATAGATCATACACCGATCTTTACCGGTTGTCTTTATCTCTCTTTTCGGGTCGTGAATCCTACATGATAGATTCTTCGTTGTCATCGAGTTCTACCCATCGCCTTTAACATATCATGTTGTTATTAATCCTACTTTCAGTCACCACGACATCATCAACCATATTTTTCCAGTCACTTTAACGCCCACTCCCCCGAGAACCTTGTATTGGCACTGTTACCCCAATACAAGCTATCATTATTCGAACCACATTTACCCATCATGACCAGTTCACCTGAAAGTTCATTTTTCATCCCCAGTAGACATCACAAATAATAACACTCACACCATCTCTCCAGGACAAATTTTAGGTCTTTGTATTTAATCATCTTCTACCTTGAACATTCGAAAGGTTGACACCAACCTCAGCTTCAAGTTTAAGACAATTAAATAGGGGCAGTTGTCATACCCCAAATTTGTCTTACCTTTTACGTTTTTCTGGCTTAGACTTTGCATTTCACCCACATTATCTTCACTAGCTCATTTGTATATCATGAATTTCATTGAATAAAGCACTTTGGTTCAAGAAGCAGTATTTGTGCAAGACTAGGGTTTCATGTCGGTTTTGAGGTTCCTTCATCAGTTAAAGGCAGTTTCATCTGGTTATTGGTCAGTGGACTATATGGAATTAAAGTTTTGGAGTGTGGTTTATCATGTATTTCTTTCTCCCCAGGCTACAAGTTCATATTCTTCGAGGTTTCTCAAAAGGGCACCAGGTACTAGAGTTTTCATCTATATTTTCAACTAAGAAGGCTTCAAATCAAGGGTTTCCATAATCACTTCAGGGGAGGAATTCATGTTCTTATCCATCAAGTTAGCGCTTGTCAGCATTTGTGGTACTGTGGTCGTTATTTCCTTACATCTTATTCGAGAACTATTCAAGACAATAATGATACAAGATTTGAGTTAGGGTTTGTATTATGTTCAAATGCATACCCCTGGTTTGTAGCTTGTAATGCAAGTTACTATGAGTTGAGAATGAAACAAGCATAAAGCTTTCAAGTATATCACATTCATTAAGAGCATTGTCTTTCCTCCTTGTCATCCAAGTTAGAATTGTGGGGTAAATTGAAGTTGATTTTTTTAAGATTGGCACATGAGTTCAAGATTAACTAAGTGATTACAAGTTCTTAAGCATTTCAATTCAAAAATATGTTTCACAATCTCGAAGGATTAAAGCTTCATGGGCTTTCCTTTTTTCCCCTCATAATTCAAGAATATACATATTTCCAAAGTTCAAAAGAAAGAAGACTTCATTGAAAGTACAATCGGATGTATGTTGGAATTACAAAAGAAATGTGCTAAGACTACAATTGCTACACACATTGCTATTTGTGATTACAAAACTTTTCTATGGATTAATTACAAACTATAATCCACAACAACAAGATTTTTGAACTAACTCAAAACTTTGCAAGCTTCCAAGTGAGTCTTCTCTTCATGACTTCATGTCATTATCAAACTTGCAAAAGAAGTACTACTTTGCCACTAACCACCATCCCTTCTTCAACTTTGCCTTCCCTTTCCTTCTTCACCTTCCATCAACCCTCACATGAAAAATAAACAAACAAGAAAATGGGTTAGTTCAATCATAACTTGAATAAGAAGTTTGCAAGCAAATTTTTCTCTCTAATCTCATCATGATGGTTTATGTTTGGAATCGGAAATATAGAGGGTGTTTTTAATCATGTGCCAAGCCCAATTCCAAGTCTCATACAAATTAGATTTCTAAATTTTAAATCATGGGCCATGTTCCAAATGCAAATCACAAAAATAAATTTTGGTTCACAAAAAGAAAGAGGTGTAAAAAGCAATTTTGAAAATCAGAAAAGAGATCCAAAAACCAGTTATTGTAGCAACAAAGTCAGCCAAAACAGTCCCAAAAGTCAGAACTGCTGCCCTGCACTTTTTCAGTCATTTAACAGTCCCAAACTGTCCAAATATATATGTCCAAAACTTGCACAAAATAGCAAAACAAAAGCTAACATTGAATCAGCATGACAACAAAAATACCAGGGGGACAGTTCATACATAACCACAACTATCATACAAACCCAAGTATCGTTCATCATTTTCCTAAAAAACATAAACTCTTTAGAATTTATATGAGAAAAGTAGAACAACAGTTCTACATGATAGCCAGAAAAAGAGGAAAAGATTGAGATTAGGAAAGCATCACCCAAAGAAAAACCAGCCAACAAGATGTTGTATTGTCCAGCCCTGCACCAAAACAGAACATGCCAAAACTGAAACCACCATATCATCCCTGCATAAAACCATAAAAACCAGTCAAAAAATAATGACAAAAATAGCTTTGAACCACATATGCAAGCATTGTCAAAACAGCCTGCACATATCTGTGCCAAACCTACACCGAAGTACAGTTCAAACCAGACCAAATTGCTGCTAAAAGATTGCACTAAAATGAGCAAAAGAAACCTGCATCAAGAAAGGAACTAAGCAGCATACCATAAGTGTTCAAATGGACTCAAATCGCCCCCCTTAATTTCCACCCTCATCTCACTATAAAAGGCCAACAATGACAGCAAGAAAAGGAAAATAATCTGGAAGAAAATAGTTTTGTTATGTTGTAAAAAGTTGAAGCTTCAAGTCTTTCCCAAAGCATGAAACTTTTCAATCTGCGATTAAGTATTAGAAGCGTCAACAAAAAATTTCCATAATCAGACTTTAGGAGTAGAAAAATTAAAGAGGAATGAATTGCAGCAATTACCTCTAGTTTTCTTTACTATTTCCACGACATATGAATTTGAAACCCTTGGACTATCTCTGAGCTTGTAAGTAGCTTATAATCCCCGAAATTGCTGTGTTGCCATGCCTTTTCATGCATTATAATTTTGTTGATGTTTTTGTTCATGAAATTCAGAAATCGGGCAAAATCTTGTTGTTGTTATGCGTACTTGAACTGGAATAAAAAATTTTGTTGTTGTTGTTTGAGCGCATAAACTGAAACTAGGTGTTACTGTATGTTGAAATCGTGGGTTTGAGCTTGAAAAAACAGAGAGAATTGAAGATGTCGTAAAAATGCAGATCTTCATGAAAACCCCAATTAAAACTCTTCACTCAATTTGGGTTCATCTTCCGATGTACAAATCGGAGAATAATCGCGAAGATTCGGAGCAAACTGCTTTCTGACAAACGAAGAAGAAGTGCAAGCTCTACTTCGATAATAATGCTTCTTCCAAGAACAAAAAGAATAAAACAACTCAAACCGGTGGACTTAACAACGATATTTGACTTCAGATTGATTCCAAAAAGCCATCATCGCAATGTTGAGCTTCCATGGTTATTTGTTATGCTTGTTTCACATTGAGGCATTTTGAGAGAAGGAGAAAGCGTGAGAGGAAGAACACACAAAGAAAAAGAGGATTGAGAGAAATCGAGGGTTTGAGATAAGAGAGATGGTGTTATTGAAATGTGAAGGCAGAGTGTTCAAGAAAGATGTCACGATTTGAACAAAGAGAAAGTAATCGTGAAAAGCAAGACCAAGAGACTGAGAATCATGGTATATTTTTGTTTTAATTGAGTTTTATTAGGATTAAAAAAGAGTAATTATTTGGTGAAGTACCAATGTTGCAGTCATTCCATCTTCATAATCTCTAGGGTTTTCCCTTTTTCTTCCATTTTCGTTTTGGGCTTAACCCAATAGGGCCCAGTCTGATTTCCTCTCCCAACCCACGCGTTTTTTTACGTTACACCCTTTTGTTTGCTTATATTCAAGCCCATTTCATTTCCTTTGTTTTATCCTCATTTTAATTGTTTTAGTTTTATTCTTGTTATTTGTTAATGATAATTAGTTTATTAATTGATTTTATTTAATCTAACTAATATTGATCAATTAGATTTATTAAATATTTTCAATTGACTTAATTAATTTTGGGTGTGATACTTTAATTGTTTAATTGCTTTTCGGTTATTTGATCTCATCTTTGCACACAACTGAGTTTTTTATTTATTTGTTTCTTTCAAATAAAAAATAACAAAAACATATTTAGAATTAGATTTTAACTTTCTCTTAATAATTTAATTAAAAATACAAAGAAGATATATTTAGAATTAGATTTTAGTTTTTTCTTAATTTTTTCTTTAATTAAATCACAAAAAAATAATAAATATCTTTAGAATTAGTTTTTAGTTCACTTTACTTAAAAATCACAAATATATTTTGAATTTAAGTTTCTTTATTCATTTTCTTGTTCAACTCTTGATACCATACTTCCTTAGGTAACTCCATGAGGCGATTAAATCCCTTTTCGATCGTCTTATGTTGAAGTAGACTTTTAGCCCATCAATTGCATGACACCAATTAGGGTTCCTCTAGTCTCCCTCTTAAACTTTTTTTTTTTTGTAATTAAAATTTCTCATTCACAAATCAAAAAATCAAAAAATCCAAAAACATTTAATCATTATTCAAATTCATTTTAAAACTCTCAAAACACTCAACCAATCAAAGCTTCCCCCGAAGGGCATGTTATCTCCGTTCTACGCGATACAGGCCATGCTTATTGCTAGAATGTGTGCGTTAACGTCGCCCACTAAAAAAACATCAACAAACCAACCTCTTTTGAGAAGAACTATGGTGTTCTGATTCCTTCACTGGATACGTAGGAAAAGGGTGGTGAAACCCTCACGAACACACTAATAAAAAACCATTTCTTTCCCCTTAGCAAGTATAGTTATAAATAAGCATGCCCTTAGAAACAAATTAACAAAATGGATCCCGTTGAGCACAACAGAGGTGAGGGGTACTAATATCTTCCCCTTGCATAATCGACTTCCTTATCCTTTCTCTTGGTTGCAAGACCATCTTATCCATCTTCTTGTGGTTTTCTCAATATTTTCCCTTCCTTCTGGATAAATAAAGTCCGGTGGCGGATCTGCATTTTTTGCCGGTAGCTTCAATTATAACCCAAGAAACCATCCATGAATGAGAATACCTAAGCTTGAGTTGTATTGTCCACCAAAACATCTATGTGAGGTAATGGGAAATGGTCTTTAGGACTTACTTTGTTCAGATCCTGGTAATCTATACACATGGGTATTTTACCTTCCTTCTTGGGCACTAGCACGATGTTATCTATCCAATATGGATAATCTTCCACCGCTAAGAACTCTGCGTCAAATTGTTTAAGGACCTCTTCTCGAATCTTGTTGGACATGTCTGAACGAGTTCTTCTGAGCTTTTGCCTAAATGGATAGAAAATACATCCACATACTCATGTAATAATTTGATCAGCCTTTCCTGGATGATTTTCTCTAATGTTTCCCCTAGCTTGATCTCTTTCAGATCTTCTTGTGTGCCAAGGTTAATGGTCTCAATAGATTCCTGGTATGGTTGATTATTGTCGTCTTTTTTCTCTATCTCCCTTGCTAATTCTTTTGAAAGTTCAAGATCTTCATCATCTTCCTCTTCTGCTTGGTTGATGGGTGCATCAAAATTATATCAGATAGCAACAGTGACATTATCGGTGATTTTGGGCATGGATCTGCATATTTATCATGTTTTGGTGCCATTTTTAGTATGTGAATTTGTAAAATGCATATGAAGAAAAGTATTTCCATTTTTAAATATAAGAGATAAATGTAAGAGAAAGACAAGGATCTTAATTGAATGCGGAATATAACTTTTATTAATCATGAATACTGTCTGAAACAAATTGGGGGACCCTTACAAGAAACCCCTATGCCTCAGGCTTGACATGGGTTATATTAAAACAAGAAAAATTACTTTGGAAAGAAAAAGATCTCTGGAATCTCCACAGCTGTCCAATTCTTGAGTTCTTCACCTGGTGCGCATTCATGGATGAAATCAGATTCCTTTTCTATGTTGCTCTTGTTAGATATCATTTCCACCTATCCTCCATGCTCTACTCCTTTGTTGATGAATGTCTCCTGGATTGGAAGAAACCATGCTTAGCCTTTCAAAGAAGCCTTTGATAATTTGTAACCTAAACCAAAATTATTCTTCTAACTTTCCCCAACCCTTTAAGGCACCATTTTCCACTGCTATCTGCAAATCTCTCCATGAAGCCGCAGTAGGTTTCTTGATTTTTCCACCGGTAGAGTTACCATTGAGGCGACCTCCAAGACTTGAAATAGTGTGGCTATACAGTCTTCATCGACACTGATATACTTGTAGGATTCTATGTGACATACAAATATGTCCTCTTCACCATCGATTATGACCAATCTTCCTTCAATGAAGAATTTCAATTTCTGATGTAAATTTGAAGTGACTGCCCCTGCTGCATGAATCGAGGGTCTCCCGAGTAAACATGTATATGATGGTTCTATATCCATGACTTGAAAAGTGATATAGAACATATGTGGGCCAACCTTGGCAGGAAGGTCCACTTCTTCAAATACTGAACTTTGAGAGTCGTCAAAAGCTTTAACTATCGTAGAACTTGGTCTTATCCCAACACCATCTAGTGTTAACTTCATTAAGCTGGATTTTGGTAGTGCATTGAGGGAAGAACCAGTATCGGTGAGTACCCTGGATAGGCTTGTAGTACCTATATGAATAGAGATGTGCAAGGCTTTATTATGAGTTCTGAAGAATGGAAAAACACAAGAAGGGGGAGTTTGAATTGGGGTTTTTAAAATTTAAAGAAACAAACACGTTGATTATCCTGTTTCGTTTGAACTCAAACTACTTCGGTCCACCCGCCAAGGTGATTTCGCCTCTCTCAACAAGGTCTTAATCCACTAATCAAACTTGATTACACAGCTAGTATGACAACCGTCAAAGTCTTCTTGAGTTTAAACCATAATCCGATTTTCTTAAGGAAATACACTAAACAATATTTAAGAGAGTGTAAAAAAAATGTTTTCTAGTAAAACAGTATCACACAAGTGATGTTTTACACAATTGAGATTTAGTATGTTTAAAGGTGATGAAGATGACTCGTTTGTTATGCGCAAAATCGTAAATGATTTCTCCTTCAAGATTTGTTTAAATAGGCAGCGCATGTAGAAGCTTTTGGAATGTTGATCAATGATAATTAAAGATATTTCCAAAAATAGAGATCATTGTCCCCTTTCAGCCGCTACTTTTGAATAACAATAAGTGAGTTGTAACGCTTCAGAACATGCTTGCTTCAGAAGATGAAAGTTACTGTTGCTTCTTTCTAGAACTTTATGGATCAGAAACACAAAGTTCTTGTTTGCAGCATTAGAACTTCTTTAAGAGATGTATAGAATCCGAGTTGAAACAACTATCTAACTCATCTTTTGTGCTTCTTCCATCAGAACTTCTATGCAAAACAAAATACTTATTTAGGGAGCATAATTGTTCTTTGAGTGTTTGTTATCATCCAAACTATTACAAGGTTTATAGAATCAAACTATGTTCTAACAATATTCCCCTTTTTGATGATGACAAAAACTTGGATATTTCAATAGAAACATAAAGAACATAAAGTATTTAAGGTCTCCCCCTGAGTTGAATACTCAGATAGAGAAGAAATACTTCCCTGAAGATTATTCTGATTAGAGTTTTTGAAGTGTCTACTTATGTCCTCAATAGAGTTTGTTCCTGTTTTTCTTTTAGAAAAAAACAATAGAAGTTATGATATTCAAAATGTTTGAGACTGCGTCTCGATACTGTTATATTAGAAATATCTTATGTTCTCCCCCTTTTTTGTCAAGAATTAAAAAGCAATAAAAAACACTTTAAGCAATAAAAGATGATTTGTATTAAAAAAGAATGCAACAAACACATTCAGAAGGAAACAAATAAAAGAACATAGTAAAGAAAACAAATTTCAAAACTAAGATTGAGGTGGAGGAAGTCGTGTGAACAGGGCTTCCAACAAACTCTTAATCTGAGTGTTTGACTCTTCTTGTTTCTCGAGCAACCCTTTGATTTCCTTGCATGTGTCATCCTGCTTGTCAAGTATTTCCTTAAACACTGCATTCTATTTATTTAACTCCTCCAGAGTTTGCAGCAAAAGAGATGAAGAGAGTACATCAACAGAAGGTTCTACCTTTTCAGAGCAAGTTGTGGCTGATTCTGGCTCAGGAGCTTCTTCAACTTCCTTGCCTTTGTCTAGAAAGCTAAGCAGAGGCAGACGACCAGAGGATGGTTCATCATATTCTGAAGGATGGTGATCTTCCCAAGGAGCATTGTCCAGCAGAAGAAGTGGTTTCTTTTCCCAGTGACACAGAACTTGATCCTTGAAGACACTCAGATGATCACAGAAGTTCTGTTGAGCAATTTCATAACTTAACTCCTTAAGTTTATGGGATTCAAAATTAAACCATTTTCTGAACTGATTCCAATGTGAATCAGAAGCAGCAGGATTAAGATTCTCTAAGCAAGCTAGCTTCAGAGAGTTAACCCATTCCTGTATTTCTGTTTAAAAAATCAGCAAATATTTACCAACATCTGCTTTGGAGATTTTTGGTTTATGTTTTGGAATGGCAATTTTTTGAGAGCATGAGATAAGATTGTCTAAAGCTTCTAAGTTTATAATTGTGTGAAGGGGATCTTCTGGATGGTTGTTTGGAGAGGGAGAATCAGAGATAATAATGGGTGAATGTGGTGAGTTTGGTAGAGTGGAATGATAGGGAGATGGAATATCTGGGATGGAGTGGATTGTGAGTGGTTGAGAGACCCTAAGAGGGCAGGTGATTCCAGGAATGGATGTTATGGTATCAAAGTCAAAATTTGGATTTTCTGAGTGGGGAGCTAGAAAATTTGGATTTTCTGAGTGGGGAGCTTGAAACAGCAGATCAAATTGATCAATATCAGAAAGAACTTGAGCAACTTCAGGCTGATTTTGGTCAAGTTAGGTGGTAGGGGGATTTTCCATAAGGTTATCTATGGATAGTGAAGAGTCAAATTCAATGTCAAAGTCATCAAAGGTTTGTGGTGATGGATCTTCTGTGGATTTTGGAGAGGAAGGGTTTTCAGATGTTAATAACATAACTGATTCAATAACAGAAATAAAAGATGGATTACCTTTCTTTTTAGCAGCCTTAGGAATCTTCTGAGAAGATCCTTCTCCAACAGCTTTCCTTTTCCTTGATTTTCTGGGAGAAACTTCCAAAGGTAGTTGTCTCAAATCATAGATGTTCACTTTTAGATTTATCCCGTCCATCTTGCAAGCATCCAAATATCTGATAATAATATCTGGAGAAGCATCTGTTTGAGAGAAGAGAGGAAAATCCTTTAGAGTTTCTCTTCTAGTTGTGATGACTTCCTTGGTTGTTATTGTTGGATCCTTCTTGATGATTTCAATGATCTTCATGTTCTTAAAATTCTTAGCATTCAGAGGTTTACCAGCACAAGCTTCCAGAGTGCTGACTTGTTGTGCCTAAGTCAGATGTTCTACCAGTTTGTTTTTTGTCAGAATATATGAGATGCTCCTACCTATGGTGGAGGTGGAACAAACCCTTCAGTATCAGCTTGTCTTGTTTATTGTTGAGCCATAGTTGACTTTTGAGGTCTTGCTTCTGGTTCTCTTCTCAGTTGGTGACTGCTCGATGTTCCAATGGTTTGGGATACTTCTTCAAAGGTTGCCCTACATATTTTCTACTATATTTCGATGATGTCCTTCAAGGCTAGAAAAACTTGACTCATGTCTCCTCTCATTGAGTCGATGTTTCCCTTGACTTACTCAAGATATTCCTTGAAGGCTGCTTGGTTCTCTTCAATTTGTTCCATCACTTTTTGTTGATGGGCTCTTGTCTTATATGGTGGTTGGAGAGCTGGCGCTTTTCTTCTACCAATGGTTTAACTGGTGAAGGTTTAGAAAAGTGATGAGTTTTTTTGGTTATGAGTTTATGAGATGCAAATATTTGTGAATGCATGAATGTGTATGAATATGCTAAGAGTTTCATTTTTGAATGTCTTATTCAGTCTGATATACATTTTTGTAGGTTTTGCTTTTCATTGGTGAGTATCTAAAAAATAAATATGCAAACGAGATACGGAAACAAAATGCCTTTATTAAAATAGTAATTGTCTTTAAAAAAGAATACAATTCAGATATTGAAAAATATTCAAACTTTAAAACAATGAAACTTGCTGAAAGAAATAAACAAAGGGAAAAAATCTTCTAAGTGCGTCTGCGGGTGTCTGCTCTGAAACCATCGACCATTGTCCTGCAAAGCTTGAGGAAGTCTTCAACGTCTTTTGGGAGAGGAACCATCACATTTTTTGCATCTGTCAAACTCTTAGGGATGTCTTCGATGAGATTGTTGGCTAAGAAAATGAGTTTTGCATGCTTGTCTTTGTAGAACCAATATTCTCGGTACGGATCAAGAATTATTTTATGATTATCTTTCCCTGCTTTGGCAATCTTTACAGACTTCTCTTCCCAGTATAACTTTTCATCCCTCATCTCCGTGTAGAGTTTTTGTTGAATTAGGAAATCCTTTTGGAGGCCTTCTAACTCAAGGCATACTTGCTCGTATTCTTCAGTCTTCTGGGCGAGAAATCTTTCTGCCTTCATCCTTTTAAGGCATTCTCCTACCTCCGATTCTTGGCTATCTTGGAGTCTTGTGGTAAGATACTTCATTTGCTCTTCTTGATCTAAAGAAGCTTGCACCAAACTTTGGATTTGAGCCCTTAGATCTTCTTCCATCACCTTCTTGTCTTGTATTTCCATTTTATACCACATATTTAATCTCCCAATTTCACTTGAAGCATCCTCCTACCTTTGGTTGTGGGAATCCAAGTTGAAAGTGGCACTTAACAACTCTTTAGTCAAACGCTTCCGCTTAAGACTCTCCTTCTCAAATGCCTCATGATCTCTCTAAATATGTTGGTCTTTTGATTCAAGTATGCGTTGCATTTGTCTTTTCTATTTAGTTAAGTTATAGAGGTTAAGCTCCAATTCTTCCTTCTCCCTTTGAGCGTGTTTCAAAGCATTCTTCAAATCGTCTATTTCTTCTAAGGACATAGGCGAAGAATTTGGGACCTCTGGCTTGTACTCGGGATCTACGTCAAATGGTAGCTTAGCAACTCGTACCCTATCCAAAACCCATCGAGTGTAAGGTTCTTTTTCCCAAACGTTATTCCTTTCAACCTTTCTTTTATTAACCCTACTCCAAGCTCGGATGACCTTGTTGAGTAACTCTTGGTCGTTTTTGCACATGTCATGAATGATCAATTGTTGGAGTTGTTCGTCTAAGGGTTTATCTTCTAAAGGATATCCTAGTTTTCGTAGGGACAAGGTAGGGATGTAATTGATGCAACCTCGTGATTCGATCAATGGAACATTAGGAAAGTCTCCGCAACTATAGATGATATCTACAATGTCCATCTTCCTTGCATACCATAATACATAATTAGAAGTAAGGGACCTTAATTTTTGAGGCCACTCATATCTTGTCAAATTTGGAATCATGTAGTCTTCCTTGTAGAGGTGAGTCATAAACCAATAATATAAGAGTGGGATGCAACAATTTAGAGTACACCTTCTTTTTTTGTACCGCATATGAAGTGTATAATAAATATCAGCAAGTAAAGCGGGAGTTGGATACGTATTGAAAACTTTTGCGCCCCAAAATACGCTAATAGCCTCAGGGTTAACATAGTCCAAAGCCCGTGGAAATAAGATTACACCAAACACAAGCAGTCTTAAACAATCATAATAAGACTACCATTCTTTATTATTGGCAAAATCAAAAGCCTTAGTCTCCAAGTAACATATCTTAATCCCTCGTACATCACCTTCTTTTTTGTAATTAAGTGACAATTCGAGATAAGGGATCCCTAAACCCTCGGCCAAGATTTTGACGTCAATAGTCTGCCAGATTCCCACATAAGCTTTCTCTTTAGAAAAGTTCAAAAGTTTATCGAATTCTTCCAGAGTCTGTGCTAGGTGAAGCACCTCAATGGAGGATCATAGAACTGAATTAGGGCAGAAACAACATCCAATTGTACTTCTACTTTTTTTAAGTCAAGGGTATCCCCATAACGATGAGTGAGCATCTTCAGAGCCCTTTCAGACAATTTCCTTTTTATAGCCTTGACTTTTGTCATATCTGGCTTGATGGCATTGATACGGACAAGTTGTTTCCCTTTGGTATTAATTTTTAGGACACTTCACCAAAAACCTTTATTTATTATTCTTTTCGACCCTGTGAATAAGACAAACAAAAATAAATGGAGGGTAATGAATTTATGAAATGCAAAAATGTATGAATGCATGAATATGGGGCTTAGTGACGGGATTTTATGAATGGTACCCTTAGAAGGTAGGCTCCTAGTTTTGGCCTAAGGATATTTTACCCTCCCCATAAGGTGGTTTCTTTAAGGGGGTCATGAATAACACTAGAGGTAAAGGCACAAGGGTCTTCCATAAGTGGAGCCTCTTTGCAGACTGAAACTTTCATTTCTAGGTCATGAAAGGTCTCATCACGAGATTTTGGTTTAAGGGTTGTAAAAAAGTCATAGGTTTCATTCCAAAGTCCTACCTCTCAAGAGGATATCTCTTGAGACATATTCCTTTCACAAAATTCCAACGACTCTAGGCGAAGTTATCACAAAAACTCACAGGGCTGATGTATCCCCTTGGCTAATAGACGAACCTTCTTTCTAAGGTTTTTTTGAAAAATAACTTTTTAAATTAAAATCCCTCCACAATATGATAATATAACAATGACAAAATAATAATAAATAAATAAACCAAAAAAATAAGAAAATATAGAAAACACAAAAAATATAAAACCCTATCAAAACCCTAAATCCAAAATAGAGGCTTTTAAACCCTAGGTTTGAGTTCCCCAGCAAAGTCACCAACTGTTGTAACCAGTTTTAAATTGAGAGTCGCCACCCTTAATTTTTAAGCTAAGGAATGGAGTATAAAGTAATAACGCTAACTTGGTCAGAGATTCTAAGTTGTTGACTCGTCTTATACAAAGGAAAGGTGTTAGGCACCCCTCATCTACCTTGTTCATAAGGATACTAGGGTTTAGGTTTAAGGTTTAGGAAATAGCGTTTTAATTTTTTTTAATTAGGGGAACTCGCCACAGTTTTTAAGTTGTATGCCTATGTATCCTCTTATGAGGAATCAGAGTCTCAATTCGTAGTTCGTAGTTGGTTGATGTTTTTTATGGATTACGAAGATGTTTTGAATTTCCCTTGTACTAATTCTAGGTGTGTGAATAGCGAAGTTTTTAGACGAAGTTCCCAGTCGATTTAAAGTATCTTTATAATCCTTTTTGAAAATTATCTTAGATTTAATTAAGTTAGTAAGAAAAATAGATTTGATGTTGGTTAAGGTATTTTTTAAATATATTAATATAAAAAACATCTTATTAATGCATGATTAAAAATAAATTTAATGCAATAAATAAATATTTAGATGAGTTGGAAAATAAATATTTATTTTATAGTAATAATAAATATATTAAAATTTATAAATATATTAGAATATAAAATATAAAAAATAATAATTATAAATAATAAGAGGAATTAAATTTAAAAACGTAGGGGGTGTATATTGTGTTGGATTAGAAAAATAGGGGGTATAGGTAGTAGGGCCCTAAATTCAGATGTTGAATTCAGGCCCAAAAGTAGGGGTGTATATTTGAACTATGTAGCAAAAGTTGGGGGGTGTAGGGATTAAGGGTCCAAGTCCAGATGTTGGACTTGACCCATTAGGCTGGTGGGGTATAGGTTTGCATTGTGATAGTAAACAGAGCTTCTTCGAGGGTGGGTTTAGCAACTGGGTCTGGCCCAAAGGGTGTTGAGGAGTCTTCTTGGACTCCATGCAGACGGGTGCATTGGTATATGATGGGCATATGTTTCTGGAATGCTTGATATTGATCACAGGGTCATGATGGAGGGCGCACGGTAGCGACCATAGAATTGTGTATGCTAGATTGTTGAAGCCATTATATTTGTTTTACAAATCAATTCCATCACTTTCGTTATCGCTCTCTATGCCCTATCTATCATCTCTCTCTTCTAACAACCAAACAGAAACCATAACGCCGAACCCTTACAACCCTAATCCACGGCGGCGCTCCTAACCAAACCCCATAATTTTTATCCCAGACAACCCTACATCACAAAATAATCACGCAAAGCCCCTAAGCTAAGTAATAGAAGCTTACCTTCTTTGTCGTAGATCTCTGGGCCTCATCAGATTTGGGTCTGATGCATTCTGATTTTTCTTCTCTGTTTATGTTTTGGAGGCACTTGATAGTGGTGATGAAGGAAGTAGCGACGACGCGACAGAGAAGCGCTAGGGTTTTAGATGATGAAACCCTAAGCTTACACGGAGCGACAATGTGCAAAAGTTTACGACGGCGGCGCTCGAATCTCCTTCTTCTCTCGGGACCTCTCTTCTCTATTCTTCGATCCCCTTCCTCTTATAATTTTAGCCTTCTTATAGTGTTTAGGTTTAGACAAATTAGCTAATTTTTCTGTATTTGTCGTTACACAGAGAATTGATCTAGGGTTGATTAGCAAATTAGGGAATTAGAGATTTGTTTTTTTGATTTTGTATGATGTTACGATTTGATTTGATTTTGTATTAAGTTTGATTCGATTACGTTTGTAAGCTTTCGGATAATTCAAATGTGTAAAGATCTGACTCTATTTTGATTTGAACAGTAATTGTTTTTAGCTTTAAAACATGCATTTTTATTCTTTAATTTGAACACTATATGTTTTTTATTGGGCTTGGGCTTGAAAATGGTTAGGGAGTGGATTGTTGAATGATTAGGGTTGAAAGTTTTATTTTGACTTTTCTTAGTCAATGTTTTTTTTCAATTAATAAAACACAATTTTACTTAAGCACGTAATAGTAATGATTTTGATAATGTTAATAATAATAATAATAATAATTGTATAAAAATAATACAATTTCTGAAACGGGCCAACTTGTTCAATTATTGGGCCTTCAAAAAAGAATTGTTATGGGCCTTCCTAAAAAATAAAACATACCTCCTTCAACCTTATTTAAAACAGCCCTCAACATCAATAGTGGGCCGGTCCAATTGATCAATAAACCCTCTTATATAATCAGCATACCCCCTTTTATTTATTCATAGGGTTCTAAATGGGCTAATACACCCCTCTTGCAAGAGAAAACGAATGGGCCCTTAATTTTACATGGGCCTTTCTGATTTAGAAAGGCCCAAGAATTCTTAACAATGTAAAACTTTTAAAAATTAAATTGGGCTAAAAACAAAAAAAAAAACCTTAATGAAAAATGCAATGGGCTTAGCAAATTGGATGTTAGGCCCTAACCTAAGATGCACCCTTTATTAGCAAGTGAAACCTTATTGGGCTTAAAATTTTACATGGACTTTTCTGATTTAGAAAGTCCCATTAATTCTTAATAAGGTAAAAAAAAACCTTTCATAAACTTAAACCTCATGAATATATGAATTTTACAACAATATATTATAAAGAAAATGATAACTCTAGGAATAAAAATGATTAGGAACTAGTAGGGTAAATTTGGGGTATGACACAATAACTTATGATTCTCTTCCAAATAAACCTCCTTCCCCATACAAAAGGATGTCTGATTCAACTCTGAAAAAGAAGAACAAGAAATAAGTAAATAAGCTAAGACTTGTGGGACTTGGAGAATCTGCAAACATGCTTTAGAAAGTTGTTATAGCTCCATCTTGTAAGTCTTCTAATATTGTTTCTTCTAGATTTAATTTTAGAACAATTACTTCATCAATTCCCATACCACCTCCACAAACTTCGACCATAGTTAAAACTACTTCCATTCCACCTTCATCAACCTTTGGTTATGCTTCTTCTGAAAAATACAAAATGATAACCTTATCCTCCCCATAAATCATCTTTAAAACAATAACCACTTCATAAACTTTCACTTCATCAATCATTTTTAAACCCTCAACCTTCACACCTCCTATATCTGAATCATTACTCTCATTTTCCTTCTCATCCGCTGCTAACAACACCATAATCCCATCCATTCCATAAACTTAGATTTCTACATCTCAACCAATCATTACCATATCTACAAAAACTCCTGAAGTCATCATCACATTCTTACCAACCTCCAACATTGTTAGAACAAAAACTATCCCCACTTATGATAATCAACCTTCTAGTGTTACTTTGTCAAAATCCTTCACCACTTCAAATAATCCACCATCACCTACACTCTTTATCTTCATAACTAACATCATTCATGTTCTTCAGGACCTCACCATCACTTCTAAATCATTTGATCCTGAGTCCCCTCACCCGAACAATAACGTTACTGTCACCTATGGTTCCGAAGAATCTAATGAAACCATTTTTAATAGAACTATTTCTGATGAGGAAACTAACACTGACCATCAAACCTCTTATCTTCAACCTCCTAGCCTTAACCTTGATGAGGTAATTTCTAATTTCAAGGATAATGTGTCGCAACCGGAAAAAAATACAAGAGTCTCCACCACTACTTTTTGTTCTAAGAACGAGAAAGGAATGGAAAACCCCTAAATTTTCAGAGATTTCTAGATTCGCGAGTTGATTAGATAAAGGGAAGGTGTTAGGCAACCTTTATCTCCCTTGTACTCAAGGGGACCCCCTTTAGCTTTAGGATTTAACGGGAATTTTCTATCTAAACTATGTTATCATCACATGTATATGAAAAATTTAATTTTTTAGTTAGGGGACTAGCCTTGGTATTTGAACTGCGTGCCTATATATCCTCTTGTGAAGAAATCAGAGCCCATTTTGTAGTTCATATGATTTTGGTTAGTTTTTTATAGGACAACATAGAATTGCTTTCGAATGATCCTTTGACCTTTGTATGGGTTTGAACATTGGGTGATCGTAGACGCAGTTCGAAGTTTTGATTTGAAAGCAATTTGACAATCTTTTTTATGAAAATATCTTGAATTTTCATCATGTTAGTAGAAAAATAGTTTGAATTGGTTATCTATATTAATGTTTGATTTAATTTAAAATTATAAGTGAAAATAATTGAATAAAAATAATGTTTAAAGTTTGTAAAAAGTTTAGAAAAAATAAGTAAGTTAGTATTTAAAAAATAGTTAGTAGTTTTAGAAAATAATTAGAGTTAATAATAATAGTAATTGTTAATAATAAAAAGGTTTTTATTTTTATTTAAAAAAATATATAATATAGTTATGAAATAAATTAATTATCTAATTATAAAGATATTTTTGCTACTTAATAAATTTATAAAATATTTTATAAAAATAAATAAAGAAAAATAAATAATAAATAAACTAAAAAATGAATAAACAAAAGTTTTATAAATAATAACAGGGGTGTATTTTAATTGGGTTTAGTAATTTAGGGAGGTCTGGATAGCAAAGAGTCAGGCCCATGTAATTTGTTTGAGCCCAATAGCGTATGGGGGTGGAGTTTCAAGTAATGCAGTAATCCTTGGGGTGAGGTTAGCGTTAGGCTTGGCCAAGGGAAAATGTTTGAGTCTGTTTGGACTCTGAGTGTGTAATCCAGGGTGTAATGGTGCATCAGCAGAACTGTGAGCATTTGATTTAGATCACAAGGTCCCTGAGGAGTTAATCCTGGGATATTGATATAAAGTATGACAATCGGAGGGCCGTGATGGTTCATTGACTAAGGCGACGTGTAGAGGAACGCACGTGGAGCTGGTCAACAGTCTTCAGATTCCATTGCTAACAATTAGCCACATGTTGTGCATCGGTCATGGACGGAGGGAGTGCTTAAATAGAATCCTTTCAAAAGAGCTCGTTTTTTCTTTTCTTGCTCTCTCTCTACATCAGACCCCTTCTCTCTTCTCTCTCTCTCTATTTAAACAACACTCTAACCTCTCTCTATAATGACCACCATCCACCACCGGCCATAAATCACCTCCTCTGGTGGTTCACCTTTAGCCACCCAAAAACCACCATCATTCCCAGTTTTCCGGTTGAACTTCCACTGTGGGCGGCCGTTAAGGCCGCTGTCACGGATGAATATTCGTCGGGAACATCATCCAGAACCAAGAACCCTAACCCCAAATCCTTAGAACCCTAGGAACCCTGACCCCAAAATGAAGAACCCTTACCCTATTTCACATGAACACTAACCCTAGGTTAGACCCCCTATGAACCCTAACCCTAATTCTCTAGAAGAAAAAAACCAATTCTAGAAATCAATCAATCACAACAACAACAACAATAATCCATAAGCTAAGTTTTTAGGCTTACCTCTCCTACAGTGAAACTTTACGTAAAATTCCTCCTCTAATCTCTTTCTCTGCTTTGTAGGTATTGAAGGTGATATATTCGCAGCAAGGACACCAGGAGTTCCTTAGGGCTTATGATCTCCAACCTCTTCTTCAATTTCTTCTTTCAACTTCTCGGGCCCTTCTTAGGTTTATGTCTTAGGTATTTATAGTTTTTTGGATTAGTTCAATTAGGAAATAGATTTAAGTCTGATTGTTGTTATGAATTAGATTTAGGAATTATATTTTATTCAATTAGGGATTTGATTTGTAAATCAGAATTATATTTGATAGTATAATATAATTAGGGTTTGCGATATGTGATGTATTCAGACTCTTTATGTACATAGATTCAAAATCAATAAAAACATTTCAATCTTTCAGATTTGATTTGATTGTACAAATTACTAGAATTGGGCTTTTGATTAACTTAGGGTTGAAGACAACCCTAGGCACAGCCCTTGGAGATTCAGGGTACAAAACCCTAATTTTAACTAAGTCAACATTTTTTTACAATTAATAATAATAATACAAATTATAAAAAAATCTTACCCTTGGTCAACCTTAGCACCACAATAATATATACATTTGTAACAATAAAAAGATAAAACTGAATAATAATAATAATAATAATAATAATAATAATAATAATAATAATAATAATAATAATAATAATAATAATAATATTAATAATAATAATAAATGCAAAACAAATAATTTTGAAGTGTTGACTTCAGTCAACCTAAAATGGTAAAAAATAATTAAAATTATTTACACAGTTTACTATGGGCCTTTTAACAAAATTTTATTGGACTTTCCTTAGATGTTGATCCCAATTAAAAAATGTGACAATAATCTTATGAAATAGATTTGATTTTTCTAAATCTAAATTTAAATATAAGTAAATGTTCATATGCATGAGAAAATAATTTAAATAAATGAGAGTAAGTACTAAAATCAGTATGAAATGATCTAATATCCCTAATGAAACAAAATTGACTGTTAGCACAAATGCGGGAAAATTTGGAGTTTGATACAATGCAGTAAGGAGAGTTAAGAAGCTTTGTGAGGAGTCTAGCACCCGTATTAACTCTTCTAGTATAAATGCTAGTTGGAATAGATTTAATAGATGGATGGTTGTTGAAGTTCTTAGAATCAAAAATATGTCGGTTGAAATCAGAGATGATTGTGTCAAGAAAGCTAAAGAAAGATATCAGGCTTTAGAAGCTCTGGTGGCTGCATAAAGAGAGGCTGCTGAGAAAGAGGCTGTTGAGAAAGCTGCAGCTCAAAAAGCAGCTGAGGAAACTGTTAGAATCACAGTTGAAAAAGATATTGAAGGGACTTCTAAGGGTTCAGAGAAAGATGAAATATTTCCTCTTTTGATAATTACTCTTGAGGACATGTAGAAAGAACAGTATGTGGTTAGAATAAGGCTAGACAAACAAGATGAAGTCAATAGAATTCAGAGCATGCTGACCAAACTTATTTTTTGAATATATCTTTAAAATTCTCTTGTTATGTATTTGTATTTTGTACTGTTTCTGGTTCATCAAATGAAAGTTTCTTTGCTTTAAAATTAAATGAAATTAGAGAGAGAGAGAGAGAGAGAGAGAGAGAGAGAGAGAGAGAATTTTTCTCACACCAGATGTTTCTAACTTATTTTTGAAAATATTTTTTATTATAACAAAAAAGGGGAGAAAAATAGTGATGATTTTTGATTCATATCTATATCTATAAAATCTTACTACTTAAATTCTAATAAAATATATATGCAAGATTATTTAGAATGATGTTTCAGGAACACGCTGATAAGCGTATGAATCAAGCTCTGATAAATAGAACTTTTAATGTTTAGAAGGTTTTGAAAAATCAAGCTATGATAAAGTACACTTTTTGATCAAGTCGGGTTCTGATAAGTTAACAATGCTCAGATATCCCTTAATCTCTAAAATTTATAAGTCTTTGACTCAGGGGGAGCTTGTTTATCTTAGGGGGTTTTTTCAAAACTAACTCTGATGTATTTATTTATGATATAACCTTGTAAAATTGTTTCACAAAAATATATGGTTTTGTCATCATCAAAAAGGGGGAGATCGATAGAACAAGATTTGGTTCTACGTATAATCTCTAGTTTGTATGATAACAATACATATGTTTTACATTTAACAATTTGGTTATCTAACAGTTTCTTAAGTATGCAGATATAATATTTTAATTGATTATGGATAGTTATCTGGAATGATCATTAGAATCTTTGCTGACACACTTCTAAAAGAACTATTGCATCCTCTTCTAAAGAAACATCAATAATTATGATGTATGTTATATGTTCGCTAGAAAAGGATATATATATATGTGTTTACCGTGGTTTTTGGTAAACAACCGTTGATCCTCCAAAAGGGAAAGTCCTTTTGGTTACTCGCGGGATCGATCAGATTGATCCCAGAACATATGCTAATTTTTATACTAGGTTGATGTAAGTAAGAAAAGAAATCCAGGAAGAACACATGTTCGACCAAAGACAAGATACTTGTGGTTTTAGAAAGTAAGAAAGTAAATAGAAATGTAGAAATGCAGGTAAAGGTGCAGGAAAAGTGACTTTGCATAATAAGATTAAATCAATGTAAAAGACTTTTATTAATGAAAAGAGGTGTTTCCAACGTACATTGCTCAGTTTATCCTTTCTCACACAACGAGTACTTGGACAATATTTGAGTAACTAGCACAATAGGTTGAACACGGAGAAAAACTACACAGATTTCCTATTTTATACTAAAAACTATGTAACCGTCGAGGGGTGGTTCTGTGCTAAGATGAGGACAAGTGTCCTCTGCATGTCCCTCGACCTCTAGCTTCCAGCCATGTTGCTCTTCTTTAGCCACTGGTGAAACTGTCTTTCCCTCCAATAATTCAAATTCAAATGTTCCTCCCCTTTTGTGTCCACGCGAGGATATTCTCTTTTAGTTGAAGGCCATAAGACCTTCTCAGTCGAAATCTTGAAAGTGAGTCCTGGTCGAAGACTCAAATATAAATTAGATATTTTCTCTAAGTCATTTCACATGTCGAAACATTCTTCAACTTGGTTTTATTTATTCCAGTTTTGGTCTAAAAGACCAAACATAGTAGGTGTCGAATTCAGCAGCCAACAAATTACCCCCAAAGAATGTCTATTTCGATGCTAAAAGAAATAGCCATTCTTTGATCTTTCCGTTCGACACCTGTCTCTCTTGTTTCCCACAAAGGCTTGACGTGCGCTTTTCATCTTCCAACAGCTGCTACTTTCGAAAAACCGTCATTACTTTTTCTCCAAGATGTCTTTTCCAACTGTCGTTACCACGCTTCCATGATGACAATATTCCTAGAACCTAGGCAAGCATGTCAAAACGTTTCCCATTATCTGCACGGTAACCGTTTCATGCTTTGCCACGTGCCCCACTATCTTCACAGCATTAAATGGCTTTGATGAGACATATCCCTTTCTGAAGACTATAAATACTCTTGAGCCTTTTCATTTGGAACTTTCACAACTCTAAGTATTTCCAAGTGTTCTGCTAAAACCACCTTGCATTGTCAACTTCACTTCTTTCAAATTTGCAAAAATGACTTTCCTTTCCAATGCACCAAACAATCCCAAACCTAAAAATGCTGACAATATCCAAAGCCAACCAGAGATCTTTCCTACCAACCCTTCTCCTTCCTCGACTGATGGGCTACGGTTCGTTTCTGAACCCATGACGAGGGAAAGGCGAGAATCATATGATTCCCAGCTCCTCATTCCCATTATGTACTATGAAGACATATATGCTATGTTTGGTCCTCTGTCCACATGCATTGAGAATCCTATGAAGAACCGTGCCTTCTTCCCTACTCAACCAAGACTCAAACCTATAGGTTGCGAGAAGAAGCCTAAGGATGATCCTGAGGATGCAACTCCGGCCAACCAGCAACATATTCAGACTACGGAGGACATTAACCTTTAATTTATAAACAAAGGGACCAGGATCTTTCGGTCATGCCCTAATCTCTCCTCAGAGTATTCAGATTGGTTAAATAAGGTGGAGAAGGCACAAACCTCTGTCTGGAAGGAAATGGGAATTTACGATTTGGTGATGATGTCGAAGACAGGGTTGTATTATTGTCCTCTCATGTTGGTATCTTATCTATATTTCTGGGATAACGCATATTTCACCTTTTATCTTCCCTGTGGGATGGTGACCCCCACCCTCTTCGACTGGCGGTTATTTCGTTCCTGAGGATCTATCTGAAGATGTTATTGGGTTTGCAGCTACAAAACCCACCTACACCACTTTTATCAACCACTTCCATGATAAATCCTCCAGTACTGTGTCGGAGGTGGAACATATAGCTTTTCTGGCTATGTGGTTATCTCGTTTCGTCTTCTGCACCAAGTCGCTTCAGGTGACTAAGAAAATGCTCACGCTCGCGATGCAGCTTCATCATGGCTATCCCCTCTGTCTGGCCAAATTGATTTTGGCCAATCTATATGAGTCCATCAGCAATGATGTGACTCAACTCAAAGTCATAGGGGATGGGGCAAGCTTGCTGCTCTCTGGCCCTTTCTGGCTTCTCCAACTTTGGCTCAATGCCACCTTTGAATCTTTTCTTCCCCGGAAGAATAAGATCAATGAAGCGGCCCCAGAAATCCTGAACAAGAGGGTCAAAGGTACCAGACTTGCACTGCTGACTCATACTGATGAAGGCCAACAGTTTCAAAAGGATTTCACAAGTTTCGTGATGATGTTTGCGGAGCGCAAACATTTTGTTTCGACCATGGCTCCTTTTGCCAATCGAAAAGTCGGCCCAGAATGGTTCACTAGACCATTTCCTTCGACTGAGGAGGAGGACTTGAATGATGAATACGTGGGCATGTGGGAGTCGTTTCTTTGACCTAGAATCATGCCATTGAGATTCAAGAGCTCAAAAAATCAATTAATCTTGATTACTTATCAACCAAATCTTGTCTCTCGACAATTTGGCATTGTCCAGTCACTTCCCTCACCCATTTATCCTCGAGAGAAACTGCTGTTATTTTACAATGCAGACTACTCAGAAGATGTCGCTACCAAGCATATTGTTAGGTACGTTGGTCAAACCTTACTAACCATGTTCGATTTTAATCTCAATTTTTTGTGTTCTGGAAATTTAGAGGGGTGGTGGAGACAGTATTATGATGAAGAGTTCTTCGACGAGAAGGACTTTGCCCACCACCTTCGTGATGCGTTTAAACTGGTCCTTGACAGGGTCAAGAAAGGTATTACTTTTTTCTTTCTCTTTGCCTCAGATTTAGTCATTCGACGCTCGACTAACCTTCATTTTTTGTATAGCTGTCAAGAGGACCACTTCGAAGAAGGCTGCTGAAAGCACAAAAAGGGGAGACCCTTCTGTTAACCCTTCTCCCAAGGTATTTATTTTCTTCTATACCCTTATTCTTCACGATCATCTGACATGGGTACTGATTTCTTAGACTTGTCTTTCTGGGTATTCAGAAAACTACCCCCAGAAAACTACCCCCAGCGAGAGCGATAATTCCAGTCCCGGTGCTGAAGTCCCAATTCAGGTATTTGCTTCGACAGACCATCACTTACCTCTTGAATTACCCTTTTTCTTTATGATAATTCTAAAAGAAACAAACTTCTTTTAACCTTCAGGATACTGCTGGCACCTCCAAACAAGTCCCCACTCCTGTCGAAGGCTCTGTCACTCTATTAAATAGTGAGGGAGAGCCTACTTATAGGCCTTCTTCAGCAAAAGGCTCTTTCATGAGTTCAGCTGATGAAGTGAATCAAACTTCTGAACTTCAGCATGAAACCATAGATGGAGTCAATGAAGAAGGCCCTATAGGAAATCATGAAGAAAATAGGGCTCCATTGGTTGACGCACAGGAAAATGAAGAGGAAAGGACCCTCAATGCTGAGACTGTGATAGAGAGGGAAATTATACTGGAGGTGGGGAATCAAGATGAAAGGATTCCAGAAACTGATGATAGATAAGGCTCTGCTGAAGGGACCCAGAATCCTACAAACACTGAAGCAATTCCAGAACAGGTAGCCAACGTAGTTGCTGCTGTCAACGAAAGTGTCCCTTCGACAGGGTCTAGAACTAAATAGGATTTGGCCTTGCTGAAACAGCAAAATCCTTTAGGCTATTTGACTGCAATTCTAGATGGTCGAGAGAGTTCCTCTGACCACAGTGTCTCAACTGCGTCTGGAAAGTCTACTTCGACCTCTCCTCTCGATGAGGCTCTTCATAAAGTTAAGGCACAAATCTTCAAAATAGATTTAATGCTAACCCTGGAGGGGGAACCCACTGCTCCTTCTTTTCTGAAGACTACTCTGAGGGTTGTCGATCTTCTCATTGCTTTTCCAGACGTGGCCAGCGTTATCTTGGATTTAATCTCCATTATTGACCAAGTGTCAGCGGACTATAACCGTCAAAGGACTCTTAATCATGAGATTGAAGAAACCAACGGTCATGTGGATGCTGCCTGGCATGCTGCTACCGAATCAGCTTCTAAAGTAAAAGGGTTGTCGAAGGCCCAGGAGGCTAGACAGAAAGAGGATGAAGCGATAGATCGAGACATTGCTCAAATGAGGGTGATTTACCCCAAAATTTGCCCTCTCATTTTATCAACATTTTCTCACCACAAGACGCTTGGAGCTCAAGATCAAGTTAGGGTTTGCTCTGCTCAAGGCCCCTCCTTGCACTGTTGACCCAAATTAGGGTTTGAGTTTGCACAAGGATGTTTTGACCTAAAATGCCCAAAGTGACTTTCATGCTTCATATTGGACTTACAAGTTTATCCATACCAAGTTTCAAGCCTTGATTCCAATCTTTGTCCAGTCAATTAGACAATTGACCTAGAAATCAGTTGTATTGGGGAAAAAGTCAACTGTGGCCAATTGACAGTCAAACCTCATGATTTTTGACCCACATCAACATAGTGAACTCATATGAACCATTTGGTCAAGTTTGGATCATAATTCCACAAGAAATTTGATCAGATCACCCAAAGGGCAAAATGGTCATTTTTAGGGTTTTGACTGCACAAAGGCAATTTTTGACTGTTTGACCTAACCAATGGCAAATCAAGCTCACATATGGACTCAAGGACTCAATGGCATTGTCTTGACCCATTCAACAAGTTCAAAAGATCTCAAATGCATAGGATTGACAGATGAATTTTTCAGTCAACTGATCAAAATTTGACTGTATACTGAAAAGTCAAACTTTGACTTTTTGGTCAAAATCAAGTGCCAAGATTCATTTTTCATCAAGACATGTCAAATTATGAAACTTGTTCTTCAAGAAATCCAAAATTGCAAATAAGGGTTTAAAATGAGAAAATTTCATAACTTAGAATTTTTCTAAGTTATGAAATTTCCTTATTTTTTCCTAACTTTGTCCCATTTTTTCACCAAGATGCAATTGGATTCAAACAAAACTTGAAACATGAAAGTTGTAGTCCATTGCAAAATCTACAACTTTTATTCACAAAGTTTTCTCAAAGGAAGCTTGTATCTCAAGTTATGATTTTTGGAACAAGGGTACAAAACATTTTTAACTTAGAGAAATTTTGCCCTATTCTAGGCAGGATTTTTGTCCAACTTCTTGGCCATTTTTCACATGGTTCCACTTGGATTTTCAATTTTCATTACAAAGATGTATTGTAGTACACATTCCAAGCTTTCCAAATTGTCCAAGAACTTCTCAAACACCCTTGTGGTTAGAGAGAATCGAATTTGCAAAGTTGGCCAAAACTCACTTTTGTTCATGGCCAAAGCATGTTCATAACAATTGCATTTTTCAAATCAGCAGGGTTTGTGATAGCTTTCAGGCTTCTAAACCCTTTTACACTCCTTAATTTAATGCAAATCCACTGAGCTAATGCATTATTTCATCCATTTGGGCATTACACATAGAATTAATCCTTATTTGGAAAAAGCTAATTTGCCATTTTGGAAAAGTAACACTTTATGTCAATACATGATCTTTGAAGTACAGGCCAAATCTTTGAGGCAAAGTTTGGTACACAAATCCCACTGATCAAGAGAAAATGTTGCAGCATGCTTGAGAGTATTGTACAGGCCTATATCACAACTTGCACTTTCTTGCTTCAAGGGGAAGAAACATTGCAAAAACTCACCATCTTTCATTCCTGTAAACACCAGCCAAAACAAACTTTGTACACAGCTTCCACACATCAAAACTGACCTAAGGCACGACCCTTCCATCCCTCATACCTCCTCATACACCAAATCACAGTTTTGCTGCAAAACAGGGCACCCCCTGCAGATTGAAGTCCACAGCTCAATCCACTCGTGCACTTTGGCTAAAACCAGTTCAAATACATTCCATTCCATCCACACAAACTATCCCAAGCCCTAAACACAAGCTGTAACACCCCTAATCTCACTTGCCATTTTCAGTTTTCAGTTTTGCAGGTAGACTTCTATAGTACGATACAGAGTGATTCAAAGCAAGCTAGGTGTTGGAGAAGCTTCCTTGGACTTCAGGCAAGCTATACAGAAGCTCAAACTCCATTGAAGTTGGCCACATTGCTGCATACGATTCAAGCTGAAACAGGTAATCTATGAACTTCTATCTCTCAATCTAGGAAGAGTTAGGCTTAGGTTTGTGAATGAAACATGCTCTACTCATAGCCCTGAAGCCATACATGTGCCCACTTTTCATTTATATTAAGCATGATGTGAGAATTTTAACCATGAACATTGAAGAAAAACTAGGTCAGAAATTGGGGGTGAAGAAATTCTCCCTGGTTTCTTAGAGTTAGGACAAGTTTTTTACATATTTGAAATCATGGTTTGATGCTCTACATTGTTTATGTTATGAGTTTTGGCTAAAAATCAAGGAATCAGGAGTTTGAATGAAGCAAGGAAACGCGCGTTTTTGTTGTTCAAAGGTTGCTGGAGGTTGAAGACAAAGTTGACTTGGGCTGGGCCTGAGTCAACTTACTTTTTGCACCCCTTTTTTCCATTTGCACCCCCCTGGCCCATTGTGTGAAATAATTGTCATTTTTGCATTTTTCTTTTTTATTCTAATTTTATATTTTTTGCTCAAACATAAAAAAACATTAAAAATATTTTTCCACATTTTTTTACATTTATTTGGCATTTATTTATTTTATTAAATATGTATATGTAAATAAATAGATTTCCTTTTCTTTTTTAAACCCTAGAAAATAATACAAAAAATATTTATTTTTAGTTATTATTTTTTATTTACATTTTGAAAACATTTTCTAAAAATATACATTTTTGTAAATAATTAATATTTTATTTGTACATATTTAACACATTTAATATATATAATATATAAATACTTATATATTTTATTTTATTCGATAATTAGGACAAAAAATATATAAATAATACATTTTATTTTTTATTTAATATTTAACATAAAAAAAATACTCTTTTACAATATACTTTTTATTTTTTTGTATATAATTAACAAATATTGTACATAATTAATAAATATTACTATTTATTCAAAAATTAGGGTTTTGCCCTAAACCACAAAAATAATCAAAAATTAACCTTTTTATTTTGTTTATATTTCACATTGAAAAATACTTTCACATACATAAAAAATCATTTTGTGCATAATACATTCTTATTTATTCATTGTATTTATTTAAATATTGTACAATTAAATATTTGTATCCTATACATTCGATATGGTTGTAATAACTTAGATTTTATTTCCTTGTCAAATATCCCCCAAATTCAAACTTGTATCCCCGTCCCCATAATCATTGTTGTAATAGTTTAGCATTTAAATTTCCGCATTTAAAAGCTTTCAATTATGCCATGATAGACCTAGGGTTTGTATGCAAATAAAATCAATCAACAAGTAGTTTGACCTAAATCCAAGATAAACATGCATGAAAAACAAACACAATGCACACTTGCACCCCTAGGGTTACTCCATTTGTTGCCTTCAAAAATGGGCCATGGTTGCATGTTAAGTGTCTTTGGCAAAACAAAAACAAATCAAATGATCATAGTCCATTTATGACGCTATCAAGTTGCCTAAAATGATCAAGTCCCTTGAGAAAATTGCCAAAGATACTTGGCACTATTGCCTCTATGGTCTAAACGATGACCCGCGCCCGTCCCGTTAACATCCTAACATAAGGTTGTTCACCAAATACAATGGTGAAACAACACTGTTAAAAGGGTTAAAACATGAGAAATATCTTTGAGAAATTTAGGGTAGATAGCTCTTGGTTACTTGACCAATCTTGCAAAATAATCCTTGCCTTTTTTCAAAACACACATCACAACATAACTTCAAAATAAACTTTCAAAAACATTGAAACATCTTTTCAAAAAGACAAACACCTTTGTAAAACATTCGAGTAAAGAATTGTTACAATGGTTGCCTAGACAAGGCATCTTTTTCAAAACATTTTCAAAAACCACACACAAAGCATCATTTCAAACAATTGAAAAGCAAAGGCAAGTGATCTAAGCAAGTAACTAAGAGCCCATGGATAACCATGGATAGAAAGGGTGCTAATACCTTCCCTTTCTATAACCTACTCCCCGAACCCAAGAAAAAATCTCAAAGGCTTTTCCTGTGCTTTTTAACCTTTCCTTAGGAAAAAATAAAAAGTCGGTGGCGACTCTTGCTCAACCGAAACATTTGCGAAAACAAACGCAAAACCTCAAGTCAGTTCTCCCACTGTATCACAGAACTGGCGACTCTGCTGGGGAAAATTTTAAAAATGGAGTAACCTTAGGGCCTAGATCACCCTTTTGCATGACTAATTGTTTGCTTTGATTGCTTTACATTTTGGTTCTCTTGTTTGGGCTTGAAATCCTACACCCGGATTTGGGGAAACATTCATAGATAGCAATACGTTGTGGAAACTGTGCGGGGTATACCGACACGGTTGAAGCAATAGCTATATTAGTGCGACATATTTGTGAGTACCGGTAACCCTTGAGTTCAATCAAGGAGAGTACGGGGCCGCTGAGTGATGTCACTAAGCACTAATGACCTAGAACCTTACTTGACCATCTTGGCCTTTTATTAGGGGTAGTGAGATGACCGGCTTTGGTGCAGTCCGAAGTTGGTAGATACTCGATACTACACTCATTGAGGGTTGTTTTCTTGGAATATTTTGGTCGCTAGTTAAGTGGCTAAACCAAAACAATGAACATAGAAAACAATCCAATGATATTGAGCTCCTTAGAACCCGGTTACTATTTATAGGATAGGTTTTTAAGCCAACTACACTCAAGAGGGTACTTACCTATGAAACCCCATGCAAGCCTGAAACTAGGGTTTTGTGTGACTTGCTTGTACATATGTTTGTGCATACATCATAAACATCATAAAGCAGCATATGCATCCACTAACCATTTCAAGGGTTTGGATCTTCATCTTTGTTCTTGTTTTGTAGGTCATGGAAATTCTTCGCAGGAAAACTACCCAAGTCAACCTTGTGAGAATCCCTCCTCAACTCAAGGAGCTTACATCCAGAATTCCAGAAAGCTCTCTCTTCAGTGAAAGACATGGTAGACTGCTCAGCCTAGTCAACACCAACATTGAAGAAGACATGGTGAAAGTGTTATTCGAATTCTTTGACCCCCTTCACCACTGTTTCAAATTCCCCGACTACCAATTGGTGCTTACTTTGGAGGAATTTTCTCAACTCCTGAGAATTCTTATTCTTAATCAACTACCCTACAACGGTACGAAAAAAGAACCAAAACCTGAAGATATTGCTCAAGCACTACACTTGCAATCATCTGACATCAAGGGGCATTGGGAAACTAGAAGTGGTGTCAAAGGCTTCTTGGCAAAGTTCTTGTTTGAGAAGGCACAAGAGTGTTGGAATTCCTTGGATCTGCAAGCCTTTGAAGAAATTGTGGCACTCCTTATTTATGGGTTGGTCTTGTTCCCAAATCCTGACCAACTTATAGATGTGAGTGCTGTCAAGATCTTCATGTCCACGAATCCCATACCTACATTGCTTGGGGACATCCTCCACTCATTTTACACACGAACAATGAGGAAGAGAGGTGTTCTCATGTGTTGTACCCCTCTCCTTGCAAGGTGGTTTATTTATCACCTTCCACGATCAGTTTTGAAGAATGAACAAGGCTTGAGGTGGTCGCAACGATTGATGACCCTCACACATTCTGATGTACATTGGTGTTCTCGGTCCAGAGAAAATGTCATCATCACCGATCGCTGTGGTGAGTTCCCCAATGTTCCATTACTTGGTATTAGGGGAGGCATTACCTACAACCCTTGTCTAGCTTTGAGACAATTTGGATATGCTCGGAGGGATGGCCCTCATGACATGCTGATTCCTAACCTAGTTTTTGACTTCGACAACGATGCGCGAGGACTTCGCCAAAGATTCATCAGAGCTTGGAGGATGCCTAATAAGGTAGATAGTAAGACACTGGGGCACAATAATTCCATCCCCCTTAAGCCTTATCTCAAGTGGGTACGAACCCGCTCTCAGAATCTTATGATGTCGTATCCTCACATTCTCCCTTTGATTAAAGAGCCTGTTACGGAAGGAGAGGTTCCATACACCATCCTACATCCTGACATGCCAACATCATGGGAGGAGATGCAGAAGAGTTGGATCCAACTCAAGGAAGAAAGGGATACTTTTGAAGCCAGCTTCTACGCCAGTGAGAAGAAGGTTTTGGAGCTTACCCGCCGACTTCACGAGGAGGAGACCCTCAACACTTACATCGCACCAAAGAGGATGCGCAACGTCTTTTTACCTTAAGAAGTTTTTGTAATATTTGTCCCATGGGGCATTTATGTACTGACAAAATTTCTTCTTATTAATATGACGTGTGTTCTTTTTGTTTGCAACAACTTTGAATTTCTAAATCCTTGAATGCATTACATGGATAAACATATCATTCATCACATGCATAAACAGGTCTTCACACCAGGTTTCCTTATCTTTCTGCTGTTTATTTCAGTAAGATGGATATTGAGCAGACGGTCAGAGATCTGCAGTCACAAAACTCGCAGTTTCAACAGCTCCTTATGACCTTGGCAAAGGGTCAGGAGGATCTTAAAGCACTGTTAGGGAATAAAGAGCAAGAAAAAGGAAAAAAGAAGAAGAAAAGAGTTGGGGTAGCTACACTGGGAAGAAGATTTGAGAATGAAGCTAGGAGAGTTCTTGAATTCCCCTCCACATCTGATGAGGGGACCGGTAAAGGAAAAGGAGCTGCATTACCTTCTGAGTCCGAGGCTGAAATGGAAGAGGTTGAGGAAGATGAAGATCATTCAGAGCAGCAATACCCGCCAGCGGACGACAAATACAAAAACTTGGAGGATAGACTGGAAGCTATGGAGCTGCAAAGGGTTCCCGGGTTAGATTTTGAAGAGTTGGGATTGATTGCTGGGATTGTGATCCCTCCAAAGTTTAAGGTGCCAACTTTTGTAAAATACGACGGTCTGTCTTGCCCGAAGATGCACCTGAGGTCGTATGTCAAAAAAATTCAACCTCATTCATCCGATAGAAATCTTTGGGTACACTTTTTCCAGGACAGCCTGTCTGGTACACAGCTAGATTGGTTTTACCAGCTTGAGAGGTCAGAAGTGCATAACTGGGAAGACTTGGCAGCTGCCTTCTATCGTCAGTATCAATATAACGCTGACTTGGCGCCGACTCGTACTCAGTTATAAGGTATGGGGATGGCCTCAAATGAGGGATTCAAAGAATACGCCCAGAAATGGCGTGACTTGGCCGGAAGAGTACAACCACCGCTTTCAGATAGGGAGCTAGTTGATATGTTCTTGGGGACCCTATCTGGCCCTTTCTTCAACCATTTGATCGGGATCTCTTCCGCAGGATTTACCGAACTAATTCTGACTGGCGAAAGGGTGGAAGCTGGTATTAAGAGTGGGAAGATTCAAAGGGATTCCCCTGCCTCCACAACTGTTAAAAAACCATTCCCGACCAAGAAGGAAGCAGATGTTATATACTCTCAGAAAGGATCGGGAATAACTGAGCGCCGGCCGACTGTAGGGGCCGTGATGATTCAAAATTCGTCAAATGATCAGCCTCGTAACAATCAGTCCAGACCTAAACAGCAATGGGGAGAACGGCCACAACGGCAGTTCACCCGCATCAACATGACGCCCGCACAAGTTCTTCCCCATTTGTTGAAGCTGAATCTCACCAATATCAAAGAAGCGCCAAAAAATGTGAATACCACTTCCCCACATTATCATCCCAATGCAAAATGTGCCTATTATTCTGACAGCGCCGGACATGACACCAATGATTGTTGGGAGCTTAAGAATAAAATTCAAGATTTGATAGATGCAAAAGAGGTTGAGTTCGACGCCCCTGAGAAACCAAATGTAATCTCCGCTCCAATGCCAAAGCATGGTCGCAATGTCCATGCTGTTGAAGAAGATCTGTTTGTTTCTACTGTTGATGATATAAGGACTCCATTACTGACAATCAAGTTGAATCTGTTGAAGGCTGGGGTTTTCCCAGGTTGTAAAGAATATTGCTACCTTTGTTCCTCCCTACCAATCGACTGTCCATTGCTGAAGATAAGCACCCAACGCCTAATGGACAACCAACAAATTCTTTTCGAAAAGACTCCTGTTGCTCCAACTCCTATCAATGAAGTTTCAATAATAACCATTTCCGCCAATCTTTCCAAGGTCCCCAAAAGGCCTATTAAGATTACATCTGCTCCGAAGACAGTACCCTTGAAGATAACCATGCCTGGGCCCGTCCCATACAAATCTGACAAATTAATACCGTGGAACTATGGTGGAGAAATCTACTACCACAGTGTTAAACAAATTGAGATAACTGAAGAGAGCTCTGACGAAGAAACTGCCGACATTGGAAACATTGCCGGTGCGAGCAAAATTACCCGAAGTGGAAGAATTTTATCTCCAGAGATTGCCCCCTAAAGGCAATCTTTGGATCCTCAGCTGTTCCCAAAGTTACCCCCGCACCGGTAAAAATATCTGCAAGAACGCCAATGATTGAAGAAGTTGTTACTCATGTGGTTGTCCCTTCTGCTGCTGTTGATAAAGGGAAAGGGATCCAAGAAGAGCTCGTCAGGACGAGGGCTCAACCGTTGGTCATCCCTGAAACCTCTAAGAAAGAAATGGAGGAGATTCTCAAAATAATTAAGAAGAGTGATTATGATGTGGTGGAGCAACTGGGGCAAACCCCCTCGAAGATCTCCATGTTAGCTTTGCTACTTTGTTCGGAGGATCATGCCAAAGCCTTGATAAGTTTTTTGAAGACAGCCCATGTGCCCCAAGAAACCTCGGCCGATCAATTCCAGGATTGTGTAGCCAGCCTTACCGCCGACAACAGCCTGGGTTTCTCTGATGCTGACCTGACTCCGGAGGGAAGAAAGCACAATGACGCATTGCATGTGTCAGTTGAATGCCGAGGAACTACTCTCGCCCATGTCTTGGTCAATACTGGTTCTTCCCTAAATGTGCTGCCTAAGAAAGCTCTGGACCGGTTAGATTGTGAAGGCTTGGAGCTGAAACCAAGCAATATCATTGTCAGGGCCTTTGACGGGTCTAAAAGAATGGTGCATGGGGAGGTCGACATTCCCATCAAGGTAGGCACTGAAGTGTTCCACTCAACATTCTATGTGATGGACATCTGCCCATCATACTCTTGCTTGCTAGGAAGGTCGTGGATTCATAATGCTGGGGCAGTCACTTCCTCTCTACATCAGATGCTGAAATACCTTGTTAAGGGTAAAATCATAACCGTACACGGTGAGGAGGAGTACATGATCAGTCATCTGAATTCCTTTCGGTATATGGAAGTGGATGGAGAATTCATCGAAACACCCTTTCAACACTTTGAGGAAGTTTCTCCCGAGGTGGCAGTAGCAAAGGCAGTAGCTGAGGTACCCAAGCAGGTGGCCAGGATGGCATCTCTGAAAGATGCAAAGGCTGCAATGAAGGAGGGGAAGAGCTCAACATGGGGACAGTTGCCTGACTTTCCCCACAAGACGGACAAATTTGGGTTGGGATTTACCGCTGCGGGGCAAAAGGCTATGCGTCGCTCAAAAATTGAAAAGACACTCATCAAGATTTCTCCTCATGGAATCAACGCTTTAGAAGATGAAGACGAAGAGGGTAACATTGAAGATTGGATCTTCCCAACCATTGAAGGAGGACTACATAACTGGGAGGCTAAAGACTTCGTTCCCATTACTTTCATCAATCAGTAATTTATCTTTCGAACATTTCCTGTTGGTCTGTAATAATTACTCTTAAACAATCTGCACACTATTTTTCACCTCATGCCTTGCCCGGGGCATGTAGGTCCATTTGTAAGGGCTTGATTTTCTCTTCATAATCATATGCCGTGTTTAATGAATCATTGGACGTTTTTCATTTATAAACTGTTGTGTTCATTTTCTTTCCTTTTGCATTTTTGTTTGTTTAAGGATGGCTATCCCTTACACACACCCACACTCACAAATGCAGGTACCCATCCATTCCGGATTCCATGGGTGACTATTCTGTTGTATCCTTCAATAACTCTGAAGATTTGGTCAATCAGGATGAGTACGAAGATGACGAAGATTGTGAAGTACCGGGAGAGCTAGCCAGACTTCTACAACAAGAAGAGAGGGCCATCTTGCCTCATGAAGAGTTGTTGGAAACCGTCAACTTAGGAACAGAGGAAGACAAGAAATAAGTACAAGTGGGTGCCAATCTGGAACCAAGCGTCAAGGAGCGCTTAATACAGCTGTTAAATGAATACGTTGAAATCTTTGCCTGGTCTTATGAGGACATGTCGGGGTTAGACACAGATATCGTGGTTCACCGTCTCCCTACAAGAGAGGACTGTCCACCGATCAAGCAAAAAGTCCGCCGAATGAGGCCCGACATGTCTGAGAAGATTAAAGCTGAAGTAATGAAGCAATTCAATGCTGGCTTTCTGGCTGTTACATCCTATCCACAATGGGTTGCTAACATCGTGCCAGTACCTAAAAAAGATGGCAAGGTCAGAATGTGTGTGGACTACCGGAATTTGAACAGGGCCATCCCTAAAGATGATTTCCCGCTACCACATATCGACATTTTGATTGATAACACAGCTCAACACAAGGTATTTTCCTTCATGGACGGATTCTCGGGCTACAACCAGATCAAAATGGCCCCCGAGGACATGGAGAAAACAACCTTTGTTACACAATGGGGTACCTTCTGCTACAAGGTGATGTCGTTCGGACTGAAGAACGCCGGGGCAACTTATCAACGCGCCATGGTAGCTTTGTTTCATGACATGATACATGATGAGATTGAAGTTTACGTAGACGACATGATAGCTCGATCACAAACAGAGGAGGAACACCTTGAACATTTGCAAAAGCTGTTTGCCAGGTTGAAGGAATACAAACTCAGGCTGAATCCAAGTAAGTGCACTTTTGGAGTTAGGTCTGGTAAACTTCTGGGATTTATTGTCAGGAACAAAGGCATTGAGGTCGATCCAGCAAAAGTAAAGGCTATACAAGAAATGCCTGCTCCCCGTACTGAAAAGGAGGTTAGAGGGTTCTTGGGACGCTTGAACTATATTGCCAGATTCATCTCTCATCTGACGTCTACCTGTGAGCCAATTTTCAAACTATTGAAGAAAGATCAGGTGGTCGAATGGAATGATGATTGTCAAATTGCTTTTGATAAAATCTAGGAGTATTTGCTAGAACCTCCTATTCTGATGCCACTCGTCGAAGGAAGGTCGCTGATCATGTATCTGACTGTTTTGGACAACTCAATGGGGTGTGTACTGGGCCAGTATGACGAGTCTGGTCAAAAAGAGCATGCCATTTATTACCTTAGCAAAAAGTTTACCGAATGTGAGACTCGCTACTCACTACTCGAGAAAACTTGCTGCGCTTTGGTATGGGCTGCTCGCCGACTAAGGCAGTATATGTTGACTCATACCACTTTGTTGATTTCCAAAATGGATCATATCAAGTATATCTTCGAGAAGCCTGCTTTATCTGGAAGAATTGCTAGATGGAAGATGATCCTGACTGAATATGACATCCAGTATACTACCCAAAAAGCTATAAAAAGGAGTGTACTAGCTGACCATCTAGCTCATCAGGCTATCGAAGATTATCAATCCATGAGATTTGACTTCCCGGACGAGGACATCATGACTGTGGACAACATCGAAGGTAACAAACCGTATGACAGACCTGAAAATGGATCCCGATGGACCCTGTACTTTGATGGTGCTTCAAATGCACTTGGAAACGGTATCGGTGCGGTACTCATTTCCCCGGAAGGTTTCCATACACCTTTCACGGCCCGACTATGTTTCAGCTGTACAAACAACATGGCTGAATATGAAGCTTGCATCTTTGGTCTCAAGGCTGCTATAGACTTGGGGATCAAATCTTTGATCGTATTTGGGGACTCGGCTTTGGTTATAAGTCAAATCAAAGGAGAGTGGGACACCAAACATCCTAATCTTATCCCATACAAAGAACATGTCCTGACATTGTTGCCTCATTTCGAGCGGATCACCTTCGAGCATTCCCGCGAGAAGAAAATCAGCTAGCAAATGCTCTGGCTACAATGTCTTCTATGTTTAAACTCAACTGGGATAACGAGGCTCCCCAAATCACCATCGAGTAAATGGATGAACCTGCGCATTGTCATGAGATTAATACCGAAGAAGTAGTGGAACAACCCTGGTTCCATAAGATCAAAAGGTATCTCCAGACTAGAGAATATCCCGAAGGAGCTTCCGTCAATGACAAAAAGTTCTTAAGGATATTTGCAGCCAAGTTCTTCCTGAGAAATGGCATCCTTTATAAGTGCAGCCATGATTGTGTTTTACTCCGATGTGTAGACAAAGCCGAAGCAGAGTTAATCATGACTGAGATACACAGTGGCACGTTTGGCACCCACCTGAGCAGACATACGATGGCTAAGAAGATTCTAAGGGCAGGCTATTACTGGTCTACCATGGAAGATGATTGCCATCAACATTCCCGTACTTGCCACAAATGTCAAGTCTATGCCGACAAGATTCATATTCCTCCTGTTCCTCTCAACGTTCTGACAGCTCCTTGGCCATTCGCAATGTGGGGCATTGACATGATTGGAGAGATCAAGCCCACAGCGTCCAATGGACATCGCTTCATCCTGGTCGCTATTGATTATTTCACCAAGTGGGTTGAAGCAACTTCCTTTGCCTCTGTTACGAAGAATGTGGTTGCCCGCTTCATCAAGCAGAACCTCATATGCCAGTATGGTGTCCCCGACAGGATCATCACAGACAACGGTACAAATCTGAACAATACTATGATCACCGCTCTATGCGAACAGTTCAAGATTTATCATCACAATTCATCTCCCTATCGACCGAAGATGAACGGTGTTGTTGAAGCTGCGAACAAAAACATCAAGAAGATCATCCAGAAAATGACAGTTACCTACAAGGACTGGCATGAGATGTTACCGTTTGCTCTACATGGGTACCGTACCACGACACGTACTTCAATAGGGGCAACCCCATTTTCTTTGGTGTATGGCATGGAAGTTGTCCTACCCATGGAAGTTCAGATTCCTTCTTTAAGGATTATGAAAGACGCTGGTTTGAGTGAAGACGATTGGATTCAGACCCGACTTGATCAACTCAATTTGATCGACGAGAAGCGACTCACTGCTGTTTGCCATGGTCAGACGTACCAAAAACGGATGATCAAGGCTTTCAACAAGAAAGTCAGACGTAAAGTATATCAAGTCGGAGATCTTGTAATCAAGCGGATCATCTTGCCGCAAAGTGATCCCAGGGGCAAATGGACTCCTACTTACGAAGGACCATTTGTAATCAAGAGCATCTTTTCTGGTGGTGCAATGATTCTGACCACCATGGATGGCGACGATTTTCCACACCCTGCGAACGCAGACATAGTCAAAAGATACTACGCATAAAATAACCCGACAAGTCGAAAACCCGAAAGGGCGGCTTGGGCAAAAAAGGGCATCCCGGTGAACCGAAAACCCGAAAGGGCAGTTCAGGCAAAAATTAGGGATAAAATAAAAAAAATCTGTACACCCGGCAAGTTGAAAACCCGAAAGGGCGACTTGGGCAAAAAAGGGTTTCCCGGTGGATTGAAAACCCGAAAGGGCGATCCAGGCAAAAGTTAGGGAGTTAAAGCGTATGACTATGTCTCGTCGGATCACTTTAAAGAACAATCTCTTCATCAACAAGCTCCGAGCTTCTGATCAATCCAGTCATCGGCGGACGAAGCATTGAATGGACAAGATATTCAGAGTTGGGAAGGCTATAACAGAATGGAATCCCATGGAATTGTTACACATAGCCATTTTTCTTTTGTATAAAATTTTCAATTTTTTACGACAACATCCTCTTACTAGGATGTCTGTCTCCTTTGTACAAAGATACTCATAAAAAGTTAATACAAATACTTTTCCAAATACAGAAATTTGCTTTGTCTTCCTTTTTTGCTTTTTACACTTATGCTTTATTTGAGAAACGTCCAATGTTTTGTTAAATAGGCATATGCATTTGAACATAATCATTTGCTTACAAATCAAGAAAGATGATTGCTGATGGGTTGAAGGTACAGATAGATATCTTGATGCCCTTTCAGAAGAAATCCCCAGCGGAATTAAACTACAAAATTCCTCAACAAAGTTAAAATCCAGAACTTAATTCCCCAAACAGAGTTAAACTTCAGGATCCTTAGCAGAACAAAAGCTTTCTCAAAGCTGATTTCCCCAGTCGAGAGAGCCTTCCAGAACTTAATTCCCCTCAGAGGTAAGTTTCAGAATCCCCAGCGGAGCTAAAACCTCCAACTGTCAATCCCCAGCGGAACCAGATTAGTAAACATTCTCCCCACAGAGATACTTCCCATCAGATTGAAGATTCTCAGTCTTACTTCTCCAGCAGAAGTCTATCGGGTTCTGGACTCCATAGTAGAGATCATCAGAATTCTCATTTCCCACAAGTCACCAAGGATTTTCAATCCCCATCAGTGGTCCTAAGATCCCTTAACAACTGAAGATCTTGTTCTCCAAGCAGTCAGCAGTCAACAAGGATGTCTCAGCTTCAGCAATCAAAGGTTCTTGCAATCCCCCACAGCAGTCAAGGATTCACTTTCCCCGGCAGCAGTCAAGATTCTATTATCTCCGGCTATCCAGGATTCATATATCCTCAGCAAGACAGCTTATCAGCTTACATGCGCATTCATTACATTCATATCATAAACATTGATATAACATATATTGCATCATGCATTTCATGCAACATGACTTTGTGTTTCAGCTAATATTTTACCCTTTTCAGGATAAGATTAATAAGCTTCAATTTCAAGACTTCTGAAAACAGTTCACGAGTTCTCCAGATACGGATGTTAACCTATCACTTGTTCAGATTCAACACTTCTGAAAACAGTTCACGGGTTCTCCAGATACGGATGTTAACCTATCACTTGTTCAGATTCAAAACTTCTGAAAACAGTTTACGGATTCTCCAAACACGGATGTTAATCTATCGCTTGTTCAGATTCAACTTTTGAAAACAGTTTACGGACGCTTCCCAACATGGATGTTGATCTATTGCTTATTCAATTTCAAGACTTCTGAAAACAGTTTACGGATTCTCCAAACACGGATGTTAATCTATCGCTTGTTCAGATTCAACTTTTGAAAACAGTTTACGGACGCTTCCCAACATGGATGCTGATCTATTGCTTATTCAATTTCAAGACTTCTGAAAACAGTTCATGGGTTCTCCAGATACGGATGTTAACTTATCACTTGTTCAGATTCAACACTTCTGAAAACAGTTCACGGATTCTCCAAACACGGATGTTAATCTATCGCTTGTTCAGATTCAACTTTTGAAAAACGTTTACGGATGCTTCCCAGCATGGATGCTGATCTATTGCTTATTCAACTCCAAGACTTCTGAAAACAGTTTACGGATTCTCCAAACACGGATGTTAATCTATCGCTTGTTCAGATTCAACTTTTGAAAACAGTTTACGGACGCTTCCCAACATGGATGCTGATCTATTGCTTATTCAACTTCTCAACTTCTGAAAACAGTTTACAGATTCTCCAAACACGGATGTTAATCTATCACTTGTTCAGACTCAACTTTTGAAAACAGTTTACGGACGCTTCCCAGCATGGATGATGATCTATTGCTTATTCAACTTCCAGACTTCTGAAAACAGTTTACGGATTCTCCAAACACGGATGTTAATCTATCGCTTGTTCAGATTCAACTTTTTGAAAACAGTTTATGGACGCTTCCCAACATGGATGTTGATCTATTGCTTATTCAATTTCAAGACTTCTGAAAACAGTTCACGGGTTCTCGAGATACGGATGTTAACCTATAACTTGTTCAGATTCAAGACTTCTGAAAACAGTTTACGGGTGCTTCCAGACCAGGATGTTAATCTATCGCTTGTTCAGATTCCAGACTTCTGAAAACAGTTTACGGATTCTCCAAACACGGATGTTAATCTATCGCTTGTTCAGATTCCCAACTTTTGAAAACAGTTTACGGACGCTTCCCAACATGGATGCTGATCTATTGCTTATTCAACTTCAAGACTTCTGAAAACAGTTTACGGATTCTCCAAACACGGATGTCAATCTATTGCTTATTCAGACCCCCGGTCCAGAGATATTCCAAACATGGATACCTTTCTGATACTCTCTCACTCATCAACGACATACAGTTCAACGAACATTCCAGATGGCATATTTAAGCCCATCCCCCGACAAGATTCTGTCACATCTCCAGATGGCATCTTTAAGCCCATCTTCAAATGGTATCTTTAAACCCATTCCCGCACCTATGTTTTGACGAGTGCAAATTTACGGGCGCTCTAGTGTCCAATCTCCTTTTACCTTCGAGACGCGAAAGGCAAACTTGCCAATCTAACTCTTCAGGTTCAAGAAGATTGAACAGGGGCAACTGTTGTACCCCAAAATTTGCTCTCTCATTTCATCAACATTTTCTCACCACAAGACTCTTGGAGCTCAAGATCAAGTTAGGGTTTGCTCTGCTCAAGGCCCCTTCTTGCACTGTTGACCCAAATTAGGGTTTGAGTTTGCACAAGGATGTTTTGACCTAAAATGCCCAAAGTGACTTTCATCCTTCATATTGGACTTACAAGTTTATCCATACCAAGTTTCAAGCCTTGATTCCAATCTTTGTTCAGTCAATTGGACAGTTGACCTAGAAATCAACTGTATTGGGGGAAAAGTCAACTGTGGCCAATTGACAGTCAAACCTCATGATTTTTGACCCACATCAACATAGTGAACTCATATGAACCATTTGGTCAAGTTTGGATCACAATTCCACAAGAAATTTGATAAGATCACCCAAAGGGCAAAATGGTCATTTTTAGGGTTTTGACTGCACAAAGGCAATTTTTGACTGTTTGACCTAACCAATGGCAAATAAAGCTCACATATGGACTCAAGGACTCAATGGCATTGTCTTGACCCATTCAACAAGTTGAAAAGATCTCAAATGCATAGGATTGACAGATGAATTTTATAGTCAACTGATCAAAATTTGATTGTATACTGAAAAGTCAAACTTTGACTTTTTGGTGAAAATCAAGTGCCAAGATTCATTTTTCATCAAGACATGTCAAATTATGAAACTTGTTCTTCAAGAAATCCAAAATTGCAAATAAGGGTTTAAAATGAGAAAATTTCATAACTTAGAATTTTTCTAAGTTATGAAATTTCCTTATTTTTTCCTAACTTTGTCCCATTTTTTCACCAAGATGCAATTGGATTCAAGCAAAACTTGAAACATGAAAGTTGTAGTCCATTGAAAAATCTACAACTTTTATTCACAAAGTTTTCTCAAAGGAATCTTGTATCTCAAGTTATGATTTTTGGAACAAGGGTACAAAACATTTTTAACTTAGAGAAATTTTGCCCTATTCTAGGCAGGATTTTTGTCCAACTTCTTGGCCATTTTTCACATGGTTCCACTTGGATTTTCAATTTGCATTACAAAGATGTATTGTATTACACATTCCAAGCTTTCCAAATTGTCCAAGAACTTCTCAAACACCCTTGTGGTTAGAGAGAATCGAATTTGCAAAGTTGGCCAAAACTCACTTTTGTTCATGGCCAAAGCATGTTCATAACAATTGCATTTTTCAAATCAGCAGGGTTTGTGATAGATTTCAGGCCTCTAAACCCTTTTACACTCCTTAATTGAATGCAAATCCACTGAGCTAATGCATTATTTCATCCATTTGGGCATTACACATAGAATTAATCCTTATTTGGAAAAAGCTAATTTGCCATTTTGGAAAAGTAACACTTTATGTCAATACATGATCTTTGAAGTACATGCTAGATCTTTGAGGCAAAGTTTGGTACACAAATCCCACTGATCAAGAGAAAATGTTGCAGCATGCTTGAGAGTATTGTACAGGCCTATATCACAACTTGCACTTTCTTGCTTCAAGGGGAAGAAACATTGCAAAAACTCTCCATCTTTCATTCTTGTAAACACCAGCCAAAACAAACTTTGTACACAGCTTCCACACATCAAAACTGACCTAAGGCACGACCCTTCCATCCCTCATACCTCCTCATACACCAAATCACAGTTTTGCTGCAAAACAGGGCACCCCCAGCAGATTGAAGTCCACAGCTCAATCCACTCGTGCACTTTGGCTAAAACCAGTTCAAATACATTCCATTCCATCCACACAAACTATCCCAAGCCCTAAACACAAGCTGTAACACCCCTAATCTCACTTGCCATTTTCAGTTTTCAGTTTTGCAGGTGGACTTCTATAGCACGATACAGAGTGATTCAAAGCAAGCTAGGTGTTGGAGAAGCTTCCTTGGACTTCAGGCAAGCTATACAGAAGCTCAAACTCCATTGAAGTTGGCCACATTGCTGCATACGATTCAAGCTGAAACAGATAATCTATGAACTTCTATCTCTCAATCTAGGAAGAGTTAGGCTTAGGTTTGTGAATGAAACATGCTCTACTCATAGCCCTGAAGCCATACATGTGCCCACTTTTCATTTATATTAAGCATGCTGTGAGAATTTTAACCATGAACATTGAAGAAAAACTAGGTCAGAAATTGGGGGTGAAGAAATTCTCCCTAGTTTCTTAGAGTTAGGACAAGTTTTTTACATATTTGAAATCGTGGTTTGATGCTCTACATTGTTTATGTTATGAGTTTTGGCTAAAAATCAAGGAATCAGGAGTTTGAATGAAGCAAGGAAACGCGCGTTTTTTGTTGTTCAAAGGTTGCTGGAGGTTGAAGACAAAGTTGACTTGGGCTGGGCCTGAGTCAACTTACTTTTTGCACCCCTTTTTTCCATTTGCACCCCCCTGGCCCATTGTGTGAAATATTTGTCATTTTTGCATTTTTCTTTTTGATTCTGATTTTATATTTTTTGCTCAAACATAAAAAAAAACATTAAAAATATTTTTCCACATTTTTTTACATTTATTTGGCATTTATTTATTTTATTAAATATGTATATGTAAATAAATAGATTTCCTTTTCTTTTTAAAACCCTAGAAAATAATACAAAAAATATTTATTTTTAGTTATTATTTTTTATTTATATTTTGAAAACATTTTCTAAAAATATACATTTTTGTAAATAATTAATATTTTATTTGTACATATTTAACACATTTAATATATATAATATATAAATACTTATATATTTTATTTTATTAGATAATTAGGACAAAAAATATAGAAATAATACATTTTATTTTTTATTTAATATTTAACATAAAAAAAATACTTTTTTACAATATACTTTTTATTTTTTTGTATATAATTAACAAATATTGTACATAATTAATAAATATTACTATTTATTCAAAAATTAGGGTTTTGCCCTAAACCACAAAAATAATAAAAAATTAACCTTTTTATTTAGTTTATATTTCACATGGAAAAATACTTTCACATACATAAAAAATCATTTTGTGCATAATACATTCTTATTTATTCATTGTATTTATTTAAATATTGTACAATTAAATATTTGTATGCTATACATTCGATATGGTTGTAATAACTTAGATTTTATTTCCTTGTCAAATATCCCCCAAATTCAAACTTGTATCCCCGTCCCCATAATCATTGTTGTAATAGTTTAGCATTTAAATTTCCGCATTTAAAAGCTTTCAATTATGCCATGATAGACCTAGAGTTTGTATGCAAATAAAATCAATCAACAAGTAGTTTGACCTAAATCCAAGATAAACATGCATGAAAAACAAACACAATGCACACTTGCACCCCTAGGGTTACTCCATTTGTTGCCTTCAAAAATGGGCCATGGTTGCATGTTAAGTGTCTTTGGCAAAACAAAAACAAATCAAATGATCATAGTCCCTCGATAACGCTATCAAGTTGCCTAAAATGATCAAGTCCCTTGAGAAAATTGCCAAAGATACTTGGCACTATTGCCTCTATGGTCTAAACGATGACCCGCGCCCGTCCCGTTAACATCCTAACACAAGGTTGTTCACCAAATACAATGGTGAAACAACACTGTTAAAAGGGTTAAAACATGAGAAATATCTTTGAGAAATTTAGGATAGATAGCTCTTGGTTACTTGACCAATCTTGCAAAACAATCCTTGCCTTTTTTCAAAACACACATCACAACACAACTTCAAAAAAAACTTTCAAAAACATTGAAACATCTTTTCAAAAAGACAAACACCTTTGTAATACATTCGAGTAAAGAATTGTTACAATGGTTGCCTAGACAAGGCATCTTTTTCAAAACATTTTCAAAAACCACACACAAAGCACCATTTCAAACAATTGAAAAGCAAAGGCAAGTGACCTAAGCAAGTAACTAAGAGCCCATGGATAACCATGGATAGAAAGGGTGCTAATACCTTCCCTTTCTATAACCTACTCCCTGAACCCAAGAAAAAATCTCAAAGGTTTTTCCTGTGCTTTTTAACCTTTCCTTAGGATAAAATAAAAAGTCAGTGGCGACTCTTTCTCAACCGAAACATTTGCGAAAACAAATGCAAAACCTCAAGTCAGTTCTCCCACTGTATCACAGAGGGCGCAGATTGTAGAGTTGGAAGCTAAGATTGCTGCCAATGATAAAAAGAAGGAAGAACTCCTCGTTGTTAACACTGAGTCAGAGAGCCAAGAGGAACTAGCTGAAGGGTTAAGACACGCTGATCGGGCCCAATCACTCGATGCTAAGCTTGAAACCCTTCATCAATCGAAGGCTTTATGTGATCGGCGCCTGGAATTACAAAGAATTAAATACCTTCAGATCAAGGCAAATCTCCCTTTTTGAATCCTGTTCTTTCATCTATGTAATCACTCGTTATAATGACTTCAAAGCCATTTTGGCTATTTTAATAAAAATTTAAGTTTCCATTTTGGCATTCTCTATTCGACGGTGACTATATATTAGTTATTTTGACCTCTTGAAGCATAAGTATATATTTCTTTAAATATTTACCATTCACCCTCAGAATTCTTTGATCTTCATTTAACTCCTCAATCTCATAGGCTCCACCAGAGAATGCTTGTATAATCCTGAAAGGTCCTTCCCACTTAGGAGACCATTTTCCCAAATTTCTATTTTTTCGATCCATCGGAAGAATTACCTTCCATACTAGATCCTCAGGCATAAATGCCTTAGGTTTTACTCTGCAATTATAGGATTTCTCAACCTATTTCTTCTGCAATCTCAAAAGATCCAGAGCTTTCAACCTTTCTTCGTCCAGGTCAACTAGTTCGTCTAACATCATATTCTAATAGAACTCAGAAGGGATATCCTGATGTATCTGAATCCTCATTGCCTGTAGGTGGATTTCCATTGGCAACACTGCATCATGACCATAGGTTAGGTTAAACGGTGTTGTTCCCGTGGCCTCTTTCGGGCAAGTTTGACATGCCCATAGAACTTGGTCTAGCGTCTTGTGCCAGTTTCTAGGTTTCTTTCCCACGTGTTTCTTTATTAAACTGATCACTACTTTATTTGCTGCTTCGACTTGGCCATTAGCTTGCGCATAATAAGGTGTAAACGTTAACAATTTAAACCCCATTTCTGCAGCAAAGTCTTGCATCTTTCGACTAGTAAAGATTGATCCTTGGTCTGTAGTTATTGTTTCAGGAATTCCAAATCTATATATAATGTACTTTTTAATGAATTCAATAACATTCTCTTGGTCTACATTGACTAAAGGGATTGCTTCAATCCACTTAGTAAAATAATCAATGCCCACCAATATATATTTCTGGCATTTAGAAGATGCTGGTCAAATTTCTCCAATAAGATCTAAAGCCCAACCTCTAAAAGGCCAAGGTTTCACAATCGAGTGAAGTTCACTCGCCGGCACATGCTGAATACCTGTATGTACATGACATTCTTGGCATCCTTTTGCAAACTCAACACAATCTTTTAACATTGTGGGCCAATATAGTCCTTGTCGAAACAACAACCATTTCATGTTTTGGCCTACTTGGTGTGCTCCACACGCCTAGGCGTGTGTGGTGGAAAGAGCTATATATGCTTCTGTTTCACTTAGGAATTTCAGAAGCACGCCTTCAGGTGTTTTCTTGAATAATTCATTTCCCATCAGTACATAGCTCAGTGCTCTATATTTTATTTTCCGTTCTGTCGAAGCCATTGGATTTTTTAAATAATCTACTACAGGCTTTCTCCAATCTTGTTCTGTTAGATTGTCTATGAACGAAATTTCAAAATTTTCATGATCAGTTCATCCCAATGTTGTGGTCCTCAAATCCATTGGATACAACTTAGTGGGTGCTACTCTTCCTCTAACTTCGATCGCTTGCAGTAGTTTGTCTTTCGAAACCTTATACCCGGAAGCGATCTGCGCTAAGTCATTAGCTACTTGATTTTCCAATCTGGGTATATGTCGAATGTTAACTACCTCGAAGTTTTTCAACAACCGTCTGGCTATTACGAAATACATGATAAGATTTTCTTTTATGCATTTGTATTCTTTCGTAATTTGTTTTAAGACTAACTCCGAGTCTCCCATTACTTCGACCTGTGTTGCCCCCAATTCCAACAAGATTTCAAGGCCTACAATTAACGCTTCGTATTCAGCCTCATTATTAGAACAATCCCCTTCTATCTTGTACTTAAATGTTGTTGGAATTTTGTTTGGAGAAATAATGAGGACCCCAACTCCAGTTCTATCTTTATAACTAAAACCATCAAAGTACAGCTTCCAAGGTTCAATCTCCAAATAATTCAGTGATTCCTCTTTTATAGAATGGTCGACTATAAAGTCTTCTACCACTTGACCTTTCATAGCCTTGAGATGCATAAAGGTTAATGAGTACTCAGTTAATGCAAGTGTCCATTTGCCAATTCTACTGTGCAAAATAGGTTTCGACAACATATATTTGAAAACATCAAAATGAGACGAAACATAAACATCAATTGGCTTTATATATTTCTTGAGTTTTGTACATGAAAAATAAAGACATAAACATAGTTTTTCAACCTTGTTATATCTAGTTTCATCGTCATTTAAAACTCTACTGAGGTAATAGATGGGCCTTTCGACACCATGCTCATCCTCTTGAGCCAACATACTCCCTAAAGTTTTATCAGACGCGGCTATGTACAATCTCATACTTCTACTTCGACAAGGAGGTACCAAAATAGGTGGCTTGGTGAGGTACTCTTTGATTTTGTTGAAGGCTTCTTGATGTTCTTGCCCCCATTCAAATCCTCCTTTGCTGATTCGAAGTAGTGGAGAAAAGGCTTGCGTTTTCCCACTGAGGTTGGATATAAATCTCCTTAATAAATTTATCTTCCCAAGTAAGGATTGCAATTCCTTCTTGTTAGTTGGTGCTTTGGCTTCCAAGATAGCTTTGGTCTTGTTTTGGTTTATCTCAATGCCCTTTTTATGGACCACAAAGCCTAAGAAATCTCCCGCTTTGACACCAAAAGCACATTTTAGAGGGTTCATCTTCAGACCATAGCGTCTCGTCCTCTCGAAGGATTGTCGAAGATGATCCATGTGAGTCTTCCATGAAACAGATTTGACAACAATATCATCAATATAAATCTGCATGAAAGTTTCAATAAAATCATGGAAGATCGAATTCATGGCTCTCTGATATGTTGCCCCTGCATTTTTCAGGCCAAAGGGCATCACTACCCATTCGTAAGTTCCTAAGGCCCCAGGGCAACGCAATGCTGTTTTCGACACATCCTCTTCAGCAATAAAGATTTTATTATATCCAGAGTAGCCATCAAGCATACTCATGTACTCGAAACCAGCGGCAGAATCGACAAGCATTTCCGCCACCGACATTGGATATTCATCTTTGGGTGTTGCAGCATTCAGATCTCTGAAATCAATGCACACCCTTAAGGTACCATTTTTTTTTATAACAGGCACGATATTTGCAATGCATTCGACATACCTGGTCGTTCGGATGACCTTGCATCTCAGCAGTCTTTGGACTTCCGTTTTGATTTTTGACAAAATATCTGGTGCAAAACGCCTTGGAGTTTGCTTGAAGGGCTTCTTTCCAGGATTTATTGGAAATTTTAATTCTACCAAACTTCTGTCGAGACCAGGCATCTCGTCATAATCCTACGTAAAGCAATCCTTGAACTCTTTTAGCAATTGGATCATTTCGACCCTGAGTCCTAGATCTATCTTTGCGCTGATGTACGTCGGCTTTTTTACAGGACCTTCACCTAGGTTTACCTCTTCCAAAGGGTCTTGTGCTAACATTTTAACATTGTTCGCCAACGGGACTTTTTCGAAACCTAGTGGTTCATCATCATAGATAGCGTCTAACCTCTGATCCCGAAGGTCTTTCATTTCTAAGTCGGGAGGCTCTAGGTCGAAATTTTTCCCAGGGCCTTTTTGAGAAGGGACCTGTTCATTGGCTTCGAGAGCCATATACTTAACTTCAGCCTCCAAGGCCGCTATCATTCTACTTTCGGCTACATATGCCGAAATCTTTTACAAAGTTTGTGACTCAGTCATCGTCACCAAACTCACTTCCCCAGCCTGTTGGTCGTATATCATTAACTCCTCCAAAGTCGATGTTTGACAAGTCTTCCCTATCCCACTGAAAACCGTAGTCGGAGTGTAGGTATAGAGAGCAAAAGGCGTTAGGTGCTGGAGTTAGATCAAACTCAGGTGGATTACATGGCCCTATATGAGCCAAATTTCTGTCGAAACTATTCTTTCCGACACTGTTGATTTCGCCTAAGTAATAGCTCTGATCTGCCTCAATGTTTTCCATGATACCATTGGGGCTCCATATTATGACCCTCTGTTGCACCGAGGATGGCACTGCACCGATGCCATGTATCCACTCTCGACCCAAGAGCAGATTGTAGTTTGGTTTTGTTGAGATCACCATGAACATGGTGGGTCGAAGGATTGATCCCACTTTGAGGTCTAGTTGTATGACGCCCATTGTGGTGCCAATACCCCCTTCATAATTGGACAAGACCATGTTATGGGGCTTGATGTCAGCATCTCCCTTTCCTAGCTTTCCCAGCATGAATTGTGGGATGATGTTTATGGTCGCCCCATAGCCGACCAGGATTTTATTTATAGTTATTTCCCCTATATTTTCTCTGATGAACAGGGGTTTTAGGTGATTTTTCATCGCCTCTGTTGGTGGCTCGAAGAAGGAATTTTGTTCCTCCACGCATCCATTATTCATTACATAGTAACATATTGGCATGTGTCTGGCCATTTCTTGCTCAACCATTAAGTCAGTTTCCTCAACCTTGACCTAACAGTTGTATTCTTTAGGCAACACCGATATGACATTCACCATGATGTCTAAAGTGTCATCGGAGTCGGAGTTATCCTCATCATTCGACCCACATTCTTCTGTCCATGCCATAGGATTCCTCTCTAGAGGCTTCCTTTGTTTTCTTTGCACATTGGTGCTAACTTCTGGGTGAGGCCCAACTGCCTCTTTTTCAGCTTTTCGCCGTCTTTGGAATCTTCTCCATTGCGAACGGGACATATGGTTTTTCCCTTTGTAATTGCTCGATATATGAGGCATTTTATTTAACGTCGAAGCATGGTACTCCTTTATGTAGTCTAAAGAGGAACCTCTTGGCACATCAAACGCCTTCCATCTCTCTTCATTTGGCCTCTTTATTTCCATGGTGTTAAGCCAAGTATCCCTAGGTACATTCATTGGAGGCCTAAAAGTTGGTGGCCTCTTTACCTGACTCACAGATCCTTGTTGATGCCCCCTTCTAGGATCGAATCTGACTTCTGGACCCATTCTTTGTTGGGCATTGGTGCCCTGTTTCGCTTTCACAATTCTCATATCTTGTATGTGTTCTGCGGCTTTCTTGTAGAAAATAGAGCTGCATCTAGGGCACAACATTACTTCCGATTTTTTCTTCTAGCATCTGTGTATAAAGTCTTCCAGATCTTCATTCTCTTTTGGAAATTCCATTTTATTCACTTCCTCCTGTCGAATAGCTTCCTCTGAGGCCTTGGCGCCAGAGACTTCGACCATGTTGACCTGCATGTTGCTTTTGGCAACGAGATTCATTTTCTGCATTTTTGCCTCTAAATTCTCTATCGAACCCTTCACAGCAGCCAAGTAAGAACCTGTGGTGGTTCTTTTGTTGGAGCTCTCAGTAACTCCTTTGATTTTGTGTGGGTCTTCAGTAACCCTTTTATTCAGTTTTAGGCCTTCGGTGGCCTTTTTGTTTGAGCCTTGAGCGACTCCCTTGTCCAGATCTAGGCCTTCAGTGGCCTTTCTCACCCCTTCGATAGTCTTCCTGGATATGTTTCCAGTAAAACTTCCAAAGATGGGTTTTGTAATGAAGTCTTCAGAAACTTCCACCATGTGAATACCGACTTGCTCGGCATAATGCGCCTCCATCTGCAGTGGGTTTGCATCAATTTTTATCGCTGGCTTATCAGCGAATTTCATCCTTCCTTCTTTTAGTGCTTGTTGAACAAGATTCCTGAAAAGGAAACATTGTGAGGTTTTATGGCCTAAAAAATTATGGTATTTACAAAAACCTCTTTTCTTTCTCTGTTATAAAGGAGGCAACTTTACCCCTGGGGGCACTATCATCTGGCCATCTTTAACTAATAAATCGAATACTTCGTCACATTTGGATATATCGAAACTATAAGTTTTCTTAGGGAATTTGTCGTTGTTTTTCTCAGACTCTACAGGATTCTTTCCATTTGATGGCACTAACAATTTACAAGAATATGGTGGTCCTTGTTTTAATTCTGCTAAGTCTATTTTTCCTTCTTCAATATCTACAGGATCACTAGATATCTCTGGATCGTCATCGTCCATTTTGACATAGGCTACCCTTTCTCTTTGATGAGTTTTGGTAGCTTTAGCTTTCTTAACTTTAAGGCGTTCTACCTGTCGAACTCTATCGGCCAGTTGGGCCATGTCTCTCAGGTATTGAGTATCTAACGTTTTCCTAATTGAATAATCTAGTCCCCCTGCTTCCATTTCGACCAACTCATGCTCAGGCACTTGGGTAAAGCACATGGCTTTAAGTAATCGAAACCTATTTAAATACTTATCGATTGGCTCAGTGAATCTTCTCTTCACACTAGCCAATTCTTTTAGACTAATCTTAGTCTGTCCCATGTAAAATTGTTCATGGAACAATCTTTCCAATTGATTCCAATTGTGGATCGAATTGGTTGGGAGGGTGGTGAACCAAGTGAAAGCATTCTTTGTTAGGGAACTCGGGAAATATTTGATCCTAAGGTTTTCGTTGTTTTCTATTTCCCAGGCCTCTATCAAATATCTAGCTACATGTTCGGTAGTAGATTCTGTCGTATCCCCTGAAAATATGGTAAACTTGGGAACCTTTCCCCTAGGGGGTAAGTCTGTTTGCAGAATATATTCTGACAATGGGGATGTGAAGTTTGGTCTGTGAAAACCAATGTTCATCCTGTTTTGAATCATAATCCTTTCGATCATGGCAGTTAAATTATTGTATGTTCCGTAATTTTGGTGTCGAACTTGTTGTATCAATTCATCAGCATTTTGGTTTCTATTTACCATAATCACTCCGTGATCGATTTCTCTATGGATTGGTGGGGGATTTCGTGGTATTTCGACCCTCGGTTGTTCCATTTCTACTCTAGGGATCTGAGGGTTTGGATTAACGGTCAAATCCTCTTCCATGATTGCCCCTTGGTTTGCTCTTATTGGTATCCTCTAGGGTTGTCGAATAGTTTGGGGTACCCCAAAGAATTCAGCCATGCGCGTCATTTGCGCTGTCATTTGTTGGTTCAACTGAGTAGCATTTTTAATGAGGGGATTAATCATTGTACTTAGAGTTTATGCTAACATTGGCACCATATCATGATTACTTTCGTCCATCTGTTGCCTCAAAATTGCTGTCGAAGCATTTGTGAGGCTTGGTATTATATGAGATGGCCCTCCTAAGAATTGGTTTCTACCCAAATTTTCCATACTGGCTCCAGATTCCTGTAATGGCGATGATGCATTCACCAAAGGTTCTGAAAAGTAGAATCAGCGTTCATAAGGCTAGCCATTTTAGTGGTTGGCATGCCATATGGTTGTTCTCGACCCATCCAGGTTGTCAAAAATCCTGGGGGAACGAATAGTCGAGATCTTGGATTTGCCCTTGGTGAGGGCGTTCCTAATGGACCTCTTGGACCCACATACGAAAGTAAGGGTCCTATTTGATTTGTGGTTAGCGTCGGTATTGATCCAACGGAAGTTGGGATATTCCCTTCGACGGCGGTAGTAACCACTGTTCCAGTAGTTGGTAGGGGTATTTCTCCATGATTTGGCTTGTTAGCCATACTATTCTCGCTATTTTTCTTCCTAACAGTACACTCGTTGGTTACTCTACCACTTCTTAATAACATGCAACGTTATAAATGTACAGAAGAAACGCAATAACATGAACAAGATATTTAATAAAAATTAGCAACGTCCCACCAGGTGTGCCAATTTGTTTACCGTGGTTTTTGGTAAACAACCGCTGATCCTCCAAAAGGGAAAGTCCTTTTGGTTACTCGCGGGATCGATCAGATTGATCCCATAACATATGCTAATTTTTATACTGGGTTGATGTAAGTAAGAAAAGAAATCCAGGAAGAAGGCACGTTCGACCAAAGACAAGATACTTGTGGTTTTAGAAAGTAAGAAAGTAAATAGAAATGTAGAAATGCAGGTAAAGTTGCAGGAAAAGTAACTTTGCAGAATAAGATTAAAGCAATGTAAAAGACTTTTATTAATGAAAAGAGGTGTTTCCAACGTACATTTCTCAGTTTATCCTTTCTCACACATCGGGTACTTGGACAATATTTGAGTAACTAGCACAATGGGTTGAACACACAGAAAAACTACACAGATTTCCTATTTTATACTAAAAACTATGTAACCGTCGAGGGGTGGTTCTGTGCTAAGACGAGGAAAAGTGTTCTCTGCATGTCCCTCGACCTCTAGCTTCCAGCCACATTGCTCTCCTTTAGCCACTGGTGAAACTGTCTTTCCCTCCAATAATTCAAATTCAAATGTTCCTCCCTTTTTATGTCGATGCGAGGATATTCTCTTCTAGTCGAAGGCCATAAGACCTTCTCAGTCGAAATCTTGAAAGTGAGTCCCGGTCGAAGACTCAATATAACTTAGATATTTTCTCTAAGTCATTTCACATGTCGAAACATTCTTCAGCTTGGTTTTATTTATTCCAGTTTTGGTCTAAAAGACTAAACATAGTAGGTTTCGAATTCAGGAGCCAACAATATGTTGATCACAAATCAAGCTTATGCTTCAAAGATTAGAAATCAAGCTTTTTCTTCAAAGATCAGAAATCAAGCTCCTGCTTCAAAGATCAGAAATCATGTTTATGCTTCAAACATCAGAAATCAAGATTTTGCTTCAAAGATCAGAAATCAAGCTTTTGCTTCAAAGATCAGAAATCAAGCTTTTGCTTTAAAGATCATAAATCAAGTTATTGCATCAAAGATTATAAATCAAGCTTTTGCTTCAAAGATCGGAAATCAAGTTTTTGCTTCAAAGATCAGAAATCAAGCTTTTGCTTCAAAGAACAAGATAAAGATTTTGCTTCAAAGATCAGAAATCAAGTTTTGGTTCAAATCTCGGAAATTAAGATGTGCTTCTCATATAAGCTTTTGCTTCCCACTCTAAAATCAAGATTTTTTTGTCATATAAGTTATTGCTCCAAGTCTGAAGACAAGGTTCTAATTGTGAAGACTTTGATACTTTTGGAAACACTACTATTAAACATCTTCTAGATTAATCATCATTTCACATCATAAACATTCCATTAGAAGATGAAGAATAATAATGAGATCTCTTCAAGATTCTTTATTATTACTTCAGATTAGAAATAGTTCATTAGAAGATAGTATCAAGAAAACTTTCACAAGAAGAAAATAGTACAACAATATCGTACCTATTCCAAAATGGTGAAGAATACATTGTATGAACAAAGGAATTTGTCTCCCACAATTTTATGCTACCATTTTAGCAGCTAGAAAATGAAAGTGACATTTTATCCAACTGTCCATTTTTCTTAGCCTATATAATGGGAATTGTTTCATTGAAAAAAACTAACGAATCATTTTCTGAAAAAAAAAGAAGAAGTATTGAAACAACAAAGAAAAGTTATTGTGCAAAGAAATCGAAGTTAGAAATATTCTTCAAAGAGAAAATCAACACAAAGAGTTGTTTCTCAGTTTTGTGTTATCATTTTCTTCTCAATCTAAGACACAAATAGGTGTTTCTCATTTTTGTGTTATTATCATTGTTGTATACACAAGAGTTGTTGCTCATGTTTGTGTATAACCATTTGTTCTTCATTGTAGTGTTAAATCTTCTTTTCTAGAAGCACTTTTGTAAACACTATTTGATTGTAAATATTTTGAGATTTGTTTTCCTTCGGTGACTGGGTGATAGTCTGTATACTTGAGAGGGATAAGGTGTTTTTCTAAAATCTTAGATGTTTTTTGTAATCTTTTAAGATTAGTGGATTAATAAAGTCGTTTTTGAAGGAAAAATCACCTTGGAGAGTGGACAAAAGTAGCATTGTTTAAGGTGAACTTATATAAACCAATTATGTCACTTTTCTTTCTTAGCTTGTATATCTTGATTGTGTGTGAGAAGCATCTCTAAAGAAAAAGTTTTTTAAAATCAAATTTAGACCCCTATTTCTTGTGTTTTTTCTCAACCTCCAAAGATGACCAAGTCTGTAATGCCAAAGCCGTTCATATTTGCTAGCTATAGTTTTCTGACACTTATGCTCCATCACATTAAGTTCAATCTTGAAGGTTCTATTCTTAGACATAGTGCCATACCCCAAATTTTTTCTACCCTCATATCTTTTCTTCTAGCTTACTGTATTGCATTTGCATACTTACCATTAGGTCATACTCATTATTACACTCATGGGATTAAGGCTCAAGTGGTCAAGCAAGAAAGTAGTTGGGGTTATCATTGGTCACACAAAATTCAAAAGGCATTCTTATTCACAAGGTCATTCATCAAGTTCAAGTGACATCCATCTGGTCAAACTAGGGTTTTGAAGTTGTGCACTCATCTCATATCACTTTGACTGAAAATTAGGGTTTGTGATAAACCAGTTTATTTATGATTCTTTGAACAAAACTTAATTCCATTGGTATTCTAAATTTTACTAAGCATCTATGTCTAGAATATGGACCCTCAATTTCATCAGAAGAGGTTCAATTGTTTAAATGATTGTTGAACTAGTTGTATTAAGGAAAAATTCAACTTTTTGGTCAAAGTCAATTCCTGAATGATTTCTTGAACAAATTGGTTTTCATGGGTTGATATGTGTCCTAGGGTATCTCTGCAAGTTTCATGGATCATTGGTTTTCATCAGATGAAGTTTGATTGATCAAAAGGTTGATTATCACTTGTATTGAGGAAAAGTCAACAAAAGTCAAAGTTTGACCAAGTGCACTTTTGGTAAACATGAAGGTCAAAGATCATATTTTGATGTTACATGGACATTTGATGAATAAAATCAAGAGTTTTATTGAATTTTAGGTTAACTTGATAAATAAGTTATCTTTTATAACTTAGAGAATTTTTTCCAAGTTATGAAATTTAACCGTTTTCAAGCTAAACTTTGAAAAATCATAACTTCTTCATTTTCTATCAGAAATTTAAAAACCTTACATCCTTGGAAAGAGAAAATTAAGATCTACAAGTTTGTCATTGTAACCTCATGTCCAAAAATTAACTTTTTTAGAGATATTTAGCTTTGGACTTTTGGTCATCATGGAAATTATAGGTCATTTTTCAACTCATCCAGTTTTCATGGGTAGTTTTAGGGATCTTAATGAATTCAAATCAAATTTATTTACAACATGTAATTTGTAGGAAATCAAATTCCCTTTCCAAAAAGTCCTAGTTCATGAGCTAATTCAAAAAAAAATTGAGGAAGTTATGCATTTTAGAAGTGTAAGTCATTTTTGTGAAATTTTCAAGTCACCCAAATTGCAAATTCTCTCAAACTGGACTTCTAGCCATTTGTTTTGATACAAATTTAGGCCATGACATATTTAGCACGTGAGTAAGCTCATGATACCTTCTATTTGTACCCATGCATTTTATATGCTTGGTTTTCATTCAAAAAAACTCAAAATTACCAAAAATAAAAATTTGTAAATATCTTTATCCACTCTATACACCATATTGTACCATCTTTTAGCTATCCAAATCTAACCCCAAGAGGTCCTCAAAACACACAATACTTGCACCCAAAATAACATGAAACACAAACTTGGGCACCACTCTATATTTTGGCCAAAATATCCAATTTCACCCTCCAACAATTTTTTTTGTAAAAGGACCAATGTACACTCTTCTACACTCTCTATATAAGGACCCTCAACTCTCATTTTATTCACACACTCAAAGTTTAAGAGCTTAAATATATCCAAAATAAATTGGTCCTTAAGCTTTTCTCTTTGGATTTCTTGAGTTTTCTTGAGATCTTCTTAATTCTTCGTCTTCCTTGGAGTTCATTGAAGAGCATCAAGTGAAGTTTAGTGGGTTTCTTAAGCTAGAAAGAGCTCAAGGTGCAATGGACATATTCCACTTGGTAAACTTTTCGTCACTTCATCTCTCATTCTAGGATTTTAATGCTTAAAAACATGTTCATGCATCTTTAGTTGGCTCATACAATAGGTATGAAGTGGTGTTTGCTTAACAAAATTACTCTAACAAAATTTATTAATTCCCGCAATTAACTTTATGGGATCGTATATTTAGGGATGGAGGTAATACTTTATTGTGTAACATTCTATTTTCCTTTTATTTCATCAACTTCTTTGATTTTATTTTTCATCTTTTAATTATCCAAAAATCATGAAAAAAATATGTCAACTACATTAATATGTCTACTATTTAATTTCAGTTTTTATTTTATTTTTCTGCAACTTTTTCTATTTTATTTTAATAATTTGATTTAATTTGTTTTTAATTGTTATTTTTATGCTATTTTTGAATATCAATTTTATTTTAATACTTCTCCTAATATTAAAAACACAAAAATATTTTCCAAGCCCTCTGAAGTCTTAACTTAAATTTTATGATTTCTATTTCAATTTCTAAATAAGTTTGGTATTTTGTTTTTATTTTAGCATTAAATAGGTGTTTGTGTGATATTCTTGTGCTAGTTTGCAACTTCTGATTTTATTCTCCATCTTTCCTTAACCTAAAAAATGAAAAAAAAAATGTTTTAAGGTTTCTTGATGTCTTGAGGTCACTTAAATAAAAAAAAATTAATTTTAGCTTATGACTTTATATTTTTCACAAATTTATTTGCTTAAGGTGTCTAGTTTGCTACCTTTTGGTGCTAGTTTTGATCTTTTGATTTCATTTTCCATATTACTTCAATATAGAAATTATGCAAATAGTTGTTTCTAACTTGTGAATGTTTGAAGATCATATCTATGATTTTTAATTGAATTTTAACATCACTTTGTTATTTTTACTTGATTTAATTTGGAAATGCATCCATTGATGTTTTCCTTTATAAATAGAGCTTTCACTTGGTTATCTATGAACATCTTTGATGTCAATATTTGGTCACACTATAGACACACGTATGCTTGAGTATTGAATTAATTAGGTTTGATTGTTGGGTCCTCTTAAAGTCATTGTTTGATTAAATCTTTGTGTGTCTAATGTGAACCCTTTTTTGTGGAACTTTAATGGAGGTTTTGAGCCAATTCTTGAGTTGCTTTGCTTTTGGATCAATGATTGAGGAATGATACGTTCAAGGATAGTCCCTTGAGGACTTGAGAATCACTTGATCTTATATGATCATTTCTTCTTTTACCTTCCATCTTGCCTAGTTTGCTTTATTGCTTGAGATATAAGGTATGCACTTTGTGAAATATTAAGGAATCAAGTTCCTTCCTCTCTCTATCTCTCTCTTTATTATTCTCACAACATGTTATGGGTCTTAAGTTCACCTTGATTGAACCATTCAGGTATCCTAACATTGTTTCATCACTTGCTTAAGTCTTCTTGAAATTGCTTGCATGTTTGCTTGACTTCTTTGACCTATCTTTGGTTTATGCTTGACTATTCTTCCTTCATATTCATGGCTTACTTTCTTGATTTCTTTTGATGTTTTTTGTCCCATTTAGATTTACATCTTTTATGCCTCAATATGCTCTTGTATGTTAAGCTTTGATATTGTTTGCTTGTTATCTTCTTGCCTTTGCTTATTTGTATGATAATATGCTCCCTTAAGACTTTGATTTAATCTTGTTCAAGGTGAATCAATTAGAAATTAGGTTATTATCCAAGCATGTAAACATTAAGTAGCACCCTTTCATCCTCAACCATAGATCCATCTTTGCATGCTAACTTAAGTAGAGATTTCCCTTTCAATCTTAACTTTAGGGCCATCATTACATGACAACTTTAGGTTTCTTTTTTAGATTCCTTTTAGTCCCTTTTCTTTCTCTTTTACATCCATTCTAAAACTAAAACTTCTTTTTCTTCTTAAACTCTTACAACACTTAATAACTATTGATGAGAAACACACTTCCATAAACAATGTAAAAGGATGAGTGGGTCCATTCTCGAAGCTTGTTCTTTCTTCATAGTCTTTGGTGTGGTTCAAATCACAAACTCTTTTCAAAATAACAAAAACACAAACAAATCAAACGTGACACCTTTCCTTGAAGGTGTAACTCAACCATTTCAAAAAGGGTTCGTCACCCATAAAAAACACACAAAAAACCAAAAACATTTTTGAGGTGAACTATGAGTGCCTTGATCCCCTATTGCACGAAAGGTGATACGTAGGTACAAAGGTTCGCAATCGTGGAGGGTTCACTAATAAAAAAGTTATTTTTATATATACTTTGCATGCATGCATTCCCTTAGCATTATGCTTTAGATTTTTTATACACCCTTTGATTAGAATAACAAGAGTGGATCTCGTGAAGTACCACGGACGTGAGGGGTGCTAATACCTTCCCCTTACATAGTCGACATCCGTACCCGTTCTCTTGGTCACAAGACCTTGATTTCTCCCTTCTCAGGTTTTCTTCGATGTTTTCCTTTCCCTTCCATGGGATAAATAAATATTTGATGGCGACTTCATTGTTTGAGATTTTCTCCAGTTGCTTCACATAGGAGCCTTCAAGATGAATCTACCACTTGACTCGAGAACTCTCATCATTTTATCTTCGATCGAAACTTTGTAATTATTCTCAATCTGTTTCCATATGCTAAGAAAATTGTTTTTCATCCTTTGTATATACAATATATTGGAAATTACTGATCTTTTTCCATCTTTACTCATAATCAGAACATCACCCACACCTTCATCAGCTAGGGTGTTGTCATTTGTCAATTTCACCTTGGTCTTCTTCGAGGGGCTCATGCTGACAAACCAATCTTTCCTACCAGTCATGAGGTCCAAATACCATTGGTCCTTAAAATTTTCTTCATATCTTGTTGTAACCTTCAACAACATTTCTTCTTCTTCATGTTTTGCTAGCCTTGCATCATTTCCTTGATTCTTTTTTTTCTTCAGGACACTCAATTGAATAATGACCATACTTTTGACAATTATAACACTGAATGTGACTCTTGTCAGGTCTTCTTCCATAACCTATTCCTCTACTTGCAGCACCACCTTTATAGTTGCTCTGGTTTGAATATCTCCTCTAATTTGACAAGTTTCCCTCTTGCTGGTTTCCTCTACCAATCAAATTATTGTAGCCTCCTCTACTTTTGTTGTCAAACCACTTTCCTTTTTCTTTATTTTATTTTGCTAATTGTGCCTGCAGAGCTACATCACTCCTTGACTTACTTGTAGATCTTCCATCCATTCTTTGTTCATGAGATTCAAGTGTTCCTTGAAACTCTTCCTTTCTTAATGTTGACAAATCTTTTGATTCTTCTATGGCTACTAACACGTGATTGAACTTAGGAGTCAATGACCTCAAGATCTTTGCGACAAGTAATCTTATGTTAGTTTCATTACTCTAATAAAGAAATCAATCATCCTTTCACTTTCTTCCATCTGAATCAGTTCATAAGCTTGTCCATATATCTTGATTTGATTCACCAGTTTCGTAACTCCAAGGAAGAAATCAGTTATCCCTTCACTTTCTTCAATCTGAAGCAATTCATATGCTCTTTTATAAGTTTATAACTTCACCAATTTCACCTTCTTTGCACCTACAAATGATTTTTCCATAATATCCCACGCTTCTTTTGTAGTTTCTACGTCACCCATCTTTTCAAAGTTATCTGGACTAACACATTGATGAATTATAAAGAGAACTTCATAATCTTTCTTCTTCAATTGATAAAAGAAACCTAGTTAGTTCGATAGTAGTTTATAACTCTATTATTATATAGAAATATGTTTAAGTTGTATTTATCAATTATAAAATTGTCATGTGAAGAATCAATTGTCAAGTCTTCAGCTATAAATCGATTAAGTTATCCATCATTAGTTACTTAATGGTTAGCTATAGTTGTTACTTTATGACCATTGTAAAAAGTTATTCAGCAATTATTGTAATGGTTCTTCCAATTTTTTAAATTTTAAAATCAATATCTCTCTCTCTCTCTCTCTCTCTCTCTCTCTCTATATATATATATATATATATATATATATATATATATATATATATATATATATATATATATATATATATATATATATATATATATATATATATATATATATATATATATATATATATATATATATATATATTGCAAAGGTGTTTGTTCCTACTGGTCCTAGTCCCACCTCTCAGCCCAAGAGCGGAAGAGGTTCACAAAATGTAAAGTTTATTAAGGAAAAGATAGTTATGGCTATATTCCTTAAATGAAGTTAGATTTATAACATCTTGAAACAAAATATCATTTTCATATTTGTTATCTAAATGAATGTTCTAAGACTTTGAGAATAAGAGTGGACATGCACTATAAAAGTACATGATCTAGACAAATGATTATAACAGGACAATTAGAAGTTAGAATGAGTAATATTCTGACATCTGTTTTTCGGGATGATTATGATTGAATCAAGGTTTAAAGGTCTCCATAAACCTGGTAAATTTCGTGTATAAAGGACCATATATGTCAAATCAATGTAAACAAAAATTCCTTAAACAGTATACCTCTCATATCAATGACGTCAGAAAACAAAATATATTTTCATATTTGTTATCCAAATGAATGTTCTATGATATGGAGAATAAGCATGGGTAAGCTCTATAAAAGCACATGATCTAGAAAAATGATTAAAGCATGACCATTAGATAATAGAACAACTAATATTTTGACATTTGTTTGTCATGACGATTATGTTTGAATCAAGGTTTAAAGGTTTTCGTATATCCTATTAGAGTTCATGTACAAATTAAGGACCATATATATAATTAAGATATACCTAAAAATTCCCTATAATTTATACCTCTCATATCTGAAAGTCACTGACTTAAGCATCGAGTGTTTGTGGGTACCACCACCCCTTCATCCAGTCAACACAACTAGACATGAAAGATCTTCAGGCCCGAGCCAACAATATCTAACATATTTATCTTCAAGAAAAGTTTTCTTCCCTAAAAAACATTGGCGTTATCTGTAGAAATGATGGTAGAGTTTAAACAACTTTCTAAAACATTAGAAATATAATGTTGGGGAAGAAGAACAACTCGCAAATCACTTTGATGAATATTCCCGAGACTAGAGAGCGCGGGTTCACAAAAGGCACAAAACCCAATCACTACCGCTTGGAAAAATGTTCTCCTTCAGGCTCAGGAAATGTGGTGATAGGTTAAGGGACCTTGGTCGTCATCGTCGGAGAACTTCTCGTTCCTCATCCTCCAACGAACCTGAAGAGGAGAAATAAATCTCAAACTAAAACTCCATCAGTAGAAGAATCAATGAGTACCATGTAAAGCAATAAGTTCAAAAACAACAAGGAATGTAGACTTACTAAAAACAATTGATCCCAACGAACACATGGAGTTGGTCGAAGTTCTTATGAATTTCATGGGATTAAGGGCCCTGAAAATTTCATGGTGTTCGTCCTCACTCTAAAGGAAGAGGTCATGGCCAAATTTAGAGGAATAAGGAATGATTCACTTAATCCTAAGTTCAAACTTCATAGGCATTTCTACGTATTTTACAGCATCGTGAAGGCAACCCAAGTCAGTGGAAAGATTTTGATCTATTATATATGAGAAAGACTATACATTGTGATCCTACATTGAGAGGTTCAATAGAGAAGCAATATTAGTGAAGAACGCTAACGATGAGATGAAGAAATACTTGCTAAGTCTCAAAATCCAACCGAGATCCAAATTCTCATAGAGCAATGGAATCAAGATCCCTAAAAACTTTAACAACCTACTAGTGAGGGCCGAGAAGTGTGCATAATACGAGAAAATATTAGCGGCTAATAAGGTAATCTATGAACGAGGGTTTAAGAAAGAAGAAATAAGTAAAAAAGTAAATGAAGAGACCAAACAGAAAACTATGAGCATAGGAAAAGTTAAAAAAGTATCTTGATCTAATCGAGAAGGGAAATGGGAACTCCCGTCCAAATACAAAGACTACACTACATTAAACACATTAAGAGAGTGCATCCTGCAAAAATGCATCAATAGGAGCTCCAAGAAGAGTAAGTAAAACACTAAAACCAATCAGAGAATGTTCCATAATGGAAAAATCTCGATATTGTCTCTACCACAGTTGTAATAGTCATAACACTGACGAGTAGGTTCAAATTAAAGATACTATCAGATATCTAATAAGAAATGGAAGGTTCTCCAAATTTGTCCACCAGAAAAAATCAACTTCAAGGAGAAGAGGTCGATAGAGGATACCTGGCTGACAAGAAAGAGAAAAATAATCCAAGTAATAAAAAAAAGAGAAACATTATACCGATTGAGAAGAAAACAAATTGTCAACAGCTTACACTGTAGGCAAGCAATGTTCAACGAGTGGGAACATCTACCCATCCCGTTGAACATCAAGGAAGATCTGGAAAAAGAATGGGAGACACTCTTTATCAACCCTCAGATAAATCCATAGAAAACAAAGAATGAAAATTGTCAGTTGAGTCAAATCTCCCTAGAATAAATCATGCTAATCACAACATGGATAGTATCAGGAGGGTTACCTCATTTTAAAAGAGTCTCATCCCTTTCAAAGGAAGCCACCTCCAAGATTTCAATGAATCGACTTAAAAAAAAAACTTTAGAAATATATCGAGCTCATGATGTTTTTTGAGAGAAAAGAACTCATTATTTTTTTTTTAAATATTAATATCCGACCTGCAATATGGATTTATTAGTTTTACAAAAACATAAATTGTCTTTCAATCCAGCTGTTTTTCATACAAACTTGAAAAGCTGAAGTCTATATCTTCAAGTGATTAATCATGTTATCAACTCTCTTTAATCATATTCGTCGTGAAGGCGCCAATATAATATAATCTGCCTTCACTATTAAAGAAATCTCATGCTTTTAGAGGTGTATTTACAGGCTGCACAAAATGTCTTCAATTATAGTCTCATATGATACAAAATTAATAATGTAGATATAAATTCATGTCGGAGCAAAAAGAGGCATAGAAAGAACTGAGATACTATGATTGTGAGGGCCTGAGCAAAGAGCTTTATCTACCTTTCACACAGAGACATGAGGATGAAATGAAAGTAAATGTGGACATGATTAGTGTAAGGGTGGAAAGATTGTGGCTACAATCATGGTGTGCAGAGAACACCTGACCCCAGTTCACTTGTCCAAAACTAGTAGTAGGGACAGGGAATACATAATACTACAAGAAGAAATAATTCCTTTTTCCAAGAAATAATTGTGGTTATTTTTATTTATTGAAATGTATGTATTCATTAATATGTAAAATATTCTAAGTAGAAGTAATAGTTCCTTTTTCCATTAGAAGAAGTCAATTGAAAATAAAAAATAAAAAAACATTTTTATTGGGAGGCAGATTCTAAATTCAGAAGAAAAAACATTTGTTTTATTTGGGAGGCAGATTCTAAATTCAGAATTTTTCATTTATTTATATTTAAGATATGGGATTTCCATCACTAAATTATTTGACTCAAAAAAATAAAAGAAAAATATATTCATTTTTCCTGAAATATGTTAAAATAACACTAACATCCTTTTTAAATTTTAAACATACATTAATCTTTTTCGATATTTATTAAAATAATATTAACATGTTTTTTTGTTTTTAATAACAGTAAAAAAATTATAGATATAAATGACTTTTATTTGCGATTTTTGATCTGTCAATATATATATATATATATATATATATATATATATATATATATATATATATATATATATATATATATATATATATATATATATATATATATATATATATATATATATATATATATATATATATATATATATATATATATATATATATATATATATATATATATATATATATATATATATATATATATGAGAAATCATTTTATTTTAAATTAATAGAAATGCCAATGTCATTTTAACAAACGTAGGAGATGAGTGTAATTTTTCAACAAAAAAATAGTAGAAAAAGACAATACTTTAATAAGTTGATAAAAGTTAGGTATGACGTTAATATTTGCATTGACAACAAAATCATTGAACAGGCAATTCCAAATATTATTTATCATGCTTATTCACCTCCCTTGTATGCAACTAGTACGCATGAGGTTTGTGATACTGTTTTCTTTAAGCAATAAAGATAGTGAACTTGAGTTGGATGCAATGGCAGAGCCGGATCAATTGGATGACAATTAAAATAAATTATAAATATATACAAAATATTTAATTTGTAACAAGTATAAAGTTCTTCATTAAAAATTAAATTATATGGCTAAAAAGTATAATGTAAAATTCATTATAATGTGGATATCATTTCTGGTTCATTCGTTTACGTTGCATTAAGGCAGTGTTGAGAGGCTTTGAATTAGCATCAATTTGGAGGAAATTTTGGAAGCATTTTTATCGTTCATTGTTTTTGAAATTAGCGTTGAGATATTGGACTTAATCTAAATTGCATAATTTAAATTCAAATTTAATTAAGGTGCGTTAGTATATTTAGTGTATAAATTAAGTGTATATAAATAATGATAGTTTGTATTATTATTTAAACAATTCAATTCATAATAAAATCTTTATTTCTTTTATTCTCTCATTCTCTCCTCACTAAAAGTGCATCACACATTAATAAATTGGTATCTAGAGCTCCGGTTAGATTCTTGATCGTGTTTTCAAGAATCACACGTCAGAGATCGTATTTCCGGGATTTTAGGTTATTACCAATCAATCGTTGTAAAGATGAATGGAAACAATAGCATTATGAATTCTCTTTCAACTCTTGACGACAAGAATGAGACTCGATGGAGAAAACATGTGCAATCTCTGTTTGGCTTTCATGAAACCCTATAAGGGGTTACTAATGGCGTTCCTGCGTTGGCTGCAGATGCAACTGATCAACAGAAGACCACTCACAACAAAGCCAAGAAGAAGAATTGCAAGGCTGCATATTGCATTCAAACGGCGGTTGATGCGGCAAACTTCGACATGATTTCTCATGTTGAATCGGCGAAGGAGGCATAGGATATTCTTGTCAAGTATTATGAAGGAGGTGGGAAAGTCAAGGTTGTCAAGTTGCAGACCTTGCATCGACAATATGAATTGCTGTCAATAGGAGAAAGCGAAATGATTGCAGAGTATGTGTCGAAGGTGGAGAAACTTGTCCATCTTATGAAGGGTTATGGTGAAAACCTAACTGATAAGATGATAGTTAAGAAGTTAATTTGAACATTGACCTCTCACTTTGATCACATTATCCTAGCTATTCAAGAATTCAATCAACTTAAAACCCTAAAACTGGAAGATTTGGTTGGTTCGTTGGAAGCGTATGATATTAGGATTGTCGAAAGGAAATGAGTTCAAGATTCGATACAAGCTTTGCAGGCTCATTCATACAAAAGGAATGTCAGTTCCAACAAATTCAAAGGCAAAGCTGACAAGACTCGGGGCAAGAAGTCTCGGTCGAACCCTCATAAGTATCAAATCGATGATAGGGCTTCTGAATCCTCGAAAAGAGGAGGAGGAAACTGTCAAAAGGACTAAGAAGATAAAAAAAAGGTATACAGTGCTACAATTGTGAAAAATGGGGTCACTTGGCCAAGAATTATTGGTACAGGAAAGACAAGGGATCGACAAAAGGCAAGGACGAATGAGCGAATCTTGAACACCAAGATTTCAAATGATTATGAAGGTATGGTGGTTATGGCTGCAGTTGCAGAAAACCATGTCGAATCCAAGATCTGGTTTCTTGACTCAGGTTGCTCAAATCACATGACTCGTAAAAAGGTGTGATTGGCAAATTTTGACGAGTCAAAGAAGAGTCGGGTAAAACTTGTTGATAATAGTTTGTTGCAAGCAGAAGGTACTGACAATATAGTTTTTAAAATGAATGATGGAGGAAAAGTTATGATCAAAGATATACTTTGTGTACCTCGAATGAAGTGCAACATGTTAAGTGTTGGACAACTGGTCGAAAAAGATTTCTCAATTGTCATGACAGATAGAGCTTTAAAATTGTTCGATGCCCAGAAAAATTTGGTCTCAAAATCACTTCTAAGAATAAGACATTTAAGACCATAATCAGTTCTACTAAAGTACAAAGTCTAAAAACTATTGTCAACCACAAGTATAGTTGGTTGTGGCATTTTAGGTTTGGACATTTGAACTTTCGATCACTCAATCAGCTGATTACTCAAGATATGGTAACTGGTATCCCAAGTATTGAGATGCCCGACAAACTCTGTGAATGTTGTTTAATCGGAAATAAATCTTGAAATTTCTTTGTTTCGACTACGCCAATGAGATCATCCTGCATACTCGAAGTGGTACATTCAAATTTATGTGGTCCATTTGAAGAACATACCATTGGTGGAAACATATATTTTTTCGTTTGTCGATGAGTTTAGTCGAAAACTCTATATTTATGTGATCAAAAGAAAGGACGGACTATTTGAAATCTTTAAGAGATTTAATATACTTGTCGAAAACAAGGGTGAGAAGAAGATCAAAGTTCTACGAACAGATGGAGGTGGCGAATACACATCCAAGATGTTTGAAGATTTCTAAGTAGAACATGGTGTCGATCATTAGGTATCTACTCCTTATACGCCTAAATATAATGGAATTGCATAAAGAAGAAATAGGACCATATTGGATATGGCGAGATGCATGCTAAAGAATAAGAATTTTCCAAAATCCTTATGGGGAGAAGCTGTTTCAACTGCATTTTATATTCTAAACAGGTGCCCTACCAAGAAATTGAAGAATAAGGTTCCTGAAGAAGTGTGGAGTGGCAAGAAACCATTAGTGAGTCATCTAAAGGTGTTTAGATCTATGTGTTACAAGCTTGTTCTTGATGCATGAAGAAGGAAGCTTGTTGACAAGAGTGGACCTATGATTCTGGTAGGATATCATAAAACGGGTGCATACAAGTTGTTCAATACAATTAATGAAAAGATTATGTTGAGTTGAGATTTTGTGATAGATGAAAATTTTACCTGGGATTAGAATTCTAATGATGCAATTAACAAGCCATTGATGAGCTATGGTTTCGAAGAAAAAATTGATGAAGTCGAATTCGAAGAAATTGAAAATATTCTAGTTGAAGTCGAAGAAGTTGTTGAAGTTCTCGATACTGTCGAAGTTGAAGAGGGTGTGGCTATCATAAGCCAAAGACCTCAAATAAATAAAGTTCTTCGAGCAAGACTTCACGATTATGAAGTGGTTGGTGATGATGAAGCCACACAAGATGGAGAACTAGTTTATTTTTCTTTACTTGTAGGCATTGAACCAATCAACTATAGTTAGGCTTTAAAGATTAAACAGTAGCAGTCTGCTATGGTTGAAGAGTTACAAGCAATCGAAAGAAATAACACATGAGAGTTAGTCGAATTGCCAAAACACAGAAAAGCTATCAAAGTGAAATGGGTGTTCAAGTTGAAAAACAATGTTGATGGTGTTGTACCCCAATTTTTGCCCCTAAGATCCCTTCATCATACCATATTGATTCAATCACAACAAGATCACCTTAGGGTTTTTGGTTTTCCTCCCTATGTCTAGTTTTTCTCTTTGAGGAATCACTAAATAGATTGACTTGTTTTTCTTTTGTGATCATGCATATTTTGTTTTATCTTTCCTTTTAATTAATAAAATGAAATGTTGGTTTGTCTTACTTGTTAATAATGCAGGTAAAGGCAATATGGCTTAGCAAGTTGATCCATGGGTTCATGAGTTTATTTCCATGCCCCAGTCAATGAAGCTTGAGAAATTCAAACCTCGCCATTGAAGTTGTTTTAGAGGAAATGGCATGGCAAGGTTTATTTTATTTCAACACATTTCAAAGTTATCAAGATTAGTTCAAAAGTATAAGGGGTTGATTGAGGAAGTTGTCATGGTTGGACAAGGCTTTGTTCCCATTGGTCACAAGTGCATATTTCTCTCAATTATCAATATATGCAAGTAGATTTGGTTGCTGTGAGTCCTCATTATCATTCTCAACAACTTATATTTACAAAACAAAAGTTTTGGTACAAGAAGGTTGTTCAAAATTGTCAAAGTTCCTCAAAGCATTTTCTTGATCTAGGAGCTAAGGTTTTAAACTTCAAAGAAGTATATCTTGCTCATATTTTGGTAATTTTGAGTGATTCCAGAGACATACTTCTCTTAAAAGGGTTATTAATTAATCACTTCAAAAGTTTCAAGGAGTTTTCATGTGGAAGAAACTTGACGGTGAAGAAAGATTACAAGTCCTCTAGATGAACCCCCAATTTCTCATGTGTGAATTCAAATGATCATAATTTGGTAAATTTTTATCATATTGAGCCCACTATTTTTCCATCATGATCTTGAGGATGTGAAATATATTCCTTCTTTTATATGCAAAGTGAGAAAATGGATTGAAGATACCCTAAGGATACAAAAGATTATAGGTCATTCCATGATTTTTTTTCCAATTTCAACAATTCATAACTCTCTCAATTTTTTTGATATTTTGAATGGTTCAAGTTTCAAAATGTCATTCAAGAGGTCTATTTCATGACATATTTTTTGGTAAAGAGAAAATTCCAAGTGGAAGGCCATGTTTGGATGCAAAACATTATAGGTCACTTTTAAAGAAAAATTTGAAATATTTCTAAGTATGGAAAGTCAACATTTTTTCCAACTTTGACTCAGTGCAAATTCCAGCTCAAGCATCCATTTGATTTCATTCTTTGTCCATTGCAAAGCTTGTAACCTCATCTTTCTAAAGCATCAAGAATCATGCCCTAAGACCCTTTGAGCTGAGAATGCCATTGATTTGAACTTGGTAACTTGAAACAGAAGTTTCTTCAAAAGTCAGAATTTGAAATCATTGATTTAGCTTCTAAACACTTTTTTTCTGCGCGTTTTTGCTTCTAAACATGTTTAGTAAACTTCCAGAAGTGATTAGCATAGCAAAACGCACATTTTGGATGAGTTTTGATCAAATTAGAGGTCACACTTTTCTTGTTTGCAACTTCACACGATTTCCCTCCAAACTTCATCATTTCACACGCTTTGACATTCCATTTTATTCCCTATAAATAGAGGGTCATCCCTCATTCATTTCCTCAAGCTTGGATAGCCAGAATCACCCTGTCAAACTTGCTCCATAACTCAATTTTTTGTAACTTCGAAATCAGTGTTCAAGCCTTTTTTAATCCAATTTTGCTATCAATTCACCTTCCTTAATCTTCCCTGAAGCTAACCATACAATTATCTTCAAGAATCGTGCCTTATATTGCTCTATAGAAGTCCAGTTTCAGAGCTCTGCAACTCAACTTTAATAGGTAGATTTCTCCATCAATTCTTTAAAACTTTGATATCGTTGTGAAGCACTCATTACACTGGTTCTAGTCGCAACACTTACTTTTATCTAGAAACACATTTTGACCATGAAATTTCAAATCCCTTTTCAAAACTTTCCTTCCAAATTGATTGAGCTACAGTTTATATAAATTTGTCGCGAAGGTGTGGTTGTCTTCGTCTTAAAGAGACAAAGCGAATGACATAGGTCTGAGCTTCTGATTTTATAATTTAAGAGACCTGCAATTCACGTTGGCTGGAGATTGAAGATGACGAATATGTCATCTTCCAACCAATGATGGCATGCCACTTGTTTTTTTTTTTAAATCTGATTTAATTAATGATTCAGTGCTTTATTCACTAAAGTCCATAACATGCAATGCGTCAGGTCCATTTGATCTGTTTACTAACGCGCTTTGACATTGATCAGATGACCCAATTTTTTTTGGTTTGATATTTTATTTTCTAATTTTTATTTTAATTGTTTTAAATTTCAAAAAATTATAGAAAATTCATTTTTAGCCCAAAAAAATCTGAAAAAATTTATGAAAAATATTTTTGATTTTTCTCTTTCTGATTTATATTTTTTCACAAGTTTATTTTGTGTTTTGATATTTTTTTTTATAAGTTTTCACTTTATTTGAATTGTTTTAAATATTTAAAAATACTTTTATGCATTTTTAAATTCTGAAAAAATTATGGAATGATCCAATGATATGGTGACAAATATTGGTGACCTCATTTATTTTTTATTTCTGACTTTGTTATTTTTTGTCATTTTTGGTTTATTTTACTCTCTTTTTTTTTTAATTTTAGAAAATAGTTTCCGACTTTAAAAAATCACCAAAAATTTTATAAAAATATTTGAGTCCCTTTCTGTTTTTTCTATGGTTTTACTTTTTATTTATTGATTAGTTTGAACATAGTTGATATTTTTCTCTTTTATTTCTATTTTAAAATATTTCTAAAACCTTTTTTTAATGTATATATTAAATGAAATATTATTTTGTGATTATTTTCTGGATAATCTTGGGTTGAATTTTTGATTATTAACTTTATTAACATCATTGAATCCATGGTGTTGATTCTAACTCCATAAAAATGGATTAATGATTTTAATAATAGTTTGATTAAAATTTAATTCAAATATGGTTTGTATATTCTTCCCCACCCCTCTTCATCTTATCTCTTTCTTATTGCACTAAGTGTTATTGGAGCATGATCTCTATATCATGTCTCAAAACAATGGTGCATAGATTGCTATTGACCGACCTCAAAATAGGTGCGACTTCTACATAAGTCCACTTACGATTGCTTAACATAGCGCTAAATTTTGTCCTGATTCAAATAAATGATCATTCGTGGCCCAAACTTATGTTTGCAAGCCCAAGAATATTAATTTGATCTCTTTGATCTAATAACCTTGAGATTCATTGTGTGGAGGCTTTGGTTCTACCAATCCTCTAATGGATCTACAATACTTTTGGTCGACGTGGATCACTTAAACATCGTTGATCATTAAATGGTACTTTTGAGGATTCCAAATGGATGATATACTTGACAAAAAGCAAACGCAACTTGTTGTGTGGAGGCTTTGGTTCTACCAATCTTCTAATGAGTTCCAAATGCAAGTTTCAAGATGGTCATTTAACTAACCACTAATTATTAAATTGTTTTTACTTTATGATTTTATTTTTATGCTTTATGTACCATTTACTTTAAGCGTTACATTTCATGCCATTTTTATTTTTGCTCACTTGAGCATTTATGTTCTTGTATTTTTATTTTGCTCACTTGAGCTTTTCTTTTCTTTTTCAAGACACCTAATAATCAACATGAATCATAAAATGCTTTAATGATATTTGGACTATTTGGTTACTATCCTTGGCATTATGGAGTATTGAACTTCTTGGACTTAGGATTAGAGACCTTGGCCTATGTTGGAGACCTTGTGACCTTAATTGATATTTTGTCTGGAGTTCTTGGGGTTTACCCCAAGACATTAGGTTGCTTGTTTGTTTTGTGTGCAGGTTATTGTGGTTACATACTTTGTTTGTAATCTGGAATTCAGCTGTATACAGCCGTTACTCTGCCCAATTTTTGTGAAGACTTAATACACTTGAAGTTTGGTTCTCTCAAGAGGTCTAGTATCTTTGCTTGCTTGGTTTCAATCTAAATAATGGGAATTCTATCTTAACTCATAATGTCAAGTATTGACTTCTTATTGGTTAGATGGTTCTTATCCTTATCTTTTACCTTATGCTTTAGGATAGTCCCTTCTTCTCCTCCCATCTTCTTTAATTTCAAAAATATTCTTCCTCCTTTTGAAAACTCTTCTTGTTTATAAACTTGAACCACTTTCATAATAAACTTGGACTTAGATCCATGCATTTTCAAAACATTTTTCATAAATAAACTTCAATCAATTTAATAATACATTGACATTTTTTTTTGTGAGAAGACTAAAAGTCAATCAATCTCATTTCAAACCATTTTTCCACTTTGGCATTTATTTTAAAAAACTTTTCTCAAAAGATTAGACTCTTGTCAATCTGTGTAGTGATGCAAACAACTATACTTCTACAATATGTAGTGAAGTGAGATATTTTCCACTTGGGTGTTGAGCAAGGCATTATTGATTTTAAAATCCAAGCCATATCCTCCACTTTGAGATGATGCAAATTCTCCTTTCTCATGATTGTGGGTAGTAAGTATGTTTTCCACACGGACAATGACGATGATGTCTTATCTTATAAAATTAACCAACACACTTGTGTTTTAAAATTTTTAAAGATGAACTACGTGTACCATGATCTCTTGTTGCACGGAAGGTGGTACGTAGGTGTAAGTGTTTGGTTGTGGGCATGTTTTTTGGTAAAACCAGATGTGTGAATGTCATGACTGATGTCATAACATTCTGGGATACAAGGTACATTATGCAGAAAAAGAATGTCATACAGGTGCTGCTCAATATGAGTGTTTAGTTGATCATTATGCAATGATCATATTTATTGCATTCTACCAAAATCAGTAAACAGGATTCTTGTTGTCATAACCAATGTTAAGACATCCTGTACTGATCTAACATTTATGCAGATTTGTTATTTCTCAGAATTTTCAGGAATCTGGTTTATACAATCCAGATCAGATTCTCACGTGGACATTAGGTTAACTTTGCTTAACCCTAATCTGGTTGTTAAAGTCCTATGACCAAGTCTTGAGGTTAACCCTAATTAACCATATCTATTTTCGTGGAAGCCCTAACCGAAGAATAGCTGCCTATATATTCCTCATGAAGACTGTTGGTGAAGTACACTTTTGACAGAAGATCAATAAGGGACTGTATAGTTGTAACTACTGTGAGCCAATCAATTATCATTGTGATAAGTGATTTGGAGTAGGATTTGATTGTAAGGGTTGTGTATCACTCAAAGCTTTGAAGCACGAGTGTTTGTGTTACTTGATTAAAGCTTTGAAGCAAAGTCAAGTTAGGGTTGTGTATCACTCCAAGCTTTGAAGCACGAGTGGTTGTCACTTGATTAAAGCTGTGAAGCAAAATCAAGTGTGTGTTCTGAAGAGTGTCTTCATAATTTCATTAATCAATTATTTAGTATCACTGCTGTGATTGAGGGGGAGTGAGTAGGAACTCAGGTTTAAGTTGATCTTAGATTGAAGTTGCATTGGGTAGGTCTTAAGTGAAGGAGATAAACTGGTTAGTTTATTCCTGAATTAATATCTATTATAGTGAATTTCCTCCCTGGCTTGGTAGCCCCCAGAGTAGGTGTTGTTACACACTGAACTGGGTAAACAATTGACTGTGTTTTTTACTGCTTTTAAGTTTACTGTCTTGAAGAGTGTCAGATACGGTGTCATAACATTCACTGTGACATTGAGTATCTGCTGCCAGAATTTCAATTGGCATCAGAGCGGGCACCCTTTCTGTCTTACTGGGCGAGATCTAGGGATATTATTTTCTGGCACTATGGATAAAGAAGGAGGATTTGGGAACAGACCACCCATTCTGGATGGATCAAATTATGACTACTGGAAACCTCGTATGATTGCCTTCTTAAAATCACTAGACAAAAAGGCTTGGAGAGCTGCTGACAAAGGATGGAACCATCCCACCATAACTGGGAAAGATGGGACAACCAGTCTGAAACCTGAGGAAGAATGGAGCAAAGAAGAAGATGAGTTAGCCCTGGGTAACTCCAAAGCATTAAATTCCTTGTTCAATGGAATTGATAGAAACATATTCAGACTAGTACATCAATGTGAACTGGCCAAGGATGTTTGGGACACTCTCAAAACTACCCATGAGGGCACATCCAAAGTAAAAATGTCAAGGCTTCAGATACTGACTACCAAATTTGAGAACCTAAGGATGATGGAAGACGAGACCATTCATGAGTTTCACATGAACATCTTGGAAATTTCCAACACCTCAGGAGCATTGGGAGAAAAGATGTCAGAAGAAAAACTGGTGAGAAAGATTCTCAGATCCTTGCCTAAAAGATTTTCAATGAAGGTGGCTGCTATAGAGGAAGCTCAGGATATATGCAACTTGAAGGTTGAGGAACTCATTGGGTCACTTCAGACCTTTGAGATGGGGATCAGTGACAATGTTGACAAGAAAAACAAGAGCATAGCACTTGTATCCAATACTGAAGATGAAAACAAGGAGGATGAAGAAGAAAATATTTCAGAAGCTATAGCCATGCATGGAAGGCAGTTCAACAAACTCATCAAGAGAATGGACCCAAAGTCAAGGTCAAATGTCAAGAACATCCCCTCTGACATTAACAGATCTTATGACTCCAGCAAAAGACCAAAGTATGAAGAGAAGGGAAATCAAAGCAAAGGAATCCAATGCCATGGATGTGAAGGATATGGGCACATTCGAGCTGAATGTCCTACCTTTCTTAAGAAACAAAAGAAAGGAATATCTGTTACTTGGTCTGATTGTGACTCAGAAAGTAATTCTGAAGAAGAATCTGCCAAACTAGTTACTGCACTAACTGGTATTTGTAACTCTGATAGTGACTCTAGTGATGGGGAAGTAACATTTGAAGAACTGGATGACTCCTACAAGAAGTTATGTATCAGAAGTGCTGAAGTTTGTCAGCAAAATGAGAGACAAAAAAAAACTCATAGTAAAGTTGGAGGCTGAGAAGAAGGCAGGCACTGATACTATAAGTCATCTCAAAAGTGAAGTTCAAATGCTAAACTCAAAACTTGACCAAATGACCAAATCTGTCAGGATGCTGACAAATGGAACTGACAAATTAGAAGAAATCCTTCAGGTTGGACAAAATGTGGGAAACAAGTCTGGTCTAGGATTTGTGGCAGCGAAGAAATCTATTGTAGACAAGAAGAAAATCAGACCTGATAAACAAATGTCAAAGAAGATGTCACAACATAGCACTCAACATCGAGAATAGAGAAATATGAAGAAAAAGTATCAAAGATGGAGATGTCATCATTGTGGTAGGTTTGGTCACATAAAGCCATTCTGCTTCAGATTATATGGATATCCTAATCAGACCCCAGTTGTCAAACCTAAGTCTAACAAGGCACCATATACTCAACAATGGAAGAAAAAGGCTGCTGCCCTGATAGCTCACACCTCCCTTAGAGTCTCTGCAAAGGAAGACTGGTACTTTGACAGTGGATGCTCTAAACACATGACTGGAATCAAGAATCTTCTCAATAATGTTAAACCTCACACTACTAGTTATGTGAGTTTTGGAGATGGTGCTAGAGGAGAAATCAAAAGAGTTGGAAACTTGGACTGCCCTGGAGTTCCAAACCTAAATGAAGTATTGCTGGTGAAAGGCTTGACTGCTAATCTCATAAGTCTCAATCAATTATGTGATCTAGGATTCAAGGTCAACTTCACCAAGTCTGAATGTCTTGTAACTAATGAAAAATAAGAAGTTGTAATGAGAGGACTCAGATCTAAAGACAACTGCTACTTATGGGAGTCTGAGAACACTAATTATTCTTCTGTGTGCTCTATTGCCAAAGAAGAAAAAGAAGTGAAACTGTGGCACCAAAAACTTGGTCATTTACATCTAAGAGGAATGAAAAGGATTATATCCATGGAGGTAGTCAGAGGGATTCCAAGGCTGCAAAGTCATGAAGGGAGAGTCTATGGTGAATGTCAGGTTAGAAAGCAGACTAGAATGTCACATCCAAAGTCAAGACATCTGACCACCTCTAAGGTGCTAGAACTTCTACATATGGATCTGATGGGACCCATGCAGGTGGAAAGTCTTGGTGGAAAAAGATATGCCTATGTTGTTGTGGATGATTTTTCCAGATTCACCTGGATTAACTTCATTAGGGAAAAGTCTGATGTATTTGAAGTATTTAAGGAACTGCGCAAAAGAATTCAAAGAGAAAAAGAAGGATGCATTGTCAGAATCAGAAGTGATCATGGCAAGGAATTTGAAAACAGTAAGTTTGATGAGTTCTGCTCCTTAGAAGGAATTAATCATGAATTCTCTTCACCCATAACTCCTCAACAAAATGGAGTTGTGGAAAGGAAAAACAGGACTATACAGGAATCTGCCAGAGCAATGATACATGCCAAAAGACTTCCTATTCATTTTTGGGCTGAAGCTATGAATACAGCCTGTTATGTCCATAACATGGTCACCTTGAGAAAGGGAACATCATCCACCATTTATGAACTGTGGAAAGGAAGAAAGCCTACAGTGAAGTACTTCCATGTATTTGGAAGCAAGTGCTATATTCTGACATATCGTGAACAAAGGAGAAAGATGGACCCTAAAAGTGATGAAGGAATATTCCTAGGATACTCTACCAACAGCAGAGCTTATAGGGTATTCAATTCCAGGACCAAAGTTATGATGGAATCTATAAATGTCATAGTTGATGATTACCATGAGGAAACAAATGTCCCATATGATGTTGAGACATTCTTTGAGACCTCAACTCAAAAGGATGATATTCCTAAAACTACTTCATCAGAATCTGAATCAAAGGAAGCTAACAAAGACCCTTCCATTAGAATTCAGAAAGATCATCCTAAGGAACTCATCATAGGAGATCCTAACAGTGGAGTCATTACAAGATCTAGAGAAATCATTACACACTCTTGCTTTGTATCTAAGATTGAACCAAGAGTTATGGAGGCTTTAACTGATGAATACTGGATTGGAGCAATGCAAGATGAATTGAACCAATTCAAGTAACATGAAGTATGGGAGTTAGTTCCTAGACCAGAAGGAACAAACATCATTGGCACAAAATGGATCTACAAGAACAAATCAGATGCTGAAGGAGTTGTCACCAGGAATAACGCAAGACTTGTTGATCAAGGATACACTCAAGTTGAAGGGGTTGATTTTGATGAGACTTTTGCTTCTGTAGCCAGACTGGAATCAATCAGACTCCTATTGGGAATTGCTTGTCTCCTTAAGTTCAAGTTATTTCAGATGGATGTAAAGAGTGCCTTCCTTAATGGGTACTTAAATGAGGAAGTTTATGTGAAACATCCTAAAGGATTTGTGGATCCAAACTGCCCTGATCATATCTACAAATTGAAGAAAGCTTTATATGGCCTGAAACAAGCTCCTAGAGCATGGTATGACAGGTTGACAAAGTTCCTCTCTAACAAAGGATACAGGAAATGAGGCTTGGATAAAACTCTTTTTGTCAAAAATGAAGGAGGAAAGATAATGGTAGCTCAAATATATGTTGATGAAATAGTGTTTGGGGGAATGTCAGATAAAATGGTTAAACATTTTGCTGACTAGATGCAAGCTGAATTTGAAATGAGCCTCATGGGAGAATTGACCTACTTTCTTGGACTGCAAGTGACACAGATGGAAGACTCAATTTTTCTGTCTCAAAGCAAGTATGCAAAGAACATTGTCAAGAAGTTTGGGATGGAGAATGCCAGTCACAAAAGGACTCCTGCACCTACTCATTTAAAGCTGTCCAAAGATTTAAGTGGGGTTAAGGTGGACCAAAGCTTGTACAGAAGCATGATAGGAAGTCTGCTATACTTAACAGCCAGCAGACCTGACATTGCTTTTGCAGTTGGAGTATGTGCAAGATACCAGGATGAACCCAAAGTAAGTCATATCAACCAAGTGAAAAGAATTCTGAAGTATGTGAGTGGAACCTACAACTATGGCTTGTTGTACTCTCATGGATGTGAACCAACTCTGACTGGTTACTGTGATGCTGATTGGGCTAGAAATGCTGATGATAGAAAGAGCACCTATGGAGGATGTTTCTTCTTAGGAAATAATCTTGTCTCTTGGTTCAGCAAGAAACAGAACTGTGTGTCTCTATCTACTGCTGAAGCTGAATACATAGCAGCTGGTAGTAGCTGTTCTCAAATGATCTGGATGAAACAGATGCTTACTGAGTATAATGTCACACAAGATGTTATGACATTGTACTGTGACAATCTGAGTACTATCAACATTTCCAAGAATCCTATTCAGCATAGCAGGACCAAGCATATTGACATTAGACATCACTTCATCAGAGATCTTGTGGAGGAGAAGACGATTAAACTGGAACATGTTGCCACTGAACTATAACTGGCTGACATTTTTACCAAGGCACTTGATGCTAATCAATTTGAAAATTTGAGGGGCAAGCTGGGTATTTGCCAACATGAAGAAATGTAGCAATTAATTTTGCTTAAAACAAGGGATGAGAGAGATATTTTAGTTAAGTCTACTCTGATTGGGCTAATCATCTGTTTCTCTATTTCCTTCCAAAATTTTAAGAAGTTGAATAGACATTCATATATCTCCCTCCTATCGCGTTTCTGCAACAATCTCCAATCTCTCAAACGAAGATTTCACTATCACTGTTACCTGTTTTTTAAAACACTCAAAATGTCTCAACTATCCATGTCATCATCCTCTTCAAAGGCGACTGCTTCTTCCGCATCCTCTGATCGAGAACCTAGGGTAATCACAAACTGCATGGATTCTGATGTTCTGGAGATAACTCCTCTCCGTGAACTGGTAGCTGACCCCACTAAGGTCAAGAAGCTGCAAACCAGACATGCAAGAAGATCACAAGCCTCTTCATCTGGTAAATCCTCTCAACCATCATCTTCTGTTCCTCCAGAAATAGCAAATAGGGAAGGTTTTGTGTATGTTCATCAAGCTATAGCTAGACTAGTCACTAGGATTCTAAATGAGAATCACTCTGTACCTGGCATTTCTGTACCTTTGAACCAAGAATCTGCTAGTCCAAATGTTGAAATGAATCCAGATGTCACTCAGAATGTTGAGACACCTGATGACAACATTAGGAAATATCCTGAAAATCGTGATGATCACCAGATCCCTACTGAGAAGGATGTTGAACCCCCGGTTATTGATGTTGATGAAGAATACTCTGACAATGACTTAATTTCCAATATCAACCCTAGCATAGCTAGAAGGATGATGAACAGAAAAGGAAAGCAGGATGCTGCCAAAAGCCTCTCCAAAGAGAAGACTGCTGATGTTGTTCATGAGAAAACCATGTCTGAGAACAAGACTGGAGCAGAAGCTGTGAAGGCTGGATTGTCAAAAGAGAAAGGGAAGGTGAAAACTAGAATACCTGTTGGTAGTCTCTCTAAACCTTTGAGACAACCAATAGCAAAGAAAAGGAAGGAGCCTGAACCCTCTGAATCTGATGAGGAATCAGAATTTGAGTTTGATGTTGAAGACACTCCTCTCAGAAAAAAAACTCTCTTCGAGCAAAATGCCTAAAGTCCCTGAAGTTGCCATTGACAACATCTCCTTTCACCATCCAGAGAATGCAAACAGGTGGAAGTATGCATTTTTGAAAAGGATTGCTTTGGAAAGAGAGCTGAACAACAGTGCCATGGAATGTAAGGAGATCATGGATCTAATCAAGACTGCTGGTCTAATAAATACTGTGGTAAAGTTTACCAACTGCTATGAAATCCTTGTCAAAGAATTCATAGTAAACTTATCTGATGGGTGTGCTGATGGAAAGTCAGTTGATTTTAAGTGTGTGTATGTGAGAGGAAGGAAGGTAAATTTCTCTCCCTCTGAAATAAACAAATTCCTAGGAAGACCTGATGATGCATGCCCTGAGCTTGAGGTTACTGACAACCAAGTGTGTCAAACCATCACTGCAAATCAAGTCCAGAGCTGGCCCTTAAAAGGGAAGCTGAATGCAAGCAAGCTGAGCATGAAATTTGCCATTCTGCACAAAATTGGTGCAGCTAACTGGGTTCCCACCAACCATAAATCAACCATCTCCACAGGCTTGGGAAGATTTATTTATGTTGTTGGAACCAGGACAAACTTTGACTATGGCAAGTATATCTTTGATCAAACATTGAAACATGCTGGAAGCTGTGCTATTAACGGCCCTATTGCCTTTCCCTCTCTCCTGTGTGGTATAGTCCTTGCTCAGTATCCTGACATTCTAGTTGAAAAAGATACTGTATGCAAAAGAGCCCCTGCTCTTGGTTTGCACTATAAGCTATTTCAGGGAACACATGTTCCTGACATTGTCATGACATCTACTGAGACATCAACTATCAAATCTCATTCCAAGAAAACTGATGTTATAGTTGTGCTGAAGGAAACCTACAAAGAGCTTGATACAAGGAAAAGGACTCTTGAGGACCTGATTGCTAGACTAGAACAGGAGGAGATTGAAGGACAAAGAAGGGAAGAGGATGCTGATGAAGACCAGCTTAATGCTGAAGATAGTGCCTCCTCTGAAGATGACAGTGCTTGAAGATCAGTGTAGTTGACAAGTTTGCTGCTGGTACCTATTGATGCAAATGACTTTTGATTTTTTCTCTCTGTGTTTTTATTATTCCTTTTGGATGACTGTATAACTTAAAAGTACAAGTATCTTTGGCCTATTTGTGGATAAAGAGGGGGAGAAGACTTTGTGATAATTTTGGTAGAATTAGACTTGGTAGATATTATTAAAAATTCTGCTGCTTTCTAATCTCTGATTGTTTAGGGGTTTTAGCCAAAAATTTGCCAAAGGGGGAGTTTGTAAGTGTTTGGTTGTTGGCATGTTTTTTGGTAAAACCAGATGTGTGAATGTCATGACTGATGTCATAACATTCTGGGATACAAGGTACATTCTGCAGAAAAAGAATGTCATACAGATGTTGCTCAATATGAGTGTTTAGTTGATCATTATGCAATGATCATATTTATTGCATTCTACCAAAATCAGTAAACAGGATTCTTGTTGTCATAACCAATGTTAAGACATTCGGTACTGATCTAACATTTATGCAGATTTGTTATTTTTGAGAATTTTCAGGAATCTGGTTTATACAGTCTAGATCAGATTCTCACGTGGACATTAGGTTAACTTTGCTTAACCCTAATCTGGTTGTTAAAGTCATATGACCAAGTCTTGAGGTTAACCCTAATTAACCCTAGCTATTTTCGTGGAAGCCCTAACCGAAGAATAGCTGCCTATATATTCCTCATGAAGACTGTTAGTGAAGCACACTTTTGACAGAAGATCAATAAGGGACTGTATAGTTGTAACTACTGTGAGCCAATCAATTGTCATTGTGATAAGTGATTTGGAGTAGGATTTGATTGTAAGGGTTGTGTATCACTCAAAGCTTTGAAGCACGAGTGTTTGTGTTACTTGATTAAAGCTTTGAAGCAAAGTCAAGTTAGGGTTGTGTATCACTCCAAGCTTTGAAGCACGAGTGGTTGTCACTTGATTAAAGTTGTGAAGCAAAATCAAGTGTGTGTTCTGAAAAGTGTCTTCATAATTTCATTAATCAATTGTTTAGTGTCACTGCTGTGATTGAGGGGGAGTGAGTAGGAACTCAGGTTTAAGTTGAACTTAGATTGAAGTTGCATTGGGTAGGTCTTAAGTGAAAGAGATAAACTGGTTGGTTTATTCCTGAATTAATATCTCTTATAGTGAATTTCCTCCCTGGCTTGGTAGCTCCCAGAGTAGGTGTTGTTACACACTGAACTGGGTAAACAATTGACTGTGTTTTTTTACTGCTTTTAAGTTTACTGTCTTGAAGAGTGTCAGATACGGTGTCATAACATTCACTGTGACATTGAGTATCTGCTGCCAGAATTTCAATAGGCACTAAAGGTTCGCAACTGTGGCGGGTATAAAAATAATAAAAAAATATATTTCTTTCACCACCTCTACCATCTATTTTACATACAACATTTTATAGCCAAAATATACAGAGTTTTTTTCAAAGAGGTTCATGCGGAGTACCGTAGATGTTTAGGGTGCTAATACATTCCCTTTGCATAACCAACCCCCTTACCTAGAATCTTCCCCCCCTCTTTTGGGTTATTCTCTCTTTTCCCATTCCTTTGGAAACAATAAAGCGCGGTGGCGATTTTATTTTGATCTGTATAAGTCTAGTCAATCCAATGACTTAGTCTTTAACATTTCTACCGCTACAGAAAAAATGGCGACTTCACTGGGGAAAGATTGACCTCTTGCTGGTCCATACCTAAGTGGGTTGAACCTATATTTGTTTATATTTGTATATGTGCTATTATTGTTTGTGTGTTATATGTTGTATATATGTTTGTCTAGATTTTCCTGGTTTTCAGGGTGCTTGGTGATTACTTATAAGTCCTATACCCGTACTTGGGCAAACTTTAAGATAGGATGGGCGGTATAGTCATGTTAACTTTGAGGGAGTAATCCCAAAAAAGGAGGCATGAGATCCCCCACTCAGTGGAGGCCCCTTTGACTGTAGTGTCGTTTACTGAGTAATCAGGAAGACGTACTGCTTTCGACCTGGGAGCCTGCTGAAGCTGATGACCATGGAATACCTAAGCCATCTTGGCCTTTTAGGTTTAGTGCGGAAGCTATGACGGAGTAATCCGGAAATAGTTGTCACGCGATACTATGCTCGGACGAGTTTTTCTTGAGAATATAACTAATTACCAGTTAATCGGGAAGTTGGTAATATCCGAAGGAAGGATGTAGACTCTGGGAACCTCTAGAACCTTGTTCGGCAGGTGATAACTTTTAGACCATACCTTATGGGTAGTAACTTCGACCTCATGCTCGTGATGTTGAACCTGTGAACCCTATATTTGTGATCTTGTGTGTGATTGTTGCATCATGCATCCATGCACTCATAAGCATCTTTTGAAGAAATTTCATTTCAAGGGACTTAAAAAGTTGACCATTTGTGAATATCTCAGGTACCCTTTGGTTATGAATTCAGGAAAAAGAAAGACCGAAAAATATAATTTCAAAGATCCCAAGATAGATGAGTTGATCAGTCTAATTCCCGAGATTGAGTGTCTTACAGATTTTCGAAAGAATTATGGATCCATCATTCATCTCATGAAGCTTAGGATGAAGGAGGGTATTCTCTCATTCTTGGTCCAGTTCTATGATCCGATGTATCATTGCTTTACTTTCCCTGACTATCAGTTGATGCCTACACTGGAGGAGTATTCTTATCTGTTGGATTTACCTATTACCGATCGTGTTCCTTTTACTGGTTTGGAGGGTGAGAAAAACCACACAAAATTGCTGCTTTGATCCATCTAGGGAAGTCTGAGGTTGAAGCCCATATGACTACTAAAGGAGGGATTAGAGGATTACCAGCTCAATTCTTATTGGAGAAAGCTCGTTACTTTACCAGGATGAAGAGTACAATCACTTTTGAGGCCATCTTTGCTCTACTTTCTTACGGGTTGTTCTTATTTCCTAATGTGGACAAGTTTGTTGATGTTAATGCTATCAGGAACTTCATGATGGGGAACCCAGTTCCTACATTGTTGGGTGATGCTTATTACTCTATTCATCTTTGGAATTCTTATCATGGAGGGATGATTATTTGTTGCACGCCTCTGTTGTACCAGTGGTTTATTTCTCATATGCCTCAGTCTGATGCTTTCTGGGATGTCAGGAAGGAACCCCGTTGGGCACCTAAGATCATGGAACTTATTCACTCGGATATTGATTGGTATCATCGAGCTTACCAGGATATAAAGATTGTTGACAGTTGTGGTAGTTTCCCCGATGTACCTCTTCTTGGCACAAAAGGGAGGAATTAACTACAACCTTGTTCTTGCATGACAATAACTTGGTTATCCAATGAGGGATAAACCAACTAGTATTCATTTGAGTAGTTTCTTTTTGAAGGAGAGAGAAGACCATAAGGAAGCTAGGGAGCAGATTGCGGAGTCCTGGCGTCACATTCACAGGAAGAGTAGGAAAGATTTGGGACCCAGGGGGCTGTTTCTTTGGTGCCATATCTTCAGTGGGTCCAAATGAGAGCTATTCAGTTGAAGATTCTGTATTCTTGGGAAACACATATGCCTGATTTGTTTGCGAAGACCACTCCTCCATTATTGGATGATGTAGAAGAGCTACAACTTGCTTTGGTCAGGATGCAGCAGGAATAGGATGCTTGGAAGAATAAGTGTCAAACTATAGAGATTTCCTATAGAGAAGACTTGAAGGAGAAAGACGACTTGATTGATATTCTTGAGAGTCGGGTCATAGAGATGATGGAGAGGCAAGGGGATTTATTTTCTCCTAAGTCTCAGTCAGTTTCTAGTTGCTCACTTCCTGATTCAGGTGATTGGAAGGAGTTTGCCACCAGATATGCGGAAGAAAACCAGAGGTTGAAGGCTCGGATTGCCAGGTGTTGTACCCCAAAATTTTCCCTCCCATATTCTTCAAAATTTGCAAAGAGCAGGCTTCAAAATCTCTCAAGGGTTGCACAGTTCAAGGGCCTCCTAACAGTCAAAAATTAGGGTTTTGGTTCTGGCAAAGAAGTTGAAGTTTTCAAGGGTCCAAACAAGTCCCACATGCCTATAAATATTGTCAAACATCCCTATGTCAAGTTTCAAGACTTACAGCACAAAATTGCACAGTCAAAAACCCTAATTGCTCAACAGTCAACTGCAGGGGAAAAATGGTCATTTGACAGTCAAAAGTCCAAATTGTTGGTCAACACCTTATTTTGAAGCCACAAACATCATTTGATCAATTCTTGATCATGATTCTCAAGGCATGGCTCAAAAAGTCTCAAGATGCAAAAGTTGCCATATTTGGACAATTGAAAAAGTCAACTATAACTTGACCAAGGCATAACTTCCACATGGTTCATCAGAAAAATTCCATCCAAAGCTCATTTTGAAGAGAAAGACATTTCCTACAACTCCTCTTCACACTTCAAGTCCAAGAAATGCTCTCACAAAAAGTTATCAATTTCAACATTATAGGTCATTTTCAAAAGTCAACAAAAAGGGACTTTAAGTCAAAGACCATAAATTGAGATTGGTAAATCAAAATGACATGGGACCAAAGGCATTGGTTATAGGACTTCAAGACCTTTCCAAAATGGCCAAGAACATGATCAAAGCTTAAAAATTGAGCAAGATATGCCTTGTGGAAGTTGGGAAATTTTTGGGAATTTTGAAAAGTCAACTTTGCTTCAAATGCCTCAAAATTGCTAATGGGCCACATTTTCTTCCAACAATCATTATCCAAAGGCTATGCACGACCATTTGATCCAAAGGGGATTTATTTCATCATTTTTTATTAGTTATTTGAATTTTTATCACCATTAATTCATTTAATTAAATAAAATATGACAAAAATACTAAACAAATGTTTTTGAATCCTTTTATGCAGCATATGCCCTCATTATTCACTCAAGATCTCGTGCACATCAAAAAAGGAAAGATTTTGTGCAAATTGGCATGTTCTTCATGAGGAAAAGATTGAAAAAGATACCATGAGAATCAAATCTCAAAAACATCAATGCAAAGGTTAATGGACTTGAATTCTTACCCTAATTCGTTCCATATACATACTCAAACACAACCCTAATGCTGGAGACCTGAAAGATGCGCCCAAGAAGAACACACACATTGCACTTTTTTCCAAAATTCCTCAAAACTGTTTTCATAGTTCCAGCGCAATTCAGAGCAAAATAATCATTCCAATAGCTTGCCAAGGCATCAAGGCAACTTTCTGGATCAAAACCACAGCTTCTAACCTCAAGAAACGGTAGAACGAAGCCGTCCTGTTCTTGATATATTGCATACTCGTGTTTTGATTTATATGCCATATTCATACATTCTAATGCTTGTTTTACACTAATATGGACTCACTGAAACTCATGGTATCATTGAATTGAATTAACACTACTTGTATAGAAAACTGCCATGGCTATTTTTTAGGGTTTCAGGAACCATAAATTGGGGCTTTATGCTGGAGGAAAAATTGGCCAACCTAAATGGCACCATTGAAACCAGAAGCTCATGACGATTCAAAGCCATGCCTCGCGATCAATTTATGATGAACCAGGGCCTAATCGCTATTTTTATGTTCTTCATTTAGTAGGGGTTTAAAACCCCCGCTATCTATCTCATATTTGCAGGTAAAACGAAGCAACCATGAAGGAGACGCTGAGTTGTCTCAACGTGATAGGGCCATTCAAACGTTTGCGCTTATTTTTTGTTTTATATCAATAACACTTGGTCTCTCTCATATGCATCAGGTTCCACTAATATTACAAAGAGCGCGCTTGGCACAGTTGGTTGATGCGTTGTCCTTCAAGCACTGGGACCTGGGTTCGATTCCCAGGTCCCCATATTCCTCTATATTTTTTATGTTTATGTGTTCAGGTGATCACCATACTCAAGGGAGCACCATAGGCCTCAACGTTTGTGCCTGCCACGCGCCAGGGAGATTCATCTAATGGTCAGATCACGTAGTCCACCATGCACCCTCAGTCAACCATGTGCATACAAGCCAGAAAAGTCAACATGGCCAAGCTTCTATTGGGCCAAAATTGCTGCAAATCCACCTCTAAATTGGGACAACCACCCCCCATGTTTGCCTTTCTTTTCTCTATTTTTTCTTTTCTATTATTTATTTTAAATTATATTATTTGTTTCGTTTAATTCCAAATTAATTTTTTAATAATATAAAAACACAAAAAATCAGAAAATCATAAAACAATAAAAATATGTTTTGTTAATACTAATTAATATTATTTTGTAAATAAGCTTAATAATTTACTTAGTTTTAATTTTAGGTTTTAATTTTAACTTCTTTTCTTAAATAAATTAAAAAACATAAAAATTAGGGTTTCTAGCTTTTTATTCTTTTTTTCTCAATAATTAAAATTTCTTCTCATTATTATTAGTAATTAATTATCTTTGTAAATAAATTTATCATTAAATAATTAGGTTAAAACTAGGTATAACTTAAACATTTTTTTTTATAAATTAAAAATAGTTTAGAATTAGGGTTTTTAATTCCATTAATTTTCTTAATTTCATAAAGTACAAAAATACCAAAAAATAAGCTCTTTCCTTTATTTAACTTAATTAATTTATTAATTGTAATTTAATTTCTTTAAAAGGGTCCAACGCCCTCGCATTCTCGATTTTATTTCTTTTCGCATTTACTTTTAGTTCTTTTTGTGAATATAATGTATTTTCCCCAAAGCCTTGTAATAGATTAATTAGGGTATTTATTTTCCGCATTTTATTTTATTTCAAATCGGGTCTTGGATTAATTTGGCGATGTAGACCCGCGCCTTTGTAATAGCGTAGGACTTTTACCTTCTCGCATCTTTTAACTGTTAATAACTTGCATGAAAGAATGAATGCCAAAAATAAAAACAAAGCGTAGAACACCAATGCATGAACAAGACAAACATAATTGAAAATGACACACAAATCACACACCACCCCTAGGGTACGTCTCACTGTTGCCTTGCCCCTCGAAAAGTGGTCGTCGAGTAGAGGACGTTTTAGTAAGTCCTCATGTCCATGAACATGGCATGAGGGTAGCTTCTAAGGTGTCTTCCTATTGCTCTGGTGACCACACTGTCCCGAACCCTCGAATTGACCCGAACACCTCCAACGGTGGTGCTACCTACCTCTCAATGGTGGGATGGCACTACTTTAAGGACATTTACACAGACGAATTCCTTAGGGTAGGTATATGACTCGTAGATACTTGCTCTAATTCAAAACAAATCAAAAACTTCTTTTCACACCGACACTTTGCAAAAAGATTTCAAAAAAACAATTTTTCAAACACTCTTGAGGACTGATACAAGAGTCGAACTGAAATTTTCAAAGAAACTTTTTTCAAACCCACTCACCTTGAAAAGCAAACAAACATTTTTGAAAACACAAATGAGCAAGTATCTAAGAGCCCATGGATAACCATGGATAGAAAGGGTGCTAACACCTTCCCTTTCTATAAATCTACCTCCCGAACCGAGAACAATCTCTATAAGGAATTTTTCTGTGCTTTTGTCCTTTCCATTTGGAGAAAATAAAAGATAGTGGAGACTCTTGCTTCCGCGACATTTCGCGAACCAGCGTTAAACAGTCACTTCCAGATCCACCGATCACAGAACTGGTGACTCTGCTGGGGAACTTTATAAAGTGAGGTGTACCTTAGGATAGTTCATAACTGTGTTTTCAATTGTATTGACTTGTTTGCTTTAAAATTGTGGGTTGCATGGGAGTTACATAGATCCTAACCCGGATATGGGGATACCCTGTTTAGGTAGCATAAGCTGTGAGGGACCTGTCTGGCGTAGACCGACACGGGTGAAGCAGTGGCTACGTTGGTGTGGCACCTTGGTCTGTACCGATATCCCTTGTGTTGCAACGAGGAGAATATGGGTCTTCTGAGGAGTCATTAAGCACCAACAGACCTTAGAACCTTAAATGACACAACTTGGCCAATAGAACAATAGCAGTATGCTACGCCCATTGAGGCTAAACTCTCGTGATGGTTCTGGCTGCAAGAAAAGATTGCGATGCTGGAGTTATGACCGATTGAGGGTAGTCAGTGATATTGGGATCCCCTAAGAACCCGGTTACTTTTGATAGGACAGGTATGGACCAACAAACTGAAAGAGGGTAATACCTAGACCTCATGCTGGCCTAAACTTTAAGGGCTTGTCTTGTGTGACTTGTGTGCCTTACTATGTTTGCCTTTGTAAATATTTGTGGTGTGCTTTATCATAACATCATAACATCATGAGCATTGCATGCATTCTGCATAAGGACTGGCCATTTCAAAGATAAGACAGTTTCACCTTTGCTCTATTTTGTAGGATATCATGATGCCTATGCGAAGGAATACTATCCGGTTCAACTTTGTTCACCCACCTGAGTTGCTTGAAGAGTTGGTTAGCAGGATTCCAAATACCACTTCCTTCATCCAGAGGCATGGTTCTCTTCTTAGTTTAGTCACTGCAAAGCGGGATCAACAGTTGATGAGTGTCCTGACCCAGTTCTATGACCCTCTGTACCAGTGTTTCACCTTTCAAGACTTCCAGCTGGTCCCTACCCTGGAAGAGTTCTCTGATTTGCTTGGTATCCCTATCTTGGATCAGACTCCCTTCACTGGTTGGGAAAATACTCTTAGGCTTGAGGAGGTTGTTGCAGCTCTTCCCTTGACATATCAAGATGTAATGGACAATTGGGTGACTAGAAGCGGAGTTAAGGGTTTCTTGGCCAAGTTTCTGATTGGTAAAGCTAACAGTTTCTGGAATGACTTGGACTTTAGGGCATATGAAGACATCTTGGCTCTCTTAATCTATGGGCTAGTCTTGTTTCCTAATCCTGACAACTTCATCAATGTCACTGCCATAAGGATCTTCATGTCTCAGAATCCTGTGCCCACTCTCTTGGGTGATATCCTGCAACAACTTCATGCTCGTACTGCCCGAAGACGAGGAACCCTGTGGTGTTGTATCCCTTTGTTGGTGAGGTGGTTTATTTCGCACCTCCCTAAGTTCGTGCTGAAGAACCAAGAAGGAAGAGGTTGGGCTCATAGGTTAATGTCTCTCACTGATAAGGACATCATTTGGACTTTCAGAGGTTTGGATGAGATAGCTGTTATTGATCGTTGCGGAGAATACCCTAATGTTCCTTTGATTGGTACTCAAGGAGGAATCTCTTACAATCCATGTCTAGCGCTCCGTCAGTTTGGAAGGGCCAGAAGAGCAGGGCCTCATGAGATGTTGGTGCCTCACATCAGTTTTGAGTTTCAGGTGGATAGTGACGAGCTGCGCCGTAGGTTCATCAAGGCTTGGGACAAAGTTCATAAGGCTGACCCACAAGAGTTGGGGCCAAAGACTTCTCTACCCATGGAAGCCTACTACAAATGGGTTCGCATCCGTGCTCAGAAGTTAGGTATTCCATACGAGGCTGTCAGACCCGTCATTCTTGAGTATCCTGACAAAGATGGGGCTCCTCCAACTGTCCTCCCTCCTCAGATACCTACTGATTACGAGACATTAAAGAGGTCTTGGTCACAACTGCGAGAAGAACGGGATTCCTATCGGGAAAAGTTCAACGAGCAGGAATTGAAGATCCAGAAGCTGACAAAGCAGTTGGAGAACGAGCGAGCTCTGAATGACTACATCCGTACTGAGAAGAGGAGACCATGGGATCAATGAGGAGCTCTGGATGTTCTTTTACAGTTTTATTTCCCTTTTCAGTATTTCCCTCTTATGTAACGCCTAAAGGCAATCTGTTGAACAATTTAAGTTTCAAAGTTGAATCTAATGAAGTGTGTTCCTTTTTTGTTTACAAAGTTTATTCCCGATTGTCTTTGAAAACATAACTCATACGCATTCCATTCATCATGTGCATAGCAGGTATTCTTCTTTTCAGGTTGCTTACTATTCTTCGCTGTTTATTTCAGCATCATGAACCCTGACTCATCATCAACCGAGATGTCTATCAAGGCTCTTCAGGCGCATAATGCGCAATTTCAGGAGCTGATCATGGGTTTGGCTCAAGGCCAAGAAGAGCTGAAGGCTTTACTCCTGAAGAAGGAGAAGAAGAAGAAGAGAACTGTTCTTTTCAACTCGGGCCGAAGGTTTGGAAATACTCTGCAGAATGAGGAAGCTGGTTCTTCTATAGGCAAGAGCAGTCCCCAAGGGGGAAAAGGTCCTAGTCCGGTAGTCTCTGACAACGAGACTGACTTTAATGAGGAACATTATCCTCCTGCTGAAGACCGGTATAAGCAGTTGGAAGACAGACTGAATGCAATGGAGATCCAGCAAGTGCCTGGGCTGGATTTCAGAGACTTGGGCTTATCTACTGGTGTGATTATTCCTCACAAGTTTAAGGCACCATCTTTCACCAAGTATGACGGGGCGTCTTGTCCCAAGCTACACCTCAGATCCTATGTGCGGAAGATTCAACCGTACACAGTGGACAAGAATTTGTGGATCCACTTCTTCCAGGAGAGTCTTTCAGGGACTCATCTCGAATGGTTCTATCAGCTGGATGGGACCAAGGTTCGTAACTGGGAGGAGTTGGCTACTGCTTTTTACAAGCAGTATCAATATAATGCCGACCTTGCTCCTACACGTACCCAACTCCAGGGTATGTCGCTAGGATCAAGCGAAGGTTTTAAAGAGTATGCACAGAAGTGGAGGGATTTGGCTGGCAGGGTGCAGCCTCCGTTAATTGACCGCGAGCTGGTAGATATGTTCTTGGGGACCCTATCTAGGCCATTTTTCAATCATCTTATCGGTAATTCGTCCGCAGGGTTCACTGATCTTATTCTGACTGGAGAGAGAATAGAGGCTGGAATGAAGTCCGGAAAAATCCAGAAGGGTGCATCTGCAAGTTCTGAGAAGAAGCCCTTTAAGAAGGAGGCCAGTGCTGTATATGGGCCTAGGAAGCAAGAGAAACCAGAACGCCGCCAATCTGTCAACGCGGTAATGATTGCTAAACCTGCTGCCGCTCCTCGGCAAACCAATCCGCAAAGGGCTGAAAGACCCAGAAGAAAGTTTACCCGGCTGAGTATGACCCTATCGCAAATCTTGCCGCAGTTGCTATCCACCAATTTGGTGACTGTCAGAGAGGCCCCGAAGGTTGTGAACACTGCCTCCCCCAAATACAATCCAAATGCCCGCTGTGATTATCACTCCGATAGCCCGGGGCATTCCACTGACGACTGTTGGGCCTCAAGGAATAAGGTGCAAGACCTTATTGATGCAAAAGAGATACAATTTGAAGCGCCTGAGAGGCCAAATGTGGTGACTGCTCCTATGCCCCAGCATGGAGTGAATGTCGTTGATGAAGATGTGTATGCCGTTTCTGTGAATGATGTAGCTACTCCTCTGATGACTGTTAAGAGGAACCTACTGCTGGCCGGTTTATTTCCGGGTTGTAGTGAAGGTTGCCTTTTCTGTGTTGTTTCCCTTTCTGGTTGTCCTTTGCTGAAGTTGGGCATCCAAAGCCTGATGGAAAGCAAAGAGATTCTGTTCAAGAAGACTGCTGTTCAGTTTGTTCCAGTGGAAGAAGTATCTGTTGTTACCATTTTCAATAATCCGATCAAGGCTCTCCCAAGGAAGCCGGTTAAAATCATGACTGTCGCACCCATTGTGATTACTGTTCTGGGGCCTCTCCCCTATGAATCCGATAAGGCTGTCCCATGGCACTATGGGGCAGATGTGTATGTACATGGAATAAAGCAAGAGTTCAACACTGGCACCAGCATCAGCAATATCACTGGTCCAGCAAAAGTTACCCGCAGTGGCAGGCTCTTCTCGCCTGACATTGCGCCACCAGCTATTCGAAGACCTCTCACTATAACACCTACAAGTGTACCTGTTCCCAGTTCTGATCAAGTTGTTTCCCCTGCTGCCGAGTCATCTAATGCTCGGGGCAAAGGGATTGAAGATGAGCCTGCCCGGATGGAGGCACCGAAATCTGTGAATGCTGAGGCCTCCCAACAAGAGATGGAGGAAATTCTGAAGATAATCAAGAAGAGCGACTTTAATGTTGTTGAACAGCTGGGGCATACCCCCTCCAAGATCTCTATGCTCTCCTTACTGCTGTGCTCAGAGGCCCATGCTAAGGCCTTGATTTCATTTCTAAAGACGGCCCATGTGCCACAGGAGACATCTGCAGTCTAGTTTACTGATTGCGTAGCCAATTTGACAGCCGACAATGGTTTGGGTTTCTCGGATGCTGACCTTACTGCTAAGGGAAAGGACCACAATGACGCCCTGCATGTCTCTATTGAATGCAGGGGCACTACTCTTGCGCACGTGTTGGTAGACACTGGTTATTCCCTGAATGTGCTACCCAAAAAGGCCTTAGACCGGTTGGATTGTGAGGGCCTGGAGCTGAAACCTAGCAACATCATTGTCAGAGCCTTTGACGGTTCTAAGAGGATGGTCCATGGAGAGGTAGACATTCCTATTCGTGTGGGTTCTCAAGTATTCGACTCTACTTTCTATGTGATGGACATCCGTCCATCGTATTCTTGTCTACTGGGTCGACCTTGGATCCATAAAGCTGGGGCAGTGACCTCTACCCTACACCAGAAGCTCAAGTACCCCGTCAGAGGGAAGATTGTCACTGTGCAGGGAGAGGAGGAGTATATGGTGAGCCATTTGAATTCCTTCAAGTATATTGAGATGGACGGGGAGTTTATTGAAACCCCCTTTCAGCATTTTGAAGAGGTACCTCCAACATTGGCAGCAGCGGAAACAGTGGTTGAAGAGGACTTTCCATTGAAGATGGCTTCCTTGAAGGATTCCCGGGCTGTAATCAAGAAAGGTGAATGTGCTAACTGGGGCAGGCTACCTGATTTTACACCTAAAACTGACAAGTTTGGACTGGGTTTTACTGCAGAGGGTCAGAAGGCTGTGCGCAAGGCAAAGACTAGAAGACCTCCTATGCTCATTACCAACCCAGGAGTGAATGTTATTGGGGATGAAGATGAGGTGGAAGAATCAGAGTTCGATAGCTGGATCTACCCGACGACTGATGGTGGATTGACCAATTGGATTGCTAAAGATCATACTCCTGTTACTTTTGTTACGCAGTAATAAACTCCTTTGTTTTGTTATTTGTAATAAACAATGAATTAAAACTCTGGCCCGATGTCTTACCCGGGGCACCGTGGCTTCATTTGTGAGGGTATATTAATTGTCATTTCATATATCATGAATAAAGACCTTGGATGTTTTCTCGCATTTCAAATCTTATGCTCCTTTTCTTTCTTTCCTTTCTTTATATATTGCAAAACAGCTGTATTTACACACACTCACTCATACAGGTTTCAATCCACTCTGGATCTCACTGGTAACGACTCTGCTACTGCCAGTTATGACTTCGAAAATCCGATCAACTTAGCTGAAGACGAAGGTGAAGATGATTGCGAAGTGCCTGGCGAGCTTGCAAGACTGTTACTCCAGGAAGAGAGGGAAATTCGACCACATGAAGAGCCAGTGGAAACAATAAATCTGGGTACTGAGACGGACAGGAAGGAAGTTAAGATTGGTGCCAACCTAGAGCTCAGCGTGAAGCAACGGTTGACTCAGATGCTACATGATTATATGGAGATCTTTTCTTGGTCCTACGAAGACATGCCCGGGTTGGATACCGACATTGTGGTCCATCACTTGCCTACCAAGGAAGACTGCCCTCCGGTCAAGCAAAAGGTCCTTCGTATGCGTCCAGAGATGTCTGAGAAGATCAAAGCCGAGGTTATGAAACAGTTTGATGTCGGTTTCCTTGCAGTGACTTCTTACCCTCAGTGGGTTGCTAATGTGGTGCCAGTACCAAAGAAAGATGGAAAGGTCAGAATGTGTGTCGATTACAGGGATCTGAACAGGGCCAGCCCCAAAGATGACTTCCCCCTACCTCACATTGATGTCCTGGTTGACAATACGACTCAGCACAAAGTGTTCTCTTTCATGGATGGTTTCTCAGGTTATAATCAGATCAAGATGGCTCCTGAAGACATGGAAAAGACTACCTTTGTTACTCAGTGGGGAACCTTCTGCTACAAGGTCATGCCTTTTGGACTGAAAAATGCTGGGGCAACCTACCAACGTGCCATGGTTGCTTTATTTCATGACATGATCCATCATGAGATAGAAGTGTATGTTGACGACATGATTGCAAGGTCCCAAACTGAGGAAGAGCACCTTGATCATCTGCAAAAATTGTTTGACCGTCTGAAGTTGTACAAGCTAAGGTTGAACCCGAACAAGTGCACCTTCGGGGCAAGATCCGGAAAGTTGCTAGGCTTCGTTGTAAGCGATAAGGGTATTCAAGTGGACCCTGCCAAGGTTAAAGATATTCAAGAGATGCCAGTTCCTAAGACAGAGAAAGAGGTCAGAGGCTTTTTAGGACGTCTGAATTACATTGCTCGATTCATCTCGCACCTAACTGCTACCTGTGAGCCAATCTTCAAGCTGCTGAAGAAAGATCAGTTAGTACGTTGGAATGATGAGTGTCAGGCTGCTTTTGACAGAATCAAGGAGTATCTCCAAGAATCACCCATCCTTATGCCACCAGTTGAAGGGAGACCTCTGATACTATACCTGACAGTACTTGATAACTCAATGGGGTGTGTGCTGGGGCAGCATGACGAGTCTGGCCGAAAAGAGCATGCCATTTATTACCTTAACAAAAAGTTTACCGACTGTGAGACTCGATACTCACTGCTTGAGAAAACTTGTTGCGCTTTGGTATGGGCTGCTCGCCGGCTGAGACAGTATATGCTGACTCACACTACCTTGTTGATCTCAAAGATGGATCCTATAAAGTACATATTTGAAAAGCCTGCTCTGTCCGGGAGAATAGCAAGATGGCAAATGATCTTGACAGAATACGACATCCAGTACACAACCCAGAAAGCCATCAAAGGAAGTGTATTGGCAGACCACTTGGCACATCAGGCAGTAGACGACTATCAGTCAATGAACTTCGAGTTTCCATACGAGAGTATCATGATAGTGACTGATTGTGAAGTACCTGGACCGGATGAAGGACCTGAGGAAGGATCCCGATGGTCTATGCACTTTGATGGAGCCTCCAACACTTTGGGTAACGGCATCGGCGCTGTGATCATATCCCCTCAAGGCACTCATACTCCACTCACTGCCCGGCTATGTTTCAACTGCACCAATAACATGGCGGAGTATGAGGCATGCATCATGGGTCTTCAAGCTGCGATCGACCTAAGGATCAAGTATCTGAGTGTCTTCGGAGATTCCGCTCTCGTGATCAATCAGATCAAAGGAGAGTGGGATACGAAACATCCGAATCTTATTCCTTACAGAGAATGTGTGTTGACCTTGATCCCCCACTTCACAGAGATAACCTTTGAACATTTCCCAAGAGAGGAGAATCAGCTGGCGGACGCGTTAGCTACGATGTCTTCTATGTTCAAAGTCAAATGGGACAATGAGGCTCCCCAGATCATCATCTGGATACTGGACGAATCGGCATACTGTTGTGATCTCGAGACTGAATTCGTGACTGAGAAGCCTTGGTACCATGAAGTGAAGAGATACTTGGAAGCTCAGGAATACCCTGAAGGTGCATCTGTCAATGATAAGAAGTTTCTGAGAAGGTTCGCAGCGAAATTCTTCCTTAGCAAAGGCATTCTGTATAAGCGAAACCATGATTTGACCTTATTGCGTTGTGTGGATAAGACTGAAGCAGAAAGGATCATGGAAGAGCTACATGAAGGGGACACACTATGGCAAAGAAGATCCTTCGGGCAGGGTATTTCTGGTCCACAATGGAAGCCGACTGCTACCAACATTCTCGGACATGTCACAAATGCCAGATTTATGCGGACAAGGTGCATGTTCCTCCAGTTCCTCTGAATGTCCTGACTGCACCTTGGCCTTTTGCAATGTGGGGCATAGATATGATCGGCGAGATTAAACCTACATCATCCAATGGGCATCGCTTCATCCTGGTAGCGATTGATTACTTCACGAAGTGGGTTGAAGCAGCTTCCTACGCTACGGTAACCAAGACTGTTGTGGCACGGTTCATTCGGCACAACCTGATCTGTCGATACGGCGTCCCAGAAAGAATCATTACAGACAACGGTACTAACCTCAATAACAAGATGATCACTGAGCTCTGCGAGCTGTTTAAGATACAGCACCACAACTCTTCTCCTTATCGACCGAAGATGAATGGGGCTGTAGAAGCAGTAAATAAAAATATCAAGAAAATCGTGCAGAAGATGACAATGACTTATAAAGATTGGCACGAGATGTTACCGTTCGTTCTACATGGGTACCGTACCTCAGCCAGGACATCAACCGGGGCAACTCCTTTCTCCTTGGTCTACGGTATGGAGGCAGTCTTACCGATCGAAGTACAAATACCCTCTCTCCGGATAATGAAGGATGCAGACCTGAGTGAAGATGATTGGATCCAGACACGACTTGATCAGCTAAATATGATTGACGAAAAGAGACTTGCTGCTATTTGTCATGGTCAGACGTATCAGAAACGGATGATCAGGGCATTTAACAAAAAAGTCAGACCACAAGAATATCAAGTTGGGGATCTGGTAATCAAGCGCATCATTCTTCCTCAGAGTGATCCAAGGGGAAAATGGGCCCCTACGTACGAAGGGCCATTTATGGTTAAACATGTGTTCTCAAGAGGAGCCATGATTCTAACCAACATGGATGGTGACGACCTTCCTCACCCCTCCAATGCAGACATAGTAAAAAGATACTACGCATAAAAAAAGACCCGCTAGGTTGACATACCTAGGCAAAAATTAGGGCTTCCCGGCGAACCAAAAGGGTTCGGGCAAAATGAAGGGATGAAATGAAAAAATTTGTACACCCGGCAAGTCGAAAACCTGAAAAGGCGGCTTGGGAAAAAATGGGTATCCCGGTGGACTGAAAACCCGAAAGGGCAGTTCAGGCAAAAGTTAGGGATAAAGCGTAATACTATGTCTCATTGGATCACTTTGCATCCAGAATCTAGTATCAACTGTCAAGTTCAAAAGGCGTCGATCAATCAGCTTCATCTTCAGCTAGGTCATCAAGTGATGAGACGCTCGAAGATATAAAGGCGATAGCAGAGTTGGAACCCAGTGGGATCATTCATTTCACACAACTGTTTTGTTTCCCTTTTGTACAAATTGTAAACTCTTTTGTTCGGCGGCGTTCTCTTACTAGGACGTCAGCCTCTTGTACATAAACGCCTATTTACAGGCAAATTCAAAAATCAATACAAATACACTTTTCAGACAAATTGCCCATTATTTTTCCTTTTTCTGTTTTGTTTTGCGAAGAACGTCCAAGGTTCAATTTGTGATATATGCATTTGACAATAATTGCTAACTCATAAATATTTGCATACGAAACAAAGGATTAATTACAGGTAACATTAGAAACAGGGGCAATAATGAATGGTCTAAGCGATCTAATTGTTCTGTCCATCAAGGTACCAAGGTAGGTTCAGCTAAAGAACGTAACCAGTATATCTTAATTCCCCAGAGAGTGAGCCAACAAGTCAAAACACTCTCCCCAAGTAAGGCTATACAGTCAGCCTTAAGGAAGTTGGGTATCCTCCAGCAGATCTCAACATTCCCCAGCACATCATGCAGACATTCATAACAAGCATCCCCGGAAGTCTTGACCTAAAGATTGTTCCCCGGCGGTATATCAAACATTCAATGGAGTCACTTCCCCGATACAGTTCAAAATTTCCCCAGGAGAGTCCAATCCAGTTTCCCCAGGAAAGTTGGAATCCATCTCCCCAAGCAGTAAGCTCATCCCCAGTAGATTCTGGAAGCTTATCTCTCGCAGAGCACGAACGCATCCCTCGGCTGTATTCAAAGGTTATTTCCCCACCAGGATATAACTGGGTTATCCTCAGCCAAAAGCCATGGAAAGATCGCCGTCGACGAAGTCTTCCTATCCCCAGCGAAGTCTATTAACACTTCCAACATAACAGCGGTATCCCCAGCGGAGTTATCATCAATATCCTAGCAAAGTACCTCTCTCCCCACAGAGTATTGTTCCCCAGCAAGATCGCTAGAGTACTTTTTTCCCCGCAGAGTAATCCATTCGCCAAGTTTATCCCCCAACAGAGTTATCTTCTCCTACCGGTATTCTTGCAACCATCACTCTCCAGTGGAAACAGGAGCTCTACATCATCCCAGGAGTTAACTTCCCGGCACCCGTCAAGGATTTACCTTCCTGGACGAAAACATACATTCATAAACATCGCACTTCCATACATTATAGCATGCATATACGCATCATATCTTATAAATCTCATTTATGTTGAGAACATCATTGCTCGATCTATATCATGCATTGCATATGACTGACCTTTACCTTTCAGGAAAGATCTAGTTAAGTTCTCAGCTATATTTCAAGACTCTAGTCTGGTTCAGTTAAATCGACCCTAAGATTTTTCTGATTCTTATCCAGTCAAAGGCCTTCTCTGGTTCAGTCAGATCGACCCTAAGATCTCCCTGATTCTTATCCAGTTGAAGATATTCCAAGACCTTGTCTGGTTCAGTTAAATCGACCCTAAGATTTTTCTGATTCTTACCCAGTCAAAGGCCTTCTCTGGTTCAGTCAGATCGACCCTAAGATCTCCCTGATTCTTATCCAGTTGAAGATATTCCAAGACCTTGTCCGGTTCAGTTAAATCAACTCTAATATTTTCCTGATTCTTATCCAGTCAAAGGCCTTCTCTGGTTCAGTCAGATCGACCCTAAGATCTCCCTGATTCTTATCCAGTTGAAGATTCCAAGACCTTGTCCAGTTCAGTTAAATCGACTCTAAGATTTTCCTGATTCTTATCCAGTCAAAGGCCTTCTCTGGTTCAGTCAGATCGACCCTAAGATCTCCCTGATTCTTATCCCGGTAGAAGACGCCCAAGATTCTATCAGCGTTACTGTTGAGGTTGAAGTCGCCTAAGATTCTCTCAGCGTAACTGTTGAGGTTGAAGTCGCCTAAGATTCTCTCAGCGTTACTGTTGAGGTAGTAATCGCCCCAGATTCTATCATCATTACTGTTGAGGTAGTAATCGCCCAAGATTCTCTCATCGTTACTATTGAGGTAGTAATCGCCCCAGATTCTCTCATCGTTACTGTTGAGGTAGTAATCGCCCCAAGATTCTCTCAGCGTTCCTGTCGAGGTAGTAATCGCCCAAGGTTCTCTCAGCGCTCCTGTTAACGTAGTAATCGTCCCTAGATTCTCTCAGCGTTCCTGTTGAGGTAGTAATCATCCAAGATTCTCTCAGCGTTCCTGTTGAGGTAGTGATCGCCCAAGGTTCTCTCACCGTCCCGTTGAGGTAGTAACCATCCCTGGTTCATTCATAACCTTTTGAAGCTCCAGACCTAATTCCTGTAACCAGTCAGGGCACATCTACATAAGAGCTTGAAGACCAACTCCTGTAATAGGTCAGGTAATCATTTTCTTTTTCAGGTACGCAAGTTCTCGCTAAGGAAACTCTTACGCGATCGACATCCAGATGGCATCTATAAGCCCATCCACCTATCCATCACCTCTCAGCATGGCATCTATAAGCCCATCATCCTATCCATCAATCTCCAAATGGCATCTATAATCCCATTCCTACCATCACACTGCCAACATGTGAGCGCAAATTTCTGGGCACTCTAGTGTTCAATCATCTTCCACCTTCGGATTACGAAAGGCACGTCAGCCAATCTACATCCTCAGGTCTAAGAAGATTGAACAGGGGAAACTGTTGTACCCCAAAATTTTCCCTCCCATATTCTTCAAGATTTGCAAAGAGCAGGCTTCAAAATCTCTCAAGGGTTGCATAGTTCAAGGGCCTCCTAACAGTCAAAAATTAGGGTTTTGGTTCTGGCAAAGAAGTTGAAGTTTTCAAGGGTCCAAACAAGTCCCACATGCCTATAAATATTGTCAAACATCCCTAAGTTTCAAGACTTACAACACAAAATTGCACAGTCAAAAACCCTAATTGCTCAATAGTCAACTGCAGGGGCAAAATGGTCATTTGACAGTCAAAAGTCCAAATTGTTGGTCAACACCTTACTTTGAAGCCACAAACATCATTTGATCAATTCTTGATCATGATTCTCAAGGCATGGCTCAAAAAGTCTCAAGATGCAAAAGTTGCCATATTTGGACAATTGAAAAAGTCAACTGTAACTTGACCAAGGCATAACTTCCACATGGTTCATCAGAAAAATTCCATCCAAAGCTCATTTTGAAGAGAAAGACATTTCCTACAACTCCTCTTCACACTTCAAGTCCAAGAAATGCTCTCACAAAAAGTTATCAATTTCAACATTATAGGTCATTTTCAAAAGTCAACAAAAAGGGACTTTAAGTCAAAGACCATAACTTGAGATTGGTAAATCAAAATGACATGGGACCCAAAGCATTGGTTAGAGGACTTCAAGACCTTTCCAAAATGTCCAAGAACATGATCAAAGCTTAAAAATTGAGCAAGATATGCCTTGTGGAAGTTGGGAAATTTTTGGGAATTTTGAAAAGTCAACTTTGCTTCAAATGCCTCAAAATTGCTAATGGGCCACATTTTCTTCCAAGAATCATTATCCAAAGGCTATGCACGACCATTTGACCCAAAGGGGATTTATTTCATCATTTTTTATTATTTATTTGAATTTTTATCACCATTAATTAATTTAATTAAATAAAATATGACAAAAATACTAAACAAATGTTTTTGAATCCTTTTATGCAGCATATGCCCTCATTATTCACTCAAGATCTCGTGCACATCAAAAAAGGAAAGATTTTGTGCAAATTGGCATGTTCTTCATGAGGAAAAGATTGAAAAAGATACCATGAGAATCAAATCTCAAAAACATCAATGCAAAGGTTAATGGACTTGAATTCTTACCCTAATTCGTTCCATATACATACTCAAACACAACCCTAATGCTGGAGACCTGAAAGCTGCGCCCAAGAAGAACACACACATTGCACTTTTTTCCAAAATTCCTCAAAACTGTTTTCATAGTTCCAGCGCAATTCAGAGCAAAATAATCATTCCAATAGCTTGCCAAGGCATCAAGGCAACTTTCTGGATCAAAACCACAACTTCTAACCTCAAGAAACGGTAGAACGAAGCCGTCCTGTTCTTGATATATTGCATACTCGTGTTTTGATTTATATGCCATATTCATACATTCTAATGCTTGTTTTACACTAATATGGACTCACTAAAACTCATGGTATCATTGAATTGAATTAACATTGCTTGTATAGAAAACTGCCATGGCTATTTTTTAGGGTTTCAGGAACCATAAATTGGGGCTTTATGCTGGAGGAAAAATTGGCCAACCTAAATGGCACCATTGAAACCAGAAGCTCATGACGATTCAAAGCCATGCCTCGCGATCAATTTATGATGAACCAGGGCCTAATCGCTATTTTTATGTTCTTCATTTAGTGGGGGTTTAAAACCCCCGCTATCTATCTCATATTTGCAGGTAAAACGAAGCAACCATGAAGGAGACGTTGAGTTGTCTCAACGTGATAGGGCCATTCAAACGTTCGCACTTAATTTTTGTTTTATATCAATAGCACTCGTTCTCTCTCATATGCATCAGGTTCCACTAATATTACAAAGAGCGCGCTTGGCACAGTTGGTTGATGCGTTGTCCTTCAAGCACTGGGACCTGGGTTCGATTCCCAGGTCCCCATATTCCTCTATATTTTTTATGTTTATGTGTTCAGGTGATCACCATACTCAAGGGAGCACCATAGGCCTCAACGTTTGTGCCTGCCACGCGCCAGGGAGATTCATCTAATGGTCAGATCACGTAGTCCACCATGCACCCTCAGTCAACCATGTGCATACAAGCCAGAAAAGTCAACGTGGCCAAGCTTCTATTGGGCCAAAATTGCTGCAAATCCACCTCTAAATTGGGACAACCACCCCCCATGTTTGCCTTTCTTTTCTCTATTTTTTCTTTTCTATTATTTATTTTAAATTATATTATTTGTTTTGTTTAATTCCAAATTAATTTTTTAATAATATAAAAACACACAAAAAATCAGAAAATCATAAAACAATAAAAATATGTTTTGTTAATACTAATTAATATTATTTTGTAAATAAGCTTAATAATTTACTTAGTTTTAATTTTAGGTTTTAATTTTAACTTCTTTTCTTAAATAAATTAAAAAACATAAAAATTAGGGTTTCTAGCTTTTTATTCTTTTTTTCTCAATAATTAAAATTTCTTCTCATTATTATTAGTAATTAATTATCTTTGTAAATAAATTTATCATTAAATAATTAGGTTAAAACTAGGTATAATTTAAACATTTTTTTTATAAATTAAAAATAGTTTAGAATTAGGGTTTTTAATTCCATTAATTTTCTTAATTTCATAAAGTACAAAAATACCAAAAAATAAGCTCTTTCCTTTATTTAACTTAATTAATTTATTAGTTGTAATTTAATTTCTTTAAAAGGGTCCAACGACCTCGCATTCTCGATTTTATTTCTTTTCGCATTTACTTTTAGTTCTTTTTGTGAATATAATGTATTTGCCCCAAAGCCTTGTAATAGATTAATTAGGGTATTTATTTTCCGCATTTTATTTTATTTCAAATCGGGTCTTGGATTAATTTGGCGATATAGACCCGCGCCTTTGTAATAGCGTAGGACTTTTACCTTCTCGCATCTTTTAACTGTTAATAACTTGCATGAAAGAATGAATGCCAAAAATAAAAACAAAGCGTAGAACACCAATGCATGAACAAGACAAACATAATTGAAAATGACACACAAATCACACACCACCCCTAGGGTACGTCTCACTGTTGCCTTGCCCCTCGAAAAGTGGTCGTCGAGTAGAGGACGTTTTAGTAAGTCCTCATGTCCATGAACATGGCATGAGGGTAGCTTCTAAGGTGTCTTCCTATTGCTCTGGTGACCACACTGTCCCGAACCCTCGAATTGACCCGAACACCTCCAACGGTGGTGCTACCTACCTCTCAATGGTGGGATGGCACTACTTTAAGGACATTTACACAGACGAATTCCTTAGGGTAGGTAGATAACTCGTAGATACTTGCTCTAATTCAAAACAAATCAAAAACTTCTTTTCACACCGACATTTTGCAAAAAGATTTCAAAAAAACAATTTTTCAAACACTCTTGAGGACTGATACAAGAGTCGAACTGAAATTTTCAAAGAAACTTTTTCAAACCCACTCACCTTGAAAAGCAAACAAACATTTTTGAAAACACAAATGAGCAAGTATCTAAGAGCCCATGGATAACCATGGATAGAAAGGGTGCTAACACCTTCCCTTTCTATAAATCTACCTCCCGAACCGAGAGCAATCTCTATAAGGAATTTTTCTGTGCTTTTGTCCTTTCCATTTGGAGAAAATAAAAGACGGTGGCGACTCTTGCTTCCGCGACATTTCGCGAACCAGCGTTAAACAGTCAGTTCCAGATCCACCGATCACACCAGGCTTACAGGGAAGTGCCAGCGTATAGAGTGATCTCTATCAGCTTTGCTTCTTAGGGTTTTAGACTTTAATTTCATCTTGTACTTAGGATCATTGAAACTTGTAATCCATTTTGAAGTTATTATAATAAAATTTTCCAGTATTTCAAATGTGTTATTACTTTGATATTTGCAATGTGTCTATAAATATTTAAGTCCCTTGAAATATTAAATCATGTGCATTGCACATCATGCATCATATTGCACATGTTTCTTGCATTTCTTGGAATATCCAAGTATCTTACCAAGCTTCTTTACTTCGTTTAGCAAGCTGTCTCACCACTACAACACTCGAGCTAATTTCAGAAGGAAGATGGACAACTTAGAACAAGAGAATCACGACCTGCGTGAGGAGGTTTCTGCTTTGAAGGTCGGCATGGCCAATCTTACTGCTCTGATGGAATCTCTGGTGGATGCTCAGAATCAACCACCGAGTGTTCAACCTCAACCAACAAGGGTTACTACTGAAGCTCCGGTTGTTCCAGTGGATGCTACTCCAACTGTTGTTCAGAATGGCATGCCTCAAAGTTATCCATGGGGAATGCCAGAAAACTTTGCACCTGAAGGTTTCAATATTGGTCCTCAAGAAGCTCCAGTTGTTCAGACTATTGTTACTCCTGCACCTCTAGTGGTGCATGCTGCTCCTGCTGCACCTCCTTCGGTGAATATGCATCCAATTGTTAATGATGATATGTGTTGTCCTTTTCTTCCACCAAGTGAAGACTTGGGTCTTTATGATAGAATGAATGATTTTCAAGAGAAGTTTAACAAGATGCAGAAAGAGATGAAGGCCCTCAGGGGAAATGAATTGTTCGGGCAGAATGTGAATGATTTATGCTCGGTCCCAAATGTCAAGATACCTGCAAAGTTTAAAGTCCCGGAGTTTGAGAAGTACAAGGGTAACACTTGTCCTCGTGCTCATCTTGTGATGTATGTAAGAAGAATGTCTACCCATACTAATGATCAGCGTCTGCTGATTCACTTTTTTCAGGATAGTTTGACTAGTGTTGTGCTGAAGTGGTATATGAGTTTGGATAGTGCCAATGTCCATACTTTCAATGACTTGGGAGAAGCATTTATCAGACAATACAAATATAATATGGACATGGAGCATGACCATGATCAACTCAGGGCCATGGCCCAGAAGGACATGGAATCATTCAAAGAATATGCACAGAGATGGCATGAAGTAGCCACCCAAGTGATTCCTCCCATGGAAGAGAAGGAGATGACTAAGATTTTCTTGAAGACTCTGGGTTCTTTCTACTATGAGAGGATGGTAGTGAGTGTGCCAAGTGACTTTACTGAAATGGTAGGCATGGGTATTCGCTTAGAAGAGGCTGTAAGAGAGGGTCGTCTAACAAAGGGTGAAAGTTCTGGAAATACGAAGAAGCCATCCTATGGGTTTTCCAAAAAGAAGGAAAGAGATGCAAACGCTGTTATGCAAGAAAGGAGAGTTAATCCTCCTAGAAGAAATTATCAGCGTTATCAGCAAGTCGCCTCAGTTGCTCCAGTTGTTGGTGTAGCTCCAACCACCGTTGCTTATCAGAGACCATCCCAACAGGGGAATCAAGGGTATAATCAGAGAAGGGAGAGTTATCATCATATCTCTATGAGCTATATAAAATTATTGTCGGTGTTAATTCAAAAGAAGTTGGTTCAGACCCGACCACCTCCCGATGTACCATCATCGTTGCCTTGGTATTACAAGGCAGACCAAACATGTGCCTTTCATCAGGGAGCACCAGGGAATAATGTTGAGAACTGCTATCCTTTGAAGACTGAGGTACAAAAATTGGTGAAGTATGGTATTCTATCTTTCAAGGATGTTGGCCCTAATGTGAAAGATAGTCCTCTGCCCAAGCATGGAAGAGCAAATGCTGTGAATATGGTGGCCGGTTGTCCACGCGACTTCTGGAATTTTGATATTAATTTGGTTAGAGGAGATTTGGTGAAAATGCATGCAGACCTCTATGAATTTAGCTACTATATGCATGACCATGCCGATTATGCTATTTGAAGTACGGATATATAGGGTTGTAACAAGATAAAGGTTGATTTGTAGGAGATGATGGATGAGGGCCTCATCCACATAATCAGGCCTAAGGAAGAGTATGAAGAGGAAGTAAACATGGTTTCTGGATGTCCTGGAGAGTACAAAATTTTATATGTGGAATATATGAATGAGGATCTTGTGCAATTGCATGCTACTTTCTGCCACATGGTTAGTTAGGTAGAACATCAGTATGGATCTTGCCAAATTTGCTACCGAGACTCCCGAGGATGTTTAATTGTTGGGAATAGTATTCAGTTGTTGTTAAAAAATGGAACTATAAAGTTTATAGGTCAAAGGTATGATTACCATGAAGTTGATATGATTGAGGTCTGTTTGGCTGAAGGAGAGTCGGATTATGAGTATGCCTCGGCAGATGAGTATTTCTCCTCAGATGAAGTTTTGTTTTTCAGAGATGACTCTATAATGATTGATTATGTTGAAGAGGGAGTAAATGTCATTGTGCCTTGATTCGGTGCGCCTACCCATTTTGAAGTCGAATATCATAGAAAGCCAGCTATTACTCCATTGGTAATCAGTTTGTCGGGTCCTATCCCCTACAAGTCAGATAAGGTTGTACACTACAAATATAATGCTAATTTTAGAAGATGGTGTAGAAGTTCCCATCCAGCCAATGCCTAATGTCGGAAATATTGTTGAGACTAACAGAGTGACCCATAGCGGTCGTGTATTTGCACCAGTTGTCCGTGGAGATGTTAGTACTTGAAAGAAAATTGTTGAAAATGTTGAACCCAGGAAGGCTACGGGTGAATCTAGTGAGGCTATGCTAGAAAAGGATATGGATGATATTTTGAAGGTAATTAAGATGAGCGACTACAGAATTATAGATCGGCTACTGTAGACTCCTTAAAAAATATCTATCTTGGCTTTACTGATGAACTCCTCTGCTCACAGAGAATCTTTGATGAGGGTATTGGACCAAGCTTTCATTGAAAGTGACATGCCTGTAGACCAATTCAGCAGTGTAGTGGGGGAATATTACATCATGTCATAACCTGAGTTTCTGCAACGATGAATTGCCAGATGAAGGAAGGAATCACAACCTGGCCCTCCACATCTCTATGAATTGCAAGAATGATTCATTATCCAATGTGCTTATTGATAATGGATCCGCATTGACTGTTATACCGAGGAGCGCCATTATGAAGTTGAAATACCAAGGAACACCCATGCGCCCAAGTGGCATTATTGTGAAAGCGTTTGACAGATCAAGCAAATCTATTATTGGTGAAGTGGACTTGCCTATTCATATAGGCCCACATTTGTTTCAGATTACTTTCCAGGTCATGGATATTGTACCCGCTTATAGTTGCTTGCTGAGACGGCCCTGGGTACATAAGGCAGGGGCTGTCACTTCGACTTTACACCAAAAACTGAAGTTTGTACATGAAGGAAAAGTGGTAATTATAAATGGAGAACAAACATTGTTGATATCTTATTTGTCCTCTTTCAGCATTGTGGAGGCGGATGAAGCTGTGATCGGGACTTTATGAGTCTATCGGGATACTAACTGCAATTATACAGTTTAGTCTTTCTAGTTTTAAATGATTATCGAACCCACAGAGACTGAGGATCAATCGCATACGATCAAATGTTGCAAATGTCTAACTAAGCGATGAATATTTGGTTTTAGGGGAAAACGACTTTAAGTATAAACAATAGTAATAATTATACCGGTATGTGATAGTCGGACTTCGGGAACTCGGTGAATCACTTCGCATATAAAGTATTTCGGTAAAAACGAATTGTTTAAAAACCTGAGACATACACTCTCGTGTTCGTGAAATAAGTTATGCTACTAAACCTAGTGGATGCACTTTAAATTTAATAACACTTTTTGAAAACGACTTGAGTTTAATTAATTTGTTAAAACACTCTCGTGTATTTAAAAATTAATGTTTCGTTACCACTATCTGGGTCGAACCCCAGCTCTCGCATGCAGGTTCTTGCCTTAATTAATTTCCCACTCTCGTGGCAAAATCGTGTTAAATATCATTTAACTCTCGTGACAAGGGTAGTTAAATTGAATATGGAAATCGGAAACCAGAAATTATTTATAAAAGTTTTTAGCCAAGTTATCACCAAATTCCTTCGGTGCTTAGGAGTCACATACTGGTACAAATGAAATTAGCAAGACATGATGTATTTAGCAAACATGCAACGTAAAATATAGTTCATAAAAATAATTGACATAGCATATAAACAATAAAGATCGAATTGCATAAAAAAAACCTGTAATTATATTGCCGTGGTAATCTTGAATTCATACAATAGCTTTGCGATTAATTGAAATATAAAACTAAGTGTGTTAATCCTTCGATGTGAAGAATTAACACTTTTGGGAACTGGAAAGTTACAGAGGCTTGAAGGGAAAATATAATTGTTTTAAAAGCAAGTAAACAAAATAATGCAGAAGGAAAAAGTATGGTTCTGTAGCAAAATCTCTGACCCCTTCAAAGTGAAATCTTCAACATATATATAGGCTCTTGGTTGTAACTGTCTTCTTCCATTAATTAGGTACCTGCGCTAAATTCTTGGCTGATGGAACGAGGTCGTGTGGACTTCGTGTGGCTGCTTCGTGGTTTACTACCTAGATTGAGTTTTTAAGGTGTTACGTTCGTAATGGGATTTATTACGTTCCTAACAGTTAGGATTTTTGTTACGTCCGTAACACATTACGTTACGTTCGTAACTGTGTTCGCTAGGTGTTACGTTCGTAACGCTAGGCGTTGCGCTCGTAACGCCCTTCTGGTGTGAGCTTCTTAGCTGATGGTTCTTTTTCTTCTTTCTTCTTGCCATTTCCTAGCTTGTTTTGCTCCTTTTAGCTAATTTTCCATATTATGCCTTGGAAAATATAGTTTACCTGAAACAGATAAAAAATACCTTCGCGATGCATATTATTCGATAAAAATGTACAAATAACTCGTGTAAATTAGGCCTAAAAAGCGATACGTTTTCGTGTTATCAAACTCCCCTACACTTGAACCCTTGCTTGTCCTCAAGCAAAAAGATAAGGCGGTTTATAAAAACGACGAATTAAACACACGTGACAATGTTCACAAACTAGCTGGTTTGTAAATTTTTGTTTAGGCCAAGAGATTTAGACGCAAAAGAGGTACGATGACGACATTAGAGTACTCCAATTATGCAAACCGTTTCGAGTCATGATGTTATAGCACCAATCAACCCTTTAAACTAAATTTCACTTGTGTTCATTCAAGCGCAATCACATTAAGCCCTTTATCTCCACACGTACATAGCAAAGTAACCGGTTAGCGACTATGATCCGTTGATTCTTGGGGTTATGGCACTTATAAGTGGTAACCCCTTCTTTTATAACTTAATTGTGAATGGCGGGGGATCGGTCCGTAGTCCGCCCTACAAAGTTCAGTACCAGATACTTCTGAACCAATTTGCAATAAGTTTTCTTTTATCTTGTGAGAATTACGTCCTTTGGGCTAAACGACCGGGTGAGGATCACCTAATTTACTTTGGGCATTTCACGACAAAGATTTCTATTTTATCATCATCTCTTTCGGATCATTCACTTATATTCATCGGTTCCTTGCGTAGTTTGTGTTTTGACGATGCCGACTGCTAGATAAACTACTAGGGGCTAATTTAAAGTAAAATTCGCGGTTGGCGGTATAATAAGTACCCAAAATGGCATCGCATAAGGTGGAGTTCTAAAATGTCAGAACCGTAACGATTTTATAAAACTTCTTCAAGTGGTCTAAGCTGAATTGAGTATTTGGTTTTAGCTAGCCGTTTGGAAACATCGCGTTGTATGATAATCGTAAATTTTTCGTTATGGCTCAAGAATTGTAAAGTTTGGGGAAATCCAATAATGCACGAAAAAGAACTTAGCAATTAAGGATTTAATTGTACATGAAGTTGTCTTGTTGAAGGAAAAGTACAAAAAAGGGGGAAAACGATGCAAAAAAATTAAATCTAATCTAGAAAGTGAAATAAAATGATAGAGTTTCCTCCCCCACACTTAAATCTAACATTGTCCTCAATGTTTCGAGATAAGGTAAAGGAGGTAAGGATGGGAGGAGATATCTTCATTCAGGCCCTCTCCCTCTGGCTCTTCCACGACCTCTTCTCTGTTCATCAAAGCAGGGCAATCTAACATGGTTCAGGATCTCTTTAAAAGCGTCCATGCGTACAATCAAACCACCCATTTCCGTCGTTAAAGTATCCATACGGGCCTCATGCCTAGCTCCTTGTTCAATTTGTTACTGCTGCATCTGTTGCATGAGTTGCAACATTGCAGTTTGCTGAGCTTGGATATCAGTGGCCTGTTGGGATTGGCGGGTAAGTTGAGCATTCATGTGTGTCATCCCTTGGGTTTGATCCATCATTGCCTCATAAAGATCTTCAGTAGTCGGGTTACGAGGCCTTCTTCTGCGCCAAGTAGAAGTGCTTGGTATATCTGTGGCCTGTTGGGATGCGGTCTGGTGCTGTGCATCCATTTCTTCTTCTACCTCATCAACAGGTTGAGGAGTTTGATTCATCTGAGAATCTAGGTCGGGTTCAGGGGAGTTTAAATCATAAATCCACATATCCATGTTTGCCACATTTGTGAGCAACCTATTCGGCATAATCACACTTGGAACAATTTTGTTCTTCACCATCAAATTATACCTGCCATCATCTCGGTTCCTAATCAAACGCATGTATTTGCATTTATCCAAATCCATGAGAAGAGGTGGTAGAGAATCAAGAGTCTCCAGTTGGCTTTGCAAATTAAGCCCATGAGCTAATGTAGTTATCAGTCCTCCGATCAAAAATGGTTGATGTCCCCTTGCACAAAGGGACTCAATATGATGTAGAAGGAACGGAGTAGCATTTACCTTGGTATTCCCAGCTAAGCAGCAATGAATGAAAAATACCTCCTTTGAGTTAACTTTGTTTCTATTAGCTCTTCCAAAAATGGTGTTGGAGAGAATCTTGAAGTAGTATCTAGTGGTGGGGTTGTGAACGTGAGATGCCAGAAACTCATCCCAATTTCCTGTCGAGACATTGGTGAGTTTCTTCCACAATTCAAACAAAACCATGGCCCAATATTCGGTAACAGGGACCTTGTGGTGCACCGTTTCAGAGTCGTCTTCCTTGGTTGAAAATTTGAGTAGCTCCATGATTTTTCTTGGTTTAATGTATATTCGGTGTTGAACATACGGAAAGATGCGGTGCCCGTGAGGAACATGCCATCATCACTCGGTGTTAAATAGGAGAACGAACTAAGGAACTCGAGCGTCAGCTTAGGGTACGTCGGGTGATGTTGCGTGTATGCAAATGAGAGGCCAGAGAGACGGAGCAGCCAATCCACTCCATCAAATATTCCCAATTTATGGAGACAATCATTATCGGGATATCTCGTGGCCAAGACTCCCCTACGGTGAAACTTTAAATATTGCTCCCTTTGGTGTCCGCCGTCTTGATTCCTAAAAACGATTCCACCCATGTCAGCCTCTATGTTCTCCATTGATAATTCGTTGAATGAAGCAAGGTTCTACTGTGAAAGTGGTGAGGGAGAGGTTTTACAGAGAGTGTTTGAATAGGACAGGATGAAACTATGTGAATCTTTTTATAGGATGAAAATGTGGGTTGCTCTTAAATGGGAATGAATGCAAGTTTGGAAAATGGGAATGGTGGAAATTTTGAATGTGGGTAAGAGTTGGGGTTTGCGGCGTGCATTTTGAAAACTGAGAGGGAAAGAAAGAAAAATTGAAATGCCTCTGTTTCTGTTTCGTAACAGGGGGGAGCCCCGTTACATTCGCAACGCAGGAGCGTTACGTTCATAACATGGGAGGGGTTGTTACGTTCGTAACAGTGGTGTTGCGTTCGTAACACTCCTGCTTAAGGGAAAAAACTTAGGATCTGGCAGACTCAATTTTTTTTATATTGTTATTATCGTGCCATTCTCCTTAGCATCATTAGTTGCACTTGATATTATTTAGGGAATATAAAACACATAGCAGCATAGTTGAATATAGTAACAGTAGTGTAAAGTAGTAATATTAGCACTAACAGTAAAAATAATGACAGTAATAACAGGAAAAATAATGACAGTAAAATTGAAACTTGATGGTGAATAAATGAAATATAATTAACTAATAGAATTGTTTAGAATTTGAAACAAACAATAACTAAATGCATGGAATAAAAAAAGGATTAAAACTAAGGTTCCTCCCCCACACGTACACGAAACAGTGACCTCACTGTGTACATAAATGCAAGAAATGGAACATATTAACATAACTACGGCAAGTCCTAGCCACGATGAGTAGAGAACAGATGTTGGTGAATGAAATCCAATTGTTCAGTTACCAAATCCACATGTAAAGAGGTAAGCTCACCCCGTATTTTGGTTATTGTAGTATTCAAAGAGTCGAGTGTGACAGTAGGTGGAGATGGTGGTGGTATCTCAGGAACTGGGAAGGTAGACTCGGTGGAAACTACAGGCTGATCCCATGGGTCAAGAAATTGGTGGTATCCAGGTGGTGTTTCAGGATCGGATTCTTCAGCAGCTGGAGAGGTATTTGGGACTTCATAAATTTCAATAGTGGATGGAGTCGAAGGCGGTGTAGGAGGATGGTGGAGATTAAAAAGCCAATTTGCTCTGTTATGGACACTAGTAATAGGATTTGGGAGTACAAACTGGTGAACAGTTTCATGGTTAATCAGCAGCTCAAATTTATTCGGCCCAAGGTTTCCTATGAAGCTAGTGTTAAAGCAAAACTCAATATTCATTGGCTTAATCCCATAGTGCGGATGTGTTCCTAACATAGGTCTTCGGAGTCCAATAGCATTGGAGATCATAGTAACTAACCCACCTATGAGGATTAGTGGATTTTCTGTTTGGATAATACGCTCCATATTAGCAATCATATAGGTGGCACCATTAATTGGACGATTCTGCGAAGCACAATACATGATGAAAAGCTCATCACGTGACATAGATGTAACATTCTGCTCTTTTCCGAAGAGGGCGTGGGCAATGATTTTGTGGAAGTACCTAATAGCAGGGTTATGGATGGACTCCGAGTAAAGATCATTTGGCTTAGGATGGTTGTTTCCAGCAATACTACCCCAGAAGTAATCAAGGTCATGATCTAGTATTAGGTCTTCTTGGGTCATGGTGATAACATCAGGGCCATTAGGGAATCCTAACAAATTGGCAAACTCCCTATGATTGTAGCGGTAGTCCATATTAAATATTCTGAAGGTGATCAGCCCGCGGTTGAAACCTAACCCATGGTTTGGCAGATAGCTTAGTGTGCTTAAAAACTCAAGGGTCAGCTTACGGTAGGTACAATAACGTCTCCGAATTGGAGCAACGTCCCAACCTATTTGGTTAAGCAAATACATAACGCTCTCACGAATGCCTAAGGCATTCATCGCATGGGCGTCAACATAAATGGTTGGACACATCTCTCGCTCAGCTAAATCCTCAAAACGCCTTCTCTGATGCCTACCTCTCAAGGTTATGTTCATGTAGTTCATACGTGCCATGGAGCTAAAAAAATAAAGCTAATGAATTACCCTGAAAATATTTAATAAATGTATGAAAAACTAAGTATTTTCAGGTTAAAAATGCCGAAGTTAATCGAAAGAAAAAGAAGTTCAAATAAATAGAAATAAGGGATGCAACATAAAAATTTGAAAGATTTAAAACAAAGTTGAAAAAAAAGAAAAAACATATCAAAACAACAAAAATAATTAAAAGTAAACATGGGTTGCCTCCCATGAAGCGCTTTTGTTTTATGTCGATGGCTCGACAGACAGTACCTATTCAGTTAGGTATTGGGGTAGGTGGCTCACTTAATTTCAGATAAGCCGAATAGTTTATATTTTCGACGTTAAAATAATGCTTTAAGCGCTGACCATTGACTATAAATGGTTCTATGGAATTTCCTTTAATTTCTATCGCACCACTAGGGAAAACTTTATTAATTTCGAATGGTCCTGACCACCTGGAACTTAATTTACCAGGGAAGAGTTTCAGTCTAGAGTTGAATAGGAGTACAATGTCTCCTTCCTTGAATTCTTTCCTCGAGATACGCTTATCATGCCATTTTTTTGTTCTCTCCTTATAGATTCTAGCATTTTCATAAGCGTCTAAATGCAATTCTTCTAGTTCATGGATATCCAATATTCGTTTCTCGCCAGCAGTCTTGTAATTTAAGTTAAGAGTTTTAATAGCCCAATAAGCTTTATGTTCTAATTCTACTGGCAAATGACAAGATTTTCCATAAACTAATTTAAACGGCGTTGTTCCGATAGGGGTTTTAAAAGCTGTCCTATATGCCCAAAGAGCATCATTTAGCTTGGAGGACCAATCCTTTCTAGATGTGGCTACAATTTTCTCAAGGATTTGTTTAATTTCCCTATTTGACATTTCCACTTGTCCACTTGTTTGAGGATGGTATGGTGTGGCTATGCGATGTTTAACGCCATATTTTGAAAGTATTTTTTCGAAAATTCTAGAGATAAAATGGGAACCACCATCACTAATTACTAATCTTGGTATACCGAATCGTGGGAAAATAACATTCTTGAATAATTTAAGTACCACTCGTGTACCATTTGTGGGTGCAGCGACGACTTCAATCCATTTTGATACGTAGTCAACAACTACCAATATATACTTATTTCTAAAGGATGCGGGGAACTATCCCATGAAATCAATTCCCTATACATCGAAAATTTTGACTTCAAGAATCCCTTTTTACGGCATTTCGTCACGTCTAGATATATTTCCTGTGCGCTGACATCTATCGCAGTTCATAATTGCTACGTGGACGTCTTTCCATAAAGTAGGCCAAAAGAGACCAACTTGAAGTATTTTTGCACAAGTTTTCGAAGTGCTAGCATGTCCACCATAAGGGGCGGAATGGCAATGAGAAATGACGTCGTCCACTTCATCGTTAGGAACACAACAACGGTAGATACCATCGGCGCCTCTTTTAAAGAGTAGTGGTTCATCCCAAAAGTATTGTCTAAGATCATGGAAGAATTTCTTTCGCTGTTGGTACGTTAAATCGGGTGGTAGAACACCGGCGGCTAAGTAGTTAACAAAATCAGCGTACCATGGTAATGTGGTGTTGGTACAGATGGCTTCTACTACCGTAGTTGTTAAATGTTTATCGCATTGTTCTAAACTGTCGGTAGGAGGTGTCTCTAGTTGAGCAATAAGGCGTTCATATGGGAAATCGTCGTTTATGGGAACACTCTCGGTTCGGATTCCATCCAATTTTGATAAATGGTCTTCTACTACGTTTTCAGTTCCCCTTTTGTCTTTTATTTCCAAGTCGAACTCTTGTAGGATTAAGATCCATCTGAGTAGCCTTGGTTTGGCGTCTTTCTTACTTAGCAAGTATCGGATCGCAGCATGATCCGTGTAAATAACGATTTTGGCGCCTACTAAGTAGGAACGGAATTTGTCCAATGCGAATACAACAGCTAAGAGTTCCTTTTCCGTAGTGGCGTAATTCATTTGTGCGGGATCAAGTGTTCTGCTTGCATAGTGAATAGCGTGAAGCTTTTTATCCTTGTGTTGTTCTAGGACTGCGCCTACAGCATTATCGCTCGCGTCACACATTATTTCAAATGGTTGGCTCCAATCAGAAGGTTGCATTATAGGTGCTGAAATTAATGCTTCCTTAAGCGTCTCAAATGCGTTTAAGCATTTATCTTCGAAAATAAACTCAGTGTCTTTCATCAATAGTTCAGTTAGTGGCTTAGTGATTTTAGAGAAATCTTTTATAAAACGTCGGTAAAAACCAGCATATCCTAGAAAACTTCTTATTTCTCTAACTGTTTTGGGTGGTTGAAGGTTTTTGATAATTTCGATTTTTGCGGTATCGACTTCAATCCCTCTGTTTGATATAATGTGACCCAACACAATTCCTTGTCTCACCATGAAATGACATTTTTCCCAGTTGAGCACTAGGTTGACATTTACACAGCGTTTTAGTACCAACTCAAGATTTGATAAACATCCGTCAAAACTTTCTCCGCAGATAGAAAAATCGTCCATGAATACTTCCATAATTCTGTCTAAAAAGTATGCAAAAATTTCCATCATGCATCGTTGAAAAGTTGCAGGTGCGTTACATAGTCCAAACGGCATTCTTCAGTATGCAAAGGTACCATAGGGGCATGTGAACATAGTTTTCTCTTGATCATCAGGATGAATGGGAATTTGAAAGAATCTTGAGTATCCGTCAAGATAGAAGAAATGGGAATGTTTAGCTAAATGCTCGAGCATTTGATCTATGAATGGTAATGGGAAATGGTCCTTGCACGTAGCTTTGTTTAGTTTTCTGTAATCAATACACATTCTCCATCCTGTTTGGGTACGTTGTGCTACTGATTTTCCTTTTGTGTTTGTTATAACCGTAACACCTCCTTTCTTAGGTACTACATGAACTGGGCTGACCCAGTTGCTATCAGATATCGAGTATATGATGTCTGCCTCTAGTAGTTTCTGCACTTCTTTCTTTACGACTTCACTTAAGATAGGATGTATTCGTCTTTGATGTTCTCTAGAAGTCTTGCAGTCCTCTTCTAGCATAATGCGGTGCATATAGACAAAAGGGCTTATTCCTTTTAGATCTGATATATTATATCCTAGTGCGGTTGGATACTTCCTTAACACATTAATAAGTTTTTCGGTTTCGATCTTCCTTAAGTCGGCGTTGACTATAACTGGTCGTTCGAGTTCTTTATCTAAAAATTCACACCTTAGATCTTTAGGTAACGTTTTAAGTTCTATACCCGTTTTCTTATCAGTTGGGGCAGGATCGGGTGTTAAGGCGAGACATTCGCTTAGGTTGGTGTCGTGATATTCCTTTCTCCAATCATCATCCTCGAAAATAGTTGGTGTCGGAATTAAATATTCCAGAATAGGTGTCTTCTTAGCTTTCTAGTTCTTTGATACATTCATTGATAATATCTAGGAAATAACATGAGTCATCTATAGCAGGGGCTTTGAAGAATTGGGAAAGAATAAATTCTAATTTTTCTTCTCCTACCTCGAAGGTAAGCTTTCCTTTCTTAACGTCGATAATGGCTCCTGCAGTGGCTAAAAATGGCCTTCCTAATATGATGGGAATATTTTAATCTTCCTTTATGTCCATTATTATAAAGTCAGTAGGTATGTAAAATTGTCCTATTCGGACAGGAATGTTTTCTAGCATACCAACAGGGAATTTGACTGATCTATCGGCTAGTTGTAAGGACATCTTGGTAGGTCTCATGTCACCTAGTTTGAGCTTCTCGCAAATAGATAAGGGCATTAGACTAACACTTTCTCTTAAATCGCATAGAGATTTGTCTATGACAGATTTTCCAATTACACATGGTATGGAGAAACTACCAGGATCCTTTAGCTTTGGAGGCATGTTATTTTGAATTATGGCGCTACATTCGGCAGTTAGCATAACGGTTTTGTTTTCAACAATTTTTTTCTTATTAGACAGTATTTCCTTTAGGAATTTAGCATATGACGACATTTGGGTTATAGCTTCTGTAAACGGAATAGTAACGTTTAGTTGTTTCAGAAGTTCTACGAATTTCTTGAATTGTCCCTCGTTCTTGGATTTTGCAAGTCTTTGAGGGTATGGAATTGGTGGTTTATATGGCGGTGGAGGTACGTAAGGTTTATCTTTTTCTGAAACCTCTCCGCTCTCGTTTGCGTCTTCCTTTACATTCTCAGATTGTTCCTTCGATTTCTCTGCTTCCTTTTCAGGTTTTTGATACATGGTCGGGTTTTGGAGTCTAGGATCTACCGGTCCATCAAGTGTTGTCCCACTTCGTAATGTGATAGCATTAGCATGTCCTTTAGGATTGGGTTGTGGTTGTCCAGGAAACGTACCAGTAGGTGCGGCAGAACTAGCTTGGTGTTGTGCTACTTGGGAGATTTGGGTTTCTAACATTTTATTGTGAGTTTCTAGGGCATCTACCTTATTTTCTAATTGCTTCAATTGTTCACCGGTGTGAATGTTTTGATTGAGAAATTCTTTGTTTTGTTGAGCTTGAGTAGCAATAAAGTTTTCCATTAGGATTTCAAGGTTAGACTTCCTAGGAATGTTAGGAACATTAGCAGCGGGTTTTTGATAGCCTGGAGGTACAGCGGGTGCTTGGCTAGGTGCATATAAAGTGTTATTATTCTTGTAAGAGAAGTTAGGATGGTTTTTCCAACCAGGGTTATAGGTATTAGCATAAGGATTACCTTGAGCGTAATTCACCTGATCAACTGATATTCCTGCTAGGATTTGACACTCGGTTCCAACATGACCAGGAACTCCACAAACTTCGCAGTTTGGGGTTACGACAGCCACGGTGGCTGCAGGAGGTAAGGTCAAGCTTTCTATCTTTTGGGTAAGAGAATCTACCTTAGCATTAACATTATCTAATCTACTAATCTCGTACATCCCACTTTTGTCTAGAGTTTTCTCCACAGGTGTTCTTTCTCCTCCCCACTGATAGTGGTTTTGAGCCATATTTTCAATGAGTTGGTTAGCTTCGTCGTAAGGCTTGTCCATCAGTGTACCACCTGTGGCGGCATCTATAGAGAGTCTTGTGTTGTACAAGAGTCCATTGTAAAACGTATGGATAATCAGCCAGTTTTCTAATCCGTGATGTGGGCACATTCGCATCATATCTTTGTAGCGTTCCCATGCATCGAATAGCGATTCAGTATCCTTCTGCCTAAATCCGTTAATTTGAGCTCTTAATGCAGCAGTCTTGCTTGGGAGAAAGTATCGTGCTAAGAATACGGTCTTAAGTCCTTCCCACGTAGTGACGGAATTTGACGACAAGGATTGCAACTAAGACCAAGCTTTATCTCTTAGCGAAAAAGGAAAAAAGACGTAATCTTATTGCATCTTTACTAACACCATTTGCTATAACTATGTCGGAAAATTGAACGAATTTCGTAAGATGTTCATTTGGATCCTCAGTAGGATTTCCATAGAATTGGTGTTGTTGGATATCTGATATCAACGACGGTTTCAACTCAAAATTGTTTCGATTAATTGCTGGAGCAACAATTCTATTGTGGGGTTCTTGTTGTGATGGAGCTGCGTACTCCTTCAGTGGACGGGTCCTTCGTTCTTCGGCCATGTCTATTTCTGGATTGGTTTTGGTTTCAGAGGAAGAATTAGAATCTGTTTCGGAATCAATCTTGATTTCGGGTTTTGGTAAAGGAATAGCGTGTTTTAAACAGTAATCCTTGATTGTTCGTCTTATGGAAAGGATGCGTTCAGGTTCGTTCGTAGATTTGTTAAGAGGTTTGCCTTGTGAGCGAGTCCTTGGCGTACAAATCGAAAAAGGGTTTATGTTGCCTAGTCTAAACGCGCAACAAAAGAATCATACTTAATTGAGTAATCAGTCCTCGGCAACATTGCCAAAAACTTGATCGAGACTTTATGAGTCTATCGGGATACTAACTGCAAGTATACAGTTTAGTCGTTCTAGTTTTAAATGATTGTCGAACCCACAGAGACTGAGGATCAATTGCATCGATCAAATGTTGCAAATGTCTAACTAAGCCACGAATATTTGGTTTTAGGGGAAAAAGACTTTAATTAAAAACAATAGTAATAGTTATACCGGTATGTGATAGTCGGACTTCGGTAACTCGGTGAATCACTTGGCATATAAAGTATTTCGGTAAAAACGAATTGCTTAAAAACCTGAGACATACACTCTCGTGTTCGTGAAATAAGTTATGCTACTAAACCTAGTGGATGCACTTTAAATTTAATAACACTTTTTGAAAACGACTTGAGTTTAATTAATTTGTTAAAACACTCTCTGTATTTAAAAATTAATGTTTCGTTACCACTATCTGGGTGGAACCCCAGCTCTCGCATGCAGGTTCTTGCCTTAATTAATTTCCCACTCTCGTGGCAAAATCGTGTTAAATATCCTTTTACTCTCGTGACAAGGGTAGTTAAATTGAATATGGAAATCAGAAACCAGAAATTATTTATAAAAGTCTTTAGCCAAGTTATCACCAAATTCCTTCGGTGCTTAGGAGTCACATACCAGTACAAACGAAATTAGCCAGACATGATGTATTTAGCAAACATGCAACGTAAAATACAGTTCATAAAAATAATTGACATAACATATAAACAATAAAGATCGAATTGCATAAAAAAAACCTGTAATTATATTTCCGTGGTAATCTTGAATTCGTACAATAGCTTTGCGATTAATTGAAATATAGAACTAAGTGTGTTAATCCTTAAATGTGAAGAATTAACACTTTTGGGAACTGGAAAGTTACAGAGGCTTGAAGGGAAAATATAATGGTTTTAAAAGCAAGTAAACAATATAATGCAGAAGGAAAAAATATGGTTCTGTAGCAAAATCTCTGACCCCTTCAAAGTGAAATCTTCAACATATATATAGGCTCTTGGTTGTAACTGTCGTCTTCCATTAATTCGGTACGCACGCTAAATTCTTGGCTGATGGAACGAGGTCGTGTGGACTTCGTGTGACTGCTTCGTGGTTTACTGCATAGACTGAGTTTTTAAGGTGTTATGTTCATAATGGGATTTATTATATTCGTAACAGCTAGGATTTTTGTTACGTCCGTAACGCGTTACATTACGTTCATAACTGTGTTCGCTAGGTGTTACGTTCATAACGCTAGGCGTTGCGCTCGTAACGCCCTTCTGGTGTGAGCTTCTTAGCAGATGATTCTTTTTATTCTTTCTTCTTGCCATTTCCTAGCTTGTTTTGCTCCTTTTAGCTAATTTTCCATCTTATGCCTTGGAAAATATAGTTTACCTAAAACAAATAAAAAATACCTTCGTGATGCATATTATTCGATAAAAACGTATAAATAACTCGTGTAAATTAGGCCTAAAAAGCGATACGTTTTAGTGTTATCAAGATGTTGTTGGAACCCAGTTCCAAGCTTTATCCATTTACAACATAAGAGGAAATGAGAACTCTATAACTTCGTTTAAGGATTCACAGCAGGTTGTGCATAAAGGCCATAGCGAAGTATGGGGACAGATTGTTGATCCACCTGTAAACAAGAATAGAGCCGGCTTGGGGTTCTCTGTGAAGAATGATGGGTGTAAGAGCATGAAGCCGAAGTCTGCTGCAGGCATGTATCAAGATATCTTTCGTAGAGGGGGTTATCTTCATCCAACTGTTTCCAGGATTAATGCGATTGTGGAAGATAAAGCAGAGCCAGAAATGCCAAATTATGTGATGCAAGGAGTTAGGGTTCAGAACTGGATCACCATTGATGTTCCCTCTTGCATACATGTTTCAAAGTAATGTGTTTTGTTAATCTTTTTGAAAAGGTTTTACTCAACGCAAGGTGAAAGTATTAATATTGTATGGGCTTATCTGTTTGCTATGACTTTTAAAATCAATAATAAAATTTGTCTTTGTTTCCCAAATTTTGTTTTTATTTTCTGCTTTTTCTTGAAAATTGGTAATCATAAAAAACCTTTCAAAATAAATAATAACTGAAATTCAATCTGCATGATCACTTGTTATATGTGTCAATTTCTAAACGCAATCACAAAACTGTTGAATACAATGATCATGCACCCTCTCCCAACTTTGAATGTCCTGTGTATGGGGCCGAAGAAGAAGACTATGATGAGATTTCGGAAGAGGTCTCTCGGTTGCTTAATCGTGAAGATAATGTTATTCAGACATATAAATATCCATTGGAAGTAATTAATTTGGGTTCAGAAGAAGATCCGAAGGAAGTCAAGATTGGAGCATTGTTGCATCCTGATGTGAAGAACAGGTTGATTGAGATGTTGAAAGAGTATGTGGATATTTTTTCTTGGTCTTATCAAGATATTTCTGGTCTAGATACATATATTATAGAGAACCGTTTACCGTTGAATCTAGAGTGCCCGCCAATCAAATAGAAGTTGCGAAGAACTCACCCAGATATGGCAGTGAAGATCAAAGAAGAAGTTCTAAAGCAGATTAATTCCAGTTTTCTTGTGACATCAGTGTACCCTCAGTGGATTGCCAATATTGTCCCTGTACCGAAGAAAGACGGAAAAGTTTGCATGTGCGTAGATTACAGAGATCTAAATAAAGCTAGTCCAAAAGATGATTTTCCATTTCCACACATTGATATGTTAGTAGATAGCACAAAAAAATTCAAAGTTTTCTCGTTCATGGACGGATTTTACGGGTATAATCAAATAAGGATGACTCCCGAGGACATGAAAAAAAACAACGTTTATCACACCCTGGGGAACATTTTGTTACAGAGTGATTCCTTTTGGGTTAAAGAACGCTGGTGCAACGTACCAGAGGACTATGACAACCCTATTCCATGATCTGAGGCACAAGGAAATTGAGGTATATGTTGATGATATGATTGCTAAATCCCATACTGAAAAAGGGCATGTAGAAGATTTGTTGAAGTTGTTTCAGCGTTTGAGGAAGTATCATCTCTGCTTGAGTCCAAATAAATGTACCTTCGGTGTTCGATCAGGGAAATTATTTGGTTTCATTGTTATCCAGAAAGGGATTGAAGTTGACCCTGATAAAGTTAAAGAAATTCAAGAGATGCCAGCGCCAAGAACTGACAAGCAAGTCAGAGGGTTCCTCGGGCGTTTGAATTACATTTCCAGATTCATTTCCCACATGACTGCAATGTGTGAACCGATCTTTAAGTTGTTAAAGAAAGATCAAGGTTGTGTGTGGGCAGATGACTACCAAAGGGCATTTAAAAGTATTAAATAATATCTGCTTGAACCTCCTATCTTGCTCCCTCCTATTGAAGGAAGACCATTGATTATGTATCTGACAGTGTTAGATAATTCCATGGGCTGTCTTTTGAGACAACAAGATGAAACAGGGAAGAAAGAGTATGCGATTTATTATCTCATTAAAAAGTTTACTGATTGTGAATTGCGGTATTCCATGCTGGAAAAGACATGTTGTGCTCTGGTCTGGGCGGTAAAACGTTTGCGGAAATATATGTTGAATCACACTACTTGGTTGATCTCCAAAATGGATCCAATCAAGTACATTTTTGAAAATCCTGCTCTTACTGGGAGAGTTGCCCACTGGAAGATGTTGTTATCTGAATATGATATCGAATATCGCACTCAAAAAGCTATTAAAAGCAACGTGTTGGCAGATTATCTTGCTCACCAACCAGTCAATGATTATCAGTCTATGAAGTATGATTTCCCTGATAAGGATGTGATGTTTTTGAAAGTGAATGATTGTGATGAACCATTGCTTGAGGAAGGTCCTGATTCTGAATCTCGTTGGAGTATGATATTTGATGGAGCTGTGAATGCTTATGGTAAAGGAATTGGTGTTGTGGTTGTCACTCCACATGGATTGCACATCCCTTTCAATGCAAGGTTAACATTTGATTGTATTAATAATATGGCAGAATATGAGGCTTGCATCATGGGCCTTGAGGAAGCTATTGATCTCAGAATTAAAATTATGGATGTGTATGGTGATTCAGCTTTGGTAATAAATCAGATTAAAGGAGAGTGGGATACTCGTCACCCCGACTTGATCCCTTACAAAGATTATGCTAGAAGATTGTTACCCTTCTTTAATAAAGTTGAATTCCATCACATCCCTAGAGATGAAAATCAAATGGCGGATGCTCTGGCAACTCTGGCTTCTATGTATCAAGTGAATACTTTGAATGATATACCTAGAATTATAGTTCAGCGACTAGATAGGCCTACTCATGTGTTTACAACAGAAGAGGTAGCAGATGAGAAACCTTGGTATTATGATATCAAGCATTTTCTCTAGACTCAGGAATACCCGATTGGTGCATCAAATAAAGATAGAAAGACTTTGAGAAGATTGGCTGGCAGTTTCTTCCTCAGTGAAAATGTGTTGTACAAGAGAAATTATGACATGGCCTTGCTCAGATGCGTGATAGGCACGAAGCAGACATGTTGATGCATGAGGTTTATGAAGGTTCATTTGGCACTCATGCCAATGGACATTCGATGGCTAAAAATATGCTAAGGGTAGGTTAATATTGGCTAACAATGGAATCTGACTGTTACAAATTTGCAAAGAAGTTCCATAAATGCTAGATTTATGCAGACAAGGTTCACGTGCCTCCGACACTTCTCAATGTGATTTCTTCCCCATGGCCTTTCTCTATGTGGGGGTATTGACATGATTGGAATGATAGAACCCAAAGCTTCGAATGGACATCATTTTATTTTGGTAGCAATTGATTACTTCACCAAATGGGTGGAAGCTGCTTCGTATGCTAATGTTACCAAGCAGGTGGTTGTACACTTCATTAAGAATAATATTATATGTCGGTATGGTGTGTCAAGCAGAATTATCACCGACAATGGCTCGAATCTAAACAACAAGATGATGACAGAACTGTGTGAGGAATTCAAGATTGTCCATCACAACTAATCTCTGTACAGGACGAAAATGAATGGTGCTGTTGAAGCTGCTAATAAGAATATCAAGAAGATCATCTAGAAGATTTTTGTTACTTATAAAGATTGGCAAGAAATGCTCCCTTTTGATTTACATGGATATCAAACATATGTCGGCACTTCAACAGGAGCAACCCCGTTCTCCCTTGTGTACGGAATGGAAGTAGTACTGCCAATCAAAGTTGAGATTCCCTCTTTGCGTGTAATAATGGAAACCAAGTTGTCAGAGGCTGAATGGGTCCAGAATAGGTTCGACCAATTGAATTTGATCGAAGAGAAGAGAATGAAGGCTTTGTGTCATGGGCAATTATAGCAGAAGAGAATGAAGAAAGATTTTGATAAGAAGGTCAAACCTCGTGAATTCAGAGAAGGTGACCTCGTGCTCAGGAAGATCATGTCTTTTAACGCTGATTCTAGGGGCAAGTGAACTCCCAATTTTAAAGGCACATATGTTTTCAAGAAAGCCTTCTATGGAGGTGCATTAATTCTTGAAACTATGGATGGCGAGGAGTTCCCACGTCCCACGAATGATGATGCAGTCAAGAAATACTTCGCCTAAAGAAATAAAAGAATAGCTCACTAAGTTGAAAACCCGAAAGGGCGGCTTAGGAAAAAAAGAGCGTCTCGGTAGACCGAAAACCCAAAAGGGAGGTGTAGGCAAAAATTAGAGACATAAACAGAATAAATTTTCCCTCTAAGTTGAAAACCCGCAAGGGAAGCTTAGGAAAAAGTTAGGGACTTTCTTGGCAACTAACTACACCAGACAAGGCTTGACCATGGAAGCAACAATCTTCTTGGATCCTCACCATACTTCAACCGAAGCTGCTGCTCGGAAATTGAAAGTTGTTAGAGGGAATAGTGGTCATTGTATCTCAATGTATCTTTTCCATTATATATTACCATTTTCCAAATTTTGTAATCATCTATGGAGTCTCTCCATTCATAGACTACCATTATATCAATAAAATTTGAGCTTTTACCCAATTCTTTGTATTTCTTATTTTTATTCAGCTTACAAAGACTCCATTTATTATTGATAATAATTTTCAAAGTAAAAAGATTAAATAACAAATTTGTTTTTTCAAAAAGAATCGACAACTTACTTTTACTTTGAGATTTTGTGATTCAAGGGGAAAATAAAAGTGGTGATCCCAGGAATAGACAAACTCCAGTTGTTTTGAGAAGTTTTGTTTCCCCGGGAAGGTTTTCTCAGGACGTTTTCACTGGCATGCACGTGATTTTTGTATATTGAAGATGATACTAATTGGCGTAATATTCGGTATTGGGTTTGTGATCCCAGTGTCCCCAGTCAAGTCTTGGTTCTTTTTTCATTTTAGGATTGCCTGGTCTGAAGTCTCTATCCCATATTCCCCAGCAAAATCTTCTCTCATATGATGAAAGGTCTTGTTCCCTTGGTATGCTAAGATCAAACCATTTGCAGAATGTTGTTCTTTTTGGCAATAATTGGCATTTTTGTTGGTAGTTGTGATAAGGTGGTAGAACCGACTGTTAATACTGGTTTGTGTTTTTTGTTCTCAAAATGTCACGGTAAGCAAAAGTCGCCATCGACTTTTATTTTATCCAATCAGGAAAAGGAAAAAGAACAGAAAAAAACCTTTTTCAAGATATTTCTGAGTACGGTGGGTAGATTATAGAAAGGGAAGGTATTAGCACCCTTTCTATCCATGGTTTTCCATGGGCTCTTAGGTAATTGCTCATTTTGAAAACTGCTTGTGTGTGCTTGCTTTGAAAAGTTTTGTATTACTTCATTTTAACCCTTGTTTTTGTCCTCAAGAGTGTTATGAAGTTGTTTTTGAAAACTTTGTTTGAAAAGTGTTTGGGTGAAAAAAGTTTTTGTTTGTTTGAGCAAGTACCTAGGAAGTAATCTACCTACTCGAAAAAGGTTTGTTCGTTTTACTTTTAGACAATGCTATCCCATTATTGAGAAATAGGTAGCATCATCGTTGGAGTTTTTTAGGGACATTCGAAGGGACAAATACGATCACAAAAGCAATGTTAGGAAATGTTAGTAATCATCCTAAAGCCTTAAATATCTTTTTCCGAGGCAACATCCGAATGGGTCATTTTAGATCTTTCGGGGCTAGATGACAACCGCTAACAAACCCTATACTTCATTACCGTTTACTGAAGGCAACCAGAGTGGAGTAAACTCTAGGAGTGAGCATGTGCGAGTGTAATTTTCAGTTAATTTATCTTTGCATATTTAGGGTTTTCTACCGTATTAATTTTCAGTTTGTCTTTCCATACAATCCTATTAACATACATCTAAGCAGTTTATAGTTTACAAAAATAAAATACAAGAATGTTAAAAGTCCTAGCTATTACAGGGCTTTTGCAGATACATAATTATTTTGACTGAAAATAAATATGCGGAATTGAAACCCAAATTACTATTACAAACTCGGAGCAGTTACCATAATAATAATAAGGATTAAAAAAATGCGTGCGGTGAATTAAATGCGAGAATAATTAAGAAACCTAGAAAATCTAATTGAGAAAATTTTTTAGGTTATTTTTTGGGAAAAAAATTAGGTTATGTACAAGTTAAACCTTAATTCTAATTATTTTTAATTATAAAAAAAAGGATTACATTGCGCTAAATAATTAAACTAATTAATTACGGAAATAAAATGTTTTTATGAAAAAAATGATTTTTATGTTTTTTGTGATTTTTGATTTTATGATTAAAAAAATTGATTTTTATGTTATTTTGTAAAAAAGAAAATAATTAATAAATAATAAAAATAAGGAATAAAAAAGAAAAGAAAGAAATTGGGCATGTTAGAAGCAATCATGGGGGTGTATGTTGAATTTGTTTAGGCCCAAAAGTTACTGAGCCCAATCCCACGTGAGATCCAGCATTGTGCCAGCCTGGGGGTGCACCATAGTCTTTCATTGATGGACGTTGGATCTGGATTAATGATGAATCCAATGGTTGAGATCTTGGGTTGCATGGTGGATGTATTGATGCATGGAGTATGGAACCTGTTGTCAAATATTAAGAAAAGAAAGAAAACGCTGGGACATGGGATCGAACCCAGGTCCTCCCACTCACACATACGCACGCTTAACTAACTGAGCTACATGTCTTATTTATCAATATAATAACAACAATATATATTATATAAAACAAAATAGATAAAACAGAAAGAAAAAAATAAAAAGTGCGCGCTTTATTCAAACAGGCCAATGGTGGTCAGCCACGTTAGCTTCTTCTTCCCCTGTCCATCATTTTAGGTTTGAAACTTTTACCTACGGACAAACTTCCATGGCTATAGCACTGCAAGTTTCAAAAACTAACAACAAGCATGATAAATTAATTCTAAGCACATGGATCGATTCGTCTTGATGCCACGAGCATTATGGTACACCTTTCTTGGGCCAATTTAATTTGTACGGAAAAACACTAAAACGACAAGGTAAACCCTAAGAATGGAAATTATGAATACATGCATCAACACATCAATTAAACCATTCAAACACGCTGCAAATATGTCAATGAACACAAATATATCATTAGAACATGTTTATGATGCAAGAATTATTTTAATCAAATTTGAAAAAGGAAGCTAACTGCATGGGTGTTATGTGACGATTCTGGGCTTGTGGAAGCTTGTAATTGATCGTGTAGCTTCTGGGAAGGTCCAGGAAACAATTGGGAGTGTTTAAATGCTTTGAATTTCCCTCTAGGTTGGAAAACGATTCACCACTTTTTGTCAATTTTTTCAGTTTTATTTCCAGCTTTCACGGCCTGCAATCCTTCTTCTTGCGCATTGGTTGTGTTCTGTATTTGTACTAGAGCATATTAGGTCAACAAAAACAATTTAAATCTTTGTGAATCATGAAAATTTGATTTGATATTGCTCTTGTATTATATCTTTCCAAAACAAGCATAATCATGCCAATTTTGGTTCAATTTGCCTTGCACGATTTGGATATGATATGCCAGCTCAATTGGATTTGATTCCTACAAAAAAATCAGATCAAAACCAATCTTTTTATATTTTTTGCAATTTATTTGATTTAATTTAACTTTTAAATAATAAAAAATCAAAATAAATAAATCAAGAAAGAAAAAAATGTGTGAATGCTTATTTGGGTCGTGGACCATGTTTCCAACAAGATTCAATCATGAAAAGCTAGGCCCATTTGACCAAAAAAATGCACTTTTGAGCACATTTGACTTTTGGTAATTTTTCAAAAATGGTCAACTTTGACAAGGCATATCTCTTCCAATTTTAACCCTAGAGAGGTGTTCTTGGACCTTTTAGAAATCTTAGGATGTGCCCTAAACAACCCTTTTAGTTTCATCTCAATTGGGTCTTCCATGTTCATGTAAGAAGCTTTGAACCAAAAGGTGTTTTTGTTGACATTTCAAAAGGACCTATAATGTAGAAATTCATATCTTTTGATGAATGCATATTTTGAACTTGAGGGCTGAAGATGAATTGTAAGGAATTGCATCCTATTCAAAATGATCCTTGGATGGAAAATTTATGATAAAGTATGAAGAAGTTATTCCTGGTCAAAGTTTGGTTGACTTTTCCTAAGAAACCCTAATCTAGCAACTTTTGGGTTTTGATGAATTAGGAGCATTCCTTGGAGAATCATGATCAACCCTTGATCAAATTATGGATATCTCTTCAAAATGTTGATGTTGACCAAAAATATTGAAGTTTGACTGTATGTGGGCCACATTTGACTTTTGACCTAGTACAGTTGATTTTCAGGCATCTAGGCAATTGACTGAGCAAACTTCTTGTGCAAGGCATGGAACTTTACATGGACAGTCTTGAGAACATATTGGGACCATGGAAGGCATTTGGGACCCTTGGAACTCAACCATCTTGATGAGGAGTGAAACCCTAGTTTGAAGCTTGTTGCCTTAGGAGGAGGATTTGTCTGGTCAATCCTTAGTCCTCCTAGAGCAATTGAGGACCTCTAGAGGCATGTCTTGAGTGAAATGAGAGGGAAAATTTTGGGGTACAACATCTGCCCCTGTTCAATCTTCTTAAACCTGAGGATGTAGATTGGTTGCCTGCCTTTCGTAATCTGAAGGTGGAAGATGATTGAACACTAGAATGCCCAGAAATTTGCACTCGTCTGAGATGGTGTTGGACTATGTAGGTAGTATCGGGAATGGGCTTACAGATGCCATCCAGAAGATATGACGGAGAATCGCCAGAGACGGGCTTAAAGATGCCATCTAGAGGATATTTATTTCCCGAGATATTCCTTTGATGAGAATTCCTGTTCCTGTCATTGAGGAGGAATCTGCTGAGGAATGTTGGTCTCTGTCTTGGGAGAGATGGAATTTTAGGAACTTCAATTGTCCGTTACTCTACTGGGGAATCATCTCTTAGTCGAGGAGATGAAAATGAACTGCTATTTGGTCGTGCTCCAGGCCTTACAATGATTTGCTGAGGATAATAAGACTGACTGCTATCTGGTCGTGCTCCAAGTTTTACAGTGACTTACTAGGGATAATAAGACTGACTGTTATCTGGTCGTGCTCCAGGCTTTGCAATTTCACAATTCTTATCTGGTTGTGTTCATGGCTTCAGAAGAAATTAAGTGGTTATCCGGTCGCATCCGGGTTTCAACTTGAATTTAAGGCATACTAACATCCAGTCGTTTCCAGGCTTCATAGTAATTGGCCGAGTAAACTGCTATCTGGTCGAATTCCAAGCTTCGCAGTACCTTATACTGTTATCTGGTTATGCTCCAAGTTTCACAGTGTCTCTTGCTGTTATCTGGTTATGCTCCAGACTTCACAGCGTCTCATACCGTTATCCGGTCGTGCTCCAGGCTTCACGGTGTCTTATACCATTATCTGGTCGTGTCCCAGGCTTCAGTAATTTGGAAAAATTAAGATATTATCTGGTTGATTTCTGGGCTTCATAGCTTGAATTTGAGATATACCACTATCTGGTAGATTCCAGGCTTTTTAGTATTTTGGAGAAATTAAGATATTATCCAGTCAATTTCTGGGCTTCATAGCTTGAATTTGAGATATACCACTATCTGGTCGATTTCAGGCTTCATAGTATTTTGTAGAAATTAAGATATTATCTGGTCGATTTTCGGGTTTCATAGCTTGAATTTGAGATATACCATTATCTGGTCGATTCCAGGCTTCATAGTATTTTGTAGAAATTAAGATATTATCCGGTCGATTTCTAGGCTTCATAGCTTAAATTTGAGATATACCACTGTTGTACCCCAAAATTTGCCCTCCCATATTTCTCAAGACCTTGCAAAAATAATCTCCAAGTTGCTCAAGATTGCTCAAGAGTTGGACAATCAAATCATCTCCTAAGGCAGTCAATTCAAAATTAGGGTTTTGTGTTGCATCAGGGTCCTTACATCCAAATGGACTCAAATTCTCCCCAATGTCCTAATATGTTCTCAAGTTCATCCATGTCAAATTTCAAGCCTTGCAGATGAAGTTTGGTCAGTCAATTGCTCAAGAGACCATAAAATCGACTATGCTAGGGCAAAAGTCAACTGTGGCCTACAAATAGTCAAACCTCAAGATTTTTTGTCAACATTCTCATTTTTAAGGATAATTCATCATTTTATCAAGGTTTGATCATGATTCATCAAGGATTTCTCAAGATTCATCAAGATTCAAAAGTTGTTAAATTAGGGTTTTGTAGGAAAAGTCAACTCAACTTTGACCAAGCATAACTTTCTAAAACTTTATGAGAAATGACCCATACAAAGCTCATTTTGAATAGGATTCAATTTCCTACAATCCATCTTCACACCCCAAGATCAAAAAATGCACTCACAAAAAGTTACAAATTTAGACATTATAGGTCATTTTTGAAAGTCAACAAAAACACCTTTTTTCCAAAGCTCATAACTTGAGCATGGAATATCAAAATAAGATGTGACCAAAACCGTTGGTTATAGGGCATCTCAAGGTTTCTAAAAAGTCATAAAAAACCTCCAAAAGTTCAAAATTGAAGAAGTTAGGCATTGTTGAAGTTGAGCATTTTTCCAAAATTGCCAAAAGTCAACTATCCCCAAAACTTCAAATTTTGCCAAATGGGCCCACTTTTTCCACTTGATTTGATCTTGTCACACCAGACACGTGTCCTATATTCAGTCTTGTGTCCATTCATTATTTTTTCTATTTTATTTGATTTTTATTAATTTAATTCATTTTAAATCAATTTAAATCCAAATATTGATGAAATAGGATCTTTTTGATTGATACAACTTTCAATTATCATCATGGACAAGATCAAACTCGTACCAAGCCATATCATGCACAAAATATTGGATTTGGGACATTTTGGAAGCTTTGTAATGGAGGATCATATCAAATCCAAAATCATCAATGCATAAAGATTGGATCCACAAAACTTGACCTAATGCATTGCCTTATACATATAAAAACCAAAGGCACGCGATTAGAGACCTAGAGGCTGCACAATCTGGAAAACCAAAACTTGAAAAAAGCTTGAAAAGTTGGAAACTGAAATCACATCTAGAGGCCGATTCAGAGCAAAACCTCCACGCTATCCTCTTGCTGGACATCCATTGAGTCTAAAGGAATCAAAAGCAAGTCCTGAAACCTCATCAAACGCGTTGTAAGTCCTTTGGAAAACACCCCTGTACACGAAATCGCATCCTCTGATTCTTGCACTCTCTTGCCAAAATCTTTGCATATTTGTGTTTATCGTTCCATTTAGAAGCGTTTGGCATAATTTGATTGCATTTTTATAGCTTGTGATTCCATACCCGAACCTAGGGTTTTGGAGGTTTGTTTTTGGGCGTTTGCTTTGCAGGAAAAATTGGAACAAGTAATGGGTATAGACGTGCTCAGGAGGAAGAGACAAACATGTCCATGGTTTTGGTTTGCATTTTTATGGCCTAGAATCTGTTTTAGGATGAAGCCACGAATTTTGCTGCGGATAAGAATCTGTAGGTAAATATCCAGGGGCCAACGAAGAAGACGACTATGTGCCCCCTCCCCATTGGATCGTTCATAATTTCGCGCTTATTTTTTATAATTCCTGGCATTTGTTTTGTTTGCTAATATATTAATTCTTACCTATTCCACTAACAAAAAGAGTACAGTGGTCCAATGGCAAGCGTGTTAGTTCATAGTCCAATGGGACCTGGGTTCGAATCCCAGGTCCCCCAATATATTTGTTGCTATTTTCTTTCAGGCATTCCAGTGAGCCTCACGCTTTACAACATATCATACACCTTCATCCAACGCCTGCCAAATGGCCTCCAGGCCAAATCTGATGGCCCATATTGGAGGTCCATCGTGAGACCTAATCAACCAATGCACGTGGAACCATGGAAAGTCATGCAGGCTAGCAACTATTGGGCTTGGAAATTGCTCTTCTCACCATCAATCTGGGCCCAACACCCCCTTGGTTATTTCTTTTTTCTTTCTTTCTTTTATTTAATTATTTGTTTCATATTATTATTTTTATTATTTAAACCACTGACCAATTAAATTATTTTTCTCATAAAATCAAAAAAACCAAAAAATATTATTTTATTTATTAAAATTAAATTCATCGTTTTATTTTTTAAAATAAATAAATTTAATCAATTTAGCTCTAATTAGGTTTAACTTTCAATATTTTTTTTGCAATATTTAAAATTAATGTAGAATATTAGGTTTTATTAACTTTGACCAATTTTATTTTATTTCCTTAAATATTCAAAAATCCAAAAATACTTTTTTTAATTAATTAATTTATTTAATAATTTAATTGCTTCCATTAATTCAAAAAAATAACAAAAATCTTTTCTTTAATAAAAAAAAGTGTCAAAACCCTAAAAAATGCGTCGTTTTAATTTCTCGCACGCGTACCATTTTATTCAATATTGTAATTGCTTCCGGAATGTAATAGCTTTAAATAGGACTTTGAATTATTTTATCGCTTTCTTTTATTTTCCGCAATTTAAATTTCAAGGGTTGTTTTTAGCGATGTAAATACCCGACGCCTTGTAATAGTTAGATTTAATTTCCGCAATTTAAATTCCACAACTATAAACTGTTAGATCTTTGGTAATAGGGAATGCATGACAAGATTGAACATTTAAACCTAAAATCAACATAGATCACCTATAAACATGTACAAAGATAAAATAAACTGAAAACAACACACTCGCACATGCGCACTCTTAGGGTACACCTCACTTGGTTGCCTTCGTACGTGGTCATTAAGTATAGGAAGTTTTAGAGGTCGCCCTCTTGTCCAAAGATCATAGTTGCCTCGAAACAGTTGCCTCGGAAAAATGATCTAAGACATTAGGGTTACCGCTAAGGCATCCTAACATTGCTTTAGTGACCACACGTCCCTTAATCGAATTGACCCTTAAACTCCAACGACGATGCTACCTACTCATTCATAGTGGGATAGCATTGTCTAAAGGACATTAGTACAGATTAATTCCTTTTTCGAGTAGGTAGATGGTTCTTAAGTACTTGCTCTTTCTAAAACAAAACAAAACTTTTTGCACTTACACCTTTCAAACAAAAACTTCTTTCAAACCCACAAACACAAAGAAAAGCAATATTGAAAACACTTTGAGCAAGTACCTAAGAGCCCGTGGATAACCACGGATAGAAAGGGTGCTAACACGTTCCCTTTCTATAATCTACCCCCCGGACCCGAGAAACATCTCGAAAAGGAATTTTTCGGTGCTTTTTTCCTTTCCTTGTTTGATAAAATAAAAGACGGTGGCGACTCTTGCTTACCGCGACATTTTGCAAAAACAAACGCAAAACACAAACCAGCATTCCAAAAAAACAGTCAGTTCTTTCCCACCGTATCACAGAACTGGCGACTCTGCTGGGGAATTACTATAAGTGAGGTGTACCTTAGGACTAGATCACTATTGTTTTCAATTATATGCTTTGTATGCTTTATATTTGTGGGTTTGTATCGGAGTTCTATAGATTCTAACCCGGATCTGGGGATACCCTTTAGGTAAGTAGCAATAAACTGTGAGTGAACTGTCCGACATAGACCGACACGGTTGAAGCAGTAGCTACATTGGTGTGGCACTTTAGTCTGTACCAATATCCCTTGTGTTGGAACAAGGAGAATATGGGTCTTCTAAGGGGTCATTAAGCACCAATTGACCTTAGAACCTTAAATTGACCAACTTGGCCATAGAACAGTAGCAGTATGCTACACTCATTGAGACTAAACTCTCGCGATGATTCTGGCCGCAAGAAAAGGTTGCTAAACTGGAATTATGACCGATCGAGGGTAGTCAGTGATATTGAGATCCTCTAGAACCTGGTTACTATTTTTAGGACAGGTTTAAACCAACTGAACTGAAAGAGGGTAGTATCTAATCTCCTTGCCAGCCTGAAATCTAAGGGCTCTCTGTGTGACTTGTGTGCCTTTACCATGTTTGCTATTTGTGGATACTTGTGGTGTGCTTACTATCATGACATCATGACATCATAACATTGCATACATCTTGCATTGGACTAACCTATTTCAAAGACAGGAGGGATTCATCTTTTTTCTGTTTTATAGGTCATCATGATGCCCATGCTTAAGAATACCATCCGGATCAACTTTGTTCAGGTTCCCACCTTACTTAAAGAGTTGATTGCCAAGATGCCTGACACTACTTCCTTCATCAGGAGGCATGGTTATATTCTCAGTTTGGTCACCTCCAAATTGGACGAGCAGATGATGAGTGTCCTAGTCCAGTTCTATGATCCACTGTACCATTATTTTACTTTCCAGGACTACCAGCTGGTTCCCACCTTAGAAGAGTTCTCTGAGCTTCTTGGTATCTCTGTTCTGGAGCAGACCCCGTTTACTGGTTGGGAAAAGACTCTTAGGCCCAAAGAGATTGTTGCAGCCCTTCATTTGACCAAAGAAGAAGTAATGGCTAATTGGGAGACTAGAAGTGGAGCAAAGGGCTTTCTGACTAAGTTCTTGGTTGGTAAGGCTAACTATTTCTGGGATAGTCTAGACTTCAAGGCCTTCGAGGATATTCTGGCTCTTCTGATATATGGCTTGGTATTGTTTCTGAATCCTGACACTTTTGTTGATGTGAATGCGATAAAAATCTTCATATCTCGCAATCTGGTACCCACTCTCTTGGGTGACATTCTTCATCAGCTTTATGCCCGTAATGCCCAAAAGCGGGGAACCTTGATGTGTTGTGCTCCATTATTGTCGAGGTGGTTTATTTCGCACCTCCCCAAGTCAGTGCTGAAGAACAAAAAAGGCATGGGTTGGGCCTATAGGGTGATGTCTCTCTCGCATAATGACATTATCTGAACTCTCAAGGGTATGGATGAGGTGACTATTATTGATCGATGTGGGGAGCACCCCAATGTTCCCCTGATAGGAACCTATGGAGGAATTTCTTACAACCCATGCTTAACTCTCAGTCAGTTTGGAAGAGCTATAAGAGAAGGACCTCACGAGCTGCTAATGCCTAGTATCATCTTTGATTTTCAAGGGGATAGCGACGAGAAACGTCGTAGATTCATAAGGGCTTGGGATAGAGTTCACCAATCTGATCCACATGAGCTGGGCCCAAAGACTTCACTTCCGATGGAGCCATATCTCAGATGGGTCCATATCCGTGCCCAAAAGCTGGGTATGCCGTATGAAGCCGTCCGGCCTGTCATTCTTGAAGTTGCTAATGAAGAATGGGTTCTTCCAACCGTCCTCCATCCTTATATGCCCACTGACATTGGGGCACTGAATAGATCTTGGATGCAGCTGAGGGAAGAACGGGATTCTTACCGGGAAAAGTTCAATGAGCAAGAGCAGAAGATCCAGAAGTTGACTAGGAAACTGGAGAACAAGCGGATTCTGAATGACTATGTCCGCACCGACAAGAAGAGACCATGGGAGCATTGATGGGACTTTGTTTATTTCCATTTCAGTTTTATTTACTTTTCAGTATTTCCTTTCATGTAACGCCTTAATGGCATCAGTTGAACAATTTGAATTTTGAAGTTTATCTAATAAAGTGTGTTTCCTTTCTGGTTTACAAATTTGAATCTCTCGATTGTCTTTGAAATCATGTCATACGCATTTCATCCCATGCACTCCATAACAGGTACCCATTACAGGTCTCTTATCTTCTTCGCTATTTATTTCAGCACTCATCATGTCTGCTGAACCTTCAACTGAGCAAGCCATCAAGGCCCTCCAGGCCCAGAATGCCCAATTCCAAGAGTTGTTCATAAATCTAGCTAAGGGTCAGCAAGATCTGAAGACCCTGATTCTGAAAGAGAAGAAGAAGAAGAAGAAGAGGACAATCCTGTTTAACACAGGACACCGGTTTGGAAACAGTCTACAAAATGAAGTTGATCTGACCACCTCATCTGGAGGGAAAGATAGTCAAGAGGAAAGGAGGGCTCCTAGCCCTGTGGTCTCCGACAACGAGATGGACTTCGACGAAGAACAATATCCTCCGGCCGAGGACATATACAAGCAACTGGAAGACCGGTTGAGTGCTATGGAAGTTCATAAAGTGCCTGGTCTGGACTTTGCTGATCTAGGTCTATCATCTGAGGTGGTGATTCCCCATAAATTCAAGGCACCAGCCTTTGCTAAGTATGACAAAGTTTCTTGTCCGAAGTTGCACCTCCGGTCAAATATTAGGAAGATTCAGCCATACACCGCTGATAAGAACCTATGGATCCATTTCTTTCAAGGCAGTCTCTCAGGGACTCAGCTTGAGTGGTTCTATCAGTTAGACGGAGCCAGTATCCGCAGTTGGGAAGATTTGGCTACTGCTTTCTACAAGCAGTATCAATATAACTCCGACCTCGCTCCTACGCATACCCAACTTCAGGGTATGTCAATGGGAACGAGTGAAGGATTCAAAGATTATGCGCAGAAGTGGAGGGACCTCGCCGGAAGAGTACAACCACCCTTGGATGATCGGGAGCTTGTGGATATGTTTCTGGGGACCCTGTCTGGTCCATTTTTCAACCACCTGATTGGAAGCTCTTCATATGGGTTTACAGAGCTTATTTTGAATGGTGAAAGGATTGAGGCTGGTATTAAGGCTGGTAAGATACAAAAGGGTGCTTCGTCAAGCACCGAGAAGAAGCCATTTAAGAAAGAGTCCAATGCTTTCTATAGTTTGAAAAGATAGAATAGACCAGAACACTGCCAAGCTGTGAATGCGGTTGTTATTTCAAAACCTTCTGGTGCTCCTCAGTACAACAATCGACAAAAGGAAGAGAGACCTAAGAGGAAATTCACTCATCTCAGCATGACCTTATCTCAGATTCTGTCACAGTTGCTGAAGACTAATCTGGTGATTCTAAAGGAAGCCCCAAAGAATCCAAATACAACGTCACTGAGGTATAACCCTAATACCCGCTGTGCTTATCACTCTGATAGCCTGGGGCATAATACAGATGATTGTTGGACTTTGAAGAATAAGATACAGGACTTAATTGATGCAAAGGAGATTGAGTTCGAGGCGCCCGAAAGGCCTAATGTTGCGACTGCTCCTATGCCCAAGCATGGAGTGAATGTTATAAATGAAGACTCGTTTGTGGTTTCTGTGGATGATATTGTTACCCCTTTGATGACTGTGAAGAAGAACCTTTTGCTAGCCGTTTTATTTCCTGGCTGTGACAAAGGTTGCCGTATGTGTTATGTTCTACCTACCGGTTGTCCGCTTTTGAAATCAGGTATCCAACGCCTGATGGATAGTAAAGAAATTCTGTTCGAGAAGACTGTTGTTCCCTTAGTTCCTTCTGAAGAAGTTGCCATCATTACCATTTTCGACAATTCTTCCAAGGCTCCCTCGAGGAAGCCTGTTAGAATTACATCTGTTCCAAGAATAGCACCTGTGATCATCACTGTTCCGGGGCCCATGCCCTATACCTCTGATAAAGCTGTCCCTTGGCATTATGAGGCTGATGTTTGTTTTCATGGAGTTAAGCAAGAGTTGGATGCTGATACTGATGTTAGCAATATTGTTGGCCCTACTAAAGTCACCCGAAGCAGAAGAATTTTCTCGCCTGATATCTCTCCACCAATTGCCCGAAAACCCGTTGTTATTACACCTGCCAGTGTACCTGCTACTATTCCTGTTCAAGCTCATATTCTTACCTCTGTCGCCGAGTCATATGACGCTCAGGGCAAAGGGATCACCACTGATGTGCCTGCCCAGACGGAGGCACCGAAAATGATTACTGTTGAAGCTTCTAAACAAGAGATGGAAGAGATTCTGAAGATTATCAAAAAGAGTGACTACAATATAGTTGAACAGCTGGGGCAAACCCCGTCCAAGATTTCTATGTTGTCACTGTTGCTATGCTCAGAGGCCCATGCCAAGGCTCTGATTACCTTCTTGAAGACTGCCCATGTACCACAAGAGACATCAGCTGATCAATTTACAGATTACATGGCCAATTTAACTGCTGATAATGGGTTGGGTTTCTCTGACGCCGATTTGACTACTAAGGGGAAGAATCACAATGATGCCCTGCATGTCTCCATTGAATTCAGGGGCACTACTCTTGCTCATGTATTGGTGGATACTGGTTCCTCATTGAATGTCTTGCCCAAGAAAGCTCTAGACCGGTTGGATCGTGAAGGGTTAGAGCTGAAGCCAAGCAACATTGTCGTCAGGGCCTTTGATGGGTCTAAGAGGATGGTGCATGGAGAGGTTGATATTCCAATCAAGGTTGGTTCTCAGGTTTTCAATTCTACATCTATGTGATGGACATTCGGCCATCTTATTCTTGTTTGCTGGGTCGTCCATGGATCCATAAGGCTGGAGCCGTAACCTCAACGCTCCACCAGAAGCTGAAGTACCCAGTCAAAGGGAAGATTGTGACAGTACAAGGGGAGGAGGAGTACATGGTTAGCCACCTCAACTCTTTCCGATATGTAGAGATGTATGGCGAGTTCATTGAGACCCCATTTCAGCATTTTGAAGAGGTTCCCCAGACATTGGCGTCAGCTGAAACTGTTGTTGAATATTCTCCTATGAAGATGGCTTCCTTCAAGGTTGCCCGGGCTGTTGTTGAGAAAGGTGGATGTGCACAGTGGGACCGACTTCCTGATTTTACACAGAAGACTAACAAGTTTGGTTTGGGTTTCACTGCAGAAGCTCAAAGGGTTGTTCGGAATGCACAGATCGGAAGACTTCCCGTGTTCATCAGCAACTCGGGAGTAAATGCCATTGAAGATGATGTGGAAGAGTCTGAGTTCGACAGTTGGATTTATCCTACGACCGATGATGGACCAAGCAACTGGACAGGAAACGACTTCATCCCTATTACTTTTGTTACCCAATAATGAAACTTTTTGTTTTGAATTTGTAACAGACATTGTTTTAAACTGTATGGCCCGGTGTCTTACCTGGGGCACCGTGCCTTCATTTGTGAGGGCTTTATGTGTGTCATTTTCATATATCATTAATAAAAGCATTGGACGTTCTTGCATTTCAAATTTTGCGCTCCTTGTTTTTCTTTATTATATATTGCAAAACATCTATTTTACACACACTCACATATACAGGTCTCCATCCACTCTAGATCCTACTGGTAACGACTCTGCTACTGTCGGTTATGACTTTGAAAATCCGATCAACTTAGCCGAAGACAAAGGTGAAGATGATTTCGAAGTGCCTGGTGAACTTGCAAGACTGTTACTTCAGGAAGAGAGGGCTATATAGCCACACGAAGAGCCGGTGGAATTTGTGAATCGGGGTACTGAGACAGACAAGAAGGAAGTCAAGATCGGTGCAAATCTGGAGCTTAGTGTGAAACAACAGTTGATTCAGATGCTGCATGACTATGTTGAGATCTTTGCCTGGTCTTATGAAGATATGCCTGGTTTGGATACTGATATTGTGGTTCATCGCCTACCTACCAAGGAAGACTGTCCTCTAGTGAAATAGAAGGTCTGCCGAATGCGCCCAGAGATGTCTGAGAAGATCAAGGCTGAGGTTATGAAACAGTTTGACGCTGGTTTTCTAGCAGTTACTTCTTACCCTCAGTGGGTGGCCAATGTGGTTCATGTGCCGAAGAAGGATGGAAAGGTTCGAATGTGTGTTGATTATAGGGATCTGAACAGGGCAAGCCCCAAGGATGACTTCCCTCTACCTCATATCGACGTTCTGGTTGACAACACCGCTCAGCACAAGGTATTCTCCTTTATGGATGGTTTCTCCAGTTATAATCAAATTAAAATGGCTCTCGAAGACATGGAGAAGACAACCTTTGTTACTCAGTGGGGTACCTTTTGCTACAAGGTCATGCCTTTTGGATTGAAGAATAATGGGGCAACGTATCAGCGTGCCATGGTTGCTTTGTTTCATGACATGATCCATCATGAGATTGAAGTATACATCGACGATATGATTGCAAGGTCCCAGACTAAGGAAGAACACCTTGACCATCTGCATAAGCTATTTGACAGGTTAAAGTTATACAAGCTGAGGTTGAACCCGAACAAGTGCACCTTCGGGGTAAGATCTGGTAAGCTGCTGGGTTTCGTCGTAAGCGACAAAGGTATTCAAGTGGATCCGACAAAGGTGAAAGCTATACAAGAGATGCCATCTCCTAGGACAGAGAAAGAAGTTAAAGGTTTTCTGGGACGTCTGAATTACATTGCCCGATTCATCTCACACCTGACTGCTACTTGTGAGCTAATCTTCAAGCTACTGAAGAAAGATCAGGTAGTACGTTGGAACGATGAATGCCATGCTGCTTTCAAAAGGATCAAAGAGTATCTCCAAGAGCCACCTATCCTGATGCCTCCAATTGAAGGGAGACCTCTAATCTTATACTTGACAGTACTCGACAACTCAATGGGGTGTGTGCTGGGTCAACATGACGAGTCTGGCCGAAAAGAGCATGTTATTTATTACCTTAGCAAAAAGTTTACCAACTGTGAGACCCGATACTCACTGCTCAAGAAAACTTGTTGCGCTTTGGCATGGGCTGCTCGCCGGCTGAGACAGTATATGTTGACTCACATTACTCTGTTGATATCAAAGATGGATCCAATTAAGTATATCTTCGAGAAGCCTGCTTTGTCCGGAAGAATTGCAAGATGGCAAATGATCTTGACTGAGTATGACATCCAGTACACGACCCAAAAAGCAATCAAGGGAAGTGTGTTGGCAGACCATTTGGCACATGAGGCAGTGGATGATTACCAGTCTACGAACTTTGAGTTTCCGGAAAAAGAATATCATGTTGGTAACTGATTATGAGACACCTGGACCGGATGAAGGACCTGAAGAAGAATCCCAATGGTCTATGTACTTTGATGGAGCTTCGAACACTTTGGGTAATGGCATTGGCGCCGTGATCATATATCCTAAAGTCTCACATACTCCGTTCACCGTCCGACTATGTTTCAACTGCACCAACAACATGGCGGAGTATGAAGCGTGCATTATGGGTCTTCGAGCAGCAATTGACCTAAGGATTAAGCTCTTGAGTGTCTTTGGAGATTCCGCTCTCGTGATCAGTCAGATCAAAGGTGAGTGGGATATGAAACACCCAAATCTTATTCCTTACAAGGAGTATGTATTGATGTTGCTTCCCCATTTCGAGGAGATAACCTTTGAACACTTCCCTAGAGAGGAGAATCAGTTGGCGGACGCGTTGGCTACGATGTCTTCTATGTTCAAGGTCAATTGGGACAACGAAGCTCCCCGAATTATCATTGAAAGATTGGACGAACCTGCACATTGCTGTGATATTGAGACTGAAGAGGTAGCGGATAAACCCTGGTTTCATGAGGTGAAAAGGTATCTTGAGACTCAAGAATACCCCGATGGTGTATTTGTTAATGACAAGAAGTTTCTGAGAAAGTTCGCGACAAAGTTCTTCATCAGCAATGGCATTCTTTACAAGCGTAACCATGATTCAACCTTACTGCGTTGTGTGGATAAGAATGAAGCAGAAAGGATCATGGCAAAGTTACATGAAGGTACTTTCGGAACTCATTCCAGTGGACATACCATGGCAAAGAAGATCCTTCGGGCGGGATCTTATTGGTCCACAATGGAAGCTGATTGTTATCAGCATTCTCGGACATGTCACAAGTGCCAAGTCTATGCTGATAAGTTGCACATACCTCCAGTTCCTCTGAATGTCTTGATAGCTCCTTGGCCCTTTGCAATGTGGGGCATTGATATGATCGGCAAGATCAGACCTACGGCATCCAACGGGCAGCGTTTCATCCTGGTAGCGATTGATTACTTTACGAAGTGGGTTGAAGCAGCTTCCTTTACTACTGTAACCAAGAACATCATGGCACGGTTCATTCGGCATAATCTGATCTGTCGATACGGTGTACTAGAGAGGATCATTAAGGACAATGGTACCAATCTCAACAACAAGATGATCACCGAGCTTTGCGAGAAATTCAAGATACAACATCACAACTCTTCTCCCTACCGGTCGAAGATGAATGGGGCTGTAGAAGTGGAAAATAAGAACATTAAGAAGATTGTGCAGAAGATGACAGTGACATACAAAGACTGACACGAGATGTTACCATTTTCTCTTCATGGGTACCATACCTCAGCACGGACGTCAACAAGGGCAACACCCTATTCCTTGGTATATGGCATGGAGGCAGTCTTGCCTATTGAAGTTCAGATACCCTCTCTTCGAATCATGAAGGATGCAGTTTGAGCGAAGATGACTGGATTCAGACCCGGCTTGATCAGCTGAACTTAATCGACGAAAAGAGACTTGCTGCTATTTGTCATGGTCAGACGTACCAGAAACGGATGATCAAGGCATTTAACAAGAAAGTTAGACGACAAGAGTATCAAGTTGGGGATCTGGTAATCAAGTGCATTATTCTACCTCAAGGTGATCCCAGGGGCAAACGGACCCCTACTTACGAAGGGCCATTTGTGGTTAAGAACATTTTCTCAAGAGGAGCTATGATTCTAACCACTATGGATGGTGACGACCTTCCTCACACCGTCAATGCAGACATAGTAAAAAGATACTACACATAAGCAAAGACCCGCTAGGTTGACTGTCCTAGGAAAAAGTAAAGGCTTCCCGGCGAACCAAAAGGGTTCGGGCAAAAGTAAGGGATGAAAATGAAAAAATCTGTACACCCGGCAAGTCGAAAACCTGAAAAGGGGGCTTGGGCAAAAAAGGGTATCCCGGTGGACTGAAAACCCGAAAGGGCGGTCCAGGCAAAAATTAGGGATTAAAGCGTAACACTATGTCTCATTGGATCACCTTGTATCCAGACTTCGGTATCGACTATCAAGCTCGGACGACACTAATCAATCTGATCTACCTTCAACCAAGTAGCAAAGTGATGCGATGCTTGAGGACATAAGGGCAATAGCAGAGTTGGAACCCAGTGGGATTATTCATATAACTGTTTTGTTTTCTTTTTACAAATTGTATAAAATTCTATTTGTTCGGCGGCGTTCTCTTACTAGGACGTCAGCCTCTTGTACAAAGACGCCTATTTTTAGGCCAAACTTCAAATCAATACAATTCATCTTCAAAGAAATTTCAAACTGTTTTTCCTTTATCTGTTTTGTTTTGCAAAGAACGTCCAATGTTCATTTTTGATATATGCATTTGACATTAATTGCTGCTCATAAGTATTTACATGCAAAACAAAGGACAAATTACTGGTAACATCAGAAACAGGGGCAGTAAGAATTGTCCAAGCTGTGTAGTTTCTCTGTCCATCATGTACAAAGGTAGATTCAGCTGAAGAATATGGCTAGGATACCTTCACTCCCCGCAGAGTAAGACAGTAATGGTAGCTCTCCCCAGCTGAGACTTGTAACCATGAACAAATCAGCAATACTCTCCCCAAGCAGAGTTTATCCATCATCAACGCTAAAAAGGCTTGGTATCCCCAGAAGGTCTTAATATTCCCCAGCAAGTATAAGAGTATCCCCGACAGTCTTAATATTCCTCAACGGAGTATAAGAATGTTCCCCGGCAGAATACAAGATACCCCTAGTGAAGTCAATATTTCCCAGCACGATCTGAAAAAGCTTCCCCAATGGAGTTGAATCATCTTCCCCAGTAGACTCTGGAAGTTTATCCCCAGCGGAGTACAAAAGTAAATCTCCCCAGCCAAGTTCAAAGGATCATTCCCAGTAGAACTCAGAGGTTTATCCCCACAAGAGTCTAACAGGTTTATACCCAACAAGTTGCAACTGAAAGATCATCCCCAGCGGAGTTCTTTCCTTTCATAAGCAGGAAGTCAATCCTCAATAGATTCAGCATCACCAGCAACGATAATCCATCCCCAACGGAGCTTATCAACGGAATCCCCAACGGAGTTTATCATTAAAATCCTCAACAGAGCATCTCTTCCCCACAGAGTAATCTCTTCATCAGTTTATTCCCCAACGGAGTTCTCTTCTCCCGCACGTTTGTTCTCGCAATCACCTTCGTTCACCATCCCCAGCGGAAACGAAGAATTCAATTCTATTCTCCAGCAGCTATCTAGGATTTATTTTCCCCACCTAAAAGCATTACATTACCATACATCATAATACATGCATATACGCATCATACAATACAATCTCATTTATGTTGAGAACATCATTGCTTGATCCATATCATGCATTGCATGTGACTGACCTTTACCTTTCAGGAAAGATGCAGTTAAGTTCTCAGCTATGTCAAAGGCCTTGCCTAGACCAGTTAAATCAATTCCTAAAGATTTTTCTGAGGCCAATCAAGTCAAAGGAGACAAAACCAGTTAAATCGATTCCTAAAGATTTTTCTGAGGCCAATCAAGTCAAAGGAGACAAGACCAGTTAAATTAATTCCTAAAGATTTTTCTGAGGCCAACCCAGTCAAAGGAGACAAAACCAGTTAAATCGATTCCTAAAGATTTTTCTGATGCCAACCCAGTCAAAAGAGACAAGACCAGTTAAATCGATTCCTAAAGATTTTTCTAATGGCAACCCAGTCAAAAGAGACAAGACCAGTTAAATCGATTCCTAAAGATTTTTCTGATACCAATCCCGTCAAAGAAGACAAAACCTCCTATGGTCTAGTTAAATTGATTCCTAAATATTTTTCTGATACCAATCCAGTCAAAGAAGACAAAACCTCCTCTGGTCCAGTTAAATCGATTCCTAAAGATTTTTCTGATACCAATCCAGTCAAAGAAGAAAAAACCTCCTCTGGTTCAGTCAGATCGCCGATAAGATCTCTCTGATTCGCATTCCAGTCAAAGTTCAGACCACCTACCAACAATATCCAAATGGCATCCGTAAGCCCATTTCCGTCATCACCAAGCTGATACCACTTCATGCGAGTGCAAATTTCTAGGCACTCTAGTGTTCAATCATCTTCCACCGTCGGATCACGAAAGGCCCGAAAGCCAATCTATATCCTCAGGTTTAAGAAGATTGAACAGGGGAAATTGTTGTACCCCAAAATTTTCCCTCCCATATTTCTCAATACCTTGCAAAAATAATCTCCAAGTTGCTCAAGATTGCTCAAGAGTTGGACAGTCAAATCATCTCCTAAGGCAGTCAATTCAAAATTAGGGTTTTGTGTTGCATCAGGGTACTTACATCCAAATGGAATAAAATGCTCCCCAATGTCCTAATATGTTCTCAAGTTCATCCATGTCAAATTTCAAGCCTTGCAGAGGATGTTTGGTCAGTCAATTGCTCAAGAGGCCCAAAAATCATCTATGCTAGGGCAAAAGTCAACTGTGGCCTACAAATAGTCAAACCTCAAGATTTTTTGTCAACATTCTCATTTTGAAGGATAATTCATCATTTGATAAAGGGTTGATCACGATTCATCAAGGATTGCTCAAGATTCATCAAGATTCAAAAGTTGCTAAATTAGGGTTTTGTAGGAAAAGTCAACTCAACTTTGACCAAGCATAACTTTCTCATACTTTATGCGAAATGACCCCTCAAAAGCTCATTTTGAAGAGGATGCAATTTCCTACAATCCATCTTCACACCCCAAGATCAAGAAATGCACTCATAAAAAGTTACAAATTTGGACATTATAGGTCATTTTTAAAAGTCAACAAAAACACCTTTTTTGCCAAAGCTCATAACTTGAGCATGTAATATCAAAATGAGATGAGACCAAAAGGGTTGGTTAGAGGACATCTCAAGGTTTCTAAAAAGTCCAAGAAACCTCCAAAAATTAAAAATTGAAGAAGTTATGCATTGTTGAAGTTGGGCATTTTTCCAAAATTGCCAAAAGTCAACTATCCCCCAAACTTCAAATTTTGCCAAATGGGCCCACTTGTTTCCACTTGATTTGATCTTGTCACACCACACACATGTCCTATATTCAGTCTTGTGTCCATTCATTGATTTTTCTATTTTATTTGATTTTTATTAATTTAATTCATTTTAAATCAATTTAAATCTAAATAAAATCCAAATATTGATGAAATCAGATCTTTTTTATTGATACAGCTGTCAATTGTCATCATGGACAAGATCAAACTCGTACCAAGGCATATCATGCACAAAATATTGGATTTGGGACATTTTTGGATGCTTTGTAATGGAGGATCATATCAAATCCAAAATCATCAATGCATAAAGATTGGATCCACAAAACTTAACCTAATGCATTGCCTTATACATATACAAACCAAAGGCACACGATTAGAGACTTAGAGGCTGCACAATCTGGAAAACCAAAACTTGAAAAAAGCTTGAAAAGTTGGAAACTGAAATCACATCTAGAGGCCGATTCAGAGAAAAACCTCCACGCTATCCTCTTGCTGGACATCCATTGAGTCTAAAGGAATCAAAAGCAAGTCCTGAAACCTCATCAAACGCGTTGTAAGTCCTTTGAAAAACACCCTTGTACACGAAATCACATCCTATGATTCTTGCACTCTCTTGCCAAAATCTTTGCATATTTGTGTTTATCGTTCCATTTAGAAGCGTTTGGCATAATTTGATTGCATTTTTATAGCTTGTGATGCCATACCCGAACCTAGGGTTTTGGAGGTTTATTTTTGGGCGTTTGCTTTACAGGAAAAATTGGAACAAGTAATGGTTATAGACGTGCTAAGGAGGAAGAGACAAACATGTCCATGGTTTTTGTTTGCATTTTTATGGCCTAGAATCCGTTTTAGGATGAAGCCACGGATTTTGCTGCGGAAAAGAATCTACAGGTAAATATCCAGGGGCCAACGAAGAAGACGACTATGTGCCCCCTCCCCATTGGATCGTTCATAATTTCGCGCTTATTTTTTATAATTCCTGGCATTTGTTTTGTTTGCTAATATATTAATTCTTACCTATTCCACTAACAAAAAGAGTACAGTGGTCCAGTGGCAAGCGTGTTAGTTCAAAGTCTAATGGGACCTGGGTTCGAATCCCAGGTCCCCCAATATATTTGTTGCTATTTTCTTTCAGGCGTTCCAGTGAGCCTCACGCTTTGCAACGTATCATACACCTTCATCCAATGCCTGCCAGATGGCCTCCAGGCCAAATCTGATGGCCCATATTGGAGGTCCATCGTGAGACCTAGTCAACCAATGCACGTGGAACCATGGAAAGTCATGCAGGCTAGCAACTATTGGGCTTGGAAATTGCTCTTCTCACCATCAATCTGGGCCCAACACCCCCTTGGTTATTTCTTTTTTCTTTCTTTCTTTTATTTAATTATTTGTTTTATATTATTATTTTTATCATTTAAACCACTGACCAATTAAATTATTTTTCTCATAAAATCAAAAAAACCAAAAAATATTATTTTATTTATTAAAATTAAATTCATCATTTTATTTTTGTAAATAAATAAATTTAATCAATTTAGCGCTAATTAGGTTTAACTTTCAATATTTTTTTGCAATATTTAAAATTAATGTAGAATATTAGGTTTTATTAACTTTGACCAATTTTATTTTATTTCCTTAGATATCCAAAAATCCAAAAATACTTTTTTTAATTAATTAATTAATTTAATAATTTAATTGCTTCCATTAATTCAAAAAAATAACAAAATCTTTTCTTTAATAAAAAAAACGGTAAAAACCCTAAAAAATGCGTCGTTTTAATTTCTCGCACGCGTACCATTTTATTCAATATTGTAATTGCTTCCGGAATGTAATAGCTTTAAATAGGACTTTGAATTATTTTATCGCTTTCTTTTATTTTCCGCAATTTAAATTTCAAGGGTTGTTTTTGGCGATGTAAATACCTGACGCCTTGTAATAGTTAGATTTAATTTCCGCAACTATAAACTGTTAGATGTTTGGTAATAGGGAATGCATGACAAGATTGAACGTTTAAACCTAAAATCAACATAGATCACCTATAAACATGTCCAAAGATAAAATAAACTAAAAACAACACACTCGCACATGCGCACTCTTACGGTACACCTCACTTGGTTGTCTTCGTACGTAGTCATTGAGTATAGGAAGTTTTAGAGGTCGCCCTCTTGTCTAAAGATCATAGTTGCCTCGAAACGGTTGCCTCGTAAAAATTATCTAAGACATTAGGGTTACCGCTAAGGCGTCCTAACATTGCTTTAGTGACCACACGCCCCTTAATCGAATTGACCCTTAAACTCCAACGACGATGCTACCTACTCATTCGAGTAGGTAGATGGTTCTTAAGTAGTTTCTCTTTCTAAAATAAAACAAAACTTTTCGCACTTACACCTTTCAAACAAAAACTTCTTTCAAACCAACAAACACAAAGAAAAGCAATATTGAAAACAATTTGAGCAAGTACCTAAGAGCCTGTGGATAACCACGGATAGAAAGGGTGCTAACACCTTCCCTTTCTATAATCTACCCCCCAGACCCGAGAAACATCTCGAAAAAGGAATTTTTCTGTGCTTTTTTCCTTTCCTTGTTGGATAAATAAAAGACAGTGGCGACTCTTGCTTACCGTGAAATTTTGCAAAAACAAACGCAAAATGTAAACCAGCATTCCAAAAAAACAGTCAGTTCTTTCCCACTGTATCACAACCACTATCTGGTTGATTCCAGGCTTCGTAGTATTTTGTAGAAATTAAGATATTATCCGGTCGATTTCCGGGCTTCATAGCTTGAATTTGAGAGATACCACTATCTGGTCGATTCCAGGCTTTGTAGTATTTTGTACTGTTATCTGGTCGTGCTCTAGGTTTCACAGTGTCTCTTGCCGCTATCTGGTCGTGCTCCAGACTTCACAACGTCTTATACTTTTACCTGGTCGTGCTCCAGACTTCAGTAATTTGGGGAATTAAGATGTTATCCGGTCGATTTCCGGGCTTCATAGCTTTTGAACTGGAATAGAAATCTTAGTATCGATTTGACTGAACCAGGGAAAGGTCTCGAGTTGTCTTCAACTGGGAGAGAAATCTTAGTATCGATTTGACTGAACCCGGGAGGGGTCTTGGAATAACTTTGAATTGCATAGAAATTAGGCGAATCTTAGCGGCGATTCGTCTGACCCAGACGAAAGTCTTAAAACATCTTCAACTAGAATAGAAACCTTAGTGTCGGTTTGACTGAACCAGAGAAAATATTGAAAAGTGTTGGAATATCTTAAACTGGAATAGAAACCTTGGTGTCAGTTTGATTGAACCAGAGAGAACTCGAGTTGTCTTCAACTGGGAGAGAAATCTTAGTATCGATTTGACTGAACTCAGGAGAGGTCTCGAAATAACTTTGACTGGCATAGAAATAAGGGGAATCTTAGCGGCGATTCGGCTGACCCAGACGAAAGTCTTAGAACATCTTAAACTAGAATAGAAACCTTAGTGTCGGTTTGACTGAACCAGAGAAAATCTTGAAAAGTGTTGGAATATCTTCAACTGGAATAGAAACCTTGGTGTCGGTTTGACTAAAACAGAGAGAACTTATGAGAACTTGATTGCATATTTCCATGAAAGGTAAAGAGTTAGTCGTATGTAATGTCATGATGTATAAAATGTATTGAGTAATGATGTTCTCAAAATAAATGAGATTGTTCTATGTAATATGTATGCGCATGCCATGATGTATGGATATGCAATGCTATTGTGATATTCTCTAGCTGGGGAAAATAAATCTTGGACTGCTGCTAGAGAGTATAAGGAGTTGAGTTATTCGTTTCCGCTGGGGATGGTGACCGAAGATGATTAGCTGGAGATTTACATCCATTCTACTTGAGAATATTCTGCCGGGAGAGACTCTATCTGAGAACAATCCTGCGGGGGAATGACTTTGGGGAAGAGAGATACTCTTATGGAAGATCTGCTGATTTGGAGAAATAAACTCAGCTGGGGATGAACTTCCATTGTTGGAGAGAAGAGCTCTGTTGGAGATTGAGCTTCCATTGTCAGAGAAATAAACTGTGCTCGGGAGATGGCTTTATAAACTGCTCATGGTTATAAAACTCGGTTGGGGAATACAGACATTAGCTTTCTGAAAGAACCTGCTGGGGAAGGAATTCCTGCTTGGGGATATGGAGGTCGGCTCTGTGGGGAATATAGGTATCACTGGCTTTTATGTGATAGTGACTTCGCTTCCAACTGTCTTTGCCCCTTGTACCATGCTAGAAAAAGTACATGCAGAGATTTTGTGGATGGATCTATATCATGATTTTACTTGAACACGCATTTATTAAGTGTCAGGATGACATCCGCCTCTAGATCGTACCTGAACTGAACTGTTTCTAGAAGAGAAATCTGGAATAAGTACCAGGATAAAATTCGTCTCTGGATCGTACCTGAACTTCTTCTAGAAGATAAATCTGGAATAAGTACCAGGATAACATCCGTCTCTGGATCGTACCTGAACTGTTTCTCAATGTATGAAAATCTTGAATAAGTAGCAGAATGACATCCGTAGCTGGATCATATTTGAACTGTTTCTCGATGTGTGAAAATCTTGAATAAGTAGCAGAAGGACATCCGTATCTGGATTGTATCTGAACTGTTTCTCGATGTATGAAAATCTTGAATAAGTAGCAGAATGACATCTGTATTTGGATCGTATATGAACCGTTTCTCGATGTATCAAAATCTTGAATAAGTAGCAGAATGACACCCGTATCTGGATCGTATTTGAACGGTTTCTCGATGTATGAAAATCTTGAATAAGTAGCAGAATGACATCCGTATCTGGATCATATATGAACCGTTTCTCAATGTATGAAAATCTTGAATAAGTAGCAGAATGACATCCGTATCTGGATCGTATCTGAACCGTTTCTCGATTCTGGTGCTCTTGATGAATGTTGATCAAGGTATAAGTCTTCCACTGATAGACAGGTGATGAGACATAATCATACGTTTTAAATCCCTAACTTTTGCCTGGACCACCCTTTCGGGTTTTCAGTCCACCGGGATACCTTTTTTGCCCAAGCCGCCTTTTTTCAGGTTTTCGACTTGTCGGGTGTACACATTTTTTTTTATGTATATCCCTAACTTTTTACCGAACCCTTTTCGTTCGTCGGGATTCCCTTATTTTTGCCTAGATGTGTCAACCTAGCGGGTCTTTTTTCTTCATGCGTAGTATTTTCCGACTATGTCCATGCTTTCAGGATGTAGAGAGTTGTCACTATCCATAGTATTGTGTTGTAGTACTGTCAAAAATGTTTTCTTGATGGTACATGATTCGTTGCTAGAATGCGTGCGTAATGTCCCAAGCGATTCAGATGGATATCTGCCCCTGGTTATTTGGCACTTTTGGAGAGATTTCCCCAGGTGTGTTTAGACATCGGTGTGTTTAGACATCGTGTCATGCCCCTTGCTTATGGAAGACCTGTTATTGGAAGTGTCTTTCCCGCTGAGGTGATTCTGTCCATTGAGAGGATGTATGTTCATTGAATATCCATTGTGCGGATTTCTCTGCTGTTAAACAATTAGTCATATGCAAACAATGTCATTTAAAGAATGAAAAACTCATGTCTATTTTGAAATTTTTTTTTTTTGAAAATGTGTTTTGTGTATTAAAATTAAATTGGCAAGAATGTGATATCAACTCAGGATTCGTAACAAAGCCTACAGGAGTCAGGATACCTTTGTAACAATATGCTCTCAAACTAACCCATGCTTTAGCCAGGACTTTTAAGGGTTACAACGTGGTCTGGTTCACGGTTCAAGAAACAAAGGATAAAGGCTCAAATTTTATTTGTACCCAACCCGCTCTTCGTGATGTTCTTCCGTCCTATGCTCAGTTAATTGCGCGTTTAGATCCCGATTGAGTCTGGAATCTTTGCTCTGATACTTGGTGATGATTCAAAAATTGAACATTTGTTTTGAAAAGGCAGTCATTTTTGTAATCTTCTTTTTGTCGAGGATTTGTAGTAACCTCTTTTTTTTGGTTTTTGTTATCCCTTCTTTTTCCTGAACTGTTTCTTTTATGATTACAGTCAGCGGGATGCCCCAATTTTCTCTTAAGTCTCCTTCATAGGTTTTGACTTAATGGGCTTTTATTTCGGGAGATAATGACTGCCTGTCTTGACGATTATACGAAACCATCACCGTCTTTTGTTTTGGAAGGACGTCTTCGATGCCATTCATTGGGTACGAAGCGGTAGATTATGACTGAATGCGCCTCTGAATTAACTGAGAAAACTACCCTGCCCCAGGTTATGATTAAGGGTTTTAATTTGTGTGAAAATAAAAACTCCTACTTCTTTGGCTCGAAGGGGTTGACTAGGGATTATCTTCCATATAACTCCACTGTTTAGGATTTAAAACAACACCTGTACATCGTCAGCGGGGTCTGTTCAAAAGCATACTGTAGAGATTATGGTATCATTTTTGTCATCCTCCCTCTAAGGCTTAGAGTTTTTAATTGAGAGTTCAATATCACAAAAGGAAATAAGAACACATTTTTGAAATAGTGAATACGAATGAATTGATTCAAGACAAACATGTGTAATGCATTGATGAAATAACGAGGTTTGTTATGAATAAATGTTCAGACAAATCAAAAGAAACTTACACATTGAAAATTCTAATGAATGAAAAAGTCTTCTTGTGAGAACTTGTCACTTCATATGGTATTCCTTGGAGGGATGGCAGAAGAACTTAGCCTGACCGTCTTGTGTGAATTCTAGCGCTCCTTCATCAATCAGGTCTTGAATTTTATTTCTCAATGCCCAACAACTGTTGGTGTCATGTCCAGAACTGTTGGAATGGTACACACATCTTGCATTTGGATTGTACCTTGGGGAGGCTATGTTGGAATTCTGAGGAGGTTCCCTTAACATAACCAACTTGGTCTTCAACAGGCGTTGCAATGCTTGAGCCAATGCCATGTTGATCTCGGTGAAGCGTCTTTCAGATGTATTCTTCTTATGTCGATTGCCCCGTTGTCGTTGGCGAGGTTGTGGTTGGGCTTGTGATGTAGTAGAAATATGGAAATGTTTGGCCCTGACCAAACCAACCTCTTCTCTCACTGGGGGATGACTAATGCCTTGATCCACAATTTTAACTGTTTGTTTCATGGATCTACATCCATCTTGGTGAAGCTTGTTGAGGAAGGCTCTTAGACCTTCTTGTTCTCGAGCTAAGTTTTGGATAAGAGCCATCTTCCCCAGCATTTGGATTCCCATTGCTTCTACCTCAGCTTGCAGTTGTTCCAATTGTTCATCCTTATTATTGTCAGGACGTTCCTTGGTTGGATTCTCGGTGAAGAGTGTTTTCAGGTCTTCTTACCCCTTGGATAGATTCAGGAGAAATTCCTTGAACTGGGCATCTTGAGATTGGAGATCTCTGTTGTCTTGTTGGAGAGCCATTGCTGAAATAAACAGCGAGAACATGAGAGACCTGCTTTGAAACCTGCTTATGCAATGATATGTATTTTATATATATATATATATATATATATATATATATATATATATATATATATATATATATATATATATATATATATATATATATATGCAATGTTTTCAAGGATCTCGCGGGGTAAACAAGAAAATGTCAGAAGTTGAAATTTGCAGCTTTGATTGAAAAACTTTATATTGTTGAGAGTCCTTCTACAAGAGTCAAGCTCACCATATCAAGTAGGTCATAGCCCCTGACTCAAGTTATTGAGTTTTGATCTTCTGACGACATTGGCTAGAGGAAAATAAATCCCATTTCCCCTTACTAGACGTCTGATTTATCATAACCTGCATCACAGGCCCTCGAGATCCTTGAAATGGTTAAGGAAATGTTAAGGCATGATGTTATGATGTGTATGTTATGCTTTTAAGCAAAGGTGCAAAGTGATGTAAGCAAGTAAACCCTGTAAGAAATCCAAGTTACTGGATAATAACTGTAAACAAAACCTGCAAGAAACTCATGTTGTCAGGTAATAAAACTCTGCAAGTAGTTCAAGTTGAAAGCACACGAGTCACGCAAACAATCTTAGGTTTAGGCTTGCATGGGTTTTAAGGTCATACCCTCTTGACGCTAGATTAGTTCAACCTGTCTTATAAATAGTAACCGGGTTCTAAGGGATCTCAATATCACTGATCTTTCCCCCAAGCCTTGCTCAATCGACGATTGACTTGTAATCAAACAAAACTCAGAAGTCAAACCTCAATGGGTGTAGCATCGAGTATCTGTCGACCTTGGGCATACACCAAAGCCGACCATCTCGCTACGTCGTACTGGCCAAGTTTTGCAATTAAAGGTTCTAAGGTCAGTTGATGCTTTATGACACCACACAGCGGCCCCGTACATCTCCCTGATTGACTCAAGGGTTACGGTTACCAACTAAAGTGCCACATCAATGTAGCTACTGCTTCAACCGTGTCGGTATACCCCAACACAACTCTCTCACAATTTATTGCTACTTACCTAAAAGGTGTTTCCCGATCCGGGTGTAGGATCAAATAACCCAAATAGTTCCCATAAATATAAAGCAAGCAATACAATCAAGAGAAAGCAATTAAATATGACCTAGATCCTAAGGTTTACCCCACTTTATATTTGAGTCCCCAACAGAGTCGCAAGTTCTGTGATACGGTGGCAGAACCAACTGTTAATACTGGTTTGCATTTTTTGTTCGCAAAATGTCGCGGTAAGCAAGAGTCTCCACCGACTTTTATTTTATCCAATCAGGAAAAGGAAAAAGAACAGAAAAAACATTTTTCGAGATATTTCTGAGTACGGGAGGTAGATTATAGAAAGGGAAGGTGTTAGAACCCTTTCTATCCATGGTTTTCCAAAACCATGGGCTCTTAGTTACTTGCTCATTTTGAAAACTGCTTGTGTGTGCTTGCTTTGAAAAGTTTTGTATTACTTCGTTTTAACCCTTGTTTTTGTCCTCAAGAGTGTTAGAAGTTGTTTTTGAAAACTTTGTTTGAAAAGAGTTTGGGTGAAAAAAGTTTTTGTTTGCTTGAGCAAGTACCTAGGAACTAATCTACCTACTCGGAAAAGGTTTGTTCGTTTTCCTTTTAGACAATGCTATCCCATTATTGAGAAATAGGTAGCATCGTCATTGGAGTTTTTTAGGGACATTCGAAGGGACAAATACGATCACAAAAGCAATGTTAGGAAATGTTAGTAATCATCCTAAAGCCTTAAAGATATTTTTATGAGGCATCATCTGAATGGGTCATTTTAGATCTTTCGGGGCTAGAGGACAACCACTAACAAACCCTATACTTCATGGCCGTTTACCGAAGGCAACCGGAGTTGAGTAAACCCTAGGAGTGAGCATGTGCGAGTGTAATTTTCAGTTAATTTATCTTTGCACATTTAGTGTTTTCTATCGTATTAATTATCAGTTTTTCTTTCCACACAATCCTATTAACATACATCTAAGCAGTTTATAGTTTGCAGAAATAAAATGCGAGAAAATTAAAAGTCCTATCTATTACAGGGCTTTTGCAGATACATAATTATTTTGACTGAAAATAAAGATGCAGAATTGAAACTCTAATTACTATTATAAACTCGGAGCAGTTACCATAGTAATAAAAAGGATTAAGAAAATGCGCACGGCGAATTAAATGCGAGAATAATTAAGAAACCTAGATAATCTAATTGAGAAAAAATTTTAAGTTATTTTTTGGGAAAAAAATTAGGTTATGTACAAATTAAACCCTAATTCTAATTATTTTTAATTATGAAAAAAAGGATTAAATTGTCCTAAATAATTAAACTAATTAATTAAGGAAATAAAATGTTTTTATGAAAAAAATGATTTTTATGTTTTTTGTGATTTTTGATTTTATGATAAAAAAACTGATTTTTGTGTTATTTTGTAAAATAGAAAATAATTAATAAATAATAAAAATAAGGAATAAAATAGAAAAGAAAGAAATTGGGCCTGTTAGAAGCAATCAGGGGATGTATGTTGAATTTGTTTAGGCCCAAAAGTTGTTGAGCCCAATCCCACGTGAGATCCAGCATTGTGCCAGCCTAGGGGGTGCACCATAGTCTTTCATTGATGGGCGTTGGATCTGGATTGATGATGAATCCAATGGTTGAGATCTTGGGTTGCATGGTGGATGCCTTTATGCGTGGAGTATGGAACCTGTTGTCAAAAATTAAGAAAAGAAAGAAAACGCTAGGTCCTGGGATCGAACCCAAGTCCTCCCACTCACACATACGCGCGCTTAATTAACTGAGCTACATGTCTTATTTGTCAATATAATAACAACAATATATATTATATAAAACAAAATAGATAAAACAGAAAAAATAAAAAGTGTGCGCTTTATTCAAACAGGCCAATGGTGGTCAGCCACGTTAGTTTCTTCTTCCCATGTCCGTCAATTTAGGTTTGAAACTTTTACCTATGGACAAACTTCCATGGCTATAGCACTGCAAGTTTCAAAAATCAACAGCAAGCATGATAAATTAATTCTAAGCACATGGATCGATTCATCTTGATGCCACGAGCATAATGGTACCCCTTTCTTGGGCCAATTTAACCTGTATGGAAAAACCCTAAAACGGAAAGGTAAACCCTAACGGTGGCAATTATGAATACATGCATCAAAACATCAATTAAACCATTCAAACACGCTGCAAATATGTCAATGAACACAAATATATCATTAGAACATGTTTATGATGCAAGAATTATTGTAATCGAATTTGAAAAAGGAAGTAAACCGTGTGGGTGTTATGTGACGATTCTGGGCTTGTGGAAGCTTGTAATATATCGTGCTAGCTTTTGGGAAGGTCCAAGAAACGATTGGGAGTGTTGAAATGCTTTGAATTTCCCTCTAGGTTGGAAAATGATTCACCACTTTTTTTCAATTTTTTCAGTTTTGTTTCCAGCTTTCACGACCTGTAATCCTTCTTCTTGCGCATTGGTTGTCTTCTGTATTTGTACTAGAGCATATTAGGTCAACAAAAACAATTTAAATCTTTGTGAATCATGAAAGTTTGATTTGATTTTGCTCTTGTATTATATCTTTCCAAAACAAGCATAATCATGCCAATTTTGATTCAATTTTCCTTGAACGATTTGGATATGATATGCCAGCTTAATTGGATTTGGTTCCTACAAAAAATCAGATCAAAACCAATCTTTTTATATTTTTTTCAATTTATTTGATTTAATTTAACTTTTAAATAATAAAAAATCAAAATAAATAAATAAATAAAGCAAAAAATGTGTGGATGCTGATTTGGGTCGTGGACCATGTTTCCAACAAGATTCAATCATGAAAAGCTAGGCCCATTTGACAAAAAATGCACTTTTGAGCACATTTGACTTTTGGCAATTTTGCAAAAATGGTCAACTTTGACAAGGCATATCTCCTCCAATTTTAACCCTAGAGAGGTGTTCTTGGACCTTTTAGAAAGCTTAGGATGTGCCCTAAACAACCCTGTTGGTTTCATCTCAATTGGGTCTTCCATGTTCATGTAAGAAGCTTTGAACCAAAAGGTGTTTTTGTTGACTTTTCAAAAGGACCTATAATGTAGAAATTCATATCTTTTGATGAGTGCATATTTTGAACTAGAGGGATGAAGATGAATTGTAAGGAATTGCATCCTCTTCAAAATGAGCCTTGGATGGAAAATTTGTGATAAAGTATGAAGAAGTTATGCCTGGTCAAAGTTTGGTTGACTTTTCCTAAGAAACCCTAATTTAGCAACTTTTGGGTTTTGATGAATTAGGAGCATTCCTTGGGGAATCATGATCAACCCTTGATCAAATGATGGATATCTCTTCAAAATGTTGATGTTGACCAAAAATCTTGAAGTTTGACTGTATTTCGGCCATAGTTGACTTTTGACCCAGTAGAGTTGATTTTCAAGCATCTAGGAAATTGATTGAGCAAACTTCTTGTGCAAGGCATGAAACTTGACATGGATGATATTGAGAACATATTGGGACCATGTAAGGAATTTGGTACCCTTGGACTTCAACCATCTTGATGAGGAGTGAAACCCTAGTTTGAAGCTTCTTGCCTTAGGAGGAGGATTTGTCTAGAGGCATGTCTTGAGTGAAATGAGAGGGAAAATTTTGGGGTACAACAGTAGTTATTTCCTGAGAAGGCTATCCCAGGGCATATTTTAGGGAATAATTTTCATGATATGAATACTCAATCCAAGATTCTATAGTGAAGACCTCGCTTATTTGATAGAAGTCCTTTCTCTCCAGAGAAGTTGGTGCTTATTTTCTTTTGAGATGATTGTCTTGGATGTGATTTAGCTGAGTGTTGTGTGCGCCGAGTTGGTTTTATTTGTTTATCCCAAGTTTTATATGTTTGTTTTGTCAGCATATACATAATAACACTCATACATTCGTACATACATCATGCATAGTTAAATTTAGCAAATCATTGCTCATTCATATTCGTTAATATTTTGTTGACATATTTCCCTATTTTGCAGAGTTATGTTGTCCTCTTTCCAATAGAGTATCGGCCTTAAGCAGAAAGTGTATATTCTTTCAATTTCCCCACTAAGTTATCCCTCGTGGAAGATTTTTGCTTTAGCCTTCCTGCACAACTCTTTGTCTGGATGATTTGGATCTCTCTATTGAGTTTATTTCTCAAAGGATGTATTTTGGTAGACTGTCTCATTCCAGTTTATTTCTGGTTTGAATCATTGATCCTCAGCAATATTATTACTTTGGATTTCTGCAAGCTTCAAGTTTTGGTTTGAGAATGTGCATTTATTTTGCACGAGAGGACTTTATCTCCTCAGTGGGAGTATATTGGCATTTTCCCAGGAAGTCATGATTTATTCCCTAAGAAGTCATATTTCTTTCCCCAGGAGGTCATATTGCTTTCCCCAAAAGTCATTTTTACAATTCTTCCTATTATTAGCAAGTACCAGGTCTTTTTATTTGAGCAACTTATACTTCCCTATAAAAGTCGATGTTACCTTTTTTATATCTTCTCTATGAGTGGATAGTTTGCAGTTCATTGTCAAATTACTCAAGTGGATGGCAAGTCTTTTAATATCGTAGAGACAGTTCATTGTGAAATATTTGTAAGTGGTAGTCTCTTTATCTGAGACAACTTATTACCCTTTCCAGGAAGAATGCCTTGGTTAAAGAAGAAGTCGAGACCCGTTCTAGGTGAAACGCCAAAATTTTGGGGAAACTTGTTATCTTTTTGCTACCTTCAGTGAATGTTGGTAGTTCATCTTCAGTGAACGGCGATGCTATGATATATTCTCTTTCTACCTTCAGTGAAAGTTGGTAGGTCACCATCAGTGAAAGTTGGTGATTGTTATCTTTTTGCTACCCTCAGTGAACGTTGGTAGTTCATCATAAGTGAACGGCGATGATATGATATATTCTCTTTCTACCTTCAGTGAAAGTTGGTAGGTCACCTTCAGTGAAAGTTGGTGATTGTTATCTTTTTGCTACCCTCAGTGAATGTTGGTGGTTCATTGTCAGTGAACGGTGATGCTAAGATATATTCTCTTTCTACCTTCAGTGAAAGTTGGTAGGTCACCTTCAGTGAAAGTTGGTGATTGTTATCTTTTTGCTACCCTCAGTGAACGTTGGTAGTTCATCGTCAGTGAACGTCGATGCTATGATATATTCTTTTTCTACCTTCGGTGAAAGTTGGTAGGTCACCTTCAGGGAAAGTTGGTGGTTGTTATCTTTTTGCTACCCTCAGTGAATATTGGTAGTTCATCGTCAGTGAACGGCGATGCTATGATATTTATTTTCATTCTACCTTCAGTGAACGTTGGTAGTCTCACCTTCAGTAAAGTTGGTGTATTAGTTGATCTTTTACCATCCTCTATGAGTCAGGTCTTTCAATCCACCAGTGATTTATTTTCCTAGTTGGGTTTCTCTTTTGATCTTTATTTCCTTTGCTACATCAGTGGTGCTTTGCGTCCCTTTGAAATTGTTCATATGCATTCATACTCATAAGCATTGCATGGCATCTTAGGGAAAAAATAGGGTTTATTCTATATTTAAGTATCTTCGATCGCGTCGACACGAAGATGTTTAACCTTCGTATCTCCTGATAGAAGAAACTTAAATAAGGGCAGCTGTTGTACCCCAATTTTTGCTCCTAAGATTCCTTCATCATATCATATTGATTTAATCACAACAATATCACATTAGGGTTTTTGGTTTTCCTCCCTATGTCTAGTTTTTCTCTTTGAGGAATTACCAAGCACCTTGACTTGTTTTTCTTTTGTGATCATGCATATTTTGTTTTAGCTTTCATTTTAATTAATAAAATGCAATGTTGGTTTGTTTTACCTGTTAATAATGTAGGTAAAGGGAATGTGGCTTAGCAAGTTGATCTATGGGTTCATAAGTTTATTTCCATGCCCTAGTCAATGAAGCTTGAGAAATTAAAACCTCACCATTGAATTTGTTTTGGAGGAAATGGCATGGCAAGGGTTATTTTGGTTCACCACATTTCAAAGTTATCAAGATTAGTACAAAAGTATAAGGGGTTGATTGAGGAAGTTGTCATGGTTGGACAAGGCTTTGTTCCCATTAGTGACAAGTGCATATTTCTCTCAATTCTCAAGATATGGAAGTAGTTTTGATTTCTATGAGTCCTAATCATCATTCTCAACAACTTGTATTTACAAAACAAGAGTTTTGGTACAAGAATGTTGTTCAAAATTGTTAAAGTTCCTCAAAGCATTTTCTTGATCTAGGAGCTAGGGTTTTTAACTTTAAAGAAGTATATATTGCTCATCGTTTGGTATTTTTGAGTGATTCCAAATACATCCTTCTCTTCAAAGGGTTATTAACAAATAACTTCAAAAGTTTCAAGGATTTTTCATGTGGAAGAAACTTGATGATGAAGAAAGATTACAAGTCCTCCAGATGAACCCCCAATTTCTCATGTGTGACTTCAAGTTATTATAACTGGGTCAATTTTTATCACCTTGAGCCCACTATTTTCCATGATGACCTTGAGGATGTGAACTTTATTCCTTCTTTTATATGCAAAGTGATAAAATGGATGGAAGATGCCCTAAGGATACAAAAGATTATAGGTCATTTCATGATTTTTTTTGTCAACTTCAACAATTCATAACTCTCTCAATTTTTGGATATTTTTAATGGTTCGAGTTTCAAAATGTCATTCAAGAGGTCTATTTCATTCCATCTTTTTTGGTCAAAAGCAAATTCCAAGCGGAAGTCCATGTTTGGATGCAAAACATTATAGGTCACGTTTGAAGAAAAATTTGAAATATTTCTAAGTATGGAAAGTCAACATTTTTTTCCAACTTTGACACAATGCAACTTTCAGCTCAAGCATCCATTTGATTCCATTATTTTTTTATTGCAAATCTTGTAACCTCATCTTTCTAAAGCATCAATAATCATGCCCTAAGACCCCTTGAGTTGAGAATGCCATTGATTTGAACTTGGTAGCTTGAAACTGAAGTTTCTTCAAAATTTAGAATTTAAAATCATTGATTTAGCTTCTAAACACTTTTTTTCTGCGTGTTTTTGCTTCTAAACATGTTTAGTGAACTTCCAGAAGTGATTAGAATAGCAAAACTCGTGTTTTGGATGAGTTTTGATCAAATTAAAGGTCACACTTTTCTTGCTTGCAACTTCATACGATTTCCCTCCAAACATCATCATTTCACACACTTGGACATTCCATTTGATTCCCTATAAATAGAGGGTCATCCCTCATTCATTTCCTCAAGCTTGGATAGCCAGAATCACCCTTCCAAACTTGCTCCATAACTCAATTTTCTGTAACTTTGAAATCAGTGTTCAAGCCTTTTATAATCCAATTTTTCTATCAATTCACCCTCCTTCATCTTCCCTAAAGCTAACCATACAATTATCTTCAAGAATCGTGCCTTATATTGCTCCATAGAAGTCTAGTTTCAGAGCTCTGCAACTTTACTTCAATAGGTAGATTTCTCCATCAATTCTTCAAAACTTTGATATCATTGTGAAGCTCTCATTGCCCTGGTTCTAGTTGCAACACTTACTTTTATCTGGAAACACGTTTTAACCATGAAATTTCAAATCCCTATTCAAAACTTTCCTTCCAAATTGCTTGAGCTACAATTTATATTAATTTGTCGCGAAGGTATGGTTGTCTTCGTCTTGAAGAGACAAAGCGAATGGCATAGGTCTGAGCTTATGATTTTATAGTTTGAGAGACCTGCAATTCATGTTGGTTGGAGGTTAAATATGACCAATGTGTTATATTTTAACCAATGATGGCACTCCACTTGTTTTATTAAATCTGATTTAATTAATGATCCAGTGTTTTATTCACTTAAGGCCATAACATGCACAGCGCGTCAGGTCCACTTGATCATTTTACTAATGCGCTTTGACATTGATCAGATGACCCACATTTTTTTGGTTTGATATTTTATTTTTTGATTTTGATTTTAATTGTTTTAAATTTCAAAAAATTATAGAAAATTCATTTTTAGCCCAAAAAATATGAAAAATTTATGAAAAATATTTTTGATTTTTGTCTTTCTGATTTATGCTTTTTCACAAATTTATTTTGTGTTTTGATATTTTTTATGAATTTTCACTTTATTTGAATTGTTTTAAAATTTTAAAAATACTTTTATGCATTTTTAAATTCTGAAAAAAATATGGAATGATCCAATGATATTGTGACAAATATTTGTGACCCCATTTATTTTTTATTTCTGACTTTGTTATTTTTTATCATTTTTGGTTTATTTTAATCATTTTTTTAATTTTAGAAAATAGTTTCTGACTTTAAAAAATCACCAAAAATTTTATAAAAATATTTGAGTCCCTTTCTGTTTTTTCTATGGTTTTAATTTTTATTTCTTGATTAATTTGAACATAGTTGATATTTTTCTCTTTTATTTCTATTTTAAAATATTTTAAAACCTTTTTTTAATGTATATATTAAATGCAATATTATTTTGTGATTACTTTCTGGATGATCTTGGGTTGAATTTTTTATTATGAACTTTATTAACATCATTGAATCCATGGTGTTGAGTCTAACTCCATAAAAATGGATGAATGATTTTAATAATAATTTGATTAAAATTTAATTCAAATGTGGTTTGTATATTCTTCCCCACCCCTCTTCATCTTATCCCTTTCTTATTGCACTAAGTGTTATTGGAGCATGATCTCTATATCATGTCTCGAAACAAATGGTGCATAGATTGCTATTGACCGACCTCAAAATAGGTGCGACTTCTACATAAGTCCACTTACGATTGCTTAACGTAGCGCTAAATTTTGTCCCGATTCGAATAAATGGTCATTCGTGGCCCAAACTTATGTTTGCAAGCCCAAGTATGTTAATTTGATCTCTTTGATCCAATAACCTTGAGATTTATTGTGTGGAGGCTTTGGTTATACCAATCCTCTAATGGATCTACAACACTTTTTGTCGACTCGGATCACTTAAACATCGTTGATCATTAAATAGTACTTTTGAGGATTCCAAATGGATGATTGTTTACAGTGATTTCTAGTAAACAACCGCTAGTCTTCCAATTTACTAATTTATTATTGGTTACTTGCAGGATCGACTAGATTGATCCTAGAACACATGTGTCATAACTTATTTTTATGTTCATATCTATTATATTGATAGACTTATACTGTATGTTAAGTTTGAAGACGAGATTCTTAGGAAAGATTTCTAAAATGGTCTATAGGAATAAACTAAATGAATGTAGGCAGGAAAGACTTCGAATTAGACTTGGGATTGAATGTAAAGATAATTCTAAAATGGCTTGAATGTGAAGATAAGTGTTTGACTAAAAGGATAAAGTAAAAATAAATCGAAGGATTTAAGGGTAAAAAATACTGTCTAACGAAATGACTATGTTTAAAGACAAGTAAAACAAGGGAAATGCAAGGAAATCGAAGTATTTAAGGACAAAAATGCTGTAAAGTTTCTAACGAAATGACTGTGTTTAAAGGAAAGCAAAACAAAGAAATGCAAGGCAATCGAAGGATTGAAAGGGCAAGGAAATATTGTAATGCAAGGAAATCGAAGGATGTAAAGGGCAAGGAAATACTATAAAGGCGAACTAAATATAACAAGACTTGTATTGAAATTGTAAAAAAGTAATGATGTTCAACACATACATTGTATCTTCTTACTCGTTTTCCTTAATTCACGGAAGTAATGAGTATTTTGAGATCTTTTAGTACATAAAAGTGAACATCCCTAAATCTAACATAAGAACACCTATTTATAGTGTCTTGACCCTAACGGCCCTATTCTAAAATCACGCCACGTTCGAAGCATGCAGGCTTCCTATGTTTGATGACTTCCACGCGTCTTCTAGAATGGCGCTCTTTATTTGAAATTCGAAATTTGTACCAATCGAAGCATCTTGCAAAATCTGTACCAATCGAAGCATCTTGCTTCTTCGTTGCTTTCGAAATAACCCAATTACTTGGACCGTTTCCAACTTCTGACACCCTTACATAAAGGAGCTCTTTTATAATTCGAACACTAAAACAAGTCCAAATCGAAATCTGCTGGAAATTGAATAATCCTTCAACATAATGACTCCATATCTCCCACTAATATCCAATATTGATATTAATCTCTTTAGGTACTTTATTCGAAATATTATTTCGATAGTGGTTTCTTCCTTATTCGAAATAGTCAGCTAACAAATTATTCCTTATTCGAAATAGCCAGCTAACAAATTGCCCCCCAAGAACATGTATTTTGACAGATATAAAGAAATAATTGTTTTTTGACTCATCGAGGCTATTTCAAGAGTATCAAAAACTCATGCATTATCCTGCAGTGATTCTAACCTCTTGCAAGCATGGTTTATACCTTTTTAAGTATTTCCCATTTACCCTCAAGATTCTTCTATCTTCTGCTAATTCTTCTATTTCGTAAGCATTATTCGAAAATGTTTTCAATACTCGAAAGGGACCCTCCCAATGGGGTGACCATTTACCTAATAACCTGTTCTTTTTATCCATAGGTAATATAACCTTCCATACCAAGTCATTGGTTGAGAACAACTTACTTTTAACTCTTTTGTTGTATGCTCTGGCTACTCTTTCTTTCTGTCTTCTCATAACTTCTAAAGCATGTAGCATATCTTCATCCACGTCCACTAATTCATTCATCATTATTTCCCAATATTGATCAGTTGGTATTTCATTTTGTCTTTGGATTCTTACTGATTGTAAGTGTATTTCGACTGGAAACACTGCATCATGTCCAATGGTAAGTCGAAATGGATTAGTATTCGTTGCTTCTTTAGGAGATGTTCGACATGCCCACAAAGCTTGGTCCAAAGTTTTGTGCCAATTTCTTGGCTTTCGTCCTACATGTTTCTTTATCAAACCTATTATGACTTTATTGGCTGCTTCTACTTGTCCATTAGCTTGAGCATAGTAAGGAGTTGACGTGAGTAATTTAAATCCCATTTCTTTTGCAAACTCTTGCATTTTTCGCCCTGTGAAAACTGAACCTTGATCTGTTGTAATACTTTCTGGTATTCCGAACCTGTAAATTATTTGCCTCTGGATAAATTCCATAATGACCTCTTGATCAACGTTCACTAGAGGAATTGCTTCGACCCATTTTGTAAAATAATCTATACCCACAAGGATATATTTCTGTCCTTTGGATGATGCTGGTCGAATTTCACCAATTAGATCTAATGCCCATCCTCTAAAAGGCCAAGGCTTAACAATTGAATGTAACTCACTTGCAGGAGCATGTTGAATACCTGCATGAACTTGGCATTGTTCACAACCTTTAGCAAATTCTATGCAGTCTTTGAGCATAGTGGGCAAATACATTCCATATCGAAACAACTACCATTTCATTTTGTGACCTGCTTGATGTGCCCCACATGCCCCACTGTGCACACTGGATACTGCTAAATATGCTTCATTTTCTCCTAAACACTTGAGTAATATACCTTCTGGGGTTTTCTTGAAAAGTTCATTTCCTATTAGGACATAAGACAATGCCCTATATCTGGTCTTTTTCTCTGTACTTACTGAAGGTTCTTTCAGGTAATTTACTATGGGACTTCTCCAATCTGTATCTGCCAAAGTATCAATATTTAGAACTTCGAATTCTTTCTGATCTGCATAACCTAGTTTCGAAGTTTCCAAGTCTAATGGTGATAATTTGCTAGCCAATATTCTGCCTCTTGTTTCTATGAGATATTGGAGTTTTTCTCTAGATATCTTATATACTGAAGCTATTTGAGCCAAGTCATTTGCCTCCTGATTATCAATTATGGGAATATATTTTATATCCATATATTCAAATTTTTTTAGTAATCTATTAGCAATAACGAAGTACATGATCAAATTTTCCTTGATACATTTGTATTCTTTGGTGATCTGTTTGATGACCAGCTCTGAGTCTCCCTTAATTTCGACTCTGGTTGCCCCTAATTCTAGCAGATCTTCAAGTCCAACAATTAATGCTTCATACTCAGCTTCGTTGTTCGAACAAGGAGGGCCTTCTAACTTGTACTTGAATTTCGTTGGAATTCCCTCAGGAGAAATCATAAGGATTCCAACACCACTTCCATATTTATGTGTTGACCCATCAAAGGATAATTTCCAAGGCTGGACCTCAACATAATCTAACGCGAAGTCCTCACTCACAAAGTGATCCACTATGAAATCTGAAACCACTTGTCCTTTCATAGCTTTTAAAGGCTTGAAGGTCAAATTGTACTCAATGAGCGCTAAGGCCCATTTGCCAATCCTGCTGTGCATGATTGGTTTCGAAAGCATATGTTTAATAACATCAAAGTGAGATGAAACATAAACATCAACAGGTTTAATATAATATTTAAGTTTTGTACAAGAGAAATACAAACAAAGGCATAGTTTTTCAATGCTACTATACTTAGCCTCTGCTTTATTTAGGAGCCTACTAAGATAATAGATGGCTCTTTCGACGCCATCATCATTTTCTTGGGCCAACATACTACCTATAGTTACATTGGAGGCGGAGACGTACAACCTCATTGGTTTATCTTTCGAAGGGGGTGCAAGTATAGGAGGATGCATCAAATAAGCTTTGATTTTCTCGAATGCCTCCTGATGCTGCGCAGGCCATTCAAAATTCCCTTGGTTGAGACGGAGCAGTGGAGAGAAAGCTTGAGTTCGCCCACTCAAATTAGATATGAATCTCCTTTAAAAGTTAATTTTACCCAATAGAGATTGCAACTCTTTCTTGGTTGAAGGAGGCTTCGTCTCCATAATAGCCTTCGTCTTGTTCAAGTTAATTTCGATCCCCTTCTTATGGACCACAAAGCCTAGGAAATCCCCAGCCTGAACAAAGAAAGCAAATTTAAGAGGATTCATTTTTAAGCCATGTTTTCTCATTCTTTTGAATGACTGGCAAAGGTGAGTCAAATGATCCTCATCAGAAACAGATTTGACCACTATGTCATCTATATAAATCTGCATAAATGACTCAATGAAATCATGAAAAATAGTGTTCATTGCCCTCTGATATGTTGCCCCAACATTTTTTAGTCCAAAGGGCATAACTACCCATTCATAAGTGCCTAAGGCGCCTGGACATCTGAATGCAATTTTGGGAACATCATCCTCAGCAATAAAAATCTGATTATACCCAGAGTATCCATCTAACATACTCAGGTATTCGAAACCCGCAGCAGAATCAATTAGCATTTCTGCTATAGGCATGGAATATTCATCTTTTGGGGTAGCAGTGTTTAAATCCCTAAAATCTATGCAAATTCGTAAAGAGCCATTTTTCTTAATAACAGGTACAATGTTAGCAAGCCATTCTACGTACCTTGTGGTCCTGATAAATTTGCATCGAAGGAGCCATTCCACCTCTGCCTTTATTTTTGAGAGTATTTCTAGAGCGAATCGTCTAGGCATCTGCTTGATGGGCTTCTTGCCATCCTTGATTGGAAGCCTATGTTCTACCAGTTCCCTCTTTAAACCAGGCATTTCATCATAGTCCCAGGCGAAGCAATCTCTATTTCGTTTGAGTATTTCAACCACATTGCCTTTTAAATTAGGACTAAGTTTCGCACTAATGTATGTAATCCTTTTTTCAACACCATCCCCAATATTAACTTCCTCCAAAGGATCTTTGGCCATCATCTTAGCGCTTGATGACTCTGGATCCTTTTCGAATCCCAAGGGCTCTTGATCATAAATGGCATATAGTCTTTGATCCATCAGTTCAGAAGTTTGTCCATCACATGGTGAGGATGAATGGTTTCCTTCAGGATTTCCTATTTCTTTTTTGTCTATGGCTTCGACAGCCATGTTTTGTATTCCGGCTTCGAGAGCCGTTCTTCGTTTGTTCTCAGCCAAATAGGCCGAAATCTTATTGTAGTAACTCGACTCAGTCATAATAACCTTCATTTTCCCAGCCAGTTGGCCGTATCTTCGAAGTTTCTCCATCTTTTTCAGTCACCTGCCTGTTCCACATGATTTCCCTATCCCATTGGAATCCATTGGGACGCAAGGTTAGGGAATAATAAGCATTTTCATTAGGCTCGAAATATTCCTCAGGTGGGTTACATGGCCCTATGTTGGCCATATTTCTGTCGAAATTCCTTTTGTCCACATTGTTGATTTCTGCCATATAGTAGCTTTGGTCTGCTTCTATATTTTCAACAATCCCATCATCTCTCCACAACACCAGCCTTTGATGCATTGAAGAAGGTACAACTCCAACTCCATGGATCCATTCCCTGCCAAGCAACAGATTGTAATTTGCTTTTGCAGCAATGACCATAAACATTGTTGGCCTTGTGAGGGAACCAACTGTCAGGTTAACCTGTATTACTCCCAAAGTATGGCCAACCTTCCCTTCATAATTCGAAAGCACCATTTTGTGAGGTCTAACATCTGAATCCTGCATTCCTATTCTCTTCAGCATGAATTGGGGCATCAGATTGATAGCAGCTCCACCATCAACCAGAACCTTGTTCACACCATATTGTTCCACCTTTGCCCTGATGAATAAGGGTTTGAGATGGTTTTTCATTCCTTCATCTAGATTTTCGAAGAAAGCATTCTGTTCTTCGACCGCTCCATTGTTCATCACATAATAGCATAATGGCCTATGTCTGGCCATTTCGTCCTCATCAGTTTCCTCATTAGCATAAACCTTTGTTTCCTGATTGTACTCACAAGGCAGCACTGAAACTACATTGCAGTTCGCATTGAAGAAGGATTCCCCCTTAGATTCGAAGGCATCAGTCATCAAGTCCTCTTCGTTCACAGCTTCCTTCTGAGTCCTATTTTCTTTAGTGTCCTTCTGTGGATAAAAAAGTCTCCTGGATACTGGGGGTTTGCCACCAGTCTGGTTCAGTGATGTTGGTTTATTGGTACTGGATTCTCCTACTCCTGTAGGGTTCGAATCCCTTGCTGCTTTTTGGTTTCTCTGGTGTCTGCGCCACTGAGAGCGAGACATTGGGTTTCTGCCTTTATAATTCTCCAATCTTATTTCCTCCCTCCTGTTCGAATTAAATTTCCTCCTGTACGCCATTGCAGTCCTGCCTCCTCGATCGAAGCTGTGCCACTTCCCTTTTCCCTTATCAACATTCACTTGCAGCCATCTATTAGTGGGGATTTCTGCAGGTAGTTTAAAGGAAACTCTCTTTGCTCCCCTGGGATAAGGGCTATCTAGCCTCCTTGGCATACTTCTGGCTGTGCTAACAAGATTCGAAGGCATTCCGCCTTGGTGCCCCCAGCCTGACGCAAATGAAATTCTCTCGAATGCTTCATCCATTTCCTTATCATACACTGCTACACATCTGGGACATATCACGCATTCTGTTCCAATCTTATGGCAACGAACCAGGAATTCGAGCAGGCTTTCATCAGCTTTTGGATAGACTTTGTATAGTTGGTTATCTTGCCTCCAGTTGACTCCTGTTCGTTCACGCTGGGCCCTTTCGAATTCAGCAGCAATTTTGGGGTTGCAGATGATACTGCACCTTGGGCATAGCAACTTCTCCTGATTTTTCTTATGATAGTGGAAGAGGTATTCACGCAAACTTGCGTCCTTTCTAGGTAAGTTCTCTCTTCACTGTTCTCTTTCCCTCTCTAAACAGCGTTCTACTTCTTCCATTTCAGCATTAGGTTGTTCGAAATCCACCATATTCACTCCCAGCATTTGGTTATCAGAAATTTTGACTTCTTCAAATTTCATCCTAAGACCTTCAGTGGCCTCATCTAGTTTTCTATCCCTTAATATCTTTGCTTTGAGCACCTTTGGGAGGCCATCAGTGGCTTCTGTTTCGTTTTTTATCAATGGGAGGCCATCAGTAGCCTCTTTTTTGTTTTCGATTAGGATGAAGTCCCCATCCTCTTCGAATTCCTCCTTCGACTCAACTTTCCCCTCAACAATTTCCACCACATTGATGTCTAGAGGTTCAACATAGTTAGTCTTCGCCATCAGCAACGGATCAGTATCAACTTTCATTGGATTCTTTCCCTTGTCTGAGAACTTCAGCCTGCCATCCTTGATTGCATTCTGTATCAAATCCCTGAAAAGAAAACACTGTGAGGTTTTATGGCCTAAAAAGTTGTGATATTTACAAAAGCCCCTCTTTTTCCTTTGTTCCAACGGAGGAACCTTAAGGTTAGGAGAAACTATTAACTGGCCCTCTTTAACAAGTAGATCAAATATCTCATCACATTTAGTTATATCGAAAGTATAGATTTTCTTGGGGAATTTATCATTCCTTTCACTTTCGACAGAATCCTTTCCATTGGAAGGAAGTAGAACTTTGAAAGCATAAGGGGGTGTGTTGTACCCCAAAATTTGCCCTCCCATATTCTTCAAGATTTGCTAAGATCATGCTTCAAAATCTCCCAAAGGTTGCACAGTCCAATTGCCTCCTAACACAGTCAAAATTAGGGTTTTGGTTCTGGCAAAGAAGTTGAGGTTTCCAAGGGTACAATCAAGTCCCACATGCCTATAAACATTGTCAAGCATCCTTATGTCAAGTTTCAAGACTCACAGCACAAAATTGCACAGTCAAAAACCCTAATTGCTTCACAGTCAACTGTAGGGGCAAAATGGTCATTTGACAGTCAAAAGTCAAAAATTTTGGTCAACATCTTATTTTTAAGCCACAAACATCATTTGATCAATTCTTGATCATGATTCTCAAGGCATGGCTCAAAAAGTCTCAAAATGCAAAAGTTTCTATTTTTGGACAGTTGGAAAAGTCAACTGCAAATTGACCAAGGCATAACTTCCACATGGTTCATTAGAAAAATTCCATCCAAAGCTCATTTCTAATAGAATCACATTTCCTACAACTCATCTTCACACTTCAAGTCCAAGAAATGCTCTCACAAAAAGTTATCAATCTCAACATTATAGGTCATTTTCAAAAGTCAACAAAAAGGCACTTTAAGTCAAAGATTATAACTTGAGATTGGTAACTCAAAATGACATGGGACCAAAGGCATTGGTTAGAGGACTTCAAGAACTTTCCAAAATGTCCAAGAATATGATCAAAGCTTAAAAATTGAGCAAGATATGCCTTGTGGAAGTTGGGAAATTTTTGGGAATTTTGAAAAGTCAATTTTACTTCAAATGCCTCAAAAATGCTAATGGGCCTCAATTTCTTCCATGAATCATCACCCAAAAGCTATGCACGACCCATTAAGCTAAAAGGGAGTTATTTTCTTATTTTTAATTAATTAATTGAATTTTTAATCCTATTAATTCATTTAATCAAAATTAATTATGAGAAAAATACTAAACAAAGGTTTTGAATCTTTTTGTGCAGCATATTCTCCCATTATGAACTCAATATTTCGTGTGCCTTCTCAAGAGACCAAATCTTCCAAAATAGGCAAGTTTCCATGGCAAAAAGGATTGGAAAAGATTTGACAAAATCAAATATTCAAAGCATTGATTCAAGGATTTTGGGCTTGGTTTTTCTAACCTAATTCCATCTACATACATATGCAAACATAACCCTAATGCACAAGAGAGAGAAGCTGCGCCCAAGACAAAGAACAAGATTGCATTTTTTGATAAAAAAGTGGAAAACTGTTTTGATACCTAGAGCTTGTTTCAAAGATCAAAAAGCATTCCAATACAATCCTGACACCACCAGGAAGCTTCTTCAATCGAAACCAACCCTCCATACTCAAGGAATTGGTAGAATACAGTCTGACTTTTCATCAAAATTTTCATAATCGTATTCCATTTTCCATGCATTATTTGTGACTTTTAATGTTTGATTTACACTAACATGAACTCTCTGAAGCTATTGGTGTCCTTTAATTGAATTGATATTGCCTGTGTCAAAAATTGCCATGAACGGATATTAGGGTTTCTGAAGCTTTGATTTGGGGTTTCACACATAAGGGAAAATTGGCCACTCAAACCAGGACCATTGGATCCAGGACATCCAGACGAAACTAATCCACTATCCGCGCCCTTTTTATGTTTGCATATGCCCTATTCGCTATTATTTGCAGGTGCCATTTAGTGGGGGTTTAAAACCCCCGCTATCTATGTTTTATTTTCAGGCAAAACGAAGAACAAAGTGGACGTGGCTCATGGTGACTGGCGCATTTGAATTTTGGCGCGTTGGATATCACTCAGTGTTGTTTTGCATTATATTGTTTACTTGCCAATTCCTATACAACGCGCGCGCATGGCTCAACTGGCAATTGGCATATCTGGTAAAGGCTGGGACCTGGGTTCGATTCCCAGGTCCCCCATATTTCTCATTAATTTTGATCATAACATGTTCAGGTGCTGTTTCTTCCTAGTAGTACACCATACGCCCAACGCCTTGGCTTACCACGCGCCCAGAAGCCCCAATCCAAAGGCCAGAACCTGGAGTCCACCATGCACGCTGGTCAAACACTCCATACACAATTCCAAAAAGTCCAAAAGGGCCAGATTTCCAATGGGCCTAATTGCTTCAACAAACCTCCCAGATTGGGTCAGACACCCCATGGTTTGCATTTTATTTCTTAATTCCTTTTTCTTTTCTTCTTTTTATTTTAATTGCCTTTTTGTTTTATTTAATTCACAAATTTAATTTTCATAATATAAAATACAGAAAAATACAAAAAAGATGTTTTATTGTTATTAATTTAATGCATTAATATTTTTGTAAACAAATCTTAAATAATTAATTTAGGTAAATTTAGGTTTTCAATTTTAATGTTTTCTTAAATAACTAAAAAAAATGTAGAAATTAGGTTTTAGCATTTTTATTCTTTTTCTTAATAAAATAATTTTTTCTTCTTATTATTATTATTAACTATTAATTAATCTTGTAAATAAACATGTCATTAATTAATTAGGGTAAATTAGGTTAAAACTTAAATATTTTTCTTAAAAAAATTAAAAACAACTTAGAACTAGGGTTTTATTTAACTTCTAATTTTAATTCTTTTTTCTTTATTTCATAAAAACCAAAAACCATAAAAAAATAATAACTTCTTTTCTCATTAAATAATTAATTAACCTTCAATTTTAATTTAATTTTCTCAAAAGGGTCCAACGCCCTCGCATATTTGATTCTAATTTCCTTTCGCGCGTTTGTTCTTATTTTTCGTTTTAAATATAATGTAATTGCTCAAGCCTTGTAATAGTAATTAGGAAATTTATTTATTTTCTGCATTTTATTAAAAAACGGGTCTTTGTTAATTTGGCGATGTATAGACCCGCGCCTTGTAATAGCGTAGGACCTTTATTTTCCGCATTTTAATTTCCGCACCTTTAAACTGTTAATCACATGAAAGAATGAATGGCCCAAAATAAAATCAAAGCGTAGATCACCCAATGCATGATCAAGATAAAACATAATTAAAAATGACACACAATTCACACACCACTCTTAGGGTACGCCTCACTGTTGCCTTGCCCCTCGAAACGTGGTCGTCGAGTATAGGACATTTTAGTAAGTCCTTATGTCCGTTGATCCAAATGCCTCAAAACAAGTTGCCTCAGAAAAGTTGCCTCGGAATAAAAAAGGATCAATGGCATAAGGGTAGCTTCTAAGGTGTCCTACTGTTGCTTCGGTGACCACACTGTCCCTACAAACGAATTGACCTGAACACCTCCAACGGTGGTGCTACCTACCTCTCAATGGTGGGATGGCACTACCTTAAGGACATTTACACAGCCTAATTCCTTAGGGTAGGTAGATGACTCGTAGATACTTGCTCTAATTCAAAACAAATCAAACCAAAACTTCTTTTCACACCGACACTTTTCAAAAAGCTTTCAAAACAATTTTTCAAACACTCTTGAGGAGTGATACAAGAGTCGATCTGAAATCTTTAAAACGAACTTTTTCAAACCCACTCACACTTTGAAAAGCAAACAACCATTTTGAAAACACAAATGAGAAAGTATCTAAGAGCCCATGGATAACCATGGATAGAAAGGGTGATAACACCTTCCCTCTCTATAAATCTACCTCCTGAACCGAGAGACAATCTCATAAGGAATTTTTCTGTGCTTTTGTCCTTTCCATGTTGGAGAAAATAAAAGACGGTGGCGACTCTTGCTTACCGCGACATTTCGCGAACCAGCGTTAAACAGTCAGTTCCAGATCCACCGATCACAGGGTGCTTCTTTTAGTTCTGCAAGATCTATTTCGAATTGATCAAAACCATAAGGGTCTTGAGGACCATCTATGTTTTCCTCTTCAGCCTCTATGTAGGCTATTCTCTCTTTCTTATGATTTTTACTTGCCCTAGCTTTTTCAGCTATTAAACTTTCGACCTGACGCACTCTGTCTGCTAGTTGGGTCATATCTCTAAGATGTTGTGTATCCAATTTCTTTCGAATGGAATAATCTAGGCCCCCAGCAGCCATTTCGACCAATTCATGTTCAGGGACCACTGTGAAGCATCTGGATTTTAATAAACGGAATCTATTCAAATATTCATCTATTGGTTCCGTGAATTTTCTCTTAATGCTTGCTAGTTCCTTGAGACTGATTTTAGACTGACCCATGTAAAATTGATCATGGAAAAGTCTTTCTAAATAAGGCCAGGTGTCTACAGATCCAGGGGGCAAGGTGGTGAACCAAGTAAAAGCGTTCTTTGTTAAAGAACTTGGGAAGTATTTTATCCTAAGATTTTCATCATTTGCTATATCTCCTGATTCTGTTAAATATCTTGCTATATGTTCCACCGTTGATTCACTTGTATCTCCAACAAATTCATGAATTTAGGAACTTTGAAGCCCCTGGGTAATTCTGTTTGTAAAATATAATCCACAATAGGAGATGTGTAATTTGGCCTCCTAAATCCTGAATTTAAACCATTCTGGGCCATTATTCTTTCAATCAAGGTGGTGAGGTTATTTTCTGCCACTAAATTGTCATTTCTAATTCTATGAACAATTTCGTCTGCATTTTGGTCCCTATTCACCATCAGTATAGGTCTAGGCTATTCATTCTGAACTTCCTGGATTCCCTGATCTCTTAATCTCACCCCTATATTTCTTTCTTTGACCACTTGTACAGGGGGTCGAATTTGTTCGATTATGGGTTCTTCATTTCGAATCTCCACTAGGTTTTGCCTACGCCTTGCAGGCGCATTAGGGGCACCAAAAAAATCTGCTATTCTGGCCATCTGGGCAGCATTTTCTTGGTTTGTTCTATTTATATTCTGGATTAGGGGATTGAAAATAGCATTCATTTCGCGGGCTAAGATTCCCACCATGTCATGATTGCTATCATCCATCTGTTGTCTAAGGGCTGCCTGACTATTGGTTGTAAGAGTAGGCAATTGGGCGAAGTTTCCTATATTCTGGAAATTTGTACCCAAATGGTTCATTCCTGAACCAGATCCTTGGAGTGGGGACGAAGTTGATGCATTATGTAACCCTGCCATAAACGAAGTTGGAATCCCATATTGAGGATTTCTGGGTCTCAAAGGTTCGAAACCTGGAGGCCTAGGGGGGGTTGAATACTGTTGATTCCCTATGTGTGGCGCAGTTTGCACTGAAGACACGTTTGATGGCATGTCTAATGTACTTACTGGGATCGTATTCGAACTTCCAAAAGGAATGGCATTGGAGGCATCAATCGAACTTGAAACGATTGTTGCATCCCCCTGTGGGGGATTCTGTACCCCATCTTGGTTGGTTGTATTAACCATTATTTTGGTACGTTGTTTTCTGGGTATATGTGGATTGTTATTCTTTATTTTGCCGCTTCGAAGGTTCATGTACCAAAACGCGCTCCACACTCAGAAAATCCTAAAACTTCTCTAATATGTTTGATAAAACTTTTTGTTATGACACTGTCCCACAGGGCGTGCCAATTTGTTTACAGTGATTTCTAGTAAACAACCGCTAGTCTTCCAATTTACTAATTTATTATTGGTTACTTGCAGGATCGACTAGATTGATCCTAGAACACATGTGTCATAACTTATTTTTATGTTCATATCTATTATATTGATAGACTTATACTGTATGTTAAGTTTGAAGACGAGATTCTTAGGAAAGATTTCTAAAATGGTCTATAGGAATAAACTAAATGAATGTAGGCAGGAAAGACTTCGAATTAGACTTGGGCTTGAATGTAAAGATAATTCTAAAATGGCTTGAATGTGAAGATAAGTGTTTGACTAAAAGGATAAAGTAAAAATAAATCGAAGGATTTAAGGGTAAAAAATACTGTCTAACGAAATGACTGTGTTTAAAGACAAGTAAAACAAGGGAAATGCAAGGAAATCGAAGTATTTAAGGACAAAAATGCTGTAAAGTTTCTAACGAAATGACTGTGTTTAAAGGCAAGCAAAACAAAGAAATGCAAGGAAATCGAAGGATTGAAAGGGCAAGGAAATACTGTAATGCAAGGAAATCGAAGGATGTAAAGGGCAAGGAAATGCTGTAAAGGCGAATTAAATATAACAAGACTTGTATTGAAATTGTAAAAAAGTAATGATGTTCAACACATGCATTGTATCTTCTGACTCGTTTTCCTTAATTCACGGAAGTAATGAGTATTTTGAGATATTTTAGTACATAAAAGTAAACATCCCTAAATCTAACATAAGAACACCTATTTATAGTGTCTTGACCCTAACGACCCTATTCTAAAATCACGCCACGTTCGAAGCATGCAGGCTTCCTATGTTTGATGACTTCCACGCGTCTTCTAGAATGGCGCTCTTTATTTGAAATTCGAAATCTGTACCAATCGAAGCATCTTGTGAAATCTGTACCAATCGAAGCATCTTGCTTCTTTGTTGCTTTCAAAATTACCCAATTACTTGGAATGTTTCCAACTTCTGGCACCCTTACATAAAGGAGCTCTTTTATAATTCGAACACTAAAACAAGTCCAAATCGAAATCTGCTGGAAATTGAATAATCCTTCAACATAATGGCTCCATATCTCCCACTAATATCCAATATTGATATTAATCTCTTTAGGTACTTTATTCGAAATATTATTTCGATAGTGGTTTCTTCCTTATTCGAAATAGCCAGCTAACAAATTATTCCTTATTCGAAATAGCCAGCTAACAATGATATACTTGATAAAAAGCAAATGCAACTTATTGTGTGGAAGCTTTGGTTCTACCAATCCTCTAATGAGTTCCAAATGTAAGTTTCAAGATGGTCATCCAACTAACCACTAATTATTAAATTGTTTTTACTTTATGCTTTATGTACCATTTACTTTAAGCATTACATTTCATGCCATTTTTATTTTTGCTCACTTGAGCATTTATATTCTTGTTATTTTTATTTTGCTCACTTGAGCTTTTATTTTATTTTTCAAGACACCTAATAATAAACATAATCCATAAAATGCTTTAATGATACTTGGACTATTTGGATACTATCCTTGGCATTATGGAGTATTAAACTTCTTGGACTTAGGATTAGAGACCTTGGCCTATGTTGGAGACCTTATGACCTTAATTAATATTTTGTCTGGAGTTTTTGGGGTTTACCTCAAGACATTGGGTTGTTTGTTTGTTTTGTGTGCAGATCATTATGGTTACATACTTTGTTTGTAATCTGGAATACACCCGTATACAGCCGTTACTCTGCCCAATTTTTGTGAAGACTTAATACACTTGAAGTTTGGTTCTCTCGAGAGGTCTAGTATCTTTGCTTGCTGGGTTTCAATCCAAAAAATGGGAATTCTATCTTGACTCATAATGTCAAGTATTGGCTTCTTGTTGGTTAGATGAATAGTATCCTTATCTTTTACCTTATGATTTAGGATAGTCCCTTCTTCTCCTCCCATCTTCTTTAATTTCAAAAATCTTCTTCCTCCTTTTGAAAACTCTTCTTGTTTCTAAACTTGAACCACTTTCATAATAAACTTGGACTTAGGTCCATGCATTTTCAAAACATTTTTAATAAATAAACTTCAATCAATTTAATAATACCTTGATATTTTTTTGTGAGAAGACTAAAATTCAATCAATCTCATTTCAAACCATTTTGCCACTTTGGCTTTTATTTTAAAAAACTTTTCTCAAAAGATTAGACTCTTGTCAATCCTTGTAATGATGCAAACAACTATACTTCTACAATATATAGTGAAGTGAGATATTTTCCACTTGAGTGTTGAGCGAAGCATTGATGATTTTAAAATTCAAGTCATATCCTCCACTTTGAGATGATGCAAATTCTCTTTTCTCATGATTGTGGGTAGTAAGTATGTTTTCCATACGGACAATGACGATGATGTCTTATCTCATAAAATTAACCAACACACTTGTGTTTTAAAATTTTTAAAGATGAACTACGTGTACCCTGATCCCCTATTACACGAAAGGTGGTACGTAGGCACTAAAGGTTCACAACCGCGGTGGGTACAAAAATCATAAAAATATATTTCTTTCCTCACCTCTACCATCTATTTTACATACAACATTTTATAGCCAAAATATACAGGTTTTTTTCAAAGAGGTTCCTGTGGAGTACAGTAGATGTTTAGGGTGCTAATACCTTTCCTTTGCATAACCAACCCCCTTACCTAGAATCTTTCCTCCCCTCTTTTGGGTTATTCTCTCTTTTCCCATTCCTTTGGAAATAATAAAGCGTGGTGGCAATTTTGATTTTGATTTGTATAAGTCTAGTCAATCCAATGACTTAGTCTTTAACATTTCTACCGCTACAGATGGGTCGATAGAAAGACATAAAGGAAGATTAGTAGCTCAAGGTTTTATTCAAAGAGCAGGACTTGACTACTCTGAAATATTTTTTGTAGTAGTAAGATTGGAGACTGTTTGACTAGTGGTAGCATTGGCATGCAACCAAGGTTGGTTAACATTTCATTTAGATGTGAAATCAGCATTTCTGAATATTCCTTTAGATGAAGAGGTCTATTTCACACAAACTCTTGGGTTTATAATTCAGAAGGAAGCAAGTAAAGTATATAAGTTGCACAAAGTGCTTTATGGCCTAAACAAGCACGTAGGGCATGGAAAAAGAAGATTGACTCATACTTATTTGAATTGGGATTTGTAAAATGAAAATATGAGTATGGTGTCTATGTTCAGGTTGTGGCACAAGATATAACAATCATCTGCTAATATGTCGATACCTTTATTGTAATTGGAAATAGTTGGGAGAACGTGTCGAAGTTCAAAGAGCTAACGATGAGAGAATTTGAAATGCCGGATCTAGGAAAATTGTCTTATTTCTTAGGCATAGAATTTCAAATTTCGAAGCAAGCTATGGTGTTACATCAAAGGAAGTATGTTAAAGAGATACTCGAGAGATTCAAGATGGATGATTCGACTCCAGCATTTTCGCCTTTCAAACCAAATTTGAAGTTGGAGAAGTATGGAGAGGAAGACAAAGTCGATGTTGAAGAATGGAAAAACACAAGAAGGGGGGTTGAATTGAGATTAAAACATAAAATTAAAGACACGTTGATTATCCTGGTTCGTTTGAACTCAAACTACTCCAGTCCATCCACCAAGGTAATTTCTCCTCTCTCAAGAGAGGTCTTAATCCACTAATCAAACTTAATTACACAAATACAATAACAACTATCAATGTCTTCTTAAGTCTAAACCACAACCCGGTTTCCTCAAGGAATTACAAAATACAATATTTAAAGGTGTGTACACATGTGTTTTCTAGCAAATGCAATATCACTAAAGTGATGTATTACACAATAGAGGAGCACAAAGTAGAACTGGATAATTATGCTTTTTTATTTTTCGTGCGCAGTAGTTTTATTGATATCTTCTTCACGTCTTCTTTAAATAAGCAATGCATGAGAGACATATGAAGATGCTTTTGGAAGGTTGATGAAGTGTAGTTAATGTTCTTTCCAAATTGAATATCCTGTCTTGATTCAATCGTTAATTTTTTATTTGCCATGAATAAACTGCAACGCTTTAGAACATGCTCACATCAGAAATGAATGTTACTGCTGAGAATCTTTTGCTTTCCAGAACTTTACATATCAGAATATCAGAGTTATTGTTTCACAGCGTCAGTGCACTCAAAAGTTATAACGTAGAACTTCTTCATTTAACGTTTTACACATATTTGCTTCTAAGTATGTTGTGTCTGAATAGATCTTCAAAACAAAACTCTCTTATCTTCTTACATCGGAACTTCCAGGGATATAGAACAAAAACTATGTCCTACATCAAAACTTCTCATCTTTTATGCTTCTTACATCAGAACTTCTTTGCATATTAAACTACTTTATTAGAGAGCATATATGTTATATATATATATATATATATATATATATATATATATATATATATATATATATATATATATATATATATATATATATATATATATATATATATATATATATATATATATATATATATATATATATATCATGTGTTTGTTATCATCAAAACTCTTACAGGGATGTAGAACCAAACTATGTTCTAACAATCTCCCCCTTTTTGATGATGACAAAAACTTGTATATTTTGATAGAATACTTAAAGAACATAAAGCATAGAAGTCTCCACCTGAGTTTGATACTCAGATGAAGAAAAAAATACTTCCCTGAAGATTTTTGAATAGAGCTTTGAGAAGGAGTCAAAATATCTTTCACTATCACCCTTTTTGTTAAGAATCAAAAAGTAGGAACAACACGGGAAAAATAGAAGATTAAGATGAAGCACCGAGCAAAAGCAAAACAGTTTTTCAAATCTTCTGAGTTGTCTTTTCTGGATGGGATCTTCAGATGTTTCTGTAATGTTTGTGACATCATCTTCTATATTTGACTGAGATTCTTCTGATGTTGTATCCTCAGTACTGTTACCAATAGTTCTAGAGCCAATAATCTTTCCTTTCTAATTGCCTCTGAAACCTGCGTATCCTCCAAATTTAAATTTCAGGCTTTGGAACATATGCTTTCTTTCCATCATGTGTAGAGAGAATCCAGATTCCAGTTGTTAAAACTGGTGTTTCAACTTTGCTGTTAAAAATATCTACAACATAGATGATTTTATCCTTTGGTACCCATTCTTTTTGGGTCCATGATTGTTAGAGTTTCCAAAATTCTATTTGAATTTTGGTTTATCAGAAAATGCCTTACTAGTATATTTGATATCATGTGTATGTCCATAGGTGTAGTGATAATAAAGGGGTGTGTGTTTTATGACCATATATTTAACTTTCTTAGGTTGAGATACTTTACCCTTGTATCCTATTCCTTTTCTGCCATTTCTGCTAACTTCATAGATCATTGAAGCCATCTTGATTCTATCTATGTTTTTAGCAAGAAATTTTTGAAAGATATGATCATATTCCTTTATGATCTTATCAGAGTTACTAGGAACTTATGAGACAATTTCTTTCTGAGCCTTTTGTAATTTATTTTCTTGTTTAGAAATTGTTTCTTTAAGCTCAGAGTTTTTTGATCTTAGTTTCTTAGTTTCTTCAGAGTCAGAAACTAGATCCTTTTTTAGGTTCTTGTTTATGACTCGAAGTTGCTGATATCTTTCAAGAATTTTGGACAGACTATCTTCTAATTGAGATCTAGAAAAGTTAGAGAATACATCTTCTGCCTGTGAGTATGATTCTGATTCAGATGATCCAGAGTCATCTGATAAGTTGGCCATTTGGGCTACATTGGCTCGTTCATCTTCTGATTTTGTTCCAGCTTCAGAAGATTATGAGTCATCCCACGTTTCCATAAGACTTTTCTTCTTATCTTTAGAGAACTTTTTTTAGGAATTTCTTTCTATAGATTTGGACAGACACTTTTGTAATGGCCTGCTTCATTGCATTTGTAGCAAATAATGTCTTTGTTGCTTGATTTTCTGTATCCAGAAGATGATTCAGAAGGATTCCATGTTCTTCTGGGAGTTATGAACTTCCTCTGCCTGTGTTTCCACAACTGATTGACTCTTCTGGAGAGAAGATATAGTTCATATTCTTTTGACGAGGATCCACCAGAGTTTTCTTCTTTTGCCTTCAAAACTTTAGGTTTATATTTTTTATTAGATTTAAGAGTGAGATACTTACCTTGCTTCTGGGGTTCATCTTCTTCTAGATCTATCTCATGACTTCTCAGGGAGCTGATAAGTTCTTCAAGAGAAATTTTATCCAGATCTTTGGCTAGTTTTAGTGTTGTGACCATGGGTCTCCATTGCTTGGGTAAACTTCTTATGATATTTTTTACATGATCTGTTGTGGAGTACCCTTTATCCAGAACTTTCAATCCCACAACCAGAGTTTGAAATCTTGAGAACATTATCTCAATATTTTCTTCTTCTTCCATTTTGAGAGCTTCGTACTTCTGGATGAGTGTAAGAGCTTTGATTTCTTTAACTTGTGTGTTTCCTTCATGCGTTATTCTTAAGGATTCAAACATGTGTTTTGCTGATTCTCTATTTATGATTTTCTCATACTCTATGTATGAGATAACACTCAAGAGAATTTTTCTGGTCTTGTTATAATCTCTGAATTCTCTCTTTTGATGATTTGTCATTATTTTTCTGCCAATCTTCTTATCGTTTTCGTCACTAGCATGAATATAGCCATCAGTCATCATATCCCATAGATCAGCATCATGAGCTAGAAAGAAACATCTGATTATGTCTTTCCAGTAATCAAACTTTTCACCGTCGAACATTGGGGGTATGCAGTTGATTCTGTCTATCTCATTATGATAATCATTGTTGGTATTCTGACATGGTCCCACCATAGTGTTTTTCTTGCTTGGATCTTTTTCTGACACGGTTAAGTGTTTGTACTCAGAACCAGGCGCTCTAATACCAATTGAAGAATGGAAAAACACAACAAGGGGAGTTGAATTAAGATTAAAACTTAAAATTAAAAACACGTTGGTTATCCTGGTTCGTTTGAACTCAAACTACTCCAGTCCACCCGCCAAGGTGATTTCGCCTCTCTCAAGCGAGGTATTAATCCACTAATCAAACTTGATTACACAAATACAATGACAACTGTCAATGTCTTCTTGAGTCTAAACCACAACCCAGCTTCCTCAAGGAATTACAAAATGCAATATTGAAAGGCATGTACAAATATGTTTTCTAACAAAAGCAATATCACTAAAGTGATGTATTACACAATAGAGGAGCACAAAGTAGAACTGGATAATTATGTTTTTTTCTTTTTTGTGCGCAATAGTTTTCTTGATATCTTCTTCACGTCTTCTTTAAATAGGAAATTCATGAGAGACATATGAATATGATTTTGGAAGGTTGATGAAGTGTAGTTAATGTTCTTTCCAAAAGTGAAGATCATGTCTTGATTCAACCGTTACTTTTTAATTTTCCATGAATAAACTGTAAGGCTTCAGAACATGCTCACATCAGAAGATGAATGTTACCGTTGAGACTCTTTTTCTTTCCAGAACTTTACATATCATAATATCAGAGTTCTTATTTCACAGCGTTGGTGCATTCAAAAGTTGTAACATAGAACTTCTTCATTTAGCGTTTTACACAGATTTTCTTCTAAGTATGTTGTGTCTGAACATATCTTCAAAACGAAACTCTCTTATCTTCTTACATCAGAAACTTCCAGGGATATAGAACAAAAAATATGTTCTACATCATAACTTCTCATCTTCTATTCTTCTTACATCAGAACTTCTTTGCATATTAAAATACTTTATTAGAGAGCATATATGTTCTTTATATATATCATGTGTATGTTATCATCAAAACTCTTACATGGATGTAGAACCAAACTATGTTCTAACAATCTCCCCCTTTTTGATGGTGACAAAAACTTGTATATTTTGATAGAATACTTAAAGAACATAAAGCATAGAAGTCTCCCCCTGAGTTTGATACTCAGATGAAGAAAAAAATACTTGCCTGAAGATTTCTGAATAGAGCTTTGAGAAGGAGTCAAAAAATCTTACATTCTCACCCTTTTTGTTAAGAATCAAAAAGTAGGAACAACACGGGAAAAATAGAAGATTAAAATGAAGCACCGAGCAAAAGCAAAATAGTTTTTCAGATCTTATGAGTTGTCTTTTCTGGATGGAATCTTCAGATGTTTATGTAATGTTTGTGACATTATCTTCTGTATGTTTGACAACTTGGACTATGAGGGGTATGTTAACATATTAGACCTAATCCAAATTGTGTAACCTAAGCCCAAGCCCAATTAGGGTTGTTAGCATACGTAGTGTATAAGCTAGGTGTATATAAATAGTCATAGTTTGTATCATTATTTGAACAACTCAATTCATAATAAAATCCTTATTTCCTTTATTCTCTCTTTCTCTCCTTACTAAAAGTGCCTCACCCACTAACAATTAGAACCATTCCTTTTCTATTATTTTATTTTTCGGTGGGGTCATATCTTATGAGGAATTAGACTTTAAGTCCCATCATCACAAAACTTAGAAGAAGGTTATCCATGTGGCAAGCAAAATTTTGTCAATAGGTGGAAGGTTGGTCATGCCAAACTTTGTCTTAACAAGTATTTTTATTTTTATTTTTTATTTTTTATTTTTCAGAGCTCTTAAAACAATTATTCAAGTAAGTGTGAAAGTTCAACACGAATTTATAAAGTGGAAAAGAGGATAAGAAGAAAATTAATTGGGTAGCTCGGGATCAAATTTGCAAGTCAAATAAATATGGTGGCTTAGGAGTGAAACATTGTGAAAAATTCAATCTTGTGCTTCTTAGCAAATGGAAGTGGGGAATTTTAAATGATAAAAATCCTATGTGGGATGGTTTTCTTTCATGCAGGTACAACGACATTCGATCAAAAGTGTTGGATTTAGCTTCTTTTCCAAATAACAAATTAGACTCCGTTTGGTGGAAGGATTTGCAAACAATTGGAATAGGGGTTAGTGATGAGCAAGGTCGATTTTCTAAGTTCATTTCGTGTAAATTGGGGAATGGTTTTACCATTCTATTTTGGAGGCATAAATGGTTGGGGTCTTGTCCTTTAAAACAACAACATCCAAGTTGTTTTTACGTAGCATTTGTTGATGCAAACATATCGGAAATGGGAAGGTGGAAGGGATAACACATGGTCTTAGGATCTTATAGTGAGGCGGGTGATTTGGGAGAGGAAGCATTGGGAGAGCTATCTAAATTTTAGCTTATCTTATAGGATGTAAAACATGATTATGATATGAAGGAAAGGTTCTTTGGGTGGAGGTCCAATAAGGGATTCACGGTTCAAAATAGCTACAAAATTCAGCTGGAGGAAAGTACATTGACAGTAGCTTGGAAGCATATGTGAGCAGTGCCTTGGATGTTTTATGGAAGTCTTGGGTGTCTAGTAAAGTTCACATGTTTAGTTGGAGGCTCCTAATCAATAGGCTACCAACCATATTAGATCTTACTAGGCGTGGAGTTCTTCAAAGAACTCAAAACTTAGTATGCGCTTTCTGTTTTAATGCAAAAGAAATTATGTTCATTTGCTTTGTGCTTTCCTAGTAAGTTGTGAACTTTCGAGGAATGTTCTGGCATGGTTATGGTTGGAAGATGTGGACCTATCAACCTTAGTCTCTGATCATTTAAAGCTTTGGAGGGGCGAATTTTGCAGGAGGTACCATGAGAAATACCATTGTCTTTTTTTATTGGCCGGATGTGGGAATATTTGGTTATGAAATAACATTTTATTTAAGGGTGAGTTTTACAATGTAGAGAGCATGTTTAGCCATATCAATGTTGTCTCGTGGGAATGGTTTGGTTCCTAAATAAAGGGCATGATTCTGTTGTAGAGGTAGAATGATGGGAAAACCTAGGTCCTTGCTTGCTTTGTTAGGGATTGAAAATCTCTTTGAGGATGTAGTATTATATTTGTAAAGGACCTGGAAAGGGTGGGAACAATGATATCTCCTGGAGGGGAGAAGACAATATGTCTTCCTCTATGAGATATCACCTTGCCCCAGGTATCTTTTGCTCGTCGAGTTATGGAAAATAATGGAAAAGACGTTTCTTAGGAAAAGAGAAGTCAGGTTCAGTAGCTGATCCACGTCTCCATAAGAAATAATGATTCAACAATCCACCATTGACTGAGTGGATCATTCCCAAGAAAACCCTAGGTCCAAATGCCTCTATAAATACTTATCCTCTAATGGGAGAATGACAAATCATAACTTGTATAAAATACCCTTAGCACTATGCTAACATACAAATCCTCTCACCTCACGCCGCCATGGGAAAGCCCTAACAATCCTAATTGTTATAAACCTACTAAGGTCACTGAGTATCTCCTAACCTTGTAAGGATACCATGCACACCTATACTTTTTAACCAGTATAGTGGCATCCACCGTGAATCTCTAGTAAAAATAACTCGGGCCATACCTCTTTCATTCTTGTTTCTTCCATCCTCCGTCTTAAGATGGCCGGTAAAACTCTACGCTATAATACAAATGCCATAGTCGGAGTTTTCACTGGGGAAGGAAGTTCTAGATCCTCCCGAAGGAAATATGCAAGGTAGGTTCTTGCCTCAAATGTGATATCTCCTTTTTTCCTCAGAGATGAACAGGGGGTTAACATCATTTCTCCAACAGGGCTGTAATTATAGTCAACCCTGAAGTTGCATGTCCCTAACACATTCATGGGGAGAACCCCAATACGATTTTTTTGCTGGTTGTCGTATCGCTAATGTGTTTCTTTTATTATCGTTTATTGAGTCTCCTTCATAATTGCATATCTCTAAATTAATTTTGAATCGGTTCGTTTTTAAGCATGCATAAATCATTTTTTATGTTTGAGATTTGATCATGAAGATTTAAGTAAATTTCCAAAGTTAATGAATTAAGAAGCATATGTGATATCAATTCAAGTCGTGTGGGAAGTGGAATCTGAAACTATTTTTAAAAACTTGAAAAATTTATATTTCATGTGTGTGACTCAAGTGACTCACAATCCATTACTTGAATCAACCAAAACAAAGGTTAATAGGAAAATTATGGTGTGTGTGATTTAAATTATAGTTTATACCTGGTTCTAATCCTGCAACTCTGTGACTCGAATCACAGTTTGTGCATGACTCAATTCACACACTTCTTGGCAACCACTGACTTGTATGATTCTAATCAGGCTTAACACTTGATTTGAATAATGAATCTGTGTGACTCAAATCATAGATTTAACCTGACTTGAATCATAGGCAAATGGGTCATTTTTCTTCGCGAGATCTTGTTTCACACTACTTTCTCATTTGACTCAAATCATGAGATGCTCTTGACTTGAGTCTAACTAACTTTTCCATCCATTTGTGCTTAATATCAAGAATATATAAAGTATTGTTGTCATCATTTTTCACACTTAACTTACATAACATTTTCATAATCTACATTGTAATTTTGTGAAATAAACACCCTCTTTTTTTGAAAGTTCAAAAATTATTGCAAACGAATTTCTTTTTTATTCAACCTCTAATTTTGATTTTAGATCTAAATAAGGGGATATTCGTAATTGATTGATGGAGACGTTGTCTTGAAACTAATCGTTCCTGGAGATTTGGTTTAGATTTTCAGGAAGCTTGCAAGATTTAAGTTGTTGTCATTGGTGCTGACATATTGCAGTAAAATGAAGAAGGTTTTCTCTCCAGGTGTCCTTGGTGGTGACTTTGTATAAGGCTACATACAAGGTGGAGTTCTTCCCAAATGTTTAGACAGTTCATTTCTCAAGAAATCGATGGGATCAAGGGATGATAGCTATAGACGAAGGGTGCGAGTAGATTGGTGAAGCTAGAAGATTTAAGAAGCGTGAACCGAGTAAAGTTTATGCACAAAAGTTTGGCATTACACTGTATACAAGTCAAGATCCATATAGGAGATTTATTTTTCTCAAAATTATTATGCATTAGTGATTGTATGAACTCTTGCAATTGTGAAAATAAAAAGGAACAAAGAAGGTTCCAATGGGAAACCATTGAAGAGTGGAGTAGGAAAAGTGGCGACTAGAATCTTAAGTTTCGGCTAGGAAAAGCACCTCGTCGATTGATCGAGCAAAGGCTCTCCACTAGAAACAGTTAAAGAGCTAGAGAGTTTCTCAGTTTAATTTCTTCAAATGTTCATCATCTGAAGGATTCATTTTCTTCATTTATGTCAAATCTTAATGACTAAGAGAAGTGTTAAAGGGAGAGATGAGTTGGGGAGTCGGCTGAGCAGCATAAGTGGTTGGAAGAGGTTGATTGGCATATGTCTTAGTCTTGAGAGTTTCACAATCAGTTTACAATGCATCTTTAGGACCTTTATCCTTTGAAGACTAGGTAATTTTTTTTCCTCGTGGAAGGTATCACCATGATCTGGAATTTCAGGAGAGGAAACATCATCTTGTTCTTCATTTTCAAGAATTTCGCCCTCTGGATATAGGTCCACCTTTGTTTTGTCGAACTATAAACTTTAAGATTCTGAAGGTGATTCCTTCAGGTGTTTAGTTCTGACTTCTTCTTTTCCTGATTCATCTATCGTTTCCTAGAGCACCAATTTTAGATGGTCGATGGTAACTTCTCCGACAACATCTTTGATGTTACCAAATTGAATTGAGGGGGAACTGTTAGATGAAGACATTGTATATTTGATGTTGGATATGATGTTTCTAGAGGGGCTTCCCTGCATAAATTAGTATGTTATCATCTTGAAATATCGACTAAAGAAGGAATATAGCTAGGACAAACTTACCTTGGATATCTCAATATCAGGGCTGGAGTTGACACTCTCAAGTTTGTTGGGGGAAGCCTTTTTCTGCTTCTTGTTTTTCTTTAGGACTGGTGGGAAAGTCTCCTTCGACTCTTTTACTTCAATGATAGGGATAATAGATGGGCCGGGAGTGACCTTTAGAGGTCCATCCCCAAGTATTTTAGGTTTATTTTTCTTCTTCTTTGGTGTTTTCATGAGAGGAGTTTTCGACGAAATTCTCTTTCTCAAAATATTTAATTTCTATACCTTCCAATTGCTTGATAGGGGTGCTTCGATGTTCGCCTTTAGTCTAAATATTGGCTGACGCTAATATAGATAGGAGAAGAAAATATGATGTATATGCTAGAAAATTATGTATGATAGTAGACTAACCTGTGGTTTTTTCCCTTTGACAAAGGCCTTATCTCCAATAGTTCTTTTCTTTGAAGTAGCAACAACTAAACTAGCAGCATCTCCGATGAGTTTCCTTAAAGCAACAACTGCAAAGAAATTCGACAACAGTCACGTCAGGAAGCTACCAAATAAAGAAAAGATAAGCTTAATCTCAAATTTTTCCTTTATTTTATAACTATGTATGTCATGCTTAGTCAAAACTGCTTGTTCGGAAGGCTTTTAACATTCAATTTGAAAATACTTCAAGTAAGACCCACAGACGAACCACCTTGAGAAAGGAGGTCTAAAGGAAAAATCAAGCTCGCTTGAAGGTAAAGGGGGGAATTTAGGTGTCTAAAAAAATATATCCAAAGTGTATTTATCTGTGTCATAAAAAGGAAATCCAGTTTTGGTATCTTTTCAACAAGTTTTTCTTTTAAAGTTTTAGCTGCCTTAGAGATAGTTCACCTAAGATTATTTAGATCATACACAATTTCAAAGTAACATTGGAAAGCTTGGATCTCTTTAATATGCAAACTCCTACCTTTTTTGAACTTGGTATGCGGAGAAGAAAAAGCGTTTGTTAGAAATTGCATCAGATTTAGCACATCGATAAATTTGTCAGTGTGATAAGCTTTCCACCATGCGTTGAACTCTTGGATATAGTAGAATTACGTTTGAAATTGAAAATGTGTAGTGTCAATACAAACATTAGTTTTTCAATTTAAACATTCATTCTATGGCCCCTCAATCATTTTGATGGTTCTCAGGCCGAGTTCAGTTTTTCGACTAAAGTGTGATTTATGTAAAAATTGGCTAAACCTAAATTGTCGAGATACCAAGTTGGATTGATAACCTACCATCCCTATGGTGTCTTTATTATTCCACAATCTTGATGACAAAATCTTTGGGGTAAGAAAATCTTTCCAAATCTCGACAGCCTCAGCTTGATGTTCAGGACCAAGGGCAAGAAATTCCCTTTTGAACCAGTCTAGTACATGGCTTCGATTTGAAAAAGGGGCCATTAAGGGAATGAAGGAATGGCACTTTGCAAATATCATGAATTATTCATTAAAGTTGTCTCGCTTTGAGCGTCTTGTATCAATTGGAGTCATCAAGGAAAGTTTAGTACCTTCAATTCATCGATTCTTGATTTTTTTACCTGGTTGTTTTGTATATCTACTCATAGAGAAGATTCAAATGTGGAATTAAGCCAAAGTTGGAGAATCCAAAAAGGGCCAGCAAGCAAAATATTGGTGCTAGGTTTATTATTTTTTAGGGTATGAGTTGCAATCCCTAACGACTCATATAGAGAACCTAATATTAGTTGGCCTAAGCAGATGTTTCGACCATTGTGTAATTGGTTAGACAAAGTAAGGAACTTCTTAGCTACTTTAGGAGATTTGCAACAGAAGACGAAATGCGACAGCCACATTACCAAGAAGGTGATATGCTCTTTGTCTGACACTTCCTCGATTTGGGTTTCATGGTGGTCAAAAATAAACTTATCGAAGCTGGCATATTTTGAATCGAAACCAATAGTATCTTCATCTTGTTCAGTAGGATCTAATACTTTGCCAGTTGGGCGAAGACTAGTGATGGCCGCCACGTCGAACATAGTTGGTGTAATCATCCCATAAGGAAATTAGAAAGTATTTGTCGTACCTTCCCAAAAAGTGCAACGCCGCGACAAGCATGTTTTGACAATACAGAGGACCAACTCTCGACATATGGATCAATTCATATAGGCCTTGTTCTTTCCATATTTTTGCCTTCTTTGACTCTAGTTGGTCTAACCAAGCAATATAATCCTCTTTGTTCTTAAGGGAAGATGTATAGTGAAAGATGTGACAAAGAGCACTCATATAACTCAGGTCAATGGGTTGTTTAGTGCAAACAATGGGTTTAGCACAATGATAGCAAGGGAAAATTTCCTTCCATTTCTCAGCTTTAGCATTAGGGTTATGAAGTGGTCCCAGAAATGCATGATTTTTATCAAAAAAAGAAAAAGGAATTAGTATCTGAGATTTCCAGATTCTAACTTTTTCTTTCTCCTGGTGGTTCTGGGACGTACTCTTGGTTCCCAAAAACAATTGGGACTCTGATTTTAGCAGCAAGAGGTAATGAACTCTTTGATTTTAATGAAGTAGCCATGGTTGCAGAGAGTTGGTTGTAGCACTGAAGAAGATGAAGTGTAAAAAAGGATTTAAAAAACTTTTTCTTTGACAACTCAGAGGATACAAAAGTAGAAGAAAAGAAAATGGTAAAGAGAAAAATATTTGTAGTGATGGACAAAAACTCTTTATTTCACTCTTTTCGGAAAAATGGCGCCCTTTTGGGTAACACGTGTTGTTCGCTTAGAGGCGGAATGAAGATTTTTGATCTTCGTGGCCCACATTTTCCTTGGAGTGGGATCATGATGAAGTTTTGGTTGGTGCACATCTTGAAAAGTTGTTTTGATAAAATTATTTATTATGACGATAACGTCAACACACTACTTGGAACAGTTATGAAAAGTTTAAAAAACACCCATGTCTCTCAATCGGTTGAAAGTGGAATTTTGGGGGGAAATTTGTTGGCATGGGATTTGCGACATTATGAACTTGACACTAGGGAAAAAATCTAAGAAAATACTTAGTGAAATGATGATGTTTAATTTTATTTTCAATAAAAATGATTTTTGTCCTTAGGTGTTGAAATCCCTATGTTACCCTGAGACTTAGGACTTAACATTTTTTTCAGATTTTGAACGATAACATTCTCAGGGATTCGACAAAGTTAATGGTTGATAGCAGTAATATGAGCGAAAACAACGAAAGTAGATTGAATATACTGCTTTTTGGTCTTACCCATGCAGTAAAGACATGTGGAAGCAAGCTAGAAGGTCGGAAGACATGAAGTGAGACAAGTGTTAATCGCTAGAGATAGAACCGTTGTAGGCACTTTTTTATTTATTAGTATAAGGGTGGCAATATCATTACAAAAACTCTAAACACTCAAAGTACCCAAACAAGAGAGAGAAACGAGTTAGTGAGCAAACATGTATGGTCCTATACACCAACCTTTACATTTTAAAGGAAAGTCTTTTTATTTTATTTTTTACTTATCTTTTCTAGCATTTCACTTTTTTACACTATATTTTACAAGGATCTCGACACAGTAAAAATCCCTTGCTTTTTCGTTGCAACTTAATAGTCTTTATTCCCTATAAAGTTAGAGTCGAATTCAACTTTTAGAACAACAATTAAACACTTTTCTAAAAATTTGTGCACAAATGTGTCTTAGTATTTACTAATCAATCCTGCAAGCAACCTTGCTAAAAGTCTCACAATTATTTGCCAAGAGTACTGGTAAACACCATTTTAACTTTGGTATAATCAATTTATAGTTCTAGTACATAAGAGTCATTTATTTTGTTTAGGTTATGTTTCAAAAAAATAATTTATTCTGTTTAATTTAATTTTGGTTTCTTGTCCAAATAGAAGTTAAAATGAAAATTTTGTAAGATTATAAATGGTTAAATATACAAACCCCCTGCAATGTTAGCGAGTTTAGGTTTTAGCCCCTGGTAAATTACTTTTTACTTTTTTTTAAACCCCCCTTGTAATTTCATGATTCCCTCAATTAGACCCCTGAACGCACTATTTCACTTGAGATTCTTTATATTTTCCAGCATGGCAGTCCACGTTGGATTTGTTTTTATTTTTTATTTATTTCTTAAATGCCAAGTGGAACTTCACTATTTTTTTTTAATTTTTGTATATATATTATTTTTTGTATATTAAATTTTTTAAAATTATTTTTATTAATATTTATAAATTAAATATTAAAATATGATTTTAGTAACTCAAAGCCCAATATTTTTTTATAGCCCATACTTGTTTTTTTCAAAATTAATGTGTGAGAAAGCTATATAAACTCTTCCATTTAGAGTATATTTTTCAATGTGGGACTTGAAACCATGCAGTTTCCATACTGCTTGCTTCCATACTGCATCTATGCTTGCTTCCATACTGCTTTGATATATTGCAGAAAATCAAAAATTCCAATTATACTAGTAACAACATAAACGTGTATTATACACATCTAAAGCATCTTTCCAATTAAGAGCAAGGGAGACTAAGAGCAAGGGAGACTACGATCAAGGGAGACTATGATACTTTTTAATTAAGAGCCAAGCAAGTCCCAAATGCTTTGGAGGATAGAGCATAATGGTGATTAATCATATTAGAAGGTATGGTAATAGCATTCTTTGCATCAGAATAAAACATGATAGTTTCATATCTGTTTACAGTGATTTCTAGTAAACAACCGTTAGTCTTCCAATTTACTAATTATTATTGGTTACTTGCAGGATCGACTAGATTGATCCTAGAACACATGTGTCATAACTTATTTCCATGTTCATATCTATTATATTGATAGAATTATATTGTATGTTAAGTTCGAATACGAGATTCTTAGGAAAGATTTCTAAAATGGTCTATAGGAATAAACTAACTGAATATAGACAGGAAAGGCTTCGAATTAGACTTGGGCTTGAATGTAAAGATAAGTGTTTGACAAGGATAAAGTAAAAGTAAAGTTTCTAACGAAGTGGCTATGTTTAAAGGCAAGTAAAACAAAGAAATGCAAGGGCTATCGAAGGATTTAAAGGCAACGAAGTGACTGTGTTTAAAGGCAAGTAAAACAAAGAAATGCAAGGAAATCGAAGGATTTAAAGGAAACTAAGTGACTGTGTTTAAAGGCAAGTAAAACAAAAAAATGCAAGGAAATCAAAGGATTTAAAGGGTAGAAATACTGTCTAACGAAGTGACTGTGTTTAAAGGCAAGTAAAACAAAGAAATGCAAGGAAATAGAAGGATTTAAAGGCAACGAAGTGATTGTGTTTAAAGGCAAGTAAAAAAAATAAATGCAAGGAAATCGAAGGATTTAAGGGGCAGAAATGCTGTAAAGTCGAACTAAATATAACAAGACTTGTATTGAAATTGTAAAAAAGTAATGATGTTCAACACGTACATTGTATCTTCTGACTTGTTTTCCTTAATTCACGGAAGTTTGAGTATTTTGAGATCTTTTAGTACATAAAAGTGAACATCCTAAATCTAACATAAGAACACCTATTTATAGTGTCTTGACCCTAACGGCCCTATTCTAAAATCACGCCACGTTCGAAGCATGCAGGCCTCATATGTTTGCTGACTTCCACGCGTCTTCTAGAATGGCGCTCTTTATTTGAAATTCAAAATTTGTACCAATCGAAGCATGTTGCGAAATTTGTACCAATCGAAGCATCTTGTTTCTTTGTTGCTTTCCAAATAACCCAATTACCTGGACCGTTTCCAACTTCTGGCACCCTTACATAAAGGAGCTCTTTTATAATTTGAACACTAAAACAAGTCCAAATCAAAATCCACTGGAAATTGAATAATCCTTCAGCATAATGACTCCATGTCTCCCACCAATATCCAATATTGATATTAATCTCCTTAGGTACTTTATTCGAAATATTATTTTGATAGTGGTTTCTTCCTTATTCGAAATAGCCAGCTAACAAATTACCCCCCAAGAACATGTATTTCGACAAATATAAAGAAATACTTGTTTTTTGACTCATCCAGGCTATTTCGAGAGTATCAAAAACTCATGATGACCATACTGTACACGATGGCAGAGTAAGTGTCCTACTTTCTGCAAAAACGTCCAATAAACGAAACGCCCCTTTCTGATTGTTGAATGCATTTTGTTAATGCTTTTTATTGTAAATGATTGAACACAACCATTCTGGCACTTATATAATACCATTTTTGGCTTCATGTTTATATATATTTTTTATATTCCTGCAGTGATTCTAACCTCTTGCAAGCATGGTTTATACCTTTTTAAGTATTTCCCATTTACCCTCAAGATTCTTCTATCTTCCGCTAATTCTTCTATTTCGTAAGCATTATTCGAAAATGTTTTCAATACTCGAAAGGGACCCTCCCAATGGGGTGACCATTTACCTAATAATCTGTTCTTTTTATCCATAGGTAATATAACCTTCCATACCAGGTCATTGGTTGAGAACAACTTACTTTTAACTCTTTTGTTGTATGCTCTGGCTACTCTTTCTTTCTGTCTTCTCATAACTTCTAAAGCATGTAGCCTATCTTCATCCACGTCCACTAATTCATTATTCATCATTTCCCAATATTGATCAGTTGGTATTTCATTTTGTCTTTGGATTCTTACTGATTGTAAGTGTATTTCGACTAGCAACACTGCGTCATGTCCAAAGGTAAGTCGAAACGGAGTAGTATTTGTTGCTTCTTTAGGAGATGTTCGACATGCCCACAAAGCTTGGTCCAAAGTTTTGTGCCAATTTCTTGGCTTTTTTCCTACATGTTTCTTTATCAAACCTATTATGACTTTATTGGCTTCTTCTACTTGTCCATTAGCTTGAGCATAGTAAGGAGTTGACGTGAGTAATTTAAATCCCATTTCTTTTGCAAACTCTTGCATCTTTCGCCCTGTGAAAACTGAACCTTGATCTGTTGTAATACTTTCTGGTATCCCGAACCTGTAAATTATTTGCCTCTGGATAAATTCCAGAATTACCTCTTGATCAACGTTCACTAGAGGAATTGCTTCGACCCATTTTGTAAAATAATCTATACCCACAAGGATATATTTCTGTCCTTTGGATGATACTGGTCGAATTTCACCAATTAGATCTAATGCCCATCCTCTAAAAGGCCAAGGCTTAACAATTGAATGTAACTCACTTGCAGGAGCATGTTGAATACCTGCATGAACCTGGCATTGTTCGCAACCTTTAGCAAATTCTATGCAGTCTTTGAGCATAGTGGGCCAACACATTCCATATCGAAACAACAACCATTTCATTTTGTGACCTACTTGATGTGCCCCACATGCCCCACTGTGCACACTGGATACTTCTAAATATGCTTCATTTTCTCCTAAACACTTGAGTAATATACCTTCTGGGGTTTTCTTAAAATGTTCATTCCCTATTAGGACATAAGACAATGCCCTATATTTGGTGTTTTTCTCTGTACTTACTAAAGGTTCTTTCAGGTAATTTACTATGGGACTTCTCCGATCTGTATCTGCCAAAGTATCAATATTTAGGACTTCGAATTCTTTCTGATCTGCATAACCTAGTTTCGAAGTTTCCAAGTCTAATGGTGATAATTTGGTAGCCAATATTCTGCCTCTTGTTTCTATGAGATATTGGAGTTTTTCTCTAGATGTCTTATATCCTGAAGCTATTTGAGCCAAGTCTTTTGCCTCCTGATTATCAATTATGGGAATATGTTTTATATCCATATATTCAAAAATTTTAAGTAATCTATTAGCAATAACGAAGTACATGATCAAATTTTCCTTGATACATTTGTATTCTTTGGTTATTTGTTTGATGACCAGCTCTGAGTCTCCCCTAATTTCGACTCTGGTTGCCCCCAACTCTAACAAGGCTTCAAGTCCAGCAATTAATGCTTCATACTCAGCTTCGTTGTTCGAACAAGGAGGGCCTTCTAATTTGTACTTGAATTTTGTTGGAATTCCCTCAGGAGAAATTATAAGGACTCCAACACCACTTCCATATTTATGTGTTGACCCATCGAAGGATAATTTCCAAGGCTGGACCTCAACATAATCTAACACGAAGTCCTCACTCACAAAGTGATCCACTATGAAATCTGAAACTACTTGTCCTTTCATAGCTTTTAAAGGCTTGAAGGTCAAATTGTACTCAGTAAACGCTAAGGCCCATTTGCCAATCCTGCTGTGCATGATTAGTTTCGAAAGCATATGTTTAATAACATCAAAGTGAGATGAAACATAAACATAAACTAGTTTAATATAATATTTAAGTTTTGTACAAGAGAAATACAGACAGAGGCATAGTTTTTCAATGCTACTATACTTAGCCTCTGCTTTATTTAGGACTGTTGTACCCCAAAATTTGCCCTCCTCTTTTTTACAAGAAATCACAGCTTCGGGTTTTTCCTGATTTTTCAGATTGGCTCAAGAATCGGTCAAATAGACTTTTCTCGTCAGTCAGACAAAATTAGGGTTTCCATTGATTTTGAATCAGTTCAAGCAGATTATTAGGGTTTTTAGTGATTTGGTTGAGTTTGGCTCAGAGTTTGATCAGGCGGACGTTTCTTTGACAATAAATCAAGAATTAGGGTTTGCGCGTGCATTCTCAGAAGGAATCAATTCTACGGTTCTTTTCAATTGACTGTCACATGGTTTTGACGCTTGTTCAAAATTCCTGTTTGTTTCTCAAAGTTTAAACATCTGGGATATGGGCTGAGGCTTTTGATTGAGAGTTTGAAGTGTTTGATCTAATCAGTGAAATAAAGGACATATGGACGTTGCTTGTTTAACTGTGCGATGTTTTTTTGGTTATTCGGAACGCCGGACGTTTATTGATTATTTATAATTTCTAAGTTAAAATTATTGGATAATTTCCAATTATTATAATTCAAGAAATTAAAGTAACTAAATAAATGAATGCAGAAGAATTAAAGAAATATCTGACAAAGAAGGATTTTTATTCATCTTTAATTGTTTGTTACAATTATTATTTGAACACTGTAAATTTATTTACAGATGTTTACATTAATACTATTACAATTATTAAAGGTAATTTAAAACTATATCCTAAATCTCCTAAATCTTCATCTTCTACTGCTGCTCTCCATTGCTCAACTGATTTTTTATCTGCAAAAAAAAAAAAGAAGTCAGTACAGATGAATTTGGAAAAAAAAACATTCTCAGACAGTTAATCATAAAAGCTCATCATTAAAAGTGTTGGTCGGAATCAGTTTGTTTGCCCTCTCTGCAAATCACAAGAGGACTCTTGGTTCACAAAGAGGGAAAGGGAAATATGCTTGCAAATATATGAAATGCACAAAGCTACTGAATATGCCAAATATAAAGCTGCACAGTTCAAAATTCCAAACCAAGTCACAGGTAGCAAACTGAATATGCCAAACAAATTACAAAGTTCAAACTGAACAAACAATGCACAAGGGCAAACTAAGCTGTCCAAGGAAATGCAAACCTATCAAAAGGCTGTCAAAGAGATATCAACAAGTACACAAAATGCAGAAAATCTGAAGAAAGAAGAAAGTACACAGAGCAAAGCTAACAATGCAAGCAATGTTTCAAGATTATCATCATTTTCCAGGCCATCACTTTTTCAGAAAAGTACAGTTTTAAGCAATATAATATGCTTTTTATCTGTGGAGAGAGAAAGAGAGAGAAAAGGAAGAGGCTTACAGTTTTTGCAGGCTTAGGCTAGAGATATAAAACAAGATATACCAGAACAGTAAAAGGAGAGGCAGAATATCACAAAAAAAAAACAATATACCATAAACTGTTACATAACACAAACGAGAGCTGCCTCAAGCTGGTATCTTACAAAAGCAAACCTTTCAAACCTGAAATGGCCACAAAACTGCATTAAAACATTCAAGTCAAAACTATCTCAAACCTGTTACAAACACAGAACCATAAGCTCCAAACTTACAAACTGATACAAGCCTTAAAGCCTGTACATTTTCAAAAGCTTCAAACTGTTTCAACCTGCTAAAAAAGGCCAGATACAAGCCTTAAAGCCTGTAAACATCAAGCCTGAAGCCTGTCAAAACCAGTACAGCAAACCTCAAAGCCATACAACCTGCATAAGTCACAAACTGCAACCAAAGCTTGCCTCCTGCCTGTAACCACAATAAGCCTCAAAACACAAACTTGTAAACAAACTGAAGCAAGCCTCTAAACAGAAGCCAACAACAAAGCCTGTCAAAAACTATAGCATTCAAGCTTTCCTTTTAAACCTGTACCAATAACCCTTCAATCCAAACTAGATAACAAAAATCCCAAACCCTCAGAACAACTTCATCATAGGGCCAACTCAAAATCAAACAAATCCCAAACCCTTAGAACAACTTCATCACAGGGCCAACTCAGAATCAAACAAATCCCAAACCCTCAGAATCAAATTCATCATAGGGTTAGTATATTCAACTCAGAATCAAAACCAAAAAGAGAGGAAGAAAGTCAATAACCAACAACGCCTCAGAACCAAGGTTCATCATAAGCTAAGCAAAAACACTGAAGCAACTCTCAGACTCAAAGTCATCATCATCAAAAGCAACATACAAAATCAAAATAATCTCAGATTCAGAAGCGAGCAAGCAGAAGAGGAAAAGAAGTTTTTAGAAGCAGAGGCCCTAGGGTTTTCAGATTGCAATACTATCATCATAAAACCATTAAACTAAAGCAAGATACAAATACCAGGGAACCAGCAAGCGCATCATACTCCCTCGCCTTGGCCGCCTGAGGACGCCTCCTGTCCACTCCACTCCTCCGTCTCTAAAACTATAAAGGTAGTAATTCCTTCTCTCTTTTACACACCTCACATAAGCATGTAATGAATAAAGATCAAGACATACAAAAATAAATCATAACATGTAAAACTTGAAAACCTAAAAACGCATAAAACAAAAATCAAACCTTTTCGTATCACCGCCTTGCTTGACCATGGAGGGAGGAGGAGATGGACGGTGGCGCCTAGTGGCCATGAGTAGAGTTTTGTTCAGAAAGCATTGCTCAAGAAAGACGAAGAAGACGATGATAGAAACGGCGCCGCTCAACACTGTAAACCCTTATTCTGAAACAACAAAATGAAAACCCTAACAAATTCAATTGTAACGCGTCTTGGGCTTTCGCCCCATCCAAACGCCTAAGCCCATAAAAACTGGCATACACCCCCCCTTTTTTCTTTTTAATCCATCTTTATTTTATTTTGGGCCATGTATATTCCCCTAGAGCCCACTTAACCTTTTTCTTTTTTTTACAAACTAATATCCTTTTTTTCATTATATCCCTTTATTTTCTTTTTATATAACTTAATTCTTTTTTTGTCAAATAAATAATACATTAATTTTTCATAATAAATTTATTTTAACAATACTTTTATTATACCAAAAATATGTAAATATTAGATTAATTAGGTTAATAGATTTTTGTCTTAAAACTTTTTTTTATAAATCTTTTCTTGTACATAAAAGCATTAACTAAATACAGAGATAATAGGATACTTAAATTTAAACGATTCACTTTTCTATTATTAAATCTTTTGTTTATAGAATATTGACAAAAACACAAAAATAAATAAAATACTTAATAAATACATTAGGTTAATATTTGCATCATTTGTAAATAATCACATACATTTTACATTACTTTTGATTCTCTTTTATCCTTATACTTGGATTATACTTTACATTGAGAATGCGATTCGATTTGGTTGTAAATATTATTTGGACACTACTATCCTGATAAGTTTCATCCCCATTTGTAAACATTTGTATCCCCATCCCCGGGTACTTATTTGTAATAGCTTAGACTTTAAATTCCCGCAATTTATCGCTTTTCATATACTGTATAGTAATTAGGGTTTGTATGCGAAGATTCAAAATCAACCGCTAGATAACCTAATACAAAGATAAATGCGTGACAATCAATACACAATGCACACTTGCACCCTTAGGGTTACTCCACTTGTTGCCTTCAAAAATAGGCCATGTTGTATGTTGAGTATCTTTGGCAAAACAAAAACAAATCAAATGATCATAGTCCCTCGATGACGCTTTCTCAAGTTGCCTAAAACATGATCAAGTCCCTTAAAGAGAAAAATTGCCAAAGACACTTGGCACTATTGCATTCATGGTCTAAACGATGACCCACGCCCGTCCCGTTAACATCCTAACACAAGGTTATTCACCAAATGCAATGGTGAAACAACACTGTCAAAAGGGTTAAAAACATAAGAAATATCTTTGAGTAAAATAGGGTAGATAGATCTTAGTTACTTGATCAAAAGCTTGCAAAAACATCCTTGCCACTCCACAACACAACTTTCAAAAACATTGAAACATCTTTTCAAAAAGACAAACACCTTTGTAAAACATTCGAGTAAAGAATTGTTACAACGGTTGCCTAGACAAGGCATCTTTTTCAAAACATTTTCAAAAACACACACACAAAGCACCATTTCAAGCAATTGAAAATCAAAGGAAAGTGATCTAAAACAAGTAACTAAGAGCCCATGGATAACCATGGATGAAAAGGGTGCTAGCACCTTCCCTTTTCATAATCTACCCCCCGAACCCACGAAAACATCTCAAAGGTTTTTCCTGTGCTTTTTAACCTTTCCTTTAGGATAAAATAAAAAGTCGGTGGCGACTCTTGCTAAACCGAACAAGTGTGAATACAAACGCAAAACCTCAAGTCAGTTCTCCCACCGTATCACAGAACTGGCAACTCTGCTGGGGACATTTTTTAAAAGTGGGGTTACCTTAGGGTTTAGATCACCTTTACATACTTTCTTTGATTGCTTTGATTGCTTTACTTTTTGGGTCCTTGTTTGGGTTTGTTGTAAATCCTACACCCGGATTTGGGGGCACCTTTTTAGGTAAATAACAATAAAACTGTGAGGGAACTGTACGCGGTATACCGACATGGTTGAAGGAGTAAGCTATGTTAGTGTGACATATTTGTGAGTACCGGTAACCCTTGAGTTCAATCAAGGAGATTACGCGGCCGCTGAGTGATGTCATGAAGCACTAACGAACTCTTAGAACCTTAATTGACCATCTTAGCCTTTTTAGGGGTAGTGAGATGATCGACTTTGGTGCCGTCCGAAGTTGGTAGATACTCGATACTACACTCATTGAGGATTGTTTTCTTGGAATATTTTGGTCGCCAGTTAAGTGGCTAAACCAAAACAATGAACATAGAAAATAATCCAATGATATTGAGCTCCTTAGAACCCGGTTTCTATTTTAGGACAGGATGGGCCAACTAACTTCAAGAGGGTACTTACCTACAAACCCCATGAAAGCCTAAACCTAAGGGCTTGTTTTCTTTGTGTGAATATGATTACCTGTATATACACTTACTTGCTTTTGCATACATGTACATAACATCATAACATCATACCATAGCATTTTCAGTAACCATTTCAAGGATCTCGAAGGTCTTTTGAATGTAGGGTCACGTTGAACCAGACGTCGACCAAGGGGCAAGAGGTTTTCTCCTCTAAACAAACACCGTCAAAGATCAAGTGCAACAACTTGGATCAGGGGCTATGACCCACTTGACATGGTGAGCTTGATTCTCGTGGAAAGACATCCACCGGTGCAAAGTTCTCCAATCAAAGATCAAAGTTCAACCTCTAACATTCTCTTGTGTTTACCCCAAGAGATCCTTGAAAACGTGCATTCACATATCATGCATTGCATCATGACATCTTTTCCTTTTTCAGGTTTCCTTATTCTCCTACTGTTTATTTCAGTAAGAGATGGCTCTAGAGAGGACTGTCAAGGATATCCAGGACTAAAATGCTCAACTTCAGGAAATGTTCTTGAACCTATCCCAGGGGCAAGAAGAAGTGAAAGCTCTCCTCACAAGGGGCATGGTCCAGGGGAATTCAAGAAATACCAGGAGTGATCAGTTGGAAGAGCTTCAGCCTGAGCTGACTACAATGAGGATCCAAATGATGGGACAACTGGTGAGCCAGATGGCTCTCATCCAGGACTTGGCTCAAAGACAAGAGGAACTCAGAGTTCTCGTCAACCAACTGCTTCGGGACAACCGAGTGGGGCAAACATCTGAGGTTGAAGAGCAAGTCACCATTCAACCCCCTTTGAGCCAATAAGACAAGGGAAAAGCTCCTCTACTTGCTTCAGGGTCACAAGCCCATCAACAACCACGTCAGCGTCAACGGGGTAATCGGCGTAAGCAAAATACGTCGAGAAGACAGTTCACTGAGACGACATACCGTCATCTCTAATACTGGAGCGCTTGTTGGAGGTCAATCTGACTGCTTTGAGGGATCCTATTCGGAAGCCCAATACCTCCGCTCCTAGCTATCATCCCGATGCATTTTGTGTATACCACTCCTATAGTCCGGGACATGACACCGACGACTGTTGGGCCTTGAAGAATAAGATTCAAGATCTGATTGACATTGGAGTGTTGAGATTCATGCCCGATGGCGAGATGAAAATCTTCCGTTAAGGGTTTCTCCACCTGAAATGACAAAGCTCAAACTGAGAGACTTTTGTTCCATTCGAATTCTCAAGTTGTAATTTCTTTTGTTATTCAAACAATTTATCTATTAATGTCAAGCTTTGTTTCATTAATGCATTGCATATGTTTGTCTTGAATTCATCCATTCGTTTTCACTACTCTTATGCTTTCTTTATGATATTTAACTCTTGATAAAAAGCTGCAAGCCTTTAGAGGGAGGATGACGAAACAATACCATATTCTCATACAGTATGCTTTTGAACAGACTGTGCTGATGATGTACATGCATTTCTTTCAATTCCCAAACACTGGAGTTATAAGGAAGATAATCCCTAGTCAACCCCTTTGAGCCAAAGAAGTAGGAGTTTTCTGTTTTAAACAAATTAAAACCTTTGATTTAAACCTGGGGCAGGGTAGTCTCTCAGTTAATTCAAAAAAATGCGCATTGAAGTCGCAAACTCTCAGTTCGTAATACAACGAATGACATCAAAAACATTCCTTTGGAACCAAAAGACAGTGATGGTTCTTTATATCATAGGCAGTCAATCTCTCAAAAGAGAAAAGCCCACTAAGCCAAAACCTACAAAGGAGGCTTAAGAAAGCTGGGGCATCCCGTTGACTGTAATCTCGAAAACAGGAACAGTCAGGCAAAAGTTAGGGATAATAAATCAAAAGAAAGAGGTCATTACAAATCCTCAAACAACATGAAAAATGTTGCAAAAATGACTGCCTTCTAACAAATTCAATTGGTGTGAACAATCACCAAAAAGTTGTTCCAAATTCGAATAGAGTTCGACGCACAATTAACTGAGCTTAGGATTGAAGAACATCACGAAGAGCGGGTGGGTAAAAATATACTTTGAGCCTTTATCCTTTGTTTCTTAAACCGTGAACCAAGCCCGTTACAACCCTTCAAAAGTCCTAATTGAAGCATGGGTTAGTTCGAAAGCATACTATAACAAAAGGTATCCCGACTCCTGTAAGGCTTTGCCCTAAATCTTGTGTTGAATTTGTCTTATAAAAAGTTTTCTGCTAAAAAATGAATTTTTCAAAACATCGAGACAAGCATAAACTTTGCATTATTTGAATACCGTTGTTTGCACATGGTTATTTGTTTGACAGCGAAGAAATTCCTACAGTGAATGTTCGGAGGAACGAAACCTCTCTCAGTGAGTAAAATCACTTCAAGAAGGATGACACTTCCAAAGACAAATCTCCTATCAACAAGGGGGCATGACATGTCACTATCCAATTAACCTGGGGCAGTCCAGTCAAGATTTCAACAAAATCTTTCAAAGTTCAATTAACCTGGGGAAGTCCAGTCAAGGTTTCAACAGATCTTTCAAAAGTTCAGTTAACCTGGGGAAGTCCAGTCAAGATTTCAACAAATCTCTCAATTACAGATTAACTTGGGGCAAGTCTCCCTCACCATCACTTGGGGCATTCGAATGTCAAAACCAAGGTCGTTCAAAATTTCCTTCATCACCTGCTGGAAGTTACGATCAACATCACAAATTCCTTCATCACATGTTGGAAGATACAGTTTCAGATACGCTCCAGACACGGTAGCCATTCTGTCACTCATTCAGATCCCAGTTACAGTTTCAGATACACTCCAGACACGGAAGTCATTCTGCTACTCATACAGATCTCAACTCCAAGATACAGTTTCAGATACGCTCCAGACACGGTAGCCATTTTGTCACTCATTCAGATCCTAGTTACAGTTTCAGATACACTCCAGACACGGAAGTCATTCTGCTACTCATACAGATCTCAACTCCAAGATACAGTTTCAGATACGCTCCAGACACGGTAGCCATTCTGTCACTCATTCACAATATCAGACTACCGCGAAGCCTGGACTACGACCAGATAGTGGTATCTCCTAAAAGCAAGCCGTGAAACCCGAATTCGACCGGATAGCAGCTCAACAAGTTATTGTGAAACCTGGATTACAACCAGATAGCAATACAAATTTCTGTGAAAGCCTGGAGATCGACCAGATAACAGTTAGGCGTTAACAGAATGAAGACTCTCATCCTTAAAACCTCAGAAGATTGGTATACTCCCAATTTCTGACCGTTAACAGAATGAAGACTCTCATCCTTAAAACCCCAGCAGATTGGTATACTCCCAATTTCTGACCCCCAACAGAATGAAGATTCTCATTCTCAAAGTGGCGTATAACCCAAGTTCCAGATGAATACCTGTAACAAGCCAGGACAACTATCTCACCGACCAACCTTTTCAAGATCCCAGATCAATACCTGCAGCAATCAAAAGATTCTTGCAATCCCCAGCGGAGCTAAAACTTCCAACTATCAATCCCCAAGCAGAATGAAGACTCTCATTCTCAGTTCCTCGCAGAGTATTCAAATATTCTCCAGTGAAGATCTCCTCAAGACAGGAATCCCCAGTAGATGGCATACAACCCAACCTCCTGATTCCCCAACGGTGGTCTCAGGACTTCTCATTTCCAACAATCCCCTGCAGCAGTCAAGGATTTACTTTCCCTGGCAGCAGTCAAGATTCTATTATCTCCAGCCATCCAGGATTCATCTATCCTCAGCAAGACAGCTCATCAGCTTACATGTGCATTCATTACATTCATATCATAAACATTGATATAACATATATTGCATCATACATTTCATGCAGCATAACTTTGTGTTTAGCTAACATTTTGTCCTTTTCAGGATAAGAATAAAAGGCTATCATTAACAATTATCCAAGATGCAGTTCTACACGGACTCATCATCAGGCAATCCTACACCGGTTCCTTCTCCATTTCAAGACTTCTGAAAACAGTTTACGGGTTATCCAGACACGGATGTTAACCTATCGCTTGTTCAGATTCTTCAACTTCTGAAAACAGTTTACGGATTCTCCAAACACGGATGTTAATTTATCGCTTGTTCAGACTCAACTTTTGAAAACAGTTTACGGATGCTTCCCAACATGGATGCTGCTCTATTGCTTATTCAATTTCAAGACTTCTGAAAACAGTTTACGGGTTCTCCAGACATGGATGTTAACCTATCGCTTGTTCAGATTCTTCAATTTCTGAAAACAGTTTACGGATTCTCCAAACACGGATATTAATCTATCACTTGTTCAGACTCAACTTTTGAAAACAGTTTACAGACGTTTCCCAACATGGATGCTGCTCTATTGCTTATTCAATTTCAAGACTACTGAAAACAGTTTACGGGTTCTCCAGACACGGATGTTAACCTATCGCTTGTTCAAATCCAAGACTTCTGAAAACAGTTTACGGATTCTCCAAACACGGATGTTAATCTATCACTTGTTCAGATGCAACTACTAAAAACAGTTTACGGGTTCTCCAGACACGGATGTTAACCTATCACTTGTTCAGATTCAACTTTTGAAGACAGTTTACGGATGCTTCCAGATACGGATGTCAATCTATTGCTTATTCAGACCCCTAGTTCAGAGATGTTCCAAAACATGGATACCTTTCTGATACTCACCCACTCACCAATGACATACAGTTCAACAAACATTTCCAGATGGCATCTCTAAGCCCATCCTCCTACCAGTAATTTCCAGATGGCATATCTAAGCCCATCCTCCTACCAACAATTTCCAGATGGCATCTCTAAGCCCATCCTCCTACCAGCAATTTCCAGATGGCATCTCTAAGCCCATCCCTCTGTCACATCTCTAGAGGGCATCTCTAAGCCCATCACCAAATGGCATCTTTAAGCCCATTCCCTCAAACTACGCTTTGACGAGTGCAAATTTTTTGGGCACCCTAGTGTTCAATCTCCTTTTACCTTCGAGTCACGAACAGCAAGCTTGCCAATCTAACTTTTCGGGTTCAAGAAGATTGAACAGGGGCAATTGTTGTACCCCAAAATTTGCTCTCCTCTTTTTTACAAGAAATCACAGCTTCGGGCTTTTCCTGATTTTTCAGATTGGCTCAAGAATCGGTCAAATAGACTTTTCTCGTCAGTCAGACAAAATTAGGGTTTCCATTGATTTTGAATCAGTTCAAGCAGATTATTAGGGTTTTTAGTGATTTGGTTGAGTTTGGCTCAAAGTTTGATCAGGCGGACGTTTCTTTGACAATAAATCAAGAATTAGGGTTTGCGCGCGCATTCTCAGAAGGAATCAATTCTACGGTTCTTTTCAATTGACTGTCACATGGTTTTGACGCTTGTTCAAAATTCCTGTTTGTTTCTCAAAGTTTAAACATTTGGGATATGGGCCGAGGCTTCTGATTGAGAGTTTGAAGTGTTTGATCTAATCAGTGAAATAAAGGACATATGGACGTTGCTTGTTTAACTGTGCGATGTTTTTTTGGTTATTCGGAACGCCGGACGTTTATTGATTATTTATAATTTCTAAGTTAAAATTATTGGATAATTTCCAATTATTATAATTCAAGAAATTAAAGTAACTAAATAAATGAATGCAGAAGAATTAAAGAAATATCTGACAAAGAAGGATTTTTATTCATCTTTAATTGTTTGTTACAATTATTATTTGAACACTGTAAATTTATTTATAGATGTTTACATTAATACTGTTACAATGATTAAAGGTAATTTAAAACTATATCCTAAATCTCCTAAATCTTCATCTTCTACTGCTGCTCCCCATTGCTCAACTGATTTTTTATCTGCAAAAAAAAAAAAAAGAAGTCAGTACAGATGAATTTGGAAAAAAAACATTCTCAGACAGTTAATCATAAAAGCTCATCATTAAAAGTGTTGGCCGGAATCAGTTTGTTTGCCCTCTCTGCAAATCACAAGAGGACTCTTGGTTCACAAAGAGGGAAAGGGAAATATGCTTGCAAATATATGAAATGCACAAAGCTACTGAATATGCCAAATACAAAGCTGCACAGTTCAAAGTTCTAAACCAAGTCACAGGTAGCAAACTGAATATGCCAAACAAATTACAAAGTTCAAACTGAACAAACAATGCACAAGGGCAAACTAAGCTGTCCAAGGAAATGCAAAGTTATCAAAAGGCTGTCAAAGAGATATCAACAAGTACACAAAATGCAGAAAATCTGAAGAAAGAAGAAAGTACACAGAGCAAAGCTAACAATGCAAGCAATGTTTCAAGATTATCATCATTTTCCAGGCCATCACTTTTTCAGAAAAGTACCGTTTTAAGCAATATAATATGCTTTTTATCTGTGGAGAGAGAAAGAGAGAAAAAAGGAAGAGGCTTACAGTTTTTGCAGGCTTAGGCTAGAGATATAAAACAAGATATACCAGAACAGTAAAGGGAGAGGCAGATTATCACAAAAAATAACAATATACCACAAACTGTTACATAACACAAACGAGAGCTGCCTCAAGCTGGTATCTTACAGAAGCAAACCTTTCAAACCAGAAATGGCCACAAAACTGCATTAAAACATTCAAGTCAAAACTATCTCAAACCTGTTTCAAACACAGAACCATAAGCTCCAAACTTACAAACTGATACAAGCCTTAAAGCCTGTACATTTTCAAAAGCTTCAAACTGTTTCAACCTGCTAAAAAAGGCCAGATACAAGCCTTAAAGCCTGTAAACATCAAGCCTGAAGCCTGTCAAAACCAGTACAGCAAACCTCAAAGCCATACAACCTGCATAAGTTACAAACTTCAACCAAAGCTTGCCTCCTTCCTGTAACCACAATAAGCCTCAAAACACAAACTTGTAAACAAACTTAAGCAAGCCTCTAAACAGAAGCCAACAACAAAGCCTGTCAAAAACTACAGCATTCAAGCTTGCCTTTTAAACCTGTACCAATAACCCTTCAATCTAAACTAGATAACAAAAATCCCAAACCCTCAGAACAACTTCATCATAGGGTCAACTCAGAATCAAACAAATCCCAAACCCTTAGAACAACTTCATCATAGGGCCAACTCAGAATCAAATAAATCCCAAACCCTCAGAATCAAATTCATCATAGGGTTAGTATATTCAACTCAGAATCAAAACCAAAAAGAGAGGAAGAAAGTCAATAACCAACAATGCCTCAGAACCAAGGTTCATCATAGGCTAAGCAAAAACACTGAAGCAACTCTCAAACTCAAAGTCATCATCATTAAAAGCAACATACAAAATCAAAATAATCTCAGATTCAGAAGCGAGCAAGCAGAAGAGGAAAAGAAGTTTTCAGAAGCAGAGGCCCTAGGGTTTTCAGATTGCAATACTATCATCATAAAACCATTAAACTAAAGCAAGATACAAATACCAGGGAACCAACAAGCGCATCATACTCCCTCGCCTTGGCCGCCTGAGGACGCCTCCTGTCCACTCCACTCCTCCGTCTCCAAAACTCTAAAGGTAGTAATTCCTTCTCTCTTTTACACACCTCACATAAGCATGTAATGAATAAAGATCAAGACATACAAAAATAAATCATAACATGTAAAACTTGAAAACCTAAAAACGCATAAAACAAAAATCAAACCTTTTCGTGTCGCCGACTTGCTTGACCATGGAGGGAGGAGGAGATGGACGGTGGCGCCTAGTGGCCATGAGCAGAGTTTTGTTCAGAAAGCATTGCTCAAGAAAGACGAAGAAGACGATGATAGAAACAGCGTCGCTCAACACTTCAACCCTTATTCTGAAACAACAAAATGAAAACCCTAACAAATTCAATTGTAACGCGTCTTGGGCTTTTGCCCCATCCAAACGCCTAAGCCCATAAAAACTGGCATACACCCCCCCTTTTTTCTTTTTAATCCATCTTTATTTTATTTTGGGCCATGTATATTCCCCTAGAGCCCACTTAACCTTTTTCTTTTTTTTACAAACTAATATCCTTTTTTTCATTATATCCCTTTATTTTCTTTTTATATAACTTAATTCTTTTTTTGTCAAATAAATAATACATTAATTTTTCATAATAAATTTATTTTAACAATACTTTTATTATACCAAAAATATGTAAATATTAGATTAATTAGGTTAATAGATTTTTGTCTTAAAACTTTTTTTTATAAATCTTTTCTTGTACATAAAAGCATTAACTAAATACATAGATAATAGGATACTTAAATTTAAACGATTCACTTTTCTATTATTAAATCTTTTGTTTATAGAATATTGACAAAAACACAAAAATAAATAAAATACTTAATAAATACATTAGGTTAATATTTGCATCATTTGTAAATAATCACATACATTTTACATTACTTTTGATTCTCTTTTATCCTTATACTTGGATTATACTTTACATTGAGAATGCGATTCGATTTGGTTGTAAATATTATTTGGACACTACTATCCTGATAAGTCTCATCCCCATTTGTAAACATTTGTACCCCCATCCCCGAATAATTATTTGTAATAGCTTAGACTTTAAATTCCCGCAATTTATCGCTTTTCATATACTGTATAGTAATTAGGGTTTGTATGCGAAGATTCAAAATCAACCGCTAGATAACCTAATAGAAAGATAAATGTGTGACAATCAATACACAATGCACACTTGCACCCTTAGGGTTACTCCACTTGTTGCCTTCAAAAATGGGCCACGTTGTATGTTGAGTATCTTTGGCAAAACAAAATCAAATCAAATGATCATAGTCCCTCGATGACGCTTTCTCAAGTTGCCTAAAACATGATCAAGTCCCTTAAAGAGAAAAATTGCCAAAGACCCTTGGCACTATTGCATTCATGGTCTAAACGATGACCCACGCCCGTCCCGTTAACATCCTAACACAAGGTTATTCACCAAATGCAATGGTGAAACAACACTGTCAAAAGGGTTAAAAACATAAGAAAGATCTTTGAGTAAAATAGGGTAGATAGCTCTTAGTTACTTGATCAAAAGCTTGCAAAAACATCCTTGCCACTCCACAACACAACTTTCAAAAACAACTTTCAAAAACATTGAAACATCTTTTCAAAAAGACAAACACCTTTGTAAAACATTCGAGTAAAGAATTGTTACAACGGTTGCCTAGACAAGGCATCTTTTTCAAAACATTTTCAAAAACACACACACAAAGCACCATTTCAAGCAATTGAAAATCAAAGGTAAGTGATCTAAAACAAGTAACTAAGAGCCCATGGATAACCATGGATGAAAAGGGTGCTAGCACCTTCCCTTTTCATAATCTACCCCCCGAACCCACGAAAACATCTCAAAGGTTTTTCCTGTGCTTTTTAACCTTTCCTTTAGGATAAAATAAAAAGTCGGTGGCGACTCTTGCTAAATCGAACAAGTGTGAATACAAACGCAAAACCTCAAGTCAGTTCTCCCACCGTATCATAAGGACCCTACTAAGATAATAGATGGCTCTTTCGACGCCATCATCATTTTCTTGGGCCAACATACTACCTATAGTTACATTGGAGGCAGAGATGTACAACCTCATTGGTTTATCTTTCGAAGGGGGTGTAAGTATAGGAGGATACATCAAATAAGCTTTGATTTTCTCGAATGCCTCCTGATGCTGCGCAGTCCATTCAAAATTCCCTTGGTTGAGACAGAGGAGTGGAGAGAAAGCTTGAGTTCGCCCACTCAAATTAGATATGAATCTCCTTAAAAAGTTAAATTTACCCAATAGAGATTGCAACTCTTTCTTTGTTTAAGGAGGTGTGGTCTCCATAATAGCCTTCGTCTTGTTCAAGTTAATTTTGATCCCCTTCTTGTGGACCACAAAGCCTAGGAAATCCCCAGCCTGAACAAAGAAAGCACATTTAAGAGGATTCATTTTTAAGCCATGTTTTCTCATTCTTTCAAATGACTGGCAAAGGTGAGTCAAATGATCCTCATCAGAAACAGATTTGACTATTATGTCATCTATATAAATATGCATAAATGACTCAATGAAGTCATTAAAAATAGTGTTCATTGCCCTCTGATATGTTGCCCCAACATTTTTTAGTCCAAAGGGCATAACTACCCATTCATAAGTGCCTAAGGCGCCTGGACATCTGAATGCAGTTTTGGGAACATCATCCTCAGCAATAAAAATCTGATTATACCCAGAGTATCCATCTAACATACTCAGGTATTCGGAACCCGCAGCAGAATCAATCAGCATTTCTGCTATAGGCATGGAATATTCATCTTTTGGGGTGGCAGTGTTTAAATCTCTAAAATCTATGCAAATTCGTAAAGAGCCATTTTTCTTAATAACAGGTACAATATTAGCAAGCCATTCTACGTACCTTGTGGTCCTGATAAATTTGCATCGAAGGAGCCGTTCCACCTCTGCCTTTATTTTTGAGAGGATTTCTGGAGCGAATCGTCTAGGCATCTGTTTGATGGGCTTCTTTCCATCCTTGATTGGAATCCTATGTTCTACCAGTTCCCTCTTTAAACCAGGCATTTCATCATAAGTCCCAGGCGAAGCAATCCCTATTTTGTTTGAGCATTTCAACCACTTTGCCTTTTAAGTTGGGACTAAGTTTCGCACTGATGTATGTAATCCTTTTTTCGACACCATCCCCAATATCAACTTCCTCCAAAGGATCTTGGGCCAGCATCTTAGCGCTTGATGACTCTGGATCCTTTTCGAACCCCAAGGGCTCTTGATCATAAATGGCATCTAGTCTTTGATCCATTAGTTCATAAGTTTGTCCATCACATGGTGGGGATGAATGGTTTCCTTCAGGATTTGCTATTTCTTTTTTGTCTATGGCTTCGACAGCCATGTTTTGTATTTCGGCTTCGAGAGCCATTCTTCGTTTGTTCTCAGCCAAATAGGCCGAAATCTTTTGGTAGTAAGTTGATTCAGTCATAATAACCTTCGCTTGCCCAGCCAGTTGGCCGTATCGTCGAAGTCTCTCCATCTTTCTCAGTCACCTGCCTATTCCACATGATTTCCCTATCCCATTAGAATCCATTGGGACGCAAGGTTAGGGAATAATAAGCGTTCTCATTTGGCTCTAAATATTCCTCAGGTGGGTGACATGGACCTATGTTGGCCATATTTCTGTCGAAATTTCTTTTGTCCACATTGTTGATTTCTGCCATATAGTAACTTTGGTCTTCTTCTATATTTTCAATAATCCCATCATCTCTCCACAACACCAGCCTTTGATGCATTGAAGAAGGTACAGCTCCAACTCCATGGATCAATTCCCTGCCAAGCAACAGATTGTAATTTGCTTTTGCAGCAATGATCATAAACATTGTTTGCCTTGTGAGGGAACCAACTGTCAGGTTAACTTGTATTACTCCCAAAGTCTGGCCAACCTTCCCTTCATAATTCGAAAGCACCATGTTGTGAGGTCTAACATCCGAATCCTGCATTCCTATTCTCTTCAGCATGAATTGGGGCATCAGATTGACAACAGCTCCACCATCTACCAGAACCTTGTTCACACCATATTGTTCCACCTTTGCCCTGATGAATAAGGGTTTGATATGGTTTTTCATTCCTTCATCTGGCTTTTCAAATAAAGCATTATGCTCTTCGATCGCTCCATTGTTCATCACATAATAGCATACTGGCCTATGTCTGGCCATTTCGTCCTCATCAGTCTCCCTATCAGCATAAACCTCTGTTTCCTGATTGTACTCACAAGGCAGCACCGAAACTACATTGCAGTTTGCATTGAAGAAGGATTCCCCCTCAGATTCGAAGGCATCAATCATCAAGTCCTCTTCGTTCGCAGCTTCCTTCTGAGTCCTATTTTCTTTAGCGTCCTTCTGTGGAGAAAAAAGTTTCCTGGACACTGGGGGTTTGCCCCCAGTCTGGTTCAGTGATGTTGGTGTAAGTCTAAGAGTGCCTAAGAGGGGGGTGATGAAAACAATAAAAGCAGAAAAGTAAAAAACACGGCGATGTATCCTGGTTCCCCTCACAATCTGAGAGTAGTCCAGTCCCCTTTCCAACACGAAAGATATTTCACTATAGTATAGAATGATTGTACAGCCTATGCTTACTATCTAACCTATAGGGTGACCAAAGGTTCTTAACACCTTTAAGGTCAAACAAACACTAATGTGAATGAAGAACAATCCTCTTAAAATCACAACACTTACTTCCAACAATCCTGGATAGTAAGGGAATACTTTCTTTTTGTAATACAATGATTTATTTGAAAGAGATGGAGAGCACTATCAATCTTTGATTGATCTTCTTCTTAAAGAAAGAAACAATTCTCAAGCAATGATTATAAATGTTCACAATGAATGTATGAAACTTGTAATGATTTCTTAATGAAAATGTATATGGCAAGTTTCACAAAATTTATGATTTGTAAGAACACTTGAAAGTTTGTAAGAATATGCAAATTTGAATGATGAAAATTGTTAATTGAAGAAGGTTGTTTGAATTTGAAAATCTGCACAATTTATAATGTCACAAATACCTCTTCATTCATGCCATTTGATATGAAAAGATGCAATACAATCATGAAAGAATACCATTTGAATTATGTTCAAAAAACAAAAGAAAATCTGTACTGGTTCGCTGGGAACCGGTTCCGACCCAGGCAGAACCCGGTTCCTAGTGAACGTTATAACCCAGAATTCAAAAATAACACGCAGGAACCGGTTCCCCTATAGGTACAACCCGGTTCCTGGTACAAATTCCAGGGAAGTGTTTTTTGAACAAGTTTGGAACCCGGTTCCCTGTTAGGTAGGAACCGGTTCCTGAAAGTTTATTTTCAAAAAATCCTTTTGAAAAAGATCTCAACCATAGTTTTTCTTATTGTTAAAAATATGGGATATGTATATGATTATGAATGCATATTTGTGAACATCTATATTCAAGTTTAATAATTATTTATACCTTTTGACATTTGTTGTTTCTTTAATAGTTCTTCTTCTAATCTTCAAGACTTGTAACAAGGTTTTATATGATATTGATAAACTTTTTGCACATCCTTTGAATGTTGATATCCATGTTGTCTTCATTAAAACCAATGCTTTAAACATGACTTGAGAAGCTTGCAATTACATTCTCCCCCTTTTTAATGATGACAACCAAGTCTTGAAAACAATTCTTGAAATGTTTATGTTGTTTTGTGTAGCAAAAATGTTAAGCAAATGCAAGGCTCCCCCTAAATTGTATGCTCATTCTTTGAATTTTGGAGTGAGATTGTATGCTCCCCCTAAGTCCATGATTCTTTGAATTTTGGAGTGAGTTTTATGATAGTTATTTTGGCCTGAAATTTCTTTGAAACAAAACAACACATATGCATATTTTTCTCCCCCTTTGTTAACATCAAAAAGGATGGGGAAAAAGAGTGAAACAAATTCATTTAAAAAACACAAACAATTTTAAACATAACCACACACTAAAACACGAACATAACGAATTGTACGATACAACATATAACAACGAAACATGCCGTACTAACCGCATCCGCCCAAAAATATCTAGGAAGATTTGCATCACTAAGCATTGTTATTGCAAGTTCCACTAGAAACCTATTCTTTCTTTCAACTACTCCATTTTGTTGTGGAGTTCTAGGTGCTGAAAAATTATGAGAGATACCATGTTCTTCACAAAATTCTTCAAATTGTGCATTTTGGAATTCTCCACCATGATCACTTCTTATGGATACAATCTTTAGTGATTTTTCATTTTGGATTTGCTTAGCATACTTCTTAAAAGCTTTAAAGGCATCACTTTTCTGCATATGTGTTGTTTTGTTTCAAAGAAATTGCAGGCCAAAATAACTATCATAAAACTCACTCCAAAATTCAAAGAATCATGGACTTAGGGGTAGCATACAATCTCACTCCAAAATTCAAAGAATCATGGACTTAGGGGGAGCATACAATTTAGGGGGAGCCTTGCATTTGCTTAACATTTTTGCTACACAAAACAACATAAACATTTCAAGAATTGTTTTCAAGACTTGGTTGTCATCATCAAAAAGGGGGAGAATGTAATTGCAAGCTTCTCAAGTCATGTTTAAAGCATTGGTTTTGATGAAGACAACATGGATATCAACATTCAAAGGATGTGCACAAAGTTTATCAATATCATATAAAACCTTGTTACAAGTCTTGAAGATTAGAAGAAGAACTATTAAAGAAACAACAAATGTCAAAAGGTATAAATAATTCTTAAACTTGAATATAGATGTTCACAAATATGCATTCATAATCATATACATATCCCACATTTTTAACAATAAGAAAAACTATGTTTGAGATCTTTTTCAAAAGGATTTTTTGAAAATAAACTTTCAGGAACCGGTTCCTACCTAACAGAGAACCGGGTTCCAAACTTGTCCAAAAAACACTTCCCTGGAATTTGTACCAGGAACCGGGTTGTACCTATTGGGGAACCGGTTCCTGTGTGTTATTTTTGAATTCTGGGTTATAACGTTCACTAGGAATCGGGTTCTGCCTGGGTCGGAACCGGTTCCCAGTGAACCAGTACAGATTTTCTTTTGTTTTTTGAACATAATTCAAATGGTATTCTTTCATTATTGCATTGCATATTTTCATATCAAATGGCATGAATGAAGAGGTATTTGTGACATTATAAATTGTGCAGATTTTCAAATTCAAACAATCTTCTTCAATTAACAATTTTCATCATTCAAATTTGCATATTCTTACAAACTTTCAAGTGTTCTTACAAATCATAAATTTTGTGAAACTTGCCATATACATTTTCATTAAGAAATCATTACAAGTTTCATACATTCATTGTGAACATTTATAATCATTGCTTGAGAATTGTTTCTTTCTTGAAGAAGAAGATCAATCAAAGATTGATAGTGCTCTCCATCTCTTTCAAATAAATCATTGTATTACAAAAAGAAAGTATTCCCTTACTATCCAGGATTGTTGGAAGTAAGTGTTGTGATTTGAAGAGGATTGTTCTTCCTTCACATTAGTGTTTGTTTGACCTTAAAGGTGTTAAGAACCTTTGGTCACCCTATAGGTTAGATAGTAAGCATAGGCTGTACAATCATTCTAAACTATAATGAAATCTCTTTCGTGTTGGAAAGGGGACTGGAGTACTCTCGGATTGTGAGGGGAACCAAGATATATCGTCGTGTTCTTTACTTTTCCGCTTTTATCGTTTTCATCACCATAATCAAGAAAAGATAAGATTAATCAAAAACCTTCAAACACTTAACCACAAATTACTACAAGTATTCTCATAAAACCGAATAAATTTTTATATACCTAATTCACCCCCCCCCCCTCTTAGGAACTCTTAGACTTACAATTGGCATCAGAGCAAGTTATAGGTAACTTGTTCCTAAAGATCCAGAATGGCTTCCGCAAATCAAAATCCGGTTTTCAAAGATGGTGGTAGTAACAACAAGCCTCCATTGTTTTGTGGTGAATACTTTGACTTTTGGAAAATTCGCATGAAGGCTCATCTTGAAGCGCAAGGAGAAGAAATATGGAATGTTGTTGAGAATGGTCCATTTACTCCGGTGTGTGTTGTCAATGGTGTTAGGTCATCAAAGCCTAAAGCATCATGGGATGACGATGACAAGAAAAAAGTTCTCTTTGACAAAAAGGCAATCAATATTCTCCAAAGTGCTCTTAGTATGGATGAATTTTTCCGAGTATCGGCATGTACAACGGCAAACGAAATTTGGGATACTCTTGTAGAAACTCATGAAGGAACCGCCGAAGTCAAAAGGTCTAGATTGAACACTTTGAGTCAAGAATATGAATTATTCAGAATGCTGCCCGGATAATCCATCCTTGACTTGCAAAAGAGATTCGTTCACTTGACAAACCATTTGAAGGCACTCGGTAAGACTTTAACTAACGATGAATTAAATCTTAAAGTGCTTAGGTCTTTAACTAGGGAATGGCAACCAAAAGTGACGGCAATATCCGAAAAGAAAAGCCTAGCAACTATGACTTCCGCAACACTTTTTGGAAAGCTTCAAGAATATGAGACGGAACTTGGAAGGCTTGAAAAACATGAGAATCATGAGAAGAAATCCAAAGGCATTGCTTTGAAAGTTGATTCAAAAGAAAGTCAAGATAAAGATGCATCGGAGGAAGATGAAAACGTCTTGCTTCTTGTAAAAAGAAAGAAATTTTATAAGCATAAAGATAAAGAAGCCTCCACATCAACACAAGATGTCACATGCTATGAATGTGGAAAGCAAGGTCACATAAAGCTGGATTATCCAAAACTCTCCAAGAAAAATGGATTCAAAGGCAAAAAGGAGTTCAAGAACAAAAGGGCTTATGTTGCATGGGAAGATAATGAGATAAGTTCTTCATCCGATTCGGATAGTGATGAAAGTGCAAATCTAGCATTGATGGCTTCACATCACTCCGACGATGAAGAAAAGGTTAGTAATGAATTTAATCTTTTTGATGATGATGTTCAAGGTGCAATTGATGAACTCTTGAAAGAATGCAAAAGTTTATACAAAAAGGTGTCAAAACAAGAAAAAGAACTTCTAATTTGTCTAGAAAAAATTGACACCATGACTAAAGATTTTGATCTTCAAAAACAAAATTTTATTAAAGAAAAGGAAAACTTTGCATGCTCCAAGTGTGAATCAAATGTCTTTAAAATTGTTCAATTGAAAAAAGTCATTGAACGATATGAAAAAAGACAAATAGGATTGGAAGGATTACTAAGCCAACAACGTTATCCAAATGATAAAAGAGGTCTTGGTTATGTGAATACTAAGAAACCAAGTAACAATCCCACTGTTTTTGTAAAGGCTAGTAATAGTTCCAATCCCAAGAAAGTAGAAAAGAAGCAAGTTGTTCATAATCATCAAAGGAAAAAGGCTAATGTATCTAAAAGAAAACAAATTCCTAGATACAAGAGCAAATTTGTTCCAAACTGTTTTTACTGTGGTATTATTGGACACACACCCAATGCATGCTATATTAGAAATTTCAGTATGGCTAGTGGACATTATGCATGGGTGAAAAATGGAACTAACTATGAAGGACCCAAGGAAACTTGGGTACCTAACAAGAAATAATTTGTTTTTGTAGGTATGCTTGAAATCCACATCAAATGTTTGGTATCTTGATAGTGGATGTTCAAAGCATATGACAGGAGATGTACACCAATTTTCATATCTAGTACATAAAGCCAAAGGGTATGTCACTTATGGAGACAACACCAAAGGAAAGATACTTGGCGTTGGAATAGTTGGCACACCTCCATCCATTCAAATTGAGGATGTTCTCTATGTTGAAGGATTAAAGCACAACCTTCTTAGCATAAGTCAACTTTGCGATAGAGGGTTCAAGATCAAATTTAACAAAGAAGAATGCCTTATTATGGATGAGGCAACCAATGAGGTAAAACTCAAAGGTAAAAGAATTAATAATATATTTATGATTTCCCTTGATGATCCATCTTTGAAGGTAAAATGTCTCATGGCAAACAATGATGATTCATGGCTTTGGCACAAAAGGATTGCTCATATTCATATGGAACACTTGAATAAACTAATCAAGTGTGATCTTGTCATTGGTTTGCCTAAGAGAAAATTTGTCAAAGATAGACTTTGTGATACTTGTCAAAAAGGGAAACAAACAAAATCATCTTTCAAATCTAAGAATGTGGTGTCTACTACAAGGCCACTACAATTGTTACACATGGATCTCTTTGGTCCATCAAGAACAAAAAGCTTCGGAGGTAATGTATTCGCTTTGGTTATTGTTGATGATTTTTCTAGATATTCTTGGACTTTGTTTCTTGTGCAGATTTTCAAATTCAAATTACCTTCTTCAATTAACAATTTTCATCATTCAAATTTGCATATTCTTACAAACTTTCAAGTGTTCTTACAAATCATAAATTTTGTGAAACTTGCCATATACATTTTCATTAAGAAATCATTACAAGTTTCATACATTCATTGTGAACATTTATAATCATTGCTTGAGAATTGTTTCTTTCTTGAAGAAGAAGATCAATCAAAGATTGATAGTGCTCTCCATCTCTTTCAAATAAATCATTGTATTACAAAAAGAAAGTATTCCCTTACTATCCAGGATTGTTGGAAGTAAGTGTTGTGATTTGAAGAGGATTGTTCTTCATTCACATTAGTGTTTGTTTGACCTTAAAGGTGTTAAGAACCTTTGGTCACCCTATAGGTTAGATAGTAAGCATAGGCTGTACAATCATTTTAAACTATAGTGAAATCTCTTTCATGTTGGAAAGGGGACTGGAGTACTCTCAGATTGTGAGGGGAACCAGGATATATCGCCATGTTCTTTACTTTTTCGCTTTTATCGTTTTCATCACCATAATCAAGAAAAGATAAGATTAATGAAAAACCTTCAAACACTTAACCACAAATTACTACAAGTATTCTCATAAAACCGAATAAATTTTTATATACCTAATTCACCCCCCCTCTTAGGCACTCTTAGACTTACAATTGGGTTATTGGTATTGGATTCTCCTACTCCTGTAGGTTTCGAATCCCTTGCTGCTTTTTGGTTTCTCTGGTGTCTGCGCCACTGAGAGCGAGACATTGGGTTTCCGCCTTTATAATTTTCCAATCTTATTTCTTCCCTCCTGTTTGAATTGAATTGCCTCCTGTAAGCCATTGCAGTCCTGCCTCCTCGATCGAAGCTGCGCCACTTCCCTTTTCCCTTATCAGCATTCACTTACAGCCATCTATCAATGGGGATTTCTGCAGGTAGTTTAAAGGAAACTCTCTTTGCTCCCCTGGGATAAGGGCTATCTGGCCTCCTTGGCATACTTCTGGCTGTGCTAACAAGATTCAAAGGCATTATGCCTTGGTGCCCCCAGCCTGACGCAAATGGAATTCTCTCGAATGCTTCAGCCTTTTTCTTATCATACACCACTGCACATCTGGGATATATTAAGCATTCTGTTCCAATCTTGTGGCAATGAACCAGGAATTCGAGCAGGCTTTCATCAGCTTTTGGATAGACTTTGTATAGTTGGTTGTCTTGCCTCCAGTTGACTCCTGTTCGTTCACGCTGGGCCTTTTCGAATTCAGCAGCAATTCTGGGGTTGCAGATGATACTGCACCTTGGGCATAGCAACTTTTCCCGATTTTTCTTATGACAGTGGAAGAGGTATTCACGCAAACCTGCATCCTCTCTAGGTAAGTTCTCTCTTCTCTGTTCTCTTTCCCTCTCTAAACAGTGTTCCACTTCTTCCATTTCAGCATTAGGCTGTTTGAAGTCCACCATATTCACTCCCAGCATTTGCTCATCAGAAATTTTGACTTCTTCAAATTTCATCCTAAGACCTTTAATGGCCTCAGCTAATTTTATGTCACTTAATATCTTTGCTTTGAGCACCTTTGGGAGGCCATCAGTAGCTTCTGTTTCGTTTTTGATCAATGGGAGGCCATCAGTAGCCTCTTTTTCGTTTTTGATTAGGATGAAGTCCCCATCCTCTTCGAATTCCACTTTTAATTCGAATTTCCTCTCAGAAATTTCTACCACATTGATGTTTAGTGGTTCAGCATAGTTAGTCTCCGCCATCAACAACGGATCCGTGTCAACTTTCATTTGATTCTTTCCCTTGTCTGAGAACTTCAGCCTGCCATCCTTGATTGCATTCTGTATCAAATCCCTGAAAAGAAAACACTGTGAGGTTTTATGGCCTAAAAAGTTGTGATATTTACAAAAGCCCCTCTTTTTCCTTTGTTCCAACGGAGGAACCTTAAAGTTAGGAGGAACTATTAACTGGCCATCTTTAACAAGTAGATCGAATATCTCATCACATTTAGTTATATCGAAAGTATAGATTTTCTTGGGGAATTTATCATTCCTTTCACTTTCGAGAGAATCCTTTCCATTGGAAGGAAGTAGAACTTTGCAAGCATAAGGGGGTGCTTCTTTTAGTTCTGCAAGATCTATTTCGAACTGATCGAAATCATAAGGGTCTTGAGAATCATCTATGTTTTCCTCTTCAGCCTCTATGTAGGCTATTCTCTCTTTCTTATGATTTTTACTAGTCCTAGCTTTTTCAGCTTTTAATCTTTCGACCTGACGCACTCTGTCTGCTAGTTGGGCCATATCTCTAAGATACTGTGTATCCAATTTCTTTCGAATGGAATAATCTAGGCCCCCAGCAGCCATTTCGACCAATTCATGTTCAGGGACCACTGTGAAGCATCTGGATTTTAATAAACAGAATCTATTCAAATATTCATCTATTGGTTCCGTGAATTTTCTCTTAATGCTTGCTAGTTCCTTGAGACTGATTTTAGACTGACCCATATAAAATTGTTCATGGAAAAGCCTTTCTAAATAAGGCCAGGTGTCTACAGATCTAGGGGGCAAGGTGGTGAACCAAGTGAACGCGTTCTTTGTCAAAGAACTTGGGAAGTATTTTATCCTAAGATTTTCATTATTTGCTATATCTCCTCCTTCTGTTAAATATCTTGCTATATGTTCCACTGTTGATTCACTTGTATCTCCAGCAAATTTCGTGAATTTAGGAACTTTAACGCCCCTGGGTATTTCTGTTTGCATAATATAATCTATAATAGGAGATGTGTAGTTTGGCCTCCTAAATCCTGAATTTAAACCATTCTGGGCCATTATTCTTTCAATCATGGTGGTGAGGTTATTTTCTGCCACTAAATTGTCATTTCTAATTCTATGAACAATTTCGTCTGCATTTTGGTCCCTATTCACCATCAGTATAGGTCTAGGCTGTTCATTCTGAACTTCCTGAATTCCCTGATCTCTTAATCTCACCCCTATATTTCTTTCTTAGACCACTTTCACAGGGGGTCGAATTCGTTCGATTATGGGTTCCTCATTTCGAATTTCCACTGGGTCTTGCCTACGCCTTGCAGGCGCATTAGGGGCACCAAAGAAATCTGCTATTCTGGCCATCTGGGCTGCATTTTCTTTGTTTGTTTTATTTATATTCTGGATTAGGGGATTGAAAATAGCATTCATTTCGCGGGCTAGGATGCCTACCATATCATGATTGCTATCATCCATCTGTTGCCTAAGCGCTGCCTGACTATTAGTTGTAAGAGTAGGCATTTGGGCAAAGTTTCCTATATTCTGGAAATTTGTACCCAAATGGTTCATTCCTGAACCAGATCCTTGGAGTGGGGACGAAGTTGTTGTATTATGTAACCCTGCTATAAACGAAGTTGGCATCCCATACTGAGGATTTCTGGGTCTCAAAGGTTCGAAACCTGGAGGCCTAGGGGGGGTCGAATACTGTTGATTCCCTATGTGTGGCGCAGTTTGCACTGAAGACACGTTTGATGGCATGTCTAATGTACTTACTGGTATCGTATTCGAACTGCCAACAAGAATGGCATTGGAGGCATCAATCGAACTTGAAGCGATTGTTGCATCCCCCTGTGGGGGATTCTGTACCCCATCTTGGTTGGTTGTATTAACCATTATTTTGGTACGTTGTTTTCTGGGTATATGTGGATTGTTATTCTTTATTTTTCCGCTTCGAAGGTTCATGTACCGAAACGCGCTCCACACTCAGAAAAACTTCTCTAATATGTTTGTTTGATAAAACTTTTTGTTATGACACTGTCCCATCAGGTGTGCCAATTTGTTTACAGTGATTTCTAGTAAACAACCGCTAGTGTTCCAATTTACTAATTATTATTGGTTACTTGCAGGATCGACTAGATTGATCCTAGAACATATGTGTCATAACTTATTTCCATGTTCATATCTATTATATTGATAGACTTATATTGTATGTTAAGTTCGAATACGAGATTCTTAGGAAAGATTTCTAAAATGGTCTATAGAAATAAACTAACTGAATGTAGACAGGAAAGGCTTCGAATTAGACTTGGGCTTGAATGTAAAGATAAGTGTTTGACAAGGATAAAGTAAAAGTAAAGTTTCTAACGAAGTGACTATGTTTAAAGGCAAGTAAAACAAATAAATGCAAGGGCTATCGAAGGATTTAAAGGCAACGAAGTGACTGTGTTTAAAGGCAAGTAAAACAAAGAAATGCAAGGAAATCGAAGGATTTAAAGGCAACGAAGTGACTGTGTTTAAAGGCAAGTAAAATAAAGAAATGCAAGGAAATCGAAGGATTTAAAGGGCAAAAATACTGTCTAACGAAGTGACTGTGTCTAAAGGCAAGTAAAACAAAGAAATGCAAGGAAATCGAAGGATTTAAAGGCAACGAAGTGATTGTGTTTAAAGGCAAGTAAAACAAATAAATGCAAGGAAATCGAAGGATTTAAGGGGCGGAAATGCTGTAAAGTCGAACTAAAAATAACAAGACTTGTATTGAAATTGTAAAAACGTAATGATCTTCAACGTGTACATTGTATCTTCTGACTCGTTTTCTTTAATTCACAGAAGTTTGAGTATTTTGAGATCTTTTAGTACATAAAAGTGAACATCCTAAATCTAACATAAGAACACCTATTTATAGTGTCTTGACCCTAACGGCCCTATTCTAAAATCACGCCACATTCGAAGCATGCAGGCATCCTATGTTTGCTGACTTCCACTCGTCTTCTAGAATGGCGCTCTTTATTTGAAATTCGAAATCTGTACCAATCGAAGCATCTTGCGAAATCTGTACCAATCGAAGTATCTTGTTTCTTCGTTGCTTTCGAAATAACCTAATTACCTGGACCGTTTCCAACTTCTGGCACCCTTACATAAAGGAGCTCTTTTATAATTCGAACACTAAATCAAGTCCAAATCGAAATCCGCTGGAAATTGAATAATCCTTCAGCATAATGACTCCATGTCTCCCACCAATATCCAATATTGATATTAATCTCCTTAGGTACTTTATTCGAAATATTATTTTGATAGTGGTTTCTTCCTTATTCGAAATAGCCAGCTAACAATATCCCAAACAACAACCAAATTATGAAAACTAACCATAAGTTCCACATAAAAACTAGAGGCACAAAGCCACATATCAAATCACCGTGAATATTACAGCTATCATCCATGTTTAAATGATTGAATTAGCATCATGAGTAAATCTATTATTCACATTTTAATAATAAGATGAAATCCATCTATCCACCTTAGGTGCTAAAGTTGAGGGCTGGAAACATGCTAGAATCAAGGAAGCCAAATTGCTAGTGACTGACAATAATTGGTTGCTGGTCATGTTTTCTTTTGCAATGCATTGAAGGTTTCTTAATCCACAGGTTTCTTAATCTATAATACACGTTTATTTTGTTACTAGTATAATTGGAGTTTTTTATTTTCTGTAATATATCAAAGCAGTATGGAAGCAAGCATAGATGCAGTATGGAAGCAAGAAGTATGGAAACTGCATGATTTCAAGTCCCACATCGAAAACTATGCTCTAAATAGAAGAGTTTATATAGCTTTCTCACACATTACATTTCAAAAAAACAAGTATAGGTTATCAAAAAAATATAGGGATTTGAGTTTCTAAAATAATGTTTTAATATTTAATTTATAAATATTAATAAAAACAATTTAAAAAAACATTAAAAAAATTAATATTCAAAAAATAATATATACAAAAATAAAATTTAAATTAAAAAAATAGCGAAATTCCACTTGGCATTTAAAAAATAAAAACAAATCCAACATGGATTGCCACGCTGGAAAATATAAAGAATCCAACTATAAATAAAAAAATTTAAAAACAAAGGTTTTACTCATGGTTGTTTCCCCAAACCGAGGTAAAAAAGACTACATTCCCAAGGTTTTAAACTCCAACTTAAGGAAACATGGGATGTGCTTTCTTGTTTTGAAAATGCAAAAATGATTTTGTCAGAGATCAAAACCATAAGGAATTCCACTTTTCCCCTCGGTTGATAGTTAACCCAAAGGGGAAAAGCTGCGCACTTTCCATGACACGCGTTTTAACCTCACCTTCGAAACCGAGGTAAAATCTTTTTTCCAACAGAGCTAAAAAAACAAAAAAGATGTTTAAAGAAAAAGAAATAGAAAGAAAAATAATGAATGAGTACCATTAAAGAAAAAGTCTCAAATAGCGTGTGACCATTCTTTAAAGTGTTGATTATGGTAAAATAACCAAAACAAGTTAAATAATACATTAATTATTGTGAAAAATGATACCAAAAATAGAGTATAACAAGTTTCTTGATCGGCAAGAAACCCACAAGGGTAAGAAAAATGGGAGCAAGAAGAACATAATGAATTGGTTATAAATTTTTATTCTTTACTTTCTCTTTGAAACAATATTACAAGTGTTACAAAATAACAAATAACCTCACTCACCCTAATTAAGATTTTCATTATGCAATGATGAGAGACTAGTATGTTATTTATAAGAAAACTAACATACTAAACTAATAGGCTTTTATGCACATGCCCATTACATAAGCTAACTTAGGGAACAAGCTAACTTAAACAATTGGACTCTTATAAAAAATCCCAATTCGGCATGCTAACAATCCTAGCAAATATCCACTAATGCACTTCATTACAACTTTAACTATAAAATGCACTGTTTCGAGGGCGACATGCAAACAAGCTTCGACTTCATGCTTAATTCATGTCTGACTAGAAGCTACCCCTTCGACCATACTAGAGTTTGATTCCATATCTCACAAATCTCCACCTTGGAAAAAACTCTATAACATCATGGGAACAAATTATCTTTTTTTCATGCAGGTTTATCATCTGCATACAGTGGAAAAACTTACAACTTGGCAAAGTCTTGGTGACCGTATCAGTAACATTGTGAAATGTCGAAACCTTTAGCACTTGGACTTCTCCATGCTCGATTACCCCTTGAAAGAAATGTAGCCTCAAATCAATGTGCTTGGTTCACTCATGATAGACTAAATTCTTCGGCAGGTGTATTACATTTTGACTATCACATTTAACAGTGATAACTCGACCTTGAAGTTTCAGCTCCTTAGAAAAACCTTCAAGCCACTATTCTTATTTCACAGCTTCAGTGAGGGAAATATATTCTGCTTTCGTGGTTGATAAGGTGACAACCTTCTAAAGTGTCACTTTCTAACTAATTGATGTGCCAAACATAGTGAATACATATCCAGAAATAGACTTTTTGGAATCCATGCAACCTGCATAATCAGAGTCAACATATCCTTCTATTATTATTTTACTATCTTCACCACAGACTCCACCATAAATTAGGAATCTGTTTAGAGACCCATTTATGTACCTTAGAATCCACTTTAATGCTTTCCAGTGAGCCTTTATAGGATTCACTGTGTACCTGCTTACAAGACTTACCGCATATGCTATGTCGAGTCTAGTACAAACCATAACATATATCAAAGAACCTACTATGTTATCATATGAGATGCTATTCATATAAACTCTTCCGACCTCAGTAATTGGACACTGATCTATACTCATCTTTAATTGAGGGTTTATCTGTGTCACAACAGGATTTGAATTTGGCATACCAAACTTGTCGAGAATCTTCCTTAGGTATGTCTCTTCAGATAAGCATAATTTCGACTAATTTCTATCTCTTTGGATGTCAATCCCAAGAATCCTAGAAGCAACTACCTGATCCTTCACGTCGAACTCCTTTTTGGGTTCAGCCTTCACCTTCATTACATCCTCGACATTGTTGCTTTCTATGAGAATATCATCCATATAAAGCAACAAAATAACAAATAAATTTCCAGGTTGACATCTGAAGTAAACACAATGGTCAAACTGACTTCTAATGAAACCTATGTGTTCCATAAACTTGTCAAATCTCCTAGTTCAATGTCGAGGAAATTGTTTCAGGCCATATAATGACTTTTTCATCTTGCACACATAATCTTTCTTTCCACTTTCTGCATACCCTTCAGGTTGCTTCATCAGGATTGTTTCATCAAGATCTCCATACAAGAAAGTAGTCTTCACATCCTACTATTCAAGTTCTAGGTCGAACTGTGCCATCATGGCAAGTAACATTTGAATGGAACTATTTTTAACAACAGTAGAAAACACATCATTAAAGTTGACACCTTCTTTATCAGTGAAACCCCTTGCGACCAATCTTGTCTTGTATCTCTTCGAAGTAACTCCTTTTATTCCTTCCTTAACTTTGAAATCCACTTATAGTTGAATATCCTGGCTCCAATAGGTTTCTTGATCAGTTCCCAAGTGTGACTATCATGAAGATATTTCATCTCATAATCCATGGCCTTCAGCCATCCCGTCTTATTTCGACTCCTCATAACTTCCTTAGTCTCTAGGTTCTTCATCTAGAACCTCACTTGTAGAGATTAAGGCATAAGTTATGAGATATTCATACCCAAGTCTCTAAGGTAGATTGATGACTCTTCTTGGCCTATCTCTTGCCAATAGGTAGTCATTGTCAGTTTCCTCAACTTCCTCAGTATCTTCAGCATCATGTGCTTCTTCTTCGACTTGATCGAGGATACACAATTCAGCATCGACACACTCTAACTTAACATGAATCTATTCATGTTCCGACTCTTCTTCATATATCTCTTCACTTAAACCAACATCATCAATTTTCTTGAAATCCATATCAGCTTCATTAAAAACTACATCTTGACTGGTGATACACCTCCTGTGACCTGGCTCTAGGCACCATAGCTTATAAGCTTTAACTCTTTCAGGGTATACCATGAACATGCATCTTAGAGCTCTATGTTTGACCTTGTCTTGCCTAATGTGAGCATAGCCTACGTAGCCAAATACTCTAAGTTTGTTGAGATTTTGTGGATGTCCTGACCAAACTTCTTTAGGTGTCTTCTTATCTAACACAATCGAAGGACATCAATTTATCAAATATGTTGTTGTCGAAACAGTCTCTGCCCAAAACACCTTTTCTAACCCAGCACTAGTCAACATGCATCTAACTTTTTCCAAAATGGTTCGATTAAACCTCTCATCCAGACCATTTTTTTGGGAGTACCTGTAGTATTTATGTGCCTTGCAATACCTGAGGATGCACAAAAACTGTTGAATTCCTCATTGTAAAATTCAAGACCATTATCGGTTATTAACCTCTTAACCTTTCTGCCAGTATGATTTTCAACTAGAGTCTTCCAACTTTTGATATTCTTAAAAGTTTCATCCTTAGTCTTCTAGATGAATACCCATAACTTTCTAGAATAATCATCAATTATGGATAGAAAATACCTTACTCCTGAATGTGATGGATACCTTGCAGGCCCCCAAAGATCAACATGAATATAGTCAAGGGATCCATGTATTCTTTGTTTGCCTTTATTGAACTTCACTCCACAAGATTTTCTAAATACACAGTGTTCACAAAACTTCAGCTTTTCTACTTTGTATCTATTTTACCCCAAAAGTTTCCCTCTTATTTATCAAGTAATCTCTCACAAGATCTCATTTGGTTCAAGACTGCACAAGGGTTGATCAACTCAAGACACCCCCCAAGCATTGATAACTGAAAATTAGGGTTTGAGTTTGCACAAGGACAAATGGACTTTTAATGCCTCATATGACTTTCATGGATTATTTTGGACTCTCAATATTGCTCATGTCAAGTTTCAAGTCTTGGATCACATTTTTACTCAATCAATTTATCAGTTGACCGAAAATCAATTGTATTGGGGAAAAAGTAAACTGTGGTCAATTTACAGTCAAACTTCATAATTTTTGGTCCATGTCAACATTATGAACTCATATATGTTATTTTATCAAGTTTGGACCATAATTCCACAAGAAATTTGATCAGATTATCAAAAGGGCAAAATGGTCAAAATTAGGGTTTTTGACTGAGAAGGTGCAATTTCTGATTTTTGACCTAGAAAATGATTGATTGGTTTAAGTTATGATCTCAAGGTTTCAAATACTTCATTTTGACCTATTGGCATGGCTCAAAACATCTCTCAAGATCAATTGGTTGACAGATGAATTTCAGTCAACTGAGGAAAAGTCAATTATACACTGAAAAGTCAAACTTTGACTTTTTGGTCAAAATCAAGTATCAAAGATCACAATTCATCAAGACATGTCAAAATATTAAACTTGTTCATTAAGAAATCAAAAAGTCAAGATTTCATTTTGAAAAGTCAAAATTTCTAAACTTAGAAATTTTTCTAAGTGTTGGGAAATTCATATTTTTTTCATAACTTTGAGCCAAATTTTCACCATGATGCAAGATGATTCAAAATAAACTTCCAACATGAAAGTTTTATATTACAATTAGATCTAAAACATTGTAGAACACAATTTTTTCTATAAATGCATGGATTTCAAGTTATGATTTAAAGAAGACATGTTCATGAAACTTGGAAACTTAGTGAAATTTTGCCCTAGTTTAGGCAGAATTTTAACCTAACTTCATATTTCACATAGTTCCAAGATGAATCTTCAAAAATGTACAATGTAGAGGTTGTATAGGATGTTACAATATTTCCAAAATATCAAAGAACTCATTGAGATCATACTTGAGCAAGGAGAATCGAGGGCAAGAAGTTAGGGTTTTCAAACTTGAATTACAAGCCATTTCTTGATGAACACATGAACCAAATCCTTGCTAGGCTGCATAATCTTTGCCTTTCAGGCCTCAAACTTGTTTGTCACTCCATAATTAATGTTTTTCACAACTGATAGGGCCACTGTCCAAGCATTTGAGTCATTATCTAAGTTGCATTTCCATTAATGGCACAAAGTAACATTGTCATTCTAGTAAAGTGGATTTAATCACAAAGTCAACTTGTCTTGAGTTTTGAATTTGTTCTTTTTGCACAAGTATCCTCTACACAATCAGATAAGCATGTTTAAAGTGCCTAACCACTTTAGATAGCCTTATACCCTGCCTTGGAACAATGTTTGTCAAGCTTGCTTCAAAAACAAGCCAAAAAACCATAATATGTGAACTTGTACTTCTGATCACCCCAAGCTCTCAAAACCCTTTCATATACATTGAGACACTATTATGCAACTTAGGACACGAGAATTAATACCCTAAAACACTCCCAAACTCCCTAAAACCAGAAATTTCCCAAAAACTCCATTGTTGCACAATTTTTGACCTTGGACTAGTAACTCATATTTCCCTTGTGCGTTCTTTGGCCTTTTAGTTCCTAAAGATTCCTTACATCAAATACAACTCACCCCTGTCCTTGTTTCCAAACTGTAACACCATTTCCTTCAACCTCCATAACCAAAAAACAGAGTCTGCACGTTGACTTCTCCAAGCCATTCCATCAATCCATTGCTCAAGCTAATCATTGCATTAGCTTCCTGCAAACTTGAGGAAGCTAACCTGATCATCACAACTCCTTGAAAGTAGCTCAAACTCATTTCACGATTTCCAGTTTTGAGGTATATTTTATGAACTTCTATCTTCTCATTTAGGCATTGTTAGGCTTGCATTTGTGAAGATAAAATATAGACACCATTGCCCTAAAGCTCTACATGTCCATAGATTTCATTTATATTGCTTGAGCTTAGAGAATTTTAGGATTGAATCTCTGAAAATAATTAGTTCAGAATTTGGTACTTTTAGAAATTCATGCTCATCTTTGATAATTAGCTTAAGTTATTTACATATTCAGAATCGTGATGAAATTTCTAACAAGTTTGATGTTGGAAGTTTTGTGAATGAATGAGAAATGAGTGAGTTACAGGAACCATGGATGGAGGTTGAAGATGAAGTTCATTTCTGGAACTTGTTTTGTATTATGTATTTATTATTTCAGTTATGTTACCGGATGTACAACCACCCTAGTGGCAAAGGTAGCACGCGTGTATGCATGAGGTCAGGGGTTCAACACCCATCACTACCTTTTGTGTATTTTTCTCACATTTTCTCTCTTTTTTGTCACACATCAGCGCCAGGGCCCCAAACCATTGGGCTTTATCTTTTTTGCTAGCTTCTAACACCCTGCTTGCTTTCACACTCCTGGCCCATTTTCTTTTTATTATTTCATTTACTTTTATTTTCTTTTTCCTATTTTATTTTATTTCAATTTCATTTTATTATTTTTATTATTATTATTATTATTAATATTATTTTTATTTTTATTAATAAAAAAACAAAAAATATTTTTATTATTATTTTCACACTCATTTATTTTATTTATAAAGGAAAAAAGAACAAAAACTTTTTTTAACAAACTAATTTCTTTTCTTAAATAATTAATATTTAGATAATTAGGTTTAATTATTATATTATTCTCTTGTAAATTAAAATTAACTTAGAATTTAGCTTTCTTTTTTTTATTAATTAATTTTCATATTATTATTATTATTAATTTAAAACCTTTCACAAAAAAAGCCTAAAAATATTTTTAACTTAATTTCTTTCTTAATTAATATTAGCTTAAATTTAATTTTCATTTATTTTTTTAACTAATCATTTTCTTAATTAGGTCAAGACTAAATCCTTTCATAAAATCCAAACAAAAATCATTTCTTTTTCCATTTACATTCTTGCATTTTTATTTTCAATTCTTATACAATATTCAATATGGTTGTAATAGATAATTAGGTTTAATTTTCTTGCAAAATCCCCATTTGTAAATTTGTATTCCCCCTCCCCTAATGACGCAATAGCTTAGTAATTTTACTTTCCGCAATTTATCGCTTTATATAAATGCTAGTAATTAGGGTTTGTATGGTAAGACTAAAATCAACAAGTAGCAAACCCTAATTCAAGATAAACAATGCATGTAAATCAAACACACTTGCACCCTTAGGGTAATTCCACTTTGTTGCCTTACAAAAATAGCCATGTTATGCATGTGAGATGTCTTAGCAAAAAGCAATAAAAAATACAAGATCATAATCCCTCGATGATGCTATCAATGTTGCTTTTCAAAATGATCTTAGTCCCTCAAAGAGAAATGCCAATATATCTCACAATATTGCTATCATGATTATACGATGACCCACGCCCATCCCTTTACATCCAAAGATAAGGATTCTTACCAAATCAATGGTAAGATATAAGAAATGAACTAAGACTTTTGAGTAGGTAGATTATTCTTAGTTGCTTGCTCATTTTCAAATCAAATACTCTTGCTTATTTTCAAAACAAACACCAACACTTTCAAAACACTTTCAAAACCTTTTCCAAACATGAAATATTTTCAAAAGCTCAACACTTTGTATATGTTCTTACAAACGAGAACTATTACAAAGTTTGCCTAAACGAAGGCGGATTTTCAAAATACTTTCAAAAACCACCACAAAGCATATTTTCACACAAAGCAAGTGATCTAGCAGGCAACTAAGAGCCCATAGATAACTATGGATGAAAAGGGTGCTAACACCTTACCTTTTCATAATTTACCCCCCGAACTCAAGAAATAATGTCAAAGGTATTTCTTGTTCTTTTCAGCCTTTCCTTTTGGATAAAATAAAAGTCGGTGGCGACTCTTGCTAACCGCAATATTTGCGATAAAATGCAAAACACCAAGTCAGTTCCCCCACCGTATCACAGAACTGGCGACTCTGCTGGGGAAATACTTAAAAGTGGGGTTACCTTAGGGATAGTTCACCTTTACTTACTTTCATTGTTTGATTTGTTTGCTTTACATTTTGGTTCCTTGTTTGGGCTTGTTTTAATCCTCTACCCGGATTTAGGATACCTTATAGGTAAGTAGCAATACGTTGTGGAAACTGTGCGGGGTATACCGACATGGTCTAAGCAATAACTACATTAGTGTGACACATTTGTGAGTACCAGTAGCCCTTGAGTAGTCAAAGAGAATATGGGGCCGCTGTGTGGTGTCATGAAGCACTAACTGAATTTAGAACCATTACTTGACCAACTTGGCCATTAGGACATAGTGAGATAACCGGTTTGGGTGCAATCCGAAGTTGGTTTATACTCGATACTATACTCATTGAGGTTTAACTTTTCAGGATATTTCGATCATTGTGAAAGAGGCTTGTGCTGAAACAATGCCCGAGAAGACAAATCAATGATATTGAGATCCCTTAGAACCCAGTTACTATTTCTAGGACAGGTTTGAGCCAACTAAACTTCAAGAGGGTACTTACCTATGAGACTCCATGCAAGCCTTAACCTAAGGACTTGTTTGATTTGTGTGTACATAACAACTTGCTTACTTGTACATAACATCATAAATATCATACCATGTCATTTTCAATAACTATTTCAAGGATCTCGAGGGCCTATGATACAGGGTCATGTTGAACCAGACTTCTATCAAGGGGAAAGATGATTTATTTTCCTCTAACCAAACACCGTCAAAGACCAAAGCACGGTAACTTGAGTCAAGGGCTACGACCCACTTGACATGGTGAGCTTGATTCTCGTGGAAGGACATCCACCAATACAAATTTTTCCAATCAAAGTTGTTGATCAACGTTTAAATTCTAACATCTTCTTGTGTTTACCCCGCGAGATCCTTGAAAACATTGCATCCACATATCATGCATGTGATCATAACAGGTTTTCCCGTACAAGTTTCCTTATCTGCTTATTGTTTATTTCAGTAAGGATGGCCCTAGAACAGACCATCAAGAGCATTCAGATTCAAAACGCTCGACTTCAAAAGATGTTCTTAAACCTATCTTAGGGACAAGAAGAAGTGAAGACACTCCTCACCAGGGACATGATCATGGGAAACTCTAGGGATGACAGAGATGATCGGTTGGAGCGACTACAAACCGAGATAGCCATAATGAAGGACCAAATGATGGGACAACTGGTGGGCCAGATGGCTCTTATTCAAAACCTGGCTCAAGAACAATAAGAGCTATTCATAAGCGCACATTAAAATTTTACCCTCCAAGCCTGAGTTCAAGTCTTATTGGTCTTTTATTCTTTTAACTATCTCAATATAAAACAACGATTTTGGTAAAGCTCTACATAGGTGCGCATTAAAATTTTACCCTCCAAGCCTTAGTTTGAATCTTGTTGGCCAACTAAAATTATGTCTTTATTGTTTTATTTATCTTTATCTATGATAGCGCTTTTTGTAAAGAGCTAATTATGGCACAAAACATAAAAAATAATTTCAGCGTATAATAGTATTTATGATAAAAGTGTTGTTATCAATCCAAAAGAAAAATTTATTCTAACTTATGATAACTTCCGTGACAAAAGCACTATTATAGATTTTGGGGTAACACATTTAATAGTGTTTTACATATAAACGCTATTAAACATGTGATATTATAGATCGAATATGTAGCAGTGTGATCAGTGGCAGGCCCACTTTGTGACTGAGTGTGGCTATAGCCACACCAATTTTTTGTATCATATATATTATTTATTAAAATATGTTAATTACAGCGGTTAATTTAAGAAAATTATGGCGAGTTTAGCTTCCACAATTAACGAAAATTGTGTTTTTAAGCACACCATAAATTTGGTTGCCTCTAAGAAAATTGTTGCATGTGCTAAGATTCCAAAGATTTAGTTGTTTTTTCGTAAGGTCACTATGCTTATTAATTTCATGTGATCGTCTAACAAGAGACACAAATTGCTTCTAGACAAACAAGTAACTTAGTTTGGAGACTGGTAGTGGATTAAATCAAGAACCATATGTTGCTATAACAGGTGAAACTTATTTAGGTTCTCACTTTAAGACTCTCACTAGTTCGATGTCTTTGTATGATGTAATTATTGGGGTACTTGAAGAAGTCGAGAAGGACATATCATTTCAAAAATATGGTGAAATTGTGATTTAAATAGTTGTATTTCAATCCTTTGATTTTATTTTCATACGATCTTTTGAATATTTTGTCACTTGTCAATACTACCAAACAAGAATTACAGGAAAGGATGAATGATGAATGGGAAAGACTTATATCTAAAGTTATAGAAATTTGCAATAAGTATGATATTGATGCAATGTATGTACAATGGAAGAAACCTAGGTGACACGTACGTTACAAATTCTAGTGTTTCTAATTTGTACCATTATTAGCATGATTGTTTGTTTAGTGTTAGATTTTGCAGTTGCATGAGCTCAATGCTAGATCTGATTAAGAGAATACTCAACTTTTACAATGTGTTTCATGTTTGAGTCTCTCATCATAATTTGTTGCTTTTGATGTGTAAATATTATTGAGGATATTTGAACTTTATTCAAATTATTTTGTAGATCTGTCGGAAGTGGTGGTGAGACATCAACTTGAGAATGTTAGAAATATTTGATGTGATCTCAAATTTTCTAAGTTAAAAGGATTTTTAGTTCTTTATGCAAAACTTGTGGAAACAAATAAGTGTAAAATATTTGATATGGTTTATAAGCTTCTAAAGTTGATTATGGTCTTGACAGTTGTAATTGCAAGTATGAAACACGTTTTTTCAACTATGAAGTTTGTGAAGAGTCAGTTATGTGACAAAAAGAGTGATTAATAATTAAATTAATGTCTTCTAACTTTTAAAGAAAGAGATGTTCTTGGAATAATTAACGATGATGTTATTTTAGCTTATTTTCAAAAAATAGATGGTAGATGATTTTCATTGTAAATGTATTGCAGTAACCAATATTACTTCTTATTTTCAATATAATTTAGTTCATAATTTCTTTCATGTTTAGCCACACTTACATGCATTGTCTGGATCCTCCCCTGAGTGTGATCTTGGTGGAACTTTGTGTATTTTTGTGGTGATCATGTAGAATCGACAATCTCATTTGTTTCTGATTTGTAGTTTGGTTGCTAGTTATGGAGGGTTAGGTGTGTATTTGGCTAAGATGAAGGATAGATTTACTTTGACTTGTCATGTTGGTGTGGACTGTTTGGTTGACTTGTAATGATAAGTTTTTTACTGATGTATCATCTAATGTCAAAGAGTTAGAGGCGAAATGTATTTTTTTTAACTTGGACCTCGCTCCACCATAAATCTCAGCTGAGTTCTTTATCCTTTAATAATTGGCTTCAGAATCTTATTTTGTGTTTGATCCAATAGAGGATAGAAATTTTTGGATCCGCTCCCCGATTTTAAGTAGTTGATGTTGCTTCCTAAGATTCTGACTTTGCTTTAAGTGGAACGGTGGTCTGAAATCTAACTTGGTACTGTTGGGGTGTCGTTCTGTTGGATAGTTGGTGTGGTTTCTCTAGGATGTTTTTAGTTTATTGGTCATGATTGTGATTTTTTGTATTGTTTTTTTCTTTATTTTATTATTGTGGGTTTTGTTGTTTTGACGGTTGTATCCAGGCTTACAATTCTCATGCCTCCGTTCTCCTTATATTTTCTGCAGGCTTTAAACTTTTAAATTATATTATTTTACTAGTTCAAAAAAAATTAAAAGTAGCTTTTCTTGTGTTGCGGAACCAATAATTGATAAAATAAAAGTAGTAGGGCAATAGTTTATAACTCTATCATTAAGAAGAGGTATATTAAAGTTTTATTTATCAATTATGAAGGTGTCGTGAAGAATCATTAGTAAGTTTTTCAGCTCTAAATTGTTTAAGTTAGTAGTCATTAGTTTATTGATAGTTATGTTTGTTGCTTTTATGATCACCGTATAAAGTTATCATCTTTTCATTATAATCATATTCTTCATTTTTCTCAATTCTAAAATTAATATTTCTCTGATATTTATTTTTTGTTGGGGTATAGTATGATTCTCAAGATAAATTATAAATTGTAAGGCACTACTTTAATCTGCATTAATCTCATGTTTTTTAGAATTGTACTTACAGGCTGCACAAATTGTCTCCAAGTATAATCTCATAATACCATAGAAAATTAATAATGTAGAATGTAAATTCATGTCGGAGCAAAAAGAGGCAAAGAAAGAACTGAGATACTATGATTGTGAGGGCCTGCAAAATAACTTTGTTTTTTCGTTTCACAAATAGACATGGATGAAATGATTAGTGTAAGGGAGGAAAGTTTGTGACTACAATCATGGTGCTCAAAACTTGTGGGGACTGGCAATACAGAAAACAATTCTACAATTAGTTGCATGCATTGAGGCCTATACTCCAAGGACTTAGTGTTTATGCATCTGACCTTGTACACAATTCAAGTATCATCTATTGTAAGTAAAAGTAACTGTCATTGATGAACATGTAAGTTTATTACCATTTGTTGCTCTCAACTAGAGCTTCCTAGTATTGGCGATTCACCGAACAAATTCGAAAATAATTTTAGATTTGATTGGATAATTAACACACTCAACTTAGTTGATGAATTAAATGAGTCGAATATGAACTCAAAAATTAAGTTTATAAATTAAATGAGTTTAATTTGAATTATATATGATTCGACCTGTTTAGTATCTGAATCGATATGCACACTAGCATGTGTATATATATATATATATATATATATATATATATATATATATATATATATATATATATATATATATATATATATATATATATATATATATATATATATATATATATATATATATATATATATATATATATATATATATATATATATATATATATATATATATATATATATATATATATATATATATATATATATATAGTATTTGTGATGTTTTGATGAATATGATGTGTGATGTGATGTTATGTGAGACATATTGGAAATTAAGTGATATTGATTATTTTAAATAATTTAAGATAATTGGAGTAATTATTTAGAATTATTTTAATTAGTGAAATAGAGTTAATATGAGTTGTAGAAACAATAAGGGCATGATAGTAATTGGGAAGTGATTAGTGAGGGTAAGATAGGAAGACCGTATAAAGAGTCCAAGAGTTAAACAAGGAATATAGGGAAAAGTGTGTCAGTGTGTACGATCGTGAAAGGAGTTGGAAGAATGTAGCAGAGCTAGGACAGGAAGATAACAAAGGAATTTTTGGTAGAACACGAAGAAGAAGATCAAAGCTATAATCTAGGTAAGAGGGGTTATCCTTATTATTATGATTGATATAGGGTTTAGATGTACGTAGGTTGTTTGAGGTTTTTGTGATGAATTAATAACATGATGATTGTGATGAATCTTTGATGAAATTGTGAATAATGGATGTTAATGATGCCATGCTTTGATGTATGTAATGTGTGCGAAGAAGTATTGTTGTTACACGATGGAAATATGAGATTTGTATGAGTTTTGTGTCTGGTTAGATGTGAAATCGTGTGGAAATTAGGACTGATGCAGTGCAGAAAACCCACAAGGACTATCCTGTTTATGTTGCGTCGACGAGAGAGCACACAACTCCATCGGGCAAAGGTACTTCTCCCTTGACGTGCTAGGCGCCCTGGAAATTTTATGGGAGAAGTGGACTCGCTCTAGCTTCACCAGGCAAAGTAGTGGCGAGCTGAGCTCGTCGGGCGAAGGAGGCAAAAGAAAAACAATGCTGCTGGAATTTTGTATGGGAAGGGTGATTCGCTCCAGCGTCGCCGGGGGAGCCTCAGGCGAGCGAGCCTCAAGCGAGAGGCAGATGGCAGATACTTGAAAGTATCGTAACTTGAGTTTCTGGATTCAGTTTGACGCATCGTTTAATGCGTTGGGTAGCTAACACAATAAACTCCAATTAGGTAGAATAAAATGATTAAAATGATGTATATTTCAAGTACCTTGATAGGATTAAAATAGACCTTGAATGATGAACTGTGATAATACTATGATGAATTGATGTGATTATGCGATTGATGTAACATGATGTATGTTTGTATGATGGATTGATGTTATTATGATGATGCTTTGTTTATTACAATATATGTGATGATATTATGATGAATTCATGGAAGATGATGTGTTTTTACTAGTTGTGGTCATGTTTTATTGTGTTGTTGTGCATCATGCATTCATGGTATATATTTGGACTTTGGTCCAGTGATGTTGTTAGGAAGATTGGTCCAATGATGATGATAGGACGTTAGTCCAGTGATGGCCTTATATGGTGGGGATCTTTGGAGGAAGATGACTTGGTCATTAGTGAAGTTTTTGTACCACATGCATGCGTCAATGAGGTTGCGTTGCATTATTTGTGACATTGCATAATGATTGATTAAGTGATGTTGATGGTGTTGTGATCTATGTGATGTTTGATGATAGATGTTAACGTGATGACATAACTATGTGTTTAATGTATATTGATGATGTAATAGTGAGAGTATAATTATGAAGTATGATAATATGTGAAATTTATGATGACCTGTTGTTATACTATTATATCTGTTTCATACATTTTTTATAATAGTTTGTGATTACTCACACTTTATGTTTGGAAATATTGCCTCTATACGTCGTAACTTACAGGTAATCAACAATAATTCGATGAAGCTTAGAGAATAGCTTTGAAGTACATTTTATATTTATGTTGATTTAGAAGGTCTTACTCTGATATTGTTATTTCTCTGAAAGTATGATTGACATGTATTTTGGTAAAACTAACTTGAAAGTAACAAGTTGAACAAGATGTGTCAACTTACAAATTCAACATGTCAAATGTGATGTCCTAACGAGAAGTATATGACCTCTGGTCTGTTACAGTTTTTCATTTTGGAAGATATTTCAACTTGCTGTTTGAACATGTGGAAAGGGATGTCCTAACCAGAAGTATAGGACATCAGGTCTGCTATATCTGACAGTTTGGATTCATTTGTTGTGATTTAATTACTGAATATTTTGGGAATATTTAGTAATCCTATGTGATTTCCAATATTGATAAATAAGATATTTTATGTTGGTATTCAAGATAGTCAGAGTTTCTAAATATGGAGACATTTTAGGAAATTTTTGATTGAAGACCTATTTTCTTGGAGAAGTTTTTGCAAACTTTGTGCAGTCTTCTTGCTACGTTTTTGAAGTCCATATCCAGTTGGGAAACATGTTATAAATATAAGTGTTTGTAATCTAGGAAAGGTAATATCCGTGAATGAAAAGATGTAGTTATTAGGAGTGAGTCTGTAGCACTCTCTAAGAGAGTTGGTTGTGTGTTTCACTCGGTTGTGAGTTGGACTAATATTATAGAGTTGTAGTCTTTATCATTGTTCTCCTGGAAGTTGTGAAGCAAGAGTGAGTATTTTTCTTGGAGGAATTATGTAAGCAACTCCAAGTTGTGTTCTTAGTCAAGATTCTTGGCTAGGTATTGTCATAAAAGTGTGTCTTCAAGTTTTTCGTCATGGAAGTTTGTCTTCCTGTTTTGTCCAATTGATGTCAGTGATTGATGAGGGATTGAGGAGGGCCTCATATCTAGGTGAATCTTAGATAGAAGTATAGCACATATAGTGATTAAGTGAGAAGTTGTAAACTGGGGAGTTTAGCTTCGAATTGATACTATTATAGTGGAATTGTCCCTTACTTGTTATTCCCCTAGAGTAGAAGAGTTGCTCCGAACTGGGTTAACAAATCAGGTGTGTTGTTTACTTTTCAGTATTATTTTTGCATGCTTTTATACCTTACCTGTGTGTTGTTTAGACCAGATGTCTCGATATGTTATAAGACATCTGAGTTCTGTTATACCAGAATTTCAATTGGTATTAGAGCAGGCATCATGTTCTGTTTCTGGGTGAGATCCTGGGAAGATACTTTCTAGTCATGGGCAAGGAAGGAGGTTGTTACGGAAAAGTTGTTTGAACTTGGATAGTTCATATTGTTGTTTGAATGATCCCTTGAAGTGGAGGATTGACTATTCGTGATAGGGTGTGTATTAGACACGTCTGATGTTATCAGGCCTGTAGCTTTGATGGTGAGTTGTTGTGTTGGGTTTGATTTATTTTCAAACAAAGATTGTTTTTTTTTGCACGTGGATTATGGTGGTTGTATACAAGGATTATTTCAGCCGTGCCTGAAGGTTTATTGAGGAGTTTTTGTTTGTTCTGCTGCATCTGATAGAAAACTCTTGTTGGTTCTTTGTGTCTCTAGTGTTGAGGCTTTAGGGAGGTTTTCCCTTGGAATATCAATAATGGAAGAGCTTTATGATCAACCCTATGTTGGTGTGATATGTGGAATACAAGTTCAACTAGCTTGTTAAAGTTTTCAAAGATACTTGAGATTCATCTCAAGTCCACTCATAAAGGAACTTTTAAATGAGTTTGTTGAAAAGAGCTATGGAGAAAGTCAGTAGCAATTTATTTTTTCTTCCAACCCTAAAAATAAAAATCTTTGGTCTGTGTTAAAGGATCTCTTAGTGTGTTTCTTGGAAAGATATTCTATCAGATGTTGGAACATCTCATCAGTAGAATGTGCAAAATCTTGTTTGGATAATGGATTAGCATAGAAGATGCTATGGGTGCTAAACAAATGTATGTTGATCGCATATTTTTAGAAAATTCTCCTGATCTAGAAGAGGAGGCATCTGGATTGTGTATCTAAGATGTTTTATCTAGGAAACATGTCTTAGACTTGTGTGCTGATTAAGGAGTGCAGAGGCTGAGCTCTATTTTCGAGTGAAGATTTGTTAAAGGCATCTCAACCAGAGTCTTTATTTATGGATGACAAGATCATTGTTAAGTATGTATTGTTATAAATGGGGAGTCCTTAATCTGGAGTTAGAGTACCCTTGAAGAAAAGTCAGACATAATGTCTTGACATCTGTGTATTGAGAATTTATTTTTCTCAATATATCTGGCTGGTGTTTCTCATAAACTGGATGGAGGTTGTCTACTCAAACTTGGTATTTTTTATCAAGTCTATGAGAACATGGAACTCTTGTTCTGGTGTAGAGGAAGAGATAGTCAAGGCATCATGCACTATGGATGTATCAACCTGAGTTTAGTGGTTGATTGGTTTATTCACTTTGGAGTGTCATCCAAACTACCTAGGATGAGAGTTTGTTGATCAATCCTTATTGTTGGAAGGTGTGTATACTAAAGGGAGGTCCCCTTATGGTTAGTAACCATTATTTTGACGTTTTCACATAATGGAACACTTGTTTATGCAAGGACTCAAGTGCATTAGTGAGTCTGGAGGATTATAAAGAAGCAGACATGTTTATGGTATGGTGCTGGTTCTATATCCTTCTTGTTGTTGTATGCTCTAGTTATCTATTAGAGGGAATCTCCTCTTTAGGTGCAGAAGGATGTTGTTCAACTCTGAAATTCTGGTACAACTGACTCAAATGTCCTATAAGAATGTCAAGACATATGATCTGACATAACACACTGGCAAGATAAAATAGTACTGAAAAGATAAATAACACACCAGAATTCTTTACCCAGTTTAGTATACAACAACACTTGCTCTGGGGGCTACCAAGCCAAGAATGAAGTCTACTATCAATAATATCAATTTGCAGGTCCTACAGCCAACACACCCGTTGACAATATATGCACTTAATCACTACCCAATGACCCTTATACATAGGTCCTTCCTAGATATTGAATATCCCCATCCCATTTCCAATCATCGCAATGATGTCTAGTAGTCAACACCTCAGTCACTATATATATATATATAGCCCTTCACCAAAATTCTGATCACACACATAGACAGTTTGGAAGACACACTTCCATGACAACTTAGCTAAGTCTCCAAGCCTAACTTCACTGTTTGTTAGCTCTACTCCTAACTAAGAACAAATCCTGGAGTTGCTTCAAAGCTTCCTCCAAGAACAATACACCTCTTACCTACAGGCTTTGAGGTGAACTTGGTAACCTTCCCATAACCCGGGAGTTTTACCTTGACAAACCCTAGACTTCTACATCTTAAGCTGTATCTTTTCTAAGTTACAAACCCTTCTATTTATAACCTGTTATCCAACTTTTTTTGGGCCTTCAATCACAGCAAATCAGCTGTAACAAACTGCAGAAACTTCTTCCCCAAGAAAGGTCTTCAATCTTTACTTTCCTAAATAATATCCTTATTTAGAAAGTCTTCATTCTCCTTGATTTCTTATTGAATTTTCTGGACCTTTAAATATTCTCCACATAGGAGGCATAATATTCTCCTGAATATTCTGCTTACGTTAATAACAAACTGAATCTCATTAATTCAGCTCAGCAGGCGCGATGTCAAGACATCTTCTACGACATGTTGTTCCAGTTGTTGAAAAAGTTCAACACAACATGTTTTGACAATGTAATAGGACTTCTTGTTGTACCTTTTTTTCTTAACAAGTTTATACATCCTATTCTACATTACATTATTGCTTCTATTATTTGTTTTACAAAAATTAAGCCAATCCTAAAACAAGAGAACTAACAATCTCTCCTTTGGAAAATTTTGGTTAAAACAAATAATCTAAAAAACAATTTGCAACAATTCAGAAGCTGCTGCACACAATAATAGATCTTCAGTTGAAAATGATATATGAACATCTTGTTAGACATCTTCTTTACAGCACTCTGAAGAACTCAATTGCATTAGCACCAACGAACATCAGTTTCAAGATAAAAGGAAGGAAAGTCCTGAAGTTTGGTTGATGCACACGAGGAAGAAGATAGCAGAAGACAACTTGTACTCCCCCTCAATGCAGGAGCATCTTCTAAACATGGAAGACCAATGGTGGAATAAGAGAACTCTCAATAACTCCTTAAGACCAAATCAACCACCCCCTTGATAACTCAGAACACATGTCACAATCGTGTTCATAACTCATATCACAAGTCACAAACATATGTCACAGAAATAATAACCACTTGACATCTTATTTTGACATATGTGAATAATAACCACTTGTGGAAGCAACAGCGACATCTGAGCTAATTCACCTTTCTCCCCATTTATAGCCAAAACTTGGCAAAGGAGACCTTCATAATACCAGACCCAAGCACATCTTACCCAAACTCGAATAAAAGCCATAAGAATTATGGACTCAAGAAGCTCACGGGGTTATAGAGAAACAAAGAGCTCTCTATAAATAACTGGGATTTTTACTTGGAAAATAAGGATCTTAGATTGTAGCACCAATCTTAGTAAAAAGGAAACCATATTTGAGGAGAAAACTTCAAGTATCAATGTGAACCATCCATAATGGCTTTGAATGCTGTAGTTACTTCCTGTACATACACATGCATAGTCAGATAAATTTTTCTCCCCCTGTTTGCAACCACGTGTTTGAACACATAGGGAACTTCACCCTATGTTGACCATGCAGGAACATGTCCTATATAATATCCTGACACTTAGTCAGACATTGTCTTCTTATTTCAGGGATCAACACATCTTCTCCATCCAATCAGGGATTCTTCACCAGATTATCCACCTGTTCATACTGGATTCTAAGTGTTCTTCTTTCACTTAGACTTAGTGACATATACTAAGATATCAAAATATCACATTTGTGACACCTCTTTATAATATAGACCCTTAAGGAGTCTTTTTGAAATCTATAAAGAAAAATAAATTCTCCCATACTTCCCAATAAACTTCTAAGAGATATGTGAACTTATGATATTCTCCAAGCTTCTCATAGTTAGAAACAACCATGTCTTGTTAAGTTTGTCCATAACTTCATAATGTCACAACATGTTGTTTCGATATTATTTCCTCATAGAACCTTTAAAAAAGTGAACAATATTCTGGCTTGATAATACCTATATCATTGCAGCAACAATTTATAGATATCCACATGACTCCCTTTGTTATGAGTAACTAATGCTCCAGCTGAAGATGAAGACTTGTGCACTAGATGAGAAACATCAGCACTTCTTGCATATGCTGAACCTTGACTCCCTCAGTAGAGTCAAACTAGAGTCAAATATTCTCACTCCTTGAGAATACTTCCAGGAACCCTGACTTCTTCACAACACAAGGACACATTCTATCATTGTCTTTTCATAACCACACCGTGATACGCTGGGAGAACTGACTTAAGGTTTTGCGTTTATGTTTGCAAATGTTGCGGTTAGCAAGAGTCGCCACCGACTTTTCTTTTATCCAATAAGGAAAGGTGAAAAAGCACAGGAAAGACCTTTAGAGATGTTTTCTTGAGTTCGGGGGGTAGATTATGAAAATGGAAGGTATTAACACCTTTTTCATCCATGGTTTTCCATGGACTCTTAGTTACTCGCTAGATCACTTGCTTTTGTTTGAAAGTGTGCTTTGTGTGTGGTTTTTGAAAGTATTTGGAAAATGTGACTTTGTAATGATTCTCGTTTCTATAAGAATGTGTACAAAGTTTTGTTTTGAAAATAGTTCAAAGAGGTGTAGAGTGTTTTTGAAAGTGATTTTGAAAAGGGTTTTCTTTGTAATGGCTCTCGTTTCTATAAGAACACGTACAAAGTATTATCTTTTGAAAATGTTTCAAATGGAAGTGTGAGTGCACAAAATGTTTTTTGTTGGGAGAAAGAGAGTAACTAGGAGTGAATCTACCTACTCACAAGGTCTTAAATATGCTTTTCCTTCTCCTTTAGATGTGGCTATCTTACCATTGTTTTGGTAGGAAGCCCCATCGTTGGATGTGAAGGGACGAGTGTGGGACGTTTGTATAGTCATAGAAGGCAACCTATGAAAGTTTTAGAAAATTCATTTAGGGACTAGATCGTTTACCGAAGGCAACATCGAGGGTCATCGAGGGACTACGATCTTTTATCGAGGGTCTTTGCTAAAACGCCCATGTTCGAGGGACATGACTATTTTTCGGATAGGAAACGAAATGGGATTACCCTAAGGGTGCATGTGTGAATAGTGTGTTTGATTGCATGCATTTTATCTTGGTTAGGGTTGTCTATTTTGTTGTTTTCATGTCTTGCCATACATCCTATTTACTAGCAATATATGAAAAAACAAGTAAAACGCGAAAAATAGAATCTAAGCTATTACATCGCTTTAGGGGGATGGGGATACATATTTATGAATGGGGTTGCAATTAAAATTAAATCCTAAGTTATTATTACAACCATATCGAAATGGATCAGAATGTGCAAGAAATGTAAATTGCTTATCTATTTAAGAAAAGAAATAAGTTTTTTTGTCTAAGGAAATATTTTTGGTCTTTTGTTTTAAGAAATAAAGTAAAGCATGAAGAAAAATGTTTTTGGTGTTTGTTTATTAATGAAATAGAAAGTGATAGCAAAGATAGTGAGAAAAAGTAAAAATAGAATCAGTGTGTTGCTGATTAAGGGAGGTCAGAAGTTCTGACCCCGGCGCACTGCAAAACAGACTTCCTGTTAGTAAAAAAACATAAGTAGAGTCAGAAGTTCTGAGTCCACTAGGAGCACATCAGCCTTCAGAAGCTCTGATACCACCGGCAACAGAGGAGGTTTCAGAAGTTCTAATACCACCAACAACAAAGTGGATTTCAGAAGTTCTGATACTACCAACAGAACTTGGTATCTCTTTCCATGCTAGTCAGAACATCTGCAACTTAGTCATTTCTTCATGAAACAGGAGATGTGCATATGACAGTTATGGCAGGTGTCACAGTGTTTCAGAAATAAGAAATACCAGAACTACAAATCAGAGGAAAGCATGAATACTAATCCTAATTCTGAGTTCTAATTTCTTCCAAAAGTTCTGAACTATTCTATTCCATACTTAGGAAGGAAAATACGTGAAACTTCAGAACATGTATAACGGCAGAAACATGATATCTACATTGTGTTTTTTAAACATGCAAATTTGATAATACTTAAGCAACGTGATAAGAGTCAGCAGAAGCTTACCTTGCAACTGGAAAAGATTCTGTAAACTGGAGGTTGGTCCTGGACCCTGGTGATGTTATGAGAAAATTCTTCACGTACTTAACAGGATGGAGGTTTTCAACTTCTGGAACAGCCAAAAGGTGATACTCTGACCTCTTTGAGGTGGAGGTGAATGGAGAGTGTATGGCAGTATGTATACAGAAGTTATAATAACTTCAAATATATGAATTCACAACTGTGGGGATGGTTTTGGTCAAGGAACAAGGGAGTTTTGATGCTAAAATCAAATGCTAAGGTTTGGTATTTTGGTGTTTACAGCTTTTCGGATTCTTGGAATTTTGCAAAGATTCAAGACTTTTTCTTTCTTTTAGTGATTCTCTCTCTCTCTCCAAAAACCAACCCCTTGAACGTGTGATGGAACAAACTATTTATAGACGAATTTGCTGTGGTTTTTGGGGGAAAAACAAATGAGTTTTTTAAACATTTTTGGCATATTGTCCCTTTGTTTTTAAATCACAGTTTTCGTAGGCTAATTTGGTGCAAGAAAAACGCAGGCGTGGATTGGATCAGCAGCACCTTGGAGTGTTGTGGCAGGTGGTTGCAGGAATGTGCCATAGCATGGCAGTAGGTTAAGGTTTTGGATTTGTTGATGTTCTGATTGCAGAAGATCATAAATGTAACCTCCAAACGCTGAAGGGGCATCTTCTGACCAGAGCGTTGAACATAGCCTCCATATGCTGAAGAATCATGTTCTGACTAAAGCATTATGTTCTGACCAAAGAGAAATGCTTCTGCATGTTCTGATTAAAACGTTATGTTCTGGACCATGTTTGCAACTTCTGACGACACTTGCATAGAGGCTGGCTCAGAAGCTCTGAAGTATCATATTCTTTAGACACTTAGAAAATTTTCTAAATGTTTAGAAAATTTGATTTTGCAAAGTAACTTCTGACCTATGATTTTTTGACGAACCAATTTCATGCCTTAATGGAATATGGTTTTTTGGAACTTGATTTTGATTTAAAAGTCAAAGTTTGACTTTTTAATGTACTTTTGACCATTTTGCCCTCATGGATGATTTCCTTGAAAAGTGATGATTCAAGACTTGGAACTTGATAGAGGCAAAACTGAGAGTCCAGGATGAATCCCTTGAGAAATGGGAGAGCAAATTTTGGGGGTACAACAGTTGCCCCTGTTCAATCTTCTTAAGCCTGAGGATGTAGATTGGCTGATCTACCTTTCGTGATCTGAAGGCGGAAGATGATTGAACATTAGAGTGCCCAAAAACTTGTACTCGCATGAAGTAATACTGATTGGTAATGTCGGGAATGGGCTTACAAATTCCATTTGGAAGGCGATGAGAAATCATAGGAGATGGGCTTAAAGAAGCCATCCAGAAAAGATTGGTTGCATAAGAGATTCCTGGGTGAAAATTCCTGTACCTTTTGCCGGGGAATGTTGATTTATGCACTGGGAAGTAAAGTCTAGGAGCTTTTGGTTGTCCATTACTCTACTGGGGAATTAACTCTTGATTGAAGAGGTGAAAGTAGACTGTATACATGGTCAGGGTCCTGGCTGTACATCAACATGCTAGGGAAATGTGAAATCGACCGTATTTGATCGGGTCCAGGCTTTATAGTGTTGTAACTTATTATCTGGAGATAAGGGAGAAGGAACCTGGATACTAGGGTTACTTCGGAATGAAAGCCTGAATAGTAGGGTTACTTCGAAATGAAAGCCTAGGTAGTAGGGTTGTGAGAAGGAACCTGGATAGTAGGGTTACTTAGAAATGAAAGCCTGGGTAGTAGGGCTGTGAGAAGGAACCTGGATAGTAGGGTTACTTCGAAATGAAAGCCTGGGTAGTAGGGCTGTGAGAAGGATCCCGGATAGTAGGGTTACTTCGAAATGAAAGCTTGGGTAGTAGGGCTGTGAGAAGGAACCTGGATAGTAGGGTTACTTCGAAATGAAAGCCTGGGTAGTAGGGCTGTGGGAAGGAACCTGGATAGTAGGGTTACTTCGAAATGAAAGCCTGGGTAGTAGGGCTATGAGAAGGAACCTGGATAGTAGGGTTACTTCGAAATGAAAGGCTGGGTAGTAGGGCTATGAGAAGGAACCTGGATAGTAGGGTTACTTCAAAATGAAAGCCTGGGTAGTAGGGCTATGAGAAGGAACCTAGATAGTAGGGTTACTTCGAAATGAAAGCCTAGGTAGTAGGGCTATGAGAAGGAACCTGGATAGTAGGGTTACTTCGAAATGAAAGCCCGAGTAGTAGGGCTGTGAGAAGGAACCTGGATGGTAGGGTTACTTCGTTTGATAATATAGATTAGTTGACCCATTTGGTTTTGGGAACTGATTTTATCTTGGTTTCCTGCAGATATGATATGTATAACTGATGGAATTGTTGGTGATAACTGTATTTCCTGAAAAGGTAACAGGGTTAGTTATATGCGATGCATGAAATACGTTGTGAGATGATGTTCTCAAAATAAACGAGATTATGCTTTATGTGATATGTATGCGCGTGTCATGATGTATGAGCATGGTAGTTGTGACATATCCGAGTCTGGGAAAATAAATCCCTGACTACTGCTGGAGGAAAATAGAATTCCTGACTGTTATAGAGAAACGTGGCTCTTGTACTTCCTCTGGGGATGATGAATGGAAGTGACTATGCTGGGGATTTGCTCCTTATTTACGGATGTTCTGTCGGGGAGAGGCTCTGCTTGAGAATAACTCTGTGGGGAACCACTTGAATGGTGAACTTCCGATAGCTGAAGTAATGGACCCTGTCGGGGATTGAGCTTCTGTATTCGGAGAAATAAGCTCTGCTTGGGGAGTATAGATGTTACAAGGTCACATGTATTGATGACTGTGCTCCAAAGTTGTCTCTGCCCTAGTACCTGCTGGACATGGTAATTGTCGATTTGATATTTTCGATCTTTTGTTCTTGTTTCTTAAGTTATGAGCAATTGTCTTTGGTTTCTTTATGCAAATATTTGTGACAACAATCATATTCAAATGCATATGTCAAGAATAAATCATTGGACGTTCTTGCAAAAATAGAAAAAAGAAAACAAATAGTTTTGTAAAAATGACTTGTATTAATTTTGAAGTTGGCCTGTAACAGGCGCTTTTGTACAAGGAAGCTGACGCTCTAGTAAGAGAGTGCCGCCATAAAAATGAAGGGTATACAATTTTGTGTACAACAGAAAGGAAACAACTATGTGCAATAATCCCATTGGGTTTCAAATATGCTATTGCCACTATGTCTTCGAGTATCTCCTAACTTTGCTTCTTGCCCGAAGCTGATTAGATTGATTTATGCCGTTTGAGCTTGACAGTCGATACTGTGGTCAGATTGCAGGGTGATCCAATGGGACGTAGTGATACGCTTTTCATCCCTAACTTTTGCCTGGACCGCCCTTTCGGGTTTTCGGCCCACCGGGATACCATTTTTTGCCCAAGTCGCCTTTTCAGGTTTTCGACTTGCCGGGTGTACGAATTTTTTCATTTTCATCCCTTATTTTTTCACGAACCCTTTTGGTTCGCCGGGAAGCCCTTATTTTTGCCTAGGCCAGTCAACCTAGCGGGTCTTTGATTATGCGTAGTATCTTTTCACTATGTCTGCATTGATAGGATGAGGAAGGTCATCACCATCCATGGTGGTCAGAATCATGGCTCCACCTGAGAAAATATTTTTAACCAGAAATGGTCCTTCGTATGTGGGAGTCCATTTGCCCCTGGGGTCACCTTGCGGCAGTATGATGCGCTTGATCACTAGATTTCCGACTTGATATTCTTGACGCCTGACTTTCTTGTTAAAAGCCTTGATCATCCGCTTTTGATATGTCTGACCATGGCAGATAGCAGGAAGTCTCTTTTCATCGATTAGATTTAATTGATCAAGTCGGGTTTGGATCCAGTCGTCTTCGTTTAGGCCTGCATCTCTTATAATCATTAGGGAAGGAATCTGAACCTCAATGGGTAGGAATGCCTCCATGCCATATACTAGAGAGTAGGGTGTTGCCCCTGTCGATGTCCGTGCTGAGGTACGGTACCCATGAAGAGTGAATGGTAGCATCTCATGCCAGTCTTTGAATGTCATCATCATCTTCTGTACAATCTTCTTGATGTTCTTGTTAGCTGCTTCGACAACCCCATTCATCTTCGGCCGGTAGGGAGAAGAGTTATGATGCTAAATATTGAACTGTTTGCAGAGCTCGGTGATCATTGTGTTATTGAGATTTGTACCATTGTCAGTGATAATCCTCTCTGGTACACCATATCAACATATCAGATTATGTCGGATAAACCGCGCCACCACGTTCTTGGTTACTGTGGCAAAAGAAGCAGCTTCAACCAACTTCGTGAAGTGATCAATGGCTACTAGTGTCGTACCCCAAAATTTCCCTATCTCTTTTATTTTGTCTAGCTTTGGACTTTGCATTCCATTTGCATCATTTTATTACTCAGTCATTTGCATATTCCGCATCTCATGGGATTAGGCGCTTTGGTTCGAGGTATTAGGGTTGTTCCCTCTTTATGTCTAATCTTGTTTTGAGATTTTCTTATCAGGTGAAAGGGAAACGCATCCGGTTCTCGATTAGTGGATCGTGGAACGAATTTTGTCATCACGTTACAAGGTTGGTTCTCGCCCAATTTATCGGAGTCTGGATTGGGGTTTATTTCCCTATTTTGTTGGTCAAGAGGCTAGGGTTTTGGGTCTTCGGTTGTTGTGAAGATGTTTCTTTTGCCTGCCTCGAAGATGGCTCAAAGCTCAGTGCATTAGGTCAAGAATTTCATCTCCTCGCATTTCAAGTTTCTTCTTAAAGTCTCTAAGCCATTGAGTCGAGAATCTGAAGTTTAAGTTGAAAAACATGGAGTTTGGGCACAAGAAATGAGGCTCGGGGTCATAACCGTCAAGGCGTGTTTTATTGCTTAAGTTACAAGTTATTGTGGGTTGGATATCAAAAATTAGGGTTCTGGTCGAGAAGTGCAAGTTTGGTTCAAATCGTAATGAGAAGATAAGGTTTAAGCGACCGGTGTTTTGAGTTCGGATTAACCAGTGGAATTAAATTCTCAAGCATTTATTTTGTTGGAGAGTTTGATTGGATTTTAAAAGATAAGGCGCATTGATTTCGTGAAGAATAAGTTACAACCACTGTTCTTGATTTCTTGAGGTTTAAGTTACAAAGTCAAGATGTGCATTCGAATTATTCAAGAGAGAATTTCAGAATTCAAACAAGATTCAAGAGTTATTTGATTTCTACAACAAAGTTCATCATTAATAAATTCGGTCAAATTCGTGCTCATTACATTTTTTTGAGACAAGTTACAAGGCATGTTACAGTTTGAAATACAAATTACATTTGTTTGTTTACAAAAAAAGAGAGAAATGATGTGTGTTTCTTCAAGTCTTCATCTTCAAGTCATTCGTCCTCACTCCTCGCCATGGTATTTTTATCGTTCAACATCGCTTTCCATCCAACTCTTATGCTCATGAAACAAGACAAAGAAAAAGAATAAAAGTTAGCAATCAAACATATGAAAAGAAATTCCAAACAAGAAAGCTCATCATTAGGATTTGCATTCGGAATCAGAACTAAAAGGGGTTTATTTCTAATCATGGGCCATTTCTCCCAATTGCAAATCACAAAAAAGGTTGTTCTCTTTGGTTCACAAAAAGGAGAAAAAGAAAAATTGCAAATGTTATCTTGTTGCTAAAGCAAAGCACAAAGCTGCCACAAACAACTAGCTAAACAGGCAGCAAAACAAGTAGCATAATTGCTAAACAGGCTACAAATAAAACCAGCAAACTGCCAAAACTGTTGCGATCAAACCAAATAATAAACAGGCAACAAAACAATACAAAACCAGCAAGTTGCCAAGCGTAGCAGAACTTCTAAACAGGCTGCAAACAAAACCAGCAAACTGTCCCACAGAAGCAATGTCAAGACAGCTAAACAGCACAAAACGAGCCAAAACTGTCCAAGGTAGAAAAAATAGCAACACAGCATCCAAGACATACAACAAAATAACAAATAGTAGAACAACCAAAACAAGCAATAACGCTGTAACATGGCAGCCACTGCAGCACCAACAAGCAACAAAACAAACAGGCAGCATAGTTAAAAACACAAAACAATAGTGCAAGCTAGCACTAGCTCATGTAGCCCTATATAATCATTTTCCTAAATAGTGCAAATCCTTCCGAACTTTCAAAAAAAAGCCAAAGCAATTTGCATCATTGAAAGATAAAAAGGAAAGATGAAACCTGCAACCAAAACAGTCCCAAAATGTTACACATTGCTGCCCACTCTACTACTATCCCGCATCACAAAAAACTAGTCCATCAGTTTGCATTAATTGCTGTCCAAAATAGGCCAAGTGTGTCAACCCAATGTATGCACCAAAATAGCAAAAACTGAACCTGTAACCATAACTGCAAACCTGTATCATGTCAAACTCATCATTTCACTAAAATAGAAAAACAGATAACTTGCATTCAGAAAGCCCAAAACAGCATACCAACATTGTTCAAAACCTCATCCAATTTCCCCCCCACTTTTCCACCTTTTTATCATTATAAGAAGCGCCATTTGTTACATTAAGAAGGGGATTTTTTTGAGACACCGAGAGAAGTCAAAAATCCAGCAAGAGAGTGAAAACAAAAGAAGAGAGTTTTGTTCAACAATCCAGCAAGAAGCATATTTGTAGATAAACACACCCTTTAAGACAAACAAACAAAACGGATCCTGTTGAGTACAACGGATGTGAGGGGTGCTAATATATTCCCCTCGTATAACCGACTCCCTTACCCTTTCTCTTGGTCGCAAGACCATATTATCCATTCCCTTGTGGTTTTATCGATATTTCCCCTTCCTTCGGGATAAATAAAGTTAGGTGGCGGCTCTGTGTTTTCTGCCGGTGGCTTCAGCTGGCGACTCTGCTGGGGACCTTTAGCGAGTCTCTCCTAGTTTTGTTTATTTGTCTTTTTGGGTGTTTATTTATTTGCTTTATCTTCCTTTACTGTTTTATTTCTTTATTTATTTTATTCTTTTGTATATATTGCATATATTGTTTCTACTCACATATTCTGGATACATTGTGATGTTGGGTTTGGTGATTAATTTTGATAAGTCCTATACCCGGACTTGGGTTACACATAGGATTAGGACGGGCGGTATAGTCATGTTAACTTTGAGGGAGTAATCCCAAAGAAGGAGGCATGAAAATCCCCCACTCAGTGGATATCCCCTTGAAAGTAGTGATGTTTACCGAGTAATTAGGAAGACTTCGTTGCTTTCAACCTGGGAACTCGAGAAGCTGAGGGCCGTAGAACCATTAACCCATCCTGGACTTTTAGGTGCAGTGCGGAGAGTGTAACGGAGTAATCCGGAAGTAGTTATCACGCGATATTGCACTCAGACGAGTTTTTCCTGCGAATATTACTGATTACCAAGTAATTGGGACGTCGGTAATATCCAAAGGAAGGATGTAGACTTCAAGAACTCTTTAGAACCTTGTTCGGCAGGTGATAAACCCCTAGTACATACCTCATGGGTGGTTACTTTGACTCCATGCCTGTGACGTCGAAGTTTTAATCCTGTTACTTTCAGCCTGTGCAACAGACTACGCAATGGTTATCCAGAATATGTGGAGCTGAGACTTCATGCCATATCATACCATGACATCATATCATCATGTATATACATCTCATATCTAGGGAAATCAAAAGACAAGTCTCGTACATATAGCTTTTCAAAAAAAAGGAAATTTTAAAAAAGATAGACGAGTCTTTGGGTCTCCTCAGAAATGAAGATAAAGCATTCATCCATACTACCATGCATTAATTTTTCACAACAAAAACTCATTGGGGTCCCCTTTCTTAGAATCCAGTAAACAACAAAGATGACTCATCCACATCCTTACCGTACCAGAGGCAACCAGCAAAGGCTAATGGATCTTTTTGAAGAGAATCAAAATGCACTTCATCGGGATATGGACACTTAGGGTACTCGCATGGATCAACTTATGGAAACCCTTCATGCCGTGATCAAGGGTCAAGAAGAACTACACCAAAGTGTTGCCAAGCTTACTACTGCTGCTCCTTCCACTTCTGCTAATGAGATAAATGACAATGCAAATGTTGAGACTCCTACCGGTGCTCCTAGGAATGATGTAGACGATCATCATGATGTTATTGATCTCAATGAAACCCAAGTGAACCTTGCTGCCGGGGTTTCCGAAACTGTGAAAATGTATCATGCTCTTGAAGAGCGACTTAAAGCCATGGAGGGTATCAAGGCTTCCGGTTTCAATACTACTACAATGTGCCTCATGCCTTGGGTAGTTATTCCTCCCAAGTTAAAAGTCCCAGAGTTTGACAAATACAAAGGCACTTCTTTCCCAGAGACTCATCTCCGTTCCTATTGTCACAAAATGGCGGCCTATGCTGAAAATGAACCTTTACTCATGCATTTGTTTCAAGACAGTTTGACCGGGGAATCACTGGATTGGTATATGCAATTGGAAATATCTCATGTCAGTACTTGGGGAGAGCTTGCTGATGCTTTTTTGAAACATTACCATTACAATACTGCCATGGCTCTTAGCTGTACTCAGCTCCAAGGGATGGTACAAAAGTTTGAAGAGTCTTTCAAAGAATACGCTCAGAGGGGGCGTGAACTGGCCGCAAGTGTCCAACCTCCTCTCTTGGATTGTGAATTGATTGATTAGTTTATGGGTACTCTACGAGGCCCTTATCTCCAGCATATGCTCAGTAGCACTTCTACTTCTTTTTCTGATATGGTCATTATTGGTGAACGCGTTGAGACGTGCATTAAGGCTGGGATGATTCATGGTGTTCCAAACAATGCTAACAACAATACAAGCATTAGTAGAAAACCATTTTCTGGTTTTGTCAAGAAGAAAGAAGGCGAGACCAGTGCCATCACCGTCAACCAAGGAAGAGCTCCCACATTTCCTCAAGTTTGATTCCCTTATTTTCCTACACCTGCTGCTGTTCCCAACCAATTTGTTCCTCAAGTATATGCTGCTACAACTCCAGCACCCTAGATGGCCCAACAACGGCCTTTCGCTCCGCAACCACATTATATTCCGCAACAACAATTTACACCTCCTACAACTTATTAACAACCGAATCAACATCTCCAAGGCCCGAGAGCTCCTCCAAGACAAAGAGCCCCTGAAAGAAAATTTGATCTCATTCCCATGTCCTACGCTCAGCTTCTCCCACAGTTACTTGCTAGTCAAATGGTTCAATTGCACGAACTCAGTCCACTGCCAAATCCTCTCCCTAAGGGATATGATATTAATGCTCATTGCGAATTCCATTCTGGGGCCCCAGGCCATACAATTGAAAATTGTAGAGCACTCAAGTGCAAAGTTCAAGATCTCATCGATGCAAAAGTCATCAACTTCAACCCTATTGGTCCAAATATTCAAAATAATCCCATGCCTCCTCATCAAGGGGGAACAATCAATGCTATTGAAGAAGTTAATGAACGTGTTTTGGTATCAAAGGTTGATGAAATTAAGATATCTTTGGAAACTGTCAGAGAACATTTGTTGAAGCATGAAGTGCTACAAGAACTCCATGACTTCTGCTTAACATGTTCTTCCAAACCAGAAGAGTGTGCTGAGTTGAAGATGGCCATCCAACAGTTGATCGATGAAGGTGTCTTACAGATAGAGAAAGTATTCCGAGAAGAAGAGATTGATGTCCTGGAAATCCCCTACTATCCGAGAAGCTTTTCAGCCACCCCTAGTATTCCGTTAACAATTTAGGTTCCTATTACCCCCACAATGATTCAAGCTCCTTTTCCTCCTACAAGAAACTACTCGAAGGCAGTTCCATGGGAGTATAATGTAGTCTATATTCATGGAAGGAGGTATGATTGCCCTCCGGTTGGTGATAAGAATGTTACCAACATTGCAGGAACCAGTAACATGACTCGCAGTGGTCGGATCTTTTCTCCTCCACCACAACCTCCTAAGGAAACTAACAGTGAAGCTCTAGCTAAGGCCAGGGGAAAGCAAGTGATGGATAATCAAGCCAAACCTTCTGTAGGACAAGAGGCGGAGCAGCTTTTGAGAATTCTCAAGTGGAGTGATTACAAAGTAGTGGACCAGCTCAACCAGACACCATCCAAGATTTCCATCTTGTCTCTCCTTTTGTGTTCAGAGGCCCACTACAATGCCTTATTGAAGACCTTATGTTCTGCTCATGTTACCCAAGACATCTCTGTGGCCCAGTTTGAAGGAATAGTCACCAATATTGTTGTGGGAAATTGTTTAGGTTTATGTGATGATGAACTCCCAATTGAAGGAAGAGCCCACAATAAAGCACTACATGTTTCTATGAAGTTATTCACTCAATGTGATGCCTAAGGTTACCTTGTTTAAGCTGAATATGGACGGAGTAATGATGAGGCCCTCCACTCTAAATTTTCGAGCATTTGATGGTTCTAGAATATCGGTGGATGGAGAAGTTTATTTGCTTGTCATGATTGGTCCCCACACTTTCTATTTGTCATTCTATGTTTTAGACATCCGTCCATCCTATACTTGCCTTTTCGGTCGTGCATGGATCCATGTAGCAGGAGCTGTGAAGTCTACCCTTCATCAACGCCTGAAGTTCATTGGGAATGACCAAGTTGTCGTCGTTTGCGGGGAAGAAGACATAGTGATTAATAATCTGACTACCTACCGTTATATGGAAGTGGAAGGTGAGTTACAAGAGTTTCCCTTTCAAGCTCTGGAGATTGTTACTATTGACATTCCCCGTCGTGGAATGTAAGAAGTCTGAGATACCCATGGCCTCTTTGAAGGATGCCAAAGCCCTCATAGAAGCTAGACCTCCCCATGAAAGTTGGGGCAAATTGATTGAAGTTCCAGTGAAGAAATATCATTTTGGTCTTGGGTATCAGCCATCATCCTCCATACAAGCTGGTTGGGTTCCTCTCAAAGGACATCAGGTTCCCCCAATTTCTGAAGTGTTTGTCAGTGCTGGTGTAAGCAAAGAAGGACAAGTGCTCTCCACAGATGCTGAAGGTGGCGATGAAGATATTTCCAGATTTATCTATCAAGTTGCGCCGGACCAGGAGCTCAGCAATTGGACTGCCATGGACATCCCTGAAGTTGTTTTCCTTGATGTGTAATTTTCTGTTTCCATTTTAAGTCATATGTCCCGCCCAAGGCATACTGACAACTTGTAGAAGGGGCCCCTTATGTTTCAATCTTAGTTTAACATTGAATGAAAAAATCGCACTTTCGCATACAATTTTGTTCCCTGTCTTTTCTTTTACTTTTACTTTTTCAAAATAAAAATGGCAATACTTTTCTTTTCATGCTCTAAATATTATTTTGCACTTTCTAAAAATAAAACATAAAATCATCGATCATGAAGATCCATCTCGAACTCCGTTGGAAATGATAATTCTATGGCTCCTTATATCCTTGAGAACTCAGTCGATCATGCTAACGAAGATAATGAGGAAGATTATGAAGTCCCTGAAGAACTAGCCAGGCTCTTGAGACAGGAAGAGAAGGTCATTCAACCGTATCAAGAAGAAACAAAATTCATCAATCTCGGTACTGAAGAGGTAAAGAGAGAAGTCAAGATAGGGTCCGCCTTGCAAAGTGAAGAAAAGAAGGGGTTGATTGAGTTTCTTCAAGGGTATGCTGACATCTTCGCCTGGTCGTATGAAGACATGCCCGATTTAGACACTGATATAGTAATGCATAGATTGCCACTCAAGCCAGAATGTCCTCCTGTAAAGAAAAAACCAAGAAGGACCAGACCCGTCATGGCCTTGAATATCAAAGAAGAGTTTCAGAAACAGCTCGAAGCAGGTTTCCTATCTATGATAAATTACCCGCCTTGGATTGCTAACATTGTGCCCATACCTATAAGGATGGTAATGTATGTATGTGTGTTGACTACCGAGACTTGAATAGAGCAAGCCCAAAGGATGATTTCCCGTTGCCTCATATTGATGTGTTGGTTGATAAGTCTTCGGTGTTTTCCTTTATGGATGGGTTCTCTGGCTACAATCAAATAAAGATGGCTCCGGAGTACTGTTTACAGTGATTTCTGGTAAACAACCGCTAGTCCTCCAAACTATCAAATAATCTTAATGACTGTTATTTAATATCTCTGGTAACTTGCAGGATCGACTAGATTGATCCTATGGGGTATTGGTCGTTTGGATAACTCTAATTGTAAAACTGATATTCATAGTTAGGATTTGTATTTGAAATGTTTTATAGACGTTCAACTCACTTCAATTACCATATTAAAAGGTTCTAATGACATGATCAAGTAAGAACATACGAAACTGAATTGTATGAATAAAGATTCGATTGCAAAGAAATGTTTAAATGCAAGAAATAAGTAAATGACTTTGAATGTAAAGACTTTAATGAAAAAAGCATGAATATAAGAGCATGAAACGTAAAAGAGTTTCTGAAATGTAAAGGATTCGAAATAGAAGAAAAGCGTTTAAATGCAAGAAATCAGTAAATGACTTTGAATGTAAAGACTTTAATGAAAAAAGCATGAATATAAGAGCATGAAACGTAAAAGAGTTTCTGAAATGTAAAGGATTCGAAATAGAAGAAAAGCGTTTAAATGCAAGAAATCAGTAAATGACTTTGAATGTAAAGGTGTTTGAATGACATTGACATGAAAATAGAAGATAAACTGGAAAAGATAAAGAGTTTTACTGAATTATAAATGTTTTGTGCTATCATACGTACATTGTTCGAGCATTCGTTTCCCTAGCCATGTGGTATTTTGAATGTTTACTGAATTTTGTACAATAGATATGACACACGAAATCCTAATACTAAGACTTCTATTTATACTACTTCGACCATAACGGTCTTGCCTATAAGATTCTGCCACGTTTAGAACATGCAGAGCACTGCTCCTTTCTAGCTTCCATGCATCGTCGAACGCTCCAGCGCATATATATTTGAATTTCCAACATCCCGCTTGCGTTTGAATTTCAAATGCTTTGGCACTCTTCGCTTCAAACTCATTCCTTAGACACAGTCTCGTTACCACTTCGAGGCTTCTTTTAAATATATCTTCACAACTGTCACTCGAAGCTCCGAGCTTTGACATGTTCGTTCGAAGAACTGATTCTACCATTCCGAACCGTAACATCTTGCTTTATTCCATCGAAACATCCAAATTGCTTCATTTCGAACTGTGTCATCAAAATCTTCAGCCAACAAAATGCCCCTTTAAAATATGTATTTCGATCCTTTGAGAAACACTTATTTTAAATATATTTGCAAGATTTTGATGTGACCTTTGAGTAATCGTAACATTTATTGTGTATGACTCCAATCACGTCAATCACGACGCCTCTTGGATTTCTTAACCGTCTTGAATCAGTATTTCACAGCATGGTGCAGTTATAAAACAATGATTATTATTAATCACGCTTATTACCAATATCAGCCTTTACGCCACCTCCTTCTCAATCCAACCCACGACTCCCACGTATCCTAGTCTCACTTAGTGGATGTTTAAACTTCCACACTATAAAAACCAATCAACTTAGTCTTTTATTCTTTTTCCATATTCTGAAACTTTTTCTTCCTCTCTTCTCACCGAAACCCTAAAACTTCCAACAACCTTCAACAATGTCTTCTACAACATCATCCCAACTGAAGAAAACTTCCAAAAAGAAAGGCAAGAACACAGGAACAATAATGGAAAGCAAGGTTGGTACTTATCAAGGTCAATCTGTGCTTATCCCCCAAATGATCTCCAAAGAAAAGGAAATGCTCTACGCCTCTCAGGTACTGATTCCAACTAACGCTGCTGGAAAGAGGTTTGCTCCAATGGGTCCTCTTACAGTCTTTGAAATCTTAAAAGATACTAGAAAAATCTTCTCTGTCTGTTACAACTTTAAACCCTTGTTTAACAAGATGGATATCCCTAAGGTAGGCGAGTCTTCTGATTCGACAATCATAAAAACTCCAACCGTTCCCCCAAAGGATCCCTTTGTGTTAGACTACGTGAAGAGCAACTTTAAACCATTCCGATCCTTCCCTACCTCTGACATAGCTTACCAAAACTGGCTTACCAAAGTAGAAGCCAAGAAATCCCAGCAATGGGAGGAATTAGGAATCTATAATTTGATTAAGCTATCGAAACCAGGCTTCACCTATAGTCATCCATTATTATTTGCGTCCTTATATTTCTGGGACAGCACCTACAACACCTTTCATCTCCCTGGGGGAATGATAACACCCACATTTTTCGATATAGCAGTCATCACTGGTTTGTCACCAATAGGAGAAACCTATATCCCTGATAATGAAGAACACTCCAGCATTATTGACTTCGAAGTCAAATTAGCCAGTTTTTCCAAATTCATTAGCCATTACCACACTGAAGGAGATAGTGTGTCAGATGTGGAACATATTGCTTTCCTCACTTTATGGTTATCAAGATATGTATTCTGCAGCAGGTCCTTACAGGTAGCAAGCAGGTTCATCCCTCTAGCTAGAGACTTACATGAGAATAGGAGGGTGTGTTTGAGCGAACTGTTACTTGTTGATCTTTACGAAAGCTTAAGATCAGCCGTTTCGAGTTTGAAATCCCATACTCCCAAAAACATCCTTCTAGCCGGCCCCTTCTGGTTACTCCAATTATGGCTTAATGCCATGTTTGAACCCTCACTATCAACTGCTGACACCTTTGTTGAACAAGATCCGGAGATAGCGGATAGAATTATTGAAGGTACCAGGCTGCGAAAACTCACCCCGAATGATGATAAAGATGACTTCAAGGTCCTTTTCTCAAACTACATCATGATTTTTCCAAAAGACACAAATTTGAAGAGACCATGGCACCCTTTGCTTCAAGGACTCATGGACCATCATGGTTCACCATGTCTCTTTTAGAAGCAGTTAAAAGCAAAGAAATTCAAGATATTTGGAAAGCCTTTTTGCTTCCTAGATTAATTTCCTCACGAATCACTCCTTCCAAGAATCAAATCTTCCTCTTTGCCTATCAACATAACTTTGTTTCTAGACAATTTGGCCTGTGCCAACTAATCCCTGAACCTCTATTCCAAACAGAGAGTGCCATCACTTCTGGTCGAACCTTTAAAGCAAGAGAAGCTAAACTGCAACAGGAACAATATCAAGGCTTCGCTCAATTTGAACTACTACCCTTTGAACCCACACACTTCACAGCGAAGGGTTTTCTGTAATGGTGGACTAAGTTCTACCAATATTATATGTTCGATACCCTCTCCATTCAACAGAAACTAAATGATGCGTTCGATGTGCAGGTACACTCCAAGAAAGGTATGTTCACTCACGCCAAAGAGATTAGAGCTTTTCAAAATTATTTCGAAACTACTTATGATCCCACACACTTGGAAACCACTGTGCATCAAGCGGCTGAGACCTTGAAGGAAAAATTTAAAGAAAAAATTTCTAAGCTCAAACTTCCTTCAGGGTTGTCACCTGAGGATAGGTATAGGTTGGCACTCGAAATGCATCCACCTAAATTCCCTAGATTGCCTACCTCAAAACTGGCTCTGGCTTGGTTTCCTCCATACCCTTGGTGGTTCACTTGCAAAGAAATGTTCAAATATCTTCAAAAGAAACCAAAGCCATCTGAGACTGTGACATGGGCTCGTCATTGGCTCCATGATTTCCCAGGACACCTTCGCTATGACCTTTCTGCCATGTCGATTATATCTAATCAAGGCGCGGGTGAGAATGCTTGGGGAAATCCCAAATGTTTCTTACTTTCTTCATTTTTAACTTTTACCTTAATTGTTTCGATTTTCAGCCATCAGGATAAAGTCCGTTGCTTCGAAGTCTAAAGAAGGAAGTACCTCCCAACAATCTGTCGAAACCACTGATGATGTGACCTTATCCATACCAACAACAACTACTGCAACAACAACAACACCAGTAATAACAACTGTTCCAACTCCACAGGTAATCACTTAGCCCTGATGTTTCGAATAAACTGAAATTCATGATTTAGATCTAACTCATGTTTAAATCTTTTCAGACTAACAAACTCCCACCAACCACTCCGAAGAAAAGGAAAACAAGCACTACTGGGAAGAATCCCAATGCTGGAGGGAATTCACCAACTGCTTCGAAGAAGAAGCAGAAGAAAGAAATTTCCAAAGGCACTGAACCAACTGGAATTTCTGGACTCGATTCCAGAGATGCTTCTCCCTCAACTAAATCCAAAAATCCACCTTCGACCTCCAACGTAATGTTGGAACATATAGATAGCAACCTTTCCTCTGAGAACCCACAGGTAAATTGAACTCAAATTTTTAACAAAAATAGTTATTCATTACCTTGGTGCATGCTCTTATATTCTTTGTCTCTGTAGGACATTTCGAACCCAACTCTTACCACTTCGACTTCTCCATCAAAGACTGCTGCTCCCATCAACTCTTCTCCTCATGGGGACTCCAGTAACCTGGTGCAAAACAAAGGATCCTCCAACATGGCGGTTCCGACTGGGGCTTCAGAGCAACAAGATGACCAAAGCACTTCTCCTCCTTTGAAAGAAATGAATGAAGCGACGCTTCATGAATCTGCAGATATTTTACCAGAAAATTCTCTTCAAAAGTCTCCTCTCGAAACCCTTCAAGAGAACCCAAAGGACATTCATGCTGAAGAGGAGAAGGCTGATTCTGATCAAGAGAACGAAGAATCTGCAGAGGAAGGATCCGAGGAAGAAGATGCCAATAGCTGTGAGAATAATGATATTGAAGTGGTGGATCTGGTTGATAATGAAGAAGGCAATGAGCAGGAAACAAGTGAAGGTGATGGTGACCAGACCAATGGGCCTATGGAAGTCGAAATGGATGTGACTCCCTTGCGCATGGAACTTCCTCAATCGTCTCAATCTCAAATGACTGAAGAGGAGCTAGCTCTCCAAAGACGAAATGACCCAATTGGGTACATGAAGGCTAAACTAGCTCAAAGGGACGTTCCTCTTGCTAGGGCTGGTACTAGTTCGACTATCAATCCATTGCCCTCAGATGATAGAGTTGTACTCCTTAACAGAATTAGGAGAACAATCCTTGATGTGGACTTGTTCGAAGTGCTCAAACAGGATAGTACATCTTGCTATACCATGAAGGAGCTACTTACGCAAGTTAACCTCGCCACCTGCTCTTTGCCAGTCAGCACCATATTATTCGATCTTCAATCTCTGTTAGATAACGTGACTGGGTGTCTTCTTCAAGACGAATTTGCTACTAGAAAGGTCCAAGAGAAACAAACTGCCATGGACGCTGCTTATGAGCATGCTTCGAAGCTCTCTAAAGAAGTTGAAGACCAAGCCATGCATATAAAGCAAGCCAAAACTGACTATGAAGCTCGAGCTCAGTCTATTCTTCTCTGGGAAAAGAAAATTCAAGAGCTTCAACAAAAGGTTAAGGAGGCTCAACAACAACAATTGGCCTATGAAACCAATACTGCTGGCAATCAGTTCGAAGAGCTCCTCAACAAAGGACTTGCAGAGATGGAAGCAACAGAGTAACTTAAGGGAGAAGTAGCTACCCTGGAAGGAGCAAGGCGTTTTACTCAACAAAGGCTTGAGTCCTTTCGGAGTACTTTTAATAGATTGAGGAACAATGCCTATTTTTAAATCTCTGTTTATTTAATTAGTTTTGAAACTTGGTTGAATTTTGGTCTGTAATATCCCTACAACGCCATTTTGGCAATCTATATTACCATTTTGGCATTCCTTTATGATGTTTCGATTACGTTTTATTTTTCGAATCTCCTGCAGGCATGGCTTATATTTCTTTAAATATTTCCCATTAACCTTTAGGATTCGCTTATCATCAGCCAACTCTTCGATTTCGTATGCATTGTTTGAAAATATCTTTACTATTCGAAAAGGTCCTTCCCAATGAGGTGACCATTTACCTAATGTTTTATTTTTCTTGTCCATGGGCAATATGACTTTCCAGACTAAGTCATTAATAGTGAATTCTTTTCCTTTCACCCTTTTGTTATATGCCCTGGCTACCCTTTCCTTTTGTCTCATTAGGATTTCCAATGCATGCAATCTAACTTCATCTAACTCAACTAACTCAACTAACTCATTCATCATCATCTCCCAATATAATGCAGATGGGATTTCGTTTTGTCTTTGAATTCGAACTGATTGTAGATGAATTTCTACTGGTAGAACTGCATCATGACCAAATGTTAGTTGGAAAGGCGTGGTGTTAGTAGCTTCTTTAGGAGATGTTCTACAGGCCCATAGTATTTGGTCCAAAGTCTTGTGCCAGTTCCTTGGCTTTTTACCAATATGTTTCTTAATTAACCCTATTATCACTTTATTGGCTGCTTCGACCTGACCATTTACTTGAGCATAATATGGTGTTGATGTTAGTAATCTAAACCCCATCTCTTGAGAAAATTCTTGCATCTTCCTACCAGTAAACACAGAACCTTGGTCTGTGGTTATGCTCTCTGGCAATCCGAACCTATAGATAATTTGTTTCTGTATGAACTCAATAATAACCTCTTGAACAACAGCTATTAATGGTATTGCTTCTATCCACTTGGTAAAATAATCTATTCCTACCAAGATATATTTCTGTCCTTTAGACGAAGCAGGATTTATTTCTCCTATTAAATCTAATGCCCATCCTCTAAAGGGCCATGGTTTAATGATCGAATGTAACTCACTTGCAGGAGCATGTTGAATCCCTGCACGTTTTTGGCATTCTTCACACCCTTTAGCAAAGTCTATACAATCTTTGAGCATGCTGGGCCAATACATGCCATATCGAAATAACAACCATTTCATTTTATGACCTGCTTGATGTGCCCCACATGCCCCATTGTAGACTTCTGACAATGCTAAGTATGCCTCACTTTCTCCTAGGCATTTCAGTAATACGCCTTCCTGGGTCTTTTTGAACAACTCATTTCCCATGAGGACATATCATAATGCTCTATATTTTATCTTCCTATCAACATTCAAAGTTGGATTTGTTAAATAACTCACAAGTGGACTTCGCCAATCTGCATCTGATAAGGTGTCTATGGCTAGTACTTCGAATCCCTGTTTCTCAGCACAACCTAATTTTATATTCTCTAGATATGATAATATGAATCTAGTAGCCATAACTCTACCTCTTAATTCGAGCAAATCCTCAAAGTTTTTGGTAGAAACTTTATAACCTGAAGCCAACTGTGCTAAGTCATTTTCTTCTTGGTTTTCTATTCTTGGTATATGTTGAATATCCATGTATTCGAATTTTCTAAGTAGCCTGTTAACTATGAAGAAGTATGTCATCAGATTTTCCTTTATGCATTTGTACTCCTTTGTTATTTGCTTGACCACTAACTCTGAGTCTCCTTTAATTTCGACTCTAGTTGCCCCCAATTCCAACAAAGCTTCGAGTCCAACAATAAGCGCTTCGTACTCCGCTTCGTTGTTCGAGCAATGAGGACCATCTAACTTATACTTGAACTTTGTTGGAATTCCTTCAGGATAAATTATAAGAACTCCAACACCACTACCATCCCTATGGGTCGAACCATCAAAGTATAATTTCCAAGGTTGCATTTCAACGTAACCCATGACAGTATTTTCGACCAGTGAATGGTCCACAATGAAATCAGAAATTACTTGACCTTTCACAACTCTTAAAGGCATGAAAGTCAAAGAATATTCTGTTAAGGCTAAAGCCCATTTACCAACTCTGCTATGCATTATTGGTTTCGAAAGCATGTGTTTAATAACATCGAAATGAGATGAAACATAAACATCAACAGGCTTTATATAATACTTAAGTTTCATACAAGAGAAGTACAAACAGAGACATAGCTTTTCTATATTGCTATATCTAGTCTCTGCATCATTCAATACCCTACTTAAATAGTATATGGCTCTTTCGATGCCATTGCTATCTTCTTGTGCTAACATACTACCTATACTAACTTCAGAGGCGGATATGTACAATCTCATGGGCTTTCCCCATGAAGGTGGAGACAAGATGGGAGGCTGAGAGAGATATCTTTTTATCTTATCAAATGCCTCCTGATGGGCTTCGTTCCACTCGAAGGCTTGGCCTTGCTTCAAACGAAGCAACGGAGAGAAAGCTTGGGTTCTTCCACTTAGATTCGAAATGAACCTTCTGAGAAAGTTAATCTTCCCTAGCAAAGATTGCAGCTCCCTTTTTGATGTAGGTGCTTTCGTCTCCATTATGGCTTTGGTCTTATTTTGGTTGATCTCGATTCCTTTTTTATGAACCACAAAGCCAAGGAAATCTCCAGCCTGCACAAAAAATGCACATTTAAGGGGGTTCATTTTTAAGCCATGTTTTCTCATTCGTTCGAATGATTGGCTCAAATGATGCAAATGGGTTTCTGCAGATATAGATTTGATGACTATATCATCAATATACACCTGCATAAAGGTGTCAATGAAATCATGGAAAATCGAATTCATTGCCCTTTGATAAGTTGCCCCAGCATTTTTTAAACCAAAAGGCATCACTACCCATTCGTAGGTGCCTAAGGCTCCTGGGAAACAAAATGTTGTCTTGGCAACATCTTCTTCAGCAATAAAAATCTGATTGTACCCAGAGTATCCATCTAACATACTTAAATATTCGAATCCTGCAGCAGAGTCTACTAACATTTCTGCCACAGGCATGGAGTACTCATCTTTAGGGATTGCAGTATTTAAATCCCTAAAATCTATGCAAATTCTCAGAGAGCCATTTTTCTTAATAACATGCACTATATTTGTGTTCCACTAACTCCCTCTTTAAACCAGGCATTTCATCATAGTCCCACGCAAAGCAATCTTTGTTTCTTTTGAGGACTTCGATCACTTCCTGCCTGAGGCCTAGATTAAGTTTTGCGCTTATGTAGGTTATTCTTTTCGTGTTCTCATCCCCCAGATTCACTTCTTCGAGCGGATCCTGCGCCAACATTTTGGCACCTGAGTCTATGGGGTCCTTCTCGAAGCCTAAGGGTTATTTATCATAGATGGCATCTAGCCTTTGATCTATTTCGTGTTCTTCAAAGGGTGAGCCTTTCGAACCATCCCCATCTATTTCGTTCACTTCTACAGCCAATTTATCTATTTCAGCCTCTAAGGCCGCTTTCCATTCGTTCTCAGCCATATAGGCCGAAATCCTTTCGAAGAAGGAGGACTCAATCATGAGCAAGGTTGTCGAATTCCCAGCCTGCTGGCCGTCTTTGCGTAGTACCTTCGACTCCTTCATCTTCACTGACTATTCTTCTATCCCAATATATGCCATCATGGCGAAGGGTCATATAATAGTGTGCGTTCCTGGTTTCGTTGATTTCGCCATTGGGGACACAAGGAGCAATCTTGGCCAAATGTTTGTCATAATTCCTCTTGTCAACTAAGTTGACTGCTGTCATGAAGTAACTCTGGTCCGCTTCAATGTTCTCCACAATCCCATCTTCTCTCCATAAAACCAACCTCTGATGCATTGACGAAGGAACTGCTCCTATGCCATGGATCCACTCTCTTCCCAACAACAAGTTGTAGTTGGCTTTGGCTTCGATCACCATGAACATGGTGGGCCTGCAGCTCGATCCTATCGTCAAGTCCAGTTGAACTACCCCCAATGTTTGACCTACTTTCCCTTCGTAGTTGGACAGGACCATGTTGTGTGGTTTGATGTCACCCTCGCGTATTTCTAACTTTTTCAGCATGAAATGGGGTATTAAGTTAACTGTAGCGCCCCCATCCACTAAGACCTTATTTACGCCATGGGCACCAACCTTTGCCCGAATGAATAATGGCTTCAGATGATTTTTCATAGCTGGCTCTGGGCGCTCGAAGAAAGCATTCTGCTCCTCGACAACTCCGTTATCCATTACGTAGTAACACACAGGCCTATGCTTCATCAGATCTATTGTATCATCCTCCTCATACTCTTTGATTTCAGTTTCTTGTCCAAACTCACAAGGTAGTACAGATACCACGTTGCAATTGATATTGAGTGAAGACTCCCCCTCTAATTCGAAGTTGTCCGTTAGCATATCCTCGTCTTCTTCTGGACCTGGTGTGTACTCCTTCGATTCAGTTGGTTGTGTTTCAGAGAAGAGTCTCCTACTAACTAGGGGTTTGTCCTCAGGTTGATTATTTGGTGCGGGTTTCTTGGTGCTTGATTCTTCTTGGTTTTTTATCAAAGTTGCTCCTTTATTTTCCATAGCTTCCCTTTCAGCCTTTCGAATTCTCTGTTGCCTTCGCCATTGTGATCTTGACATAGGGTTTCTTCCTTTGTAATTTTCTAACCTCACTTCTTCCCTCTTCGCCATGTTGAACTGCCTTCTATATGTCATAGCGTGGCGTGCGTTTCGTTCATTGTTTCTCCATTTGTCCTTGCCCTTGTCAGTTCTGACTTGCAGCCATTTGTCTGTTGGTAATTCAGCAGGAATTTTGAATGTTACCCTTCGTGCGCCTTTGGGATGAGGACTATCAGGCCTTCATTGAGTGTATTTGCTATCGAAACATTGGCCCATCTGACCAGTCTCTTGGTGGTTCCAGCATGGGGCGAAAGGGATTGTTTCAAAGGCTCTGGCCATACTTTGATCGTACACTGCAGAACACCTTGGGCATACTAGGCATTTGGTGGCCCCTTTGTAACAGCGAACCAAAAACTCCAACAAACTTTCTCCAGCTTTAGGGTAACACCTGAATAACTGGTTATCCTGGCGCCAGTTGATGCCAGTTCGTGCCCTTTGTTTCCTCTTGAAGTTTGCAGCAATTCTCTGGTTGTAGATGATGCTGCATCTAGGGCATAGTATTATTTCGGCATCTCCTTTGTGGCACAACATGAGGTAATCTTTAAGACTGGCATCCCCAGCATAATTATCCTCCATTTTGTATTTTTCTTTTTCTAAGTATCTCTCCATCTCCTCCATTTCAGAACGAGGTCTCTCCATATCCACCATGTTGACATCTACATCCTCCCCCTTTATATCATCATCTCCCCATCCTGTAGGTTTTACATCTTTGATTTGGATTTTTGAACTTTCTGGGGCAGAATACTTCACCAAGTAGTCAAACTTTCCACTGGGCTCTCCTAAAGTATCCCATATTTCTTTCTGAGGGGAGGCTGGCTTTGTGATCTGGACTTTCTCCAATTTTAGCCTCAAGCCTTCAGTAACCTGTGTCAACTCTTGCTTTTGGTTCTCCTGGCCTTCAGTAGCCTGGATCTCTTTCGAAACAGCCAGAGGTATTGCTTCGATCGAAGCCTCTAGTTTCTTGTGGACGTCCTCAGTGACCCCCTTGTTGACTTCGACTAACACCTAGTTTTCACTCTCAGTGCCTTTTTCTCCTAATGGAGTGTCATCTTGATCTGCTTCCACCATATTGATTTCTCCAATGCATGCAGGCTCGGAGTAATTGGTGTCTGTAACATCCAAAGGATCTTCATCTACTTTCATTTTTGGTTTGTTAGCGAATTTCAATCTGCCATCCTTAATTGCATTTTGAATTAGATCCCTGAAAAGAAAACACTGTGAGGTTTTGTGGCCTAGGAAACTATGATACTTACAAAATCCTCTTTTCTTCCTTTGATCTAAAGGAGGTATTTTGACATTCGATGGCACAATGAGTTGGCCATCTTTTACAAGCAAATCAAAAATCTCGTCACACTTTGTTACATCGAAAGTATAAACCTTCTTTGGGAATTTGTCACTTTTCTCATTTTCAACAATTTCTTTCCCTTTTGTGGGAACTAATAATTTACAAGAGTAAGGTGGAGCCTGTTTCAATTCAGCGAGATCAATTTCGACCTCTTCGAATTCAGGGTAATCTTCTGCTTCCTCAGCTCCAACATAGGAGACCCTTTCTTTCTTGCTATTTTTAAAAACTCGGGCCTTTTCGTCCTTTAGCCTTTCGACTTGTCGAACTCTATCGGCCAATTGAGCCATGTCCCTAAAGTATTATGTATCTAATTTCTTTCGAATAGAGTAATCCAGGCCGCCAGCAGCCATTTCAACTAACTCATGCTCAGGAACTACTGTGAAGCACCTAGATTTCAAGAGACTGAACCTATTCAGATAGTCATCTATGGGTTCAGTAAATTTCCTCTTAACACTGGCTAGTTCCTTCAGACTTATTTTAGATTGCCCCATGTAAAACTGTTCATGGAATAATCTTTCCAACAGAGCCCAAGTATCTATGGAGCCAGGAGGCAAAGTGGTGAACCATGTGAAAGCGTTCTTAGTTAGGGAACTTGGGAAATATATGATCCTAAGGTCTTCATTATTTGCTATATCTCCTGCTTCAGTTAGATACCTGGCTATGTGTTCGACTGTTGATTCATTGGTATCTCCAGCAAACTTTGTAAACTTAGGGACTTTATATCCCCTTGGTAAATCAGTATGCATTATGTAATCTAATATAGGAGAGGCATAATTTGGCCTTCTAATTCCTGTATTGAGGCTATTTTGGGCCATGATCCTCTCTATCATGGTGGTTAAATTATTTTCTGCCAAGATGTTATCGTTTCGAATTCTATGAACGACTGCATCAACATCTTGATTTCGACCCACCATGACAACTCCTCTAGGTTGTTCTTCTCGAAACTCTGGGACTTCTACCCTTTCGATCCTTGCCCCTGGTTCTATAATTTCCCTTTGTGGGCCTTGAATCATTGGGGCTTCTAACCTTTGTGCCCTTGCCCCCAAATTAACCCCCTCTCTGGTTGGTCTATAGGGTGGGTCATCAGCAATTTGTTCTATGATAGGTACGTTTGCTCAAACTCCCACCTGATTCTGTTTACGCCTTTCTGGGGGAGCGAAAAAATCTGTTATTCGACTCATGTTATCCGCGTTTTCTCTGTTTGTCACAGTTACATTTTGTACTATTGGGGCAAAGATCTCTTGCATAGTTTGTGCTAACACTCCTATCATATTGTGGTTACTATCATCCATTAATTGCCTAAAAGCCATCTGATTTTCTGTGGTTAAGATAGGCAATGCACTATAACCCACTGACCCTTGGTTATTTGTCATAAATTGATTAGCCCCAGATCCAGACCCTAATTGTGGTGACGTATTCGATGTCGAAGTGTACAGACCCGCCATAAAAGATGTTGGCATCCCATAAGAGGAATTTCTGTGTCTGTTACCATCGAAACTGGGTGGTCTAGTTAGTGGGGTGGCGAAATGGGTTTGTGTCCCTGATGGTGGGACGAATCCCCCAGGATAACCAATGGTTCCTGTATTTCCTAGGATCGAACTGTTAGTCGACATGCCACTTGTTCCATTCGTGGCTACACTACTGGTAGAAGATGCAACAGATTGTGCGTTCGAAGGGATCGCATTAGACGTTCCCGTCGAAGCGTACATATTAGTGCCTGTTCCATGTGGGATATTTTGTTCCCCTTGTTGATTGTTTGGATTAGACATCTTGTTATTACGTTTTCTTCTGGGTAAGGGTTGATTGCTATTGGTTATTCTACCACTTCTAAGGTTCATATAACAACGAACTTATCACTCAGAAAGCACTCTTACAATGATTATGTCCCAACAATCTTTACTTTGTTCTAAATTTCGTAACGACCAATGACGATCCCACTGGGCGTGCCAATTTGTTTACAGTGATTTCTGGTAAACAACCGCTAGTCCTCCAAACTATCAAATAATCTTAATGACTGTTATATAATCTCTCTGGTAACTTGCAGGATCGACTAGATTGATCCTATGGGGTATTGGTCGTTTGGATAACTCTAATTGTAAAACTGATATTCATAGTTAGGATTTGTATTTGAAATGTTTTATAGACGTTCAACTCACTTCGATTACCATATTAAAAGGTTCTAATGACATGATCAAGTAAGAACATACGAAACTGAATTGTATGAATAAAGATTCGATTGCAAAGAAATGTTTAAATGCAAGAAATAAGTAAATGACTTTGAATGTAAAGACTTTAATGAAAAAAGCATGAATATAAGAGCATGAAACGTAAAAGAGTTTCTGAAATGTAAAGGATTCAAAATAGAAGAAAAGCGTTTAAATGCAAGAAATCAGTAAATGACTTTGAATGTAAAGACTTTAATGAAAAAAGCATGAATATAAGAGCATGAAACGTAAAAGAGTTTCTGAAATGTAAAGGATTCGAAATAGAAGAAAAGCGTTTAAATGCAAGAAATCAGTAAATGACTTTGAATGTAAAGGTGTTTGAATGACATTGACATGAAGATAGAAGATAAACTGGAAAAGATAAAGAGTTTTACTGAATTATAAATGTTTTGTGCTATCATACGTACATTGTTCGAGCATTCGTTTCCCTAGCCATGTGGTATTTTGAATGTTTACTGAATTTTGTACAATAGATATGACACACGAAATCCTAATACTAAGACTTCTATTTATACTACTTCGACCATAACGGTCTTGCCTATAAGATTCTGCCACGTTCAGAACATGCAGAGCACTGCTCCTTTCTAGCTTCCACACGTCTTCGAACGCTCCAGCGCATATATATTTGAATTTCCAACATCCCGCTTGCGTTTGAATTTCAAATGCTTTGGCACTCTTCGCTTCGAACTCATTCCTTAGACACAGTCTCGTTACCACTTCGAGGCTTCTTTTAAATATATCTTCACAACTGTCACTCGAAGCTCCGAGCTTTGACATGTTCGTTCGAAGAACTGCTTCTACCATTCCGAACCATAACATCTTGCTTTATTCCATCGAAACATCCAACTTGCTTCATTTCGAACTGTGTCATCAAAATCTTCAGCCAACAAGTACATGGATAAAACGGCTTTCACAACTCCTTGGGGTACCTTTTGCTATAGAGTCATGCCTTTTGGTCTTAAAAAAGCTGGTGCGACATGTCAACGAGCTATGGTGACTCTCTTTCACGACATGATTCATAAAGAAGTCGATGTGTATGTGGACGACATGATTGCGAAGTCACAGACTGAGGAAGAACATTTGGTTCATTTGAAGAAGTTGTTTGACCATTTGCGAAAGTTCAGGTTAAGGCTTAATCCCAATAAATGCACCTTTGGGGTTCGATCAGGCAAGTTACTTAGTTTTATCGTGAGTCAACGAGGAATTGAAGTAGATCCATACAAAGTAAAAGCAATACAAGATATGTCGGCGCCGAAAAATGAGAAGGAAGTACGAGGTTTCCTTGGAAGGTTGAATTACATAGCCAGGTTCATTTCCCATCTTACCGTTACCTGTGAACCCATCTTTAAATTGTTACGCAAAAATCAGGATGTCTGTTGGGATGAGAGTTGTCAAGAAGCTTTCGAGAAGATTAAGCAGTATCTTCAAGAACCACCAATACTCATACCACCAGTTCCCGGGAGTCCTCTCATCATGTATTTGACTGTGCTGGAAGGATCTATGGGTTGTGTGCTCGGACAACATGATGATACTGGACGAAAAGAACACACCATTTTCTATTTGAGCAAGAAGTTTATTGATTGTGAATCAAGGTATTCCTTACTTGAGAAGACTTGTTGTGCTCTTACGTGGGCAACTCGACGTTTGAGGCAGTATATGTTGACAAATTCTACGCTTCTGATATCTAAGATGGATCAGATAAAGTACATCTTCGAGAAACCAGCACTTACAGGCAGATAGGCTCGGTGGCAAATGCTTTTGTCTGACTATGACATCCAGTACGTCACACAAAAGGCCATCAAAGGTAGAATTCTTGCTGATCACCTCGCTCATCAACCATTGGAGGAATATCAACCCATGAAGTTCGACTTTCTAGACGAGGATATTATGAAACTTGATGACAATGAAGGACCTGAACCAGGGGAGCGATGGACTCTCATGTTCAATGGTGTGTCAAATGCTATAGGTCACGATATTGCGGCAATTCTGACCTCTCCACATAAAACTCACATACCTTTCACTGCCAGATTATGTTTTGATTGCACAAATGATGTCTCTGAGTACGAAGCTTGTGTGATGGGCCTTGAAGCCTCCATTGATTTGAAGATCAAGATTCTTGAAGTTTATGGGGACTCTTCCTTAGTGATACATCAAGTACGGGGTGATTGGGATACACGACACCCTAATTTAGTTCCATACAGGGATTACATAATTGAGTTGTTGCCCGCTTTCGATGAGGTCACCTTTGAGCACATTCCTAGAGAAGCGAATCAACTGGAAGGTGCTCTGGCCACTTTAGCAGTGATGTTCAAAGTCAATTAGTCGAATCATGCACCCAGTATAAGGATCTGTCGTTACAAGGAGCTAACACATATTTTCCCTGCTCATTGTCTCACAACTGAAGATGTATTAGACGAAAGGCCATGGTATTTCGACATCAAAAGATATCTTGAGAAGCAAGAGTACCCCGAAGGTGCTACGATTTGTGATAAGCAGACTCTCAGAAGGTTGGAGTCTAAGTTTTTACTGTCAGGAGATGTTCTGTACAAGAGAAACTATGATTCGGTTCTGCTCAGATGCGTGGATAGACACGAGGCAGAATCCATTATACGAGAAATACACGAGGGATCTTTTGGGACTCATGCTAGTGGGCATTCCATGGCCAAGAAAATCCTACGAGCAGGTTACTTCTGGATGACGATGGAAAGTGACTGTTGTGTATATGCTAAAATGTGCCATAAATGTCAGGTTTACGCAGACATGATACATGTTCCTCCCACTCCATTGAATGTGATGACTTCACCATGGCTGTTTGCAATGTGGGGCATCGATATGATTGGAAGCATCGAGCCGAGCGCTTCAAATGGAAACGGGTTTATCCTCGTTTCTATTGACTACTTCACCAAGTGGGTGGAAGCGGCTTCATACAAGAATGTGACCAAGCAAGTTGTCACTCGTTTCATTAAAAGAGAGATCATATGCCGGTATGAAACTCCTAACAAGATCATCACTGATAATGGGTCAAATCTCAACAACAAGATGATGAAGTAAATGTGTGAAGAGTTCATGATAGATCACCATAATTCATCACCCTATCGGCCAAAGATGAATGGGACAGTCGAAGCCGCTAACAAGAACATAAAGAAGATCGTCCAGAAAATGGTGAGAACATACAAAGATTGGCATGAGATGTTGCATTTTGCCTTGCATAGCTATCGAACTTCGATGCGTACTTCCACTGGGGCAACTCCATTTTCACTAGTCTATGGTATGGACGCGGTACTCTCGGTCGAAGTGGAGATTCCTTCCTTAGGGGTTCTGATGGACACTAGACTTGATGAAGCATAATGGATTCAAATAAGACTCGACCAACTCAATCTCATCGAAGAAAAGCGCCTGGAAGCCATTTGTCATGGTCGGTTGTACCAACAGCATCTCAAGAGGGCATTTGACAAGAAGATTCGGCCTCGAGAGTTCCAGTCAGGTGACCTGGTCTTAAGAAAGATTCTCCCAATCCACACTGATCCAAGAGGCAAGTTGACTCCCAACTATGAGGGACCGTGCATCGTGAATAAAGCTTTCTCATGGGGTGCTCTAATCCTGATAAACATGGATGGGGAAGACGTTCCGCTTCCGGTCAATTCAGACTCAGTCAAAAAATACTACGCATGAAAGGACCCGCTAAGTCGAAAACCCGAAAGGGAGGATTAGGCAAAAGTTAGGGCTAAAAAAAAGAGAAAAAAAAGAGAATAACCCGCTAAGTCGAAAACCCGAAAGGGCGGCTTAGGCAAAAAATGGGTGTCCCGGTGGATTGAAAACCCGAAAGGGTAATCAAGGCAAAAATTAGGGACAGAAAAGCGAGAGATTGCAGTCTGAAGACTCTTCACGTACACCCTCCTAATGCGGGATGGATTGATCTAACTATTATCCTTTGGAAGAACGACACTAGGACGACCTGGGATGCGAGAACTATAGCAATATCAATTTTAACGGAAATTCGAGATTTTCTTATTGCCATTTTACCCGTTGTATTTCTTTTCTTTTCTGCAACTTCCTCATTTAGGAGTTATTTCTATGTATGAATGCCCATTCACGGGCCAAACTCATCAATAAAAAATTTCCCTTCCATTAAAAAAAATCTTTGTTATGTTCTTTTACTTTATTTTTCGTATGCGAATCGTGATTTAAATTTTTTGTTAAGCATTGTATTGAAAACAATAAGTCAATAATAATCATGAGCTAATATGTGAAACACTACATTACATGGATATGAAGGCATCCCAAGGGAATGTTGTGGCGTTCAAGTGTTCGTTCTTCTGTGCAGGTAGCAAGTCTTAACAGTCACCTGGACCGAGATTTCATCCTCGTCACCTCCTTACAATTGACCGAGCGCCCGATTCTCCCGCATGGAGAGACTTGGGGCATTGGTTGAGATCCACATCTCTTTTAAGTTATTCACAAAAGGCCCAACCTAGGAAGGAAGTCAGATCAAGTCATTTCTCCTCAGCACGATTTAATCCCCCAGTGAACTCGACAAGGCTAACTCTTTCTTCTCAAGTTTCAAGCACCAGTCCATATTAGTATCTCAAGACGACGAGAAACAGATCCCAATGAGTTTTTAGAACTTTACATACAATAATCATCACGACATATTGCATTGCATCCTCAAGCGCATATCATATCCATGGATCATCATGTCACACCTCAAATGCATATGAAGCCCCAAATCAATCTCCAAATAAACAAAACATCCCCACAAAGAATATCATCCTCATAATTCCAAGTTAACATCTGTTATTACACTACCAACTAAAATAAACCATGGTGCCAGTATGTCGTACTCCCCCTAACTCTCAATATCCACATTATCTTTGCTAGGGTCGTAGGTCACTCGTAGGTCTTACCCTCATGTTATCTTTGCTAGGGTCGTAGGTCGCTCGTAGGTCTTACCCTCATGTTATCTTTTCTAGGGTCATAGGTTTCTCGTAGGTCTTACCCTCACGTTATCTTTCATAGGGCCGTAGGTCGCTCGTAGGTCTTACCCTCACATTATCTTTGCTAGGGTCGTAGGTCGCTCATAGGTCTTACCCTCACATTATCTTTGCTAGGGTCGTAGGTCGCTTGTAGGTCTTACCATCACGTTATCTTTGCTAGGGCCGTAGGTCGCTTGTAGGTCTTACCCTCACGTTATCTTTCATAGGGTCGTAGGTCGCTTGTAGGTCTTACCCACATGTTATCGTTCATAGGGTCGTAGGTCGCTCGTAGGTCTTACCCTCACCTTATCTTTGCCAGGGTCATAGGTCGCTCGTAGGTCTTACCCTCACTTTACCTTTCTCTTAGGTCATAGATCATACGTATATCTTTACCCGTTGTCTTTACCTTTCTCTTGGGTCATAGATTATATGTCGATCTTTACCTTTCTTTTTGGGTCGTGAAATACCGTTTGATAGATTCTCTGTCGTCATCAAATTTCTACTCATTGTATTTAAGTTTTCATTTTGTCAAGTAATTCTACTTTCAGTCATCACGACATCATCAACCATATCCTTTCAGTCAATCTACCATCTGCTCCCTCAAGAACCTTGTATTGGCACCATTACCCCAATACGAGATACCCTTTTTCAACCATGTTTATTCGTCATGACCAATCCACTAAAAGACCAGTTTGTCTCTCCCCAAGCAGACATTCACACCAGTGAATGACACTCACACCATCTCTCCAGGGAAAACTTCGGGTCCTAGTATTTAATCATCTTCCATCTTGAACTCTCGAAAGGCTGACACCAATCTCGCCTTCAAGTTTAAGACGATTAAATAGGGGCAGCTGTCGTAACCTAAATTTGCCCTATCTCTTTTATTTTGTCTAGCTTTGGACTTTGCATTCCATTTACATAATTTTATTACTCAGTCATTTACATATCCCGCATCTCATGGGATCAGGCGCTTTGGTTCGAGGTATTAGGGTTGCGCCCTCTTTATGTCTAATCTTGTTTTGAGGTTTTCTTATCAGGTGAAAGGGAAACGCATCTGGTTCTCGATTAGTGGATCATGGAACGAATTTTGTCATCACGTTACAAGGTTGGTTCTCGCCCAATTTATCGGAGCCTGGATTGGGGTTTATTTCCCTATTTTGTTGGTCAAGAGGCTAGGGTTTTGGGTCTTCGGTTGCTGTGAAGATGTTTCTTTCGCCTGCCTCGAAGATGGCTCAAAGCTCAGTGCATTAGGTCAATAATTTCATCTCCTCGCATTTCAAGTTTCTTCTTAAAGTCTCTAAGCCATTGAGTCGAGAATCTGAAGTTTAAGTTGACAAACATGGAGTTTGGGCACAAGAAATAAGGCTTGGGGTCATAACCGTCAAGGCGTGTTTTGTTGCTTAAGTTACAAGTTATTGTGGGTTGGATATCAAAAATTAGGGTTCTGGTCGAGAAGTGCAAGTTTGGTTCAAATCGTAATGAGAAGATAAGGTTTAAGCAATCGGTGTTTTGAGTTCGGATTAACCAGTGGAATTAAATTCTCAAGCATTTATTTTGTTGGAGAGTTTGATTGGATTTTGAAAGATAAGGCGCATTGATTACTTGAAGAACAAGTTACAACCATTGTTCTTGATTTCTTGAGGTTTAAGTTACAAAGTCAAGATGTGCATTCGAATTATTCAAGAGAGAATTTCAGAATTCAAACAAGATTCAAGAGTTATTTGATTTCTACAACAAAGTTCATCATTAATAAATTCGGTCAAATTCGTGCTCATTACATTTTTTTGAGACAAGTTACAAGGCATGTTACAGTGTGAAATACAAATTACATTTGTTTGTTTACAAAAAAAGAGAGAAATAATGTGCGTTTCTTCAAGTCTTCATCTTCAAGTCGTTCTTCCTCACTCCTCGCCATGGTATTTTTATCGTTCAACATTGCTTGCCATCCAACTCTTATGCTCATGAAACAAGACAAAGAAAAAGAATAAAAGTTAGCAATCAAACATCTAAAAAGAAATTCCACACAAGAAAGCTCATCATTAGGATTTGTATTCGGAATCAGAACTAAAAGGGGTTTATTTCTAATCATGGGCCATTTTCTCCCAATTGCAAATCACAAAAAAGGTTTTCTCTCTTTGGTTCACAAAAAGGAGAAAAAGAAAAATTGCAAATGTTATCTTGTTGCTAAAGCAAAGCACAAAGCTGCCACAAACAGCTAGCTAAACAGGCAGTAAAACAAGTAGCAGAATTGCTAAACAGGCTACAAATAAAACCAACAAACTGCCAAAACTGCTGCGATCAAACCAAATAATAAACAGGAAACAAAACAATACAAAACCAGCAAGTTGCCAAGCGTAGCAGAACTTCTAAACAGGATGCAAACAAAACCAGCAAACTGTCCCACAGAAGCAATGTCAAAACAGCTAAACAGCACAAAACGAGCCAAAACTGTCCAAGGCAGAAAAAAATAGCAACACAACATCCAAGACATACAACAAAACATCAAATAGTAGAACAGCCAAAACAAGCAATAAAGCTGTAACATGGAAGCCACTGCAGCACCAACAAGCAACAAAACAAACAGGCATCATAGTTAAAAACACAAAACAATAGTGCAAGCTAGCACTAGCTCATGTAGCCCTATATCATCATTTTTCTAAATAGTGCAAATCCTTTAGAATTTTCAAAAAAAAAGCCAAAGCAGTTTGCATCATTGAAAGATAAAGAGGAAAGATAAAACTTGCGACCAAAACAATCCCAAAACCTTACACATTGATGCCCACTCTAGTACTATCCTTCATCACAAAAAACTAGTCCATCCGTTTGCATTAATTGCTGTCCAAAACAGGCCAAGTGTGTCAACCCAATGTATGCACCAAAATAGCAAAAACTGAACCTGTAACCATAACTGCAAACCTGTATCATGTCAAACTTATCATTTCACTAAAACAGAAAAACAAATAACTTGCATTCAGAAAGCCTAAAATAGCATACCAACATTGTTCAAAATCTCAGCCAATTTTCCCCCCACTTTTCCACCTTTGTATCATTATAAGAAGGGACATTTGTTACATTAAGAAGGGGATTTTTTGGAGACACCAAGAGAAGTCAAAAATCCAGCAAGAGAGTGAAAACATAAGAAGAGAGTTTTGTTCAACAATCCAGCAAGAAGCATAGTTGTAGATAAACACACCCTTTAAGACAAACAAACAAAATGGATCCCGTTGAGTACAACGGATGTGAGGGGTGCTAATACCTTCCCCTCGTATAACCGACTCCCTTACTATTTCTCTTGGTTGCAAGACCATCTTATCCATTTCCTTGTGGTTTTATCGATATTTCCCCTTCCTTCGAGATAAATAAAGTTCGGTGGCGGCTCTATGTTTTCTGCCGGTGACTTCAACTAGGATGAAGCGATGCCCATTAGAGGCGGTAGGCCTGATTTATCCGATCATATCGATGCCCCACATTGAAAAGGGCCACGGAGCTGTCAAAACATTCATAAGAACCGGAGGTATATGCACCTTATCAGCATAGATTTGGCATTTATGACAAGTTCGAGAGTGCTGATAACAGTTGGCTTCCATGGTGGACCAGTAGTATCCTGCCCGTAGGATCTTCTTTGCCATCGTATGCCCGCTAGAATGGGTACCAAAAGTACCTTCGTGTAATTCAACCATGGTCCTTTCAGCTTCAACCTTGTCTACGTACCGAAGTAATACAGAGTCATGACCGTGTTTGTACAAAATGTCGTTACTAAGGAAGAATTTAGCCGAGAATCTTCTTAGGAACTTCTTGTCATTCACTGAAGCTCCTTCTGGATATTCCTGAGACTCGAGATACCTTTTAACTTCATGGAACCAAGGTCGATCAACTACTTCTTCAGTACCGATCTCGTGACAGTAGGCTGGTTCATCCATTCGCTCAATGGTGATTTGAGGAGCCTCGTTATCCCAATTAAGTTTAAACATAGATGACATTGTAGCTAGTGCGTCTGCTAGCTGATTTTCTTCTCGCGGGAAATGCTCGAAGGTAATCTTCTCAAAATGCGGCAACAATGTCAACACATATTCTTTGTAAGGGATAAGGTTGGGGTGTTTGGTGTCCCATTCCCCTTTGATATGACTTATCACCAAGGATGAATCCCCGAAGACATTTAGGAACTTGATACTGAGGTCAATAGCGGCTTTGAGACCCATGATGCAGGCTTCATACTCCTCCATGTTGTTGGTACAATTGAAACATAATCGGGTAGTGAACGGAGTATGACAGCCCTCGGGAGATATGATTACAATGCCAATGTCGTTACCCTGTGCATTTGAGGCTCCATCAAAATACATAGACCATCGGGATCCTTCCTCAGGTCCTTCATCCGGCCCAGGTTCTTCACAGTCGGTTACTAACATGATATTCTCATTCGGGAACTCAAAATTCATGGACTGGTAGTCATCCACGGCCCGATGAGCCAAATCATCAGCCAATACACTCTCCTTAATTGCTTTTTGGGTTGTATATTGTATGTCGTATTCAGTTAAGATCATTTGCCACCTTTCTATTCTTCCGGAGAGAGCGGGCTTCTCGAAAATGTACTTGATCGGATCCATCTTAGATATCAACAAGGTAGTGTGAGTCAGCATATACTGTCTCAGTCGGCGAGCAGCCCATGCCAAAGCGTAGCAAGTTTTCTCGAGCAGTGAGTACCGTGTCTCACAGTCGGTAAACTTTTTGCTAAGGTAGTATATTGCACGCTCTTTTCGACCAGACTCGACATGCTGCCCCAACACACACCCCATTGAATTGTCTAATACTGTCAGGTACAATATCAAAGGTATCCCTTCAACTGGAGGCATCATAATTGGTGGTTCTTTTAGGTATTCCTTGATTCTTTCAAAAGCGGTATGGCATTCATCATTCCACTTTACCACTTGATCTTTCTTCAGAAGCTTGAAGATTGGCTCACAAGTAGCAGTCAGATGTGAAATGAACCTGGCGATATAATTCAGGCGTCCCAAGAAACTTCTAACTTCCTTATCTGTGCGGGGAGCTGGCTTTCTTGTATAGATTTTACCTTTGCAGGATCCACTTGAATACCTTTGTCACTGGCGATGAAACCCAGAAGCTTACCGGACCTTACCCCGAAAATGAACTTGTTCGGATTCAACCTCAACTTATATATCTTCAACCTGTCAAATAGCTTTTGGAGATGATCAAGGTGCTCTTCCTCAGTCTGAGATCTGGCTATCATGTCGTCGACATAAACTTTAATCTCATGGTGAATCATGGCATGGAACAAAGCGACCATGGTACGCTGATAAGTTGCCCCAGCATTTTTCAACCCAAAAGGCATCACCTTGTAGCAGAAAGTGCCCCACTGTGTAACGAAAGTTGTCTTTTCCATGTCTTTGGGAGCCATCTTGATATGGTTGTAGCCATAGAAACCATCCATGAAGGAAAATATTTTATGCTGCGCGGTGTTGTCGAACATAATGTCAATGTGAGGAAGCGGGAAATCATCCTTGGGGCTTGCCCTGTTCAGATCTCTGTAATCCACACACATCCGTACCTTACCGTCCTTCTCAGGCACCAAAACGACGTTAGCAACCCACTGCGGATATGAGGTGACAACTAAGAATCCCGCGTCGAACTGCTTCATGACATCTGCCTTAATTTTCTCTGACATTTCAAGGCGCATACGACATACCTTCTATTTAACTGGCGGGCAGTCTTCCTTAGTCGGTAGGCGATGTACCACAATATCAGTGTCCAAACCAGGCATGTCTTCATGGGACCAGGCGAATATCTCAATGTAGTCGTGTAACATTTGTGTCAACCTCTGTTTGACGCTAAGCTCCAGATTTGCTCCTATTTTAACCTCTTTTCTGTCTGTTTCTGTACCCAAGTTTATTGTCTCAAATGGCTCTCCATGAGGCTGTATACCCCTCTCTTCCTACTGTAGCAGTCTAGCAAGTTCTCCGGGTACCTCACAATCGTCCTCACCTTTGTCCTCGGCTTGGTTGATCGGATTTTCGAAGTCATAACTGGCAATAGCAGGATTGTTGTCAATGGGATCCAGAGTGGATATGGATCTGCAATTTGATATGTGAGTGTGTGTAAGAGCATATCTGTATTGATAAAGCAAAGACAAAAAGGAAAAACAGAGAGTGCAAAATTTGTATGCAAAGAAAGTCCAATGTTTCATTGATGATATATGATATGACACATAATAACCCTCACAGATAGAGCCATCGTGCCTCGGGTAAGACACAACGCCATAAAGTTTAAACTGTTCATTACAAATTTTAAAAAAAATAAGACAAATTACTGTGGAACAAAAGAAACTGGTACGAAATCTCTGGTCGTCCAATTACTCGGTCCACCGTTGGTAGTCAGGTAAATCCAACTATCGAAATCAAAGTCTTCCTCACTGTCTTCAATAGCATTGACCTCTCGATTGCTGGTGCGTAGGGGAGGTCCTCCAACTCGAGCACGTCGAATAACCCTCTGAGTTTATGAATTAAAGCCCAAACCAAACTTGTCAGTCTTGTGAATAAACTCAGGAAGCCGTCCCCAATTGGTATTCCTGCCTTCTTCAGCTATTTCTCTTGCATCCCAAAGAGAAGGCATCTTCAGAGGAGATCTGGTACTGGTAGTGGTCTCGGTTGACGCTAAAATCTGGGAGACCTCTTCAAAGTTTTGACAAGGAGTCTCTATAAATTCTCCGTCCATCTGCACGTAGCGGAAGAAATTGAGGTGGCTCACCATGTATTCTTCCTCACCCCGTACTGTGACAATCTTTCCTTTCACCGGATACTTCAGCATTTGGTGAAGTGTGGAAGTAACAACCCCAGCTTTGTGGATCCAAGGACGACCCAACAAACAGGAGTATGACGGCCTGATATCCATCACATAGAAGGTGGACTCAAAAGTCTGAGAGCCTATTTTGACAGGGATGTTCACTTCCCCATGCACCATTCTTTTCGACCCATCAAAAGCCCTTACCACGATGTTACTAGGCTTTAGAGTCAATCCTTCACAATCTAGTCAATCGAGAGCCTTCTTAGGTAGGACATTCAGTGAAGATCCAGTGTCTACCAGCACATGAGCCATAGTGGTGCCTCTGCATTCAATCGAGACATGCAGAGCATCATTATGCTTTCTTCCCTTCGGTGTTAAGTCGGCATCTGAGAAACCCAACCCATTATTGGCAGTCAGGCTAGCCACGTAATATTTGAATTGATCAGCTGAAGTCTCTTGCGGTCATGCGCAGTTTTGAGGAATGCAATCAAAGCCTTCGCATGGGCCTCGGAGAACAACAATAGGGATAACATGGATATCTTTGAGGGGGTCTGCCCCAACTGTTCGACCACATTGTAGTCACTCTTTTTGATTATTTTCAAAATTTCTTCTATCTCTTGCTTAGAGGCTTCCACAACAGTCTTTCTAGGTGCCTCCGTCCGGGCAGGCTCACCTACAACTTCTTTGCCGCGAGTCCCAGATGACTTATCGGCAGGGGCGACAGCTGGAATGAGAACAAGAATGGTAGTTGATGTGCCAGATGGAATGATAACAGGCTTGTTGACAGTCTTAGGGGAAATCTCAGGAGAGAAAACCCTTCCGCTTCTAGTAATCTTGCTGGTCTCGACAATGTTACCGATATTAGGATCAACTTCTTCGGTCTTCAAGTTTTGTTTAATGCCATGATAGTAAATATCGGCGCCATAATGCCAAGGGACGGCTTTGTCCGAGGCGTACGGGATAGGACCAGGACATGTGATTATTAGTGGAGAAAATCTCGTAGCAGGTGTAATCCTAACAGGTCTTCTCGAGGAGGCCTTGGAAGGACTGGCGGAAATGGTTATAATAGCAATGGCTTCAAATGGAATGACGAGAACCAGAGTTTTCTCGAACAAAATTTCTTTATTGTCCATCAGGCGTTGAACAAATGACATTAGCAAATGGAAACCAGAAGGTAGGAATGAAAATATGTGGCAACCTTCACCACAACCCAGAAATAAACCGACCAACAACAAATTTTTCTTAACAGTCATAAGAGGAGTGGAAACTTCATCCACCGAGTTTACAAATGGATTAGTATCAACGACATTAACTCCATGGTTGTGCTTAGGCATGGGAGAAGTTATGACATTGGGCTTCTCCGGAGCATCGAACTCAATCTCTTTAACTTCAATCAGGTCTTGTACCTTATTTCTTAGAGTCCAACAATCATTTGTGTCATGACCAGGACTCCCAGAATGGTAGGCGCACCTAGCGTTCGGATTGTAATGAGGAGAAGAGGTATTAGGATTCTTGGGAGCCTCTTTTAAAGTTTCCAAGTTGGATCTCAACAGATGGGGTAGAACCTCTGTCAATGTCATATTGATTCGGGTGAATTGCCTTTATGGTCTTTCTACCCTTTGCTGATTGTTGCGCTGCGGAGCGACCGCAGGCCTAGGTATTATTACAGCACTTACCGTTGGATGGTATCTTGCTCTGCTCCGGTCTCTCGGGTCATAAATGGCACTGGCCTCCTTCTTACCAGTGAAAGGCTTCTTCGTTGTGCTCGAAGATGCATCTTTTTGAATTTTTCCACTTCTTATACCGGCTTCGACCCGCTCACTAGTCATGATTAGTTTAGTAAATCCAGTCGAGGAACTTCCGATCAGGTGGTTGAAGAATGAACCTGATAAGGTGCCTAGGAACATATCCACTAATTCTCTGTCCGATATAGGGGGCTGGACTCTGCCTGCGAGATCCCTCTATTTTTGAGCATAGGTTTTGAAACCTTCACCTGTTCCCATAGACATGCCTTGCAATTGCGTCCGAGTTGGAGGTAAATCAGCATTGTACTGATATTGTTTGTAGAAGGTGGCGGCCGAATCTTCCCAATTAAAAACATTGGTCCCTTCCAATTGATAAAACCAATCCAACTGCATCCCTAAGAAGCTCTCTTGGAAGAAATGCACCCACTGATTCTTATCCGCCGTATGGGGTTGAATTTTTTTGACGTATGACCTTAGATGTAGCTTTGGGAAAGAGACACCATCGTATTTGGAGAAAGTGGGGACCTTGAATTTCTGTGGGATGACAACCCCTGAGATAAGTCCTAATTCTTCAAAATCCAATCCGGGTACCCTTTGAATCTCCATAGCATTCAAACGATCCTCTAGTTGTTTGTATTTATCATCAGCAGGAGGATACTGTTCCTCAGAGTAATCAGGCTCTTCCTCTTCCTCAGATGCTGGGTCGTTGTTCACTTCCTGGGTCCCGTCTCCTTGATTATCTCCTTCACCCGATGGTTTTGCAAAGTCCAAAGTCCGTTTGGCTTGACCTTTTAACCTTCTCCCCATGATCACAACACGATTGACTTCTTCGCTTTCTTCTTCTTCTTCTCTTTGGCCAGTAGAATCTTTAACTCCTCTTGTTCTTTTGTCAGAGCTAAGAGCATCTGTTGAAACTGGGCGTTCTGCGCCTGAAGATCTTTCGCAGTCTGTTCAACATCTATCTCACTGAAATAAATAGTAGAAGGATAAGGAGACCTGTTATGAGAAACCTGTATGATGTTATGATGGATGAAGATGCAATATGCAATATGCAAATGATTTCAAGGAAATTTAGAGATTTAAATTCGTTCAAACCAAAAAGAACACACGTTATAATAAATCCAAGTTTGAATACATCATGCCTCTTTGGGCTTACAATGAAAGAAACAAAATACAACAAAAACTCCTAAGACAAGAAGGTTGACCGCATCCTCTTTGGAGCAATGTAGGCATTCAGGTTTTTCTCTTCATGAAGAAGTTTGGTAAGCTCCAGAACCTTCTTATCACTGGCGTAAAACTGGGCTTCAAAGGTGTCTCGTTATTCCTTCAACTGAACCTAAGCTTTCTGCAAATCTTCGAGAGAGGTAGGCAAGTCAGGATGAAGAACGGTGTATGGGACGTCTCCTTCAACAACAGACTCTATGAGGACAGGAAGGATGGAAGGGTAAGGCATCACGAAAATCTGAGCAAGAGCTCACACCCACCTAAGGTAAGGCTCGAGAGGGATAGAGTTTTTGTGTCCCAAAGCTCTACTATCCACCTTGTTCATCATTCTCCAAACTCGTGTAAATCTCTAGGGGTAACCTTGGTCTTCTTTGCCGTAAGCGAACACCAGACCTTGAATGAGTGTCTCATAGGGACCGTCTCTTCGGGCATACCCAAACTGTCGAAGAGCTAAGCATGGATTGTAGGTGATATCTCCCCTAATACCAAGCAGAGGTACGTTAGGGAATTCCCCACAGCGGTCCATGATAGAGACATCTTCCAAGGATCTAGAACACCAAAGGATGTCAGAATGGGTGAGGGATATCATCCTTTGGGACCATGTCAGTCTTTGCTCGTTCTTTAAGGCTGATTGAGGTAGGTGTGAAGTGAACCATTTAGTGAGTATGGGAATACAACACAAAAGAGTACCTCTTTTCTTCATGGTGTGGGTATGAAGGCAATGCAAGATGTCTCCCAGTAAGGTAGGTACGGGATTGCGAGAGAGAAAGACTTTGATGGCATTAACGTCTATGAATTGGTCCGAATTGGGGAACAGAACCAGATCATAAATGAGAAGAGCCAGGATGTCTTCAAAAACTTGGAAATCCATGTCGTCCCGGAATGAATGAGCCTTCTCCAATAGAAACTTGGCTAGGAAACCTTTGACCCCGCTTCTTGTCTCCCAATTGGCTATGATGTCTGCTCTCTTTAGATGTAAAGCTTCAGCAATGACCTCAGATTCTGGAATCTCTTCTAGACCGGTGAGTGGTATCTGATCAAGCACTGGAACCCCTAAGAGTAGAGAGAAATCTTCCAGTGTAGGTACCAACTGATAGTCCGGGAAAGTGAAACAATGATGCACGGGATCAAAGAATTGGAACAGTATACACATCATCTCTTCTTGGAAACTGGATGTTGCCAAACTGAGGAGTCGACCGTATTTCTTGGTGAAATGATAATCCCCGGGAACTCTTGAGGATAACTCTTGAAATTGAGGGTGTGCTTTTACGAAGCTGATTCGGATGGTGTTTCTTCGGACAGAATTCATGACCTACAAAACAAAAACAAAGATAAACTTCTAAATCCTTGAAATGGTTAGTGAGCATGCCCGTGATGCTTATGATGTTTATGATGTTATGTACAAGTATATACACACAAAGAAAATAAATCCCTATTTTTTAGTCTTGCATGAGGCTTTGTAGGTAAGTACCCTCTTGAACTTTAGTTGGCTCAAACTTGTCCTAGTAATAGTGATCGGGTTCTAAAGGATCTCAATATCACTGACCTTTCTCTTGGGTGTTGTCTCAGCATAATCAATCTTTTCTTGCGGCCAAGATTTCCCAAAAGTATAGCCTCAATGAGTTTAGTATCGAGTATCAACCAATTTTCAGCTCTACACCGAAACCGACTATCTCACTACGTCCTAATGGCCAAGTTTGTTCAATTAGGGTTCTAAAGTCCGTTAGTGCTTCATGAAGCCACTCAGCGGCCCTGTATTCTCCTCGATTCACCACAAGGGATACCGGTACCCACAAATGCGTCACACTAACATAGCCATTGTTTCAGCCATATCAGTCTACACCGTACAATTTCCACAATCTATTGCTATTTACCTAAAAAGGTGTCCCAGATCCGGGTGGAGGATCAAAGCAAGCCCAAAAAGAGAATCAAATTTAAAGCATACAAATCAAATAATGAAAGCAAGTAAATGTGATCTAACCCTAAGGTAACCCCACTTTTAAGTTATTATCCCCAGCAGAGTCGTCAGTTCTGTGATACGGTGGGAGAACTGACTTGAGGTTTTGCGTGTATGTTTGCAAATGTTGCGGTTAGCAAGAGTCGCCACCTACTTTTCTTTTATCTAATAAGGAAAGGTGAAAAAGCACAGGAAAGACCTTTATAGATGTTTTCTTGAGTTCGAGGGGTAGATTATGAAAAAGGAAGGTATTAGCACCCTTTTCATCCATGGTTTTCCATGGGCTCTTAGTTACTCGCTAGATCACTTGCTTTTGTTTAAAAGTGTGCTTTGTGTGTGGTTTTTGAAAGTATTTGGAAAATGTGACTTTGTAATGATTCTCGTTGTGATGCGGTGGGAGAACTGACTTGGGTGTTTTACGTTTTATCGCAAATGTTGCGGTTAGCAAGAGTCGCCACCGACTTTTCTTTTATCCAAAAGGAAAGGTGAAAAAGCACAGGAAAGACGTTTGAGATGTTTTCTTGAGTTCGAGGGTAGATTATGAAAAGGGAAGGTATTAGAACCCTTTTCATCCATGATTTTCCATGGGCTCTTAGTTACTTGCTTAGATCACTTGCTTTGGTTTGTTTGAAATTATGTTTGGTGTGGTTTTGAAAGTATTTTGTAAAAGAGGCCATTTGTTTAGGCAATCTTTATAATGATTCTTGTTCGTAAGAATGTATACAAAGATGTTGATCTTTTGAAAATGTTTTCAATTTTGTAAGATGTATTTGAAATGTGTGTGTGTTTGTTTTTGAAAATAGCAAGGGTTTTGTTTGAAATGGAGCAAGTAACTAGAAGCTATCTACCTACTCAAATGTCTTTCTTATGTATTTCTATACCTTTGACATTGTTGTCTTACCATTGATTTGGTAAGCACCCCTATCTTTGGATATAAGCGGGACAAGCGTGGGTCATCGTAAAACCATGATTAGCAATGTTTGCAAAGTATCTTAGCATTTTTGAAGGACCAAGATAATTTTGTAAGGCAACTTTTGAATAGCGTCATCGAGGGACTATGATCTTATATTTGTTTTGTTTTTCCAAGATACTTCGCATGCGTAACATGGACATTTTTGTTTTAGGCAACCAATTGGGGAAACTCTAAGGGTGCTTGTGTGCAAGTGTATCATTTGCATGATTTGATTTTGTCTTGTATTTAGGGTTTTCTATTTTGCTTTGTTTTGTTCTTATCATACAAACCCTAATTACTAATCATGGCATATAAAGCGATAAATTGCGTAATGTAAATATTTCTAAGCTATTACAACAATTTATGGAAGGGGGAAATACAAATTTGAATGGGGATTTGCAAGAATATAAACCTAAATAAATTATTACAACCAAATCGAATTTGTACGAATTAAGATAAATATAATACAATATTTAAAATGCAATGCAATGTACATGCAAGAAAAGATTTTTGTGTCTTGTTTTTATGTAAAAGAAAATTTAATCTAAACCTAAAAATATAAAAAAAAAGAATTAATTTTTTAAAAGGGGTTTAGCCCTAATTATTATTTAAGAGAAAATAAAGTTTCTATAGATATTATTTTGTGCATTTTCTTGTGTAAAAATAATAAATAATATTGTATATAAATATTAAAATTAAATATATGCAAAAATAAGTATTTATAAGTATGAAATGAAAAATAAATTAAACTAAATATGTTTAAATATATTTACAAGTTTATTAAGAAAATAAATGATATCCTAGTAAAATAAAATGTATTTTTATGTGAGAAATAAAATAAAAAAATAAAATAAAGTGCAATATTATTAATTTATATTTTTTTAGGATTTTTAATCATTAAAGAAAATAATTAAAATATTAAATATGAAAATAAAATAAATAAAAAATAAAAAAAATGAAAGATTTAGCAGGGGGTGATGCAGCAAAGCTGATGGTAATATGTTAGCAAAAAGATGCCAAGCCCAAAGACTCAGCCCAACCTGCAAAAAGTGTCAAAAAACTGAAAAATGGTAAAATGCAAAACAAAAGTAGCGTGCAGGTTCGAACCCAGGACATGGGTCTCACCAGCACGCTTCTTTGCCACTGGGGTGGCTATACTTCCATTGTCTTCAGTGAAACGAAAACAACATATTCTAAAACAAGTCCTTGCCCTGTGTCATCTTCTTCCTCAAGCTTGGCCAGACACCCTGTAACTCTCTCATACTTCCATGAAAATAAAAACTTATAACATGAAAACTGTAAAACTTGAACTCACGATTCCAAACATATAAGCTATGTAATCTAACTATCAAAGATCAAAGAGAATTTTAAAAGCCCTAAATTCTAACCTAATATTTTCAGAAATTTCAAGTTCCAAATTCTCTTAGCTCAAATAAAATCAATGCAAGATAATGGTATGTACAACTTCGTTATGATAAGGACTGCATTTTTTATTCACAAATCGTGGCCTAAGGTTGCCTGTACAAGGAGATAGAGTTTTAAATTTTACCTCCTTCAGTGGGAATCGTGAAAGGAACTGTGGTGAGTTTGAGGGAAGGCCTGATGCTTCCTTGAGCTTCCTTGAGCTTCCCTGGATGTGTCCCAACCCTTGCCTTGCTCTGAAAGTAGCTAGAACTCCTTGGCCAGGTCAAACTGCAAGCTATGAAGTCAACAATGGCAGATGGTGGAGGAGTGATTAGAGAACAGGGATGAAGGCCTGGATTGACTAGATATCAAGTATGTAATATGTTTGAATGATCCAAACCCAAAACGCACGAGCCAAATGGAAGATGGATGTGCTTTTGCAAAATCTGGAGTTTTGGACATATTTTTGGTGTTTTGCTGGTTAGGAGTGTTTCAAGTCCTTTCTATACATGCTTTGTGTTGCATAATGTTTGTATATTAGTATTGAAATGGTTTGATGTCAACTCTCCAACAGATCGGCAAGCCCTAGCCTTTTTGCAACTTTCCTTGCATTTAAAGTAAAGTGAAGTGACTATACTTGCCATGCTTGTACTTGCTCCCTTAGGGTTGGTATTAGTTTGTACAACTTCCTTGAGACATGTGAGAGTTGTATGCACCAAGGGGACATGTCCAAAGCTCAAAATTGTAAAGTTTGCAAAAGTTGCTCTTTTTCAAAATGGCAATGGAACCTTTTTGCCATAAATGGAATTACAAGTTGGATAAAGGTTCAAAAGCATGGATCAAAGCTTTGTCAACTGAGTAAGAATTTAATTAAGGAGTGTGGAACAAGTTTAGGACCTGTACAGCATGAATTAGCCAACATAGGATTGATTTGCAACTTTGTTCTTCATGAAATGGCTTGGACAAAAGGTGAGAAATTGCCAACTTCATCTCTTCGATTATCCCTACTCAAAAATGATCTTGGAGAGTTCTTGGACATTTTGGAAAGCTTGCAATGTGATATATAATTCATCTTTGAAATTCATTTTTATATACCTCTTGGAACTAGGTGAAAAATTTCCATGAAGTTGGGTCGAAAACTTGCCTAAATTAGGGCAAAATTTCACTAAGTTAACAAGTTCATGACCATGTATTCACAAATTTATATCTTGAGATCCAAGCATCTTTAGGGAAAAGTTTGTGAAGAAAGGTTGTATATTTCATGGAGGTCTACAACTTTCATGTTGGGGACGTTCCTTGAATCATTATGCATCATGGTGAAAAAGTGGCCTAAAGTTGAGAAAAAATAAGAAAATTTTTTATACTTAGAAAATTTCTAAGTTAGAAAATTTTTCAAATTCAAACCCTAATTTTCAAATTTGGATTTCTTGATGAACAAGTTTCATATTTTGACATGTCTTGATGAATTATGACCCTTGGGACTTGATTTTGACCAAAAAGTCAAAGTTTGACTTTTTAGTATACAGTTGACTTTTAATTAGTTGACTGCAAATTTCATTTGTCAATCCAATGAATTTGAGATGTTTTAAGCCATGTAATTAAGTAAAGATGATACCATTGAATCCTTAAAATCATGCTTGAACTCAATTGGTCATTTTCTAGGTTAAAAATCAGAAATTGCCCTTCCTCAGTCAAAACCCTAATTTTGACCATTTTGCCCTTTTTGTGATTTGACCAAATTTCTTGAGGAATTGTAATCCAAACTTGACCAAATGACACATATGAGTCTAAAATGTTGATGTGGATAAAAAATTATGAAGTTTGACTGTAAATTGGCCATGGTTGACTTTTTCCCCAATATAGTTGATTTTTAGGTCAACTGTCCAATTGACTGATAAAAAATGTGGTTCAAGGCTTGAAACTTGTCATGAGCAATCTTAGGGATCCACAATGATGTTTGAAAGTCACGTGAAGCATTGATAGTCCAAAAATCCTTGTGCAATAACAAACCCTAATTTGGGGTTATCAGTGTAAGATGAGATGTCTTGAGCTGACCAAACCCTAGTGAGAGAAGTCTAGATAAATGAGAGGGCAAATTTTGGGGTACAACACTCGTTTCTATAAGAATGCGTACAAATTTTTGTTTTGAAAATAGTTCAAAGAGGTGTAGAGTGTTTTTGAAAGTGATTTTGAAAAGGGTTTTGTTTGTAATGACTCTCGTTTCTATAAGAACGCGTACAAAGTATTATCTTTTGAAAATGTTTCAAATGGAAGTGTGAGTGTATAAAATGTTTTTTGTTGTGAGCAAGCGAGTAACGAGGAGCGAATCTACCTACTCACAAGGTCTTAAATGTGCTTTTCCTTCTCCTTTAGATGTGGCTATCTTACCATTGTTTTGGTAAGAAGCCCCATCGTTGGATGTGAAGAGACGAGTGTGGGACGTTTATATAGTCATAGAAGGAAACCTATGAAAGTTTTAGCAAAGTCATTTAGGGACTAGATCGTTTACCGAAGGCAACATCGAGGGTCATCGAGGGACTACGATCTTTTATCGAGGGTCTTTGCTAAAACGCCCATGTTCGAGGGAGATGACTATTTTTCCGATAGGCAACAAAATGGGATTACCCTAAGGGTGCATGTGTGAATAGTGTGTTTGATTGCATGCACTTTAATCTTGATTAGGGTTGTCTATTTTGTTATTTTCATGTCTTTCCATACATCCTATTTCTAGCAATATATGAAAAAACAAGTAAAACGCGAAAAATAGAATCTAAGCTATTACATCGCTTTATGGGGATGGGGATACATATTTATGAATGGGGTTGAAAGTAAAATTAAATCCTAAGTTATTATTACAACCATATCGAAATGGATCAGAATGTGCAAGAAATGTAAATTGCTTATCTATTTAAGAAAAGAAATAAGTTTTTTTTTGTCTAAGGAAATAATTTTGGTCTTTTGTTTTAAGAAATAAAGTAAAGCATGAAGAAAAATGTTTTTGGTGTTTGTTGATTAATGAAATAGAAAGTGATAGAAAAGATAGTGAGAAAAAGTAAAAATAGAATCAATGTGTTGCTGATTAAGAGAGGTCAGAAGTTCTGACCCCGACGCACTGCAAAACAGACTTCCTGTTAGTGTAAAAAAACATAAGTAGAGTCAGAAGTTTTGAGTCCACTAAGAGCACATCAGCCTTCGGAAGCTCTGATACCACCGGAAACAGAGGAGGTTTCAGAAGTTCTGATACCACCAGCAACAAAGTGGATTTCAGAAGTTCTGATACTACCGGCAGAACTTGGTCTCTCTTTCCATGCTAGTCAGAACATCTGCAACTTAGTCATTTCTTAATGAAACAGAAGATGTGCATATGAAAGTTATGGCAGGTGTCATAGTGTTTCAGAAATAAGAAATACCAGAACTACAAATCAGAGGCAAGCATGAATACTAATCCTAATTCTGATTTCTAATTTCTTCCAGAAGTTCTGAACTATTCTATTCCATACTTAGGCAGGCAAATACGTGAAACTTCAGAACATGTATAACGTCAGAAACATGATATCTACATTGTGTTTTTTAAACATGCAACTTTGATAATGCTTAAGCAACGTGATAAGAGTCAGCATAAGCTTACCTTGCAATTGGAAAAGATTCTGTAAACTGGAGGTTGGTCCTAGACCCTGGTGACGTTATGAGCAACTTCTTGACGTACTCAACAGGATGGAGGTTTTCAACTTCTGGAACAGCCAAAGGGTGATACTCTGACCTCTTTGAGGTGGAGGTGAATGGAGAGTGTATGGAAGTATTTATACAGAAGTTAGAATAGCTTCTAATATATGAATTCGCAACTTTGGGGATGGTTTTGGTCAAGGAACAAGGGAGTTTTAATGCTAAAATAAAATGATAAGGTTTGGTATTTTGGTGTTTATAGCTTTTCGGATTCTTGGAATTTTGCAAAGATTCAAGACTTTTTCTTTCTTTTAGTGATTCTATCTCTCCAAAAACCAACCCCTTGAACGTGTGATGGAACAAACTATTTATAGATGGATTTGCTGTGGTTTTGGGGGGAAAACAAATGAGTTTTTTAAACATTTTTGGCATACTGTCCCTTTGTTTTTAAATCACAGTTTTCGTAGGCTAATTTGGTGTAAGAAAAACGCAGGCGTGGACTGGATCAATAACACCTTGAAGTGTTGTGGTAGCTGGTTGCAAGTCTGTGCCATAGCAGGGCGGCATGTTAAGGTTTGGGATTTGGTGATGTTCTGATTGCAGAAGATCAGAAATGTAACCTCCAAACGCTGAAGGGGCATCTTCTGATCGTAGCGTGGAACATAGCCTCCATATACTGAAGAATCATGTTCTGACTGAAGCATTATGTGCTGACCAAAGAGCAATGCTTCTGCATGTTCTGATTTAAACGTTATGTTATGGACCATGTTTTCAACTTCTAACGGCACTTGCATAGAGGTTGGCTCAGAAGTTCTGAAGTATCATATTCCTTAGACACTTAGAAAATTTTCTAAATGTTTAGAAAATTTGATTTTGCAAAGTAACTTCTGACCTCTGATTTTTTGACGAACCAATTTCATGTCTTAATGGATTATGGTTTTTTGGAACTTGATTTTGATTTAAAAGTCAAAGTTTGACTTTTCAATGTACTTTTGACCATTTTTCCCTCATGGATGATTTCCTTGAAAAGTGATGATTCAAGACTTGGAACTTGATAGAGGCAAAACTGAGAGTCCGGGATGAATCCCTTGAGAAATGGGAGGGCAAATTTTGGGGTACAACACACACTCTGTATCATGACCTTTTGAATAGGAAAGATGTCACGCACACTAGGTGTGAAGTCACTCACAAACTCCAAAAACTTTTAGTTTTCTTAAAAGCTTTACTAATATCCAGATCACCAAACCTTTTCTGGAGTGACTTGCAGCAAAAAAATATAACTTCAAGATGCTCTGCTCAGACCTCAGTATCTGTCAATAGCCTTCTGCCTTTATATCCACTAGTAGTTGCTGATACTAGTGGAGTCTTCAACAAGGTAGTAATGCATTCATCAAGCATGCTATTGTAGACAGGATTAGACTCTCCATATTCTAATCCAGATAGTCATAAATGCCACTTCTCACAATAATGCTTAAGCTTTCAACTTCACATGAACAATCCCAAACATTAAAAAAAATAACCATAAAAAATCATGATGTTAAGACATCATGTGGTACATCAACTCCATAATAGAGAACTAATCAAAATGGTTCTTAATCAATCATTTAAAGGACTCATTGTATATAGAAATCCTTTAAGAAGCTTCCATTAGAACATACAGCCGGTGCATATGTTCCTGCATGCTTTACAATCTGGTTTGCAGTAATGGCTTTTCACACCTGATTATCAATCACTTCCAACTCGCAGTAATCATCTTCAGACCTGCCCAGATAACTATTGATGACAACAAGGAAAACTTCAACACAAACACCTTCCTATATTCATTACTTCTGTGATCAACACAAGTCAGCAAAAGAAATTAGCTCCACAATATCTTTGCACTCCAATGCACCTGCTCCCAATTCTCTTTCAAGGGATATTCTTATTTGAAACACATATTTCCACTTTTCAGCATTGCCAATAGAATGGAAGGAATTATTGTCAAGAGGAGCATTGCTTGCAGACTTCTTCAAAGGAGAAATGTCCTAGAAATCATCCTCAACATCTTCTAACAACCAGCAGGATAGTCTTAAGAGGATGTGACATCTCCTAACAAATAGCAGGATAGTCTTCTTTATCCCACTCACTGCTGCAGAGAAAAATAAATTCTCGCAGAACCAACACATCCTCTTGGAGAAGGATGGTATACTCTAGCAACATTTGGCTAGAGTCTTCAAAGACTCATAAGGACATAAACAACTACACTTTGTAGCAACCTGTCTCAGCATGTTATCCAACATCATCCTCATATGAGGGTAATAACTGCATACGCTTGAACATCACAAGCTCCAAACAAACCAATTAGTCTACTAACTTCTCCTATCATGGACAATCAAAAACTTCATTATGGAGAAAACACAACATTAAACACCCACTAGTTCACTGGGAATAACTTCAAGTACCCTGAACTAGTCACATAACAAGCACACCTCTGATTCATGCCCTTGCACCTTCACACATATTATCATGACTCTTTGGATGGCTAAGATGTCATGCAACCATAGTATGAAACCAACTTCCAACCATTTCTTAGTGTGCTTAAAAGCTTTACTGAGATTCAGACTTTCCAACAGAAGGAGTACCCCTTAACCAATGTGCTGATTAAATCCTCCTTCTGCACATTACTAGTATTTGTTGACACTAGTAAAGTCTTCAAACCAAGATAGTAGTTCTACATTACTTGAACATACTTCTCTAAACAAACTTAGAATCTTCTTATTCTAAACCAAAGATAGAACTTCCACTTCTGAATTAGGTGGTAGAATATTTAAGATTCACAGTCCCAAGTCTCTTCGACATACTATCATCAACAATGATGTTACAACATCATTTGTGACATTAGCAACTTTACTACATAACCTATCACCATCCAAGGGACTTATTTCCATACATTACCTATACAAACCTCCCAATCTATACAATAGGATCCCAATAGATCTCATCTTCAGTATCTACCACAATCAGAGCATAATTTAAGAGGCATAAGCTCTCAAATATTTTCTGAAAGACATGTTCAGGAATCAGATTTGCACTCAATCATCAGACAAATACTCAACTCCCGTCAAGGTATTTGTAGTCAACTTTCATGCATTATTCTAATAAATACTCAGTCTCCCGTCAAAGTACTTATCAGTTAGTCAGATAAGATTTCCTTCTCACACTAGGTATAACTTTAATCTGACATCCTTCCTCTTCACACCTGTGATACTTTCTGAATCTTCGACATGACATCTGTGATACGGTGGGAGAACTGACTTGGTTGTTTGTGTTTTATCTCAAATGTGCGGATAGTAAGAGTCGCCACCGACTTTTCTTTTATCCAATAAGGAAAGGCTGAAAAGAACAGGAAAGACCTTTAGAGATGTTTTCTTGAGTTCGAGGGGTAGATTATGAAAAGGGAAGGTATTAACACCCTTTTCATCCATGGTTTTCCATGGGATCTTAGTTGCTTGCTAGATCACTTGCTTTGTTTGAAAATATGCTTTGTGTTGTGGGTTTGAAAGTATTTTGAAAATGTATTTGTAATTGTTCTCGTTTCTATAAGAACGCGTACAAAGTGTTGTTTCGAAAATAGTTCAAAGAGGTGTTTGTGGAATGTGTTTTTTGAAAGTGTTCTTGAAAATATGTTTTTGTAATAGTTCTCGTCTCTATAAGAACGCATACAAAAAGCTTTTGTCTTTTTGAAAACAAGGTTTTAATGTGAAAGTGTTGGTGTAAAATGTTTGGTTGTGAGCAAGCGAGCAACTAGGAGTGAATCAACCTAATCAAAGGGTCTTAAGTGTTCTTTTCCTCCTCCTTTAGATGTTGTTATCTTGCCATTGATTTGGTAAGAATCCCCATCATTGGATGTGAAGGGACAAGTGCGGGACGTTTATATAGTCATAGAAGGCAACCCATGGAACGTATTAGCAATGTCGTTTTAGGGACTAGATCGTTTACTGAAGGCAACATCGAGGGTCATCGAGGGACTACAATCTTTTATCGAGGGAATTTTGCTAAAACGCCCATGTTCGAGGGACATGACTAATTTCTGATAGGTAACAGGTGAGATTACCCTAAGGGTGCGTGTGTGCAAAGTGTGTTTGATTGCATGCATTTAGTCTTGATTAGGTTGATCTATTTGTTGATTTCATGTCTTGCCATACACACCTAATTACTAACAATAAATGAAAGTAATAAAAGTGCGGAAAGTAAAGATTCTATGCTATGACAATCATTAGGGGGATGGGGTGTACAAATTTACAAATGGGGATTACGAGAAATTAAATTCCTAATTATCTATTACAACTATATTGAAACAATACACAAGAAATGTAAAATGGACTTGTTTTGAAAGTGGTTTTTTGTCTTAAGAAATTAATAAAAAAAAAAGAAAATGTTTTATGGATTTTTTATATTAATAAAAAGGGTATTAATATTGAAAATGATAAAAAAAGGAAAATAATGAGAGATAGAATCAGCGTGCTGCTGCAAGCAGATTAAAAGGGATCAGAAGTTCTGATGCCAGGCATGCTGTGACTCAGAAAGAAATGTCAATGAGAATCAGAAGTTCTAGATTGGTACACTCTGAGGTCCTGCAAGAAATGTTAGAGGAAAGACACAGAAGTTATGGGTTGCTATGTGTTGAAATTCTGAATGTGAGAACAGTGAGAAAATATTAGAAGCTCTGTACGTGTTAAAACAGTGGGAAGAACTCAAGTTCTGTATTATGCTAAGACAGTGAGTGAATATTAGAAGTTCAGTGTGTTATCAGCGTGTGAAAATCAGAAGTTCTAAGTGTTAAAACAGTGAGTGAAAATCAGAGGTTCTGTGCCACATTTCAACTCTTTCCTCATATTAATCAGCATATCAGCAATTTATCCAGTTCTTAACAAACAACAGACCAGAAGGATAAAAGCACAACAGTTTATAGAAGTTCAAATCCTAAATCTGAGCCTAGCCCTAATCAAGAAATTCTGATCCACAGTTTTTCTACTTATGCAATGATACGGACAACATCAATACTATGATATTTACATATTTAATGATGTTCTGAATGAAAAGATGCAAAGTCAGAAAGACTTACCTTGAACCTGGAGCGTGTGCTTGGAACTTGAACTGCTGCCTTCAGATGTTCTAGAATCAACAAGAGAAAATGCCAAGTTCTTTGACTCAAAGGGAAGAACAAAGGTTTTGGTTTTCTATTTGGGAATTCTGGATTTTTGTGAAGGTTTCACAGTTTTCATTTCTCTCTTTTGAGAATTCTCTCTCTCCAAAAGCCAGCCCCTTGAACGTGTGATGGAACAAATTATTTATAGGTGAATTTGTTGTGGTTTTGGGGAAAAAACAAAATGGGATTTTAACCTTTTTGGCATCCTGTTCCATTGCTTTCTAATCACAGTTTTCGTATGCTAGTTTGGTGCAATTATTGGATGCAGGCATGGGCTGAATTAGCTGTTGGTTATAGGACTGTGCTGCAGCAGTGCAACAAGTTGTATAAACGAGGTTTTGAGATTTGGTGATGTTCTGGCCGAAGCATTGAACATATCCTTCTTATGCTAGGGCGCTGCCTTGTTCTTGAAGCAAGTATGATGGTTAGCAGCTTTTAGCCGTTCCTAAGCTGGATTTGTAAGCATGAATTAAGGAAAAGTACCCTCAGAGGCATAAGCAAAGCATGGGCCAAGCATAAACTTATACAAAGGTTTGCTTTTCAAGGACATCAATGACACTTCTTTCTCACACGTGGGGAAATCCTTTGGATAAAAACTCAAAAGTGGTTGTGAGCATTAAATGATGATGAGATTTATCAAACCAGAAATCAGGCGCTATGAGATTGTGCATCATAGCCTAAGTCTGGGTCAGAAGTTCAGCATCAGTGCAACTTAAAACCAATATACAACTTCTGATCCCTGAATCCCTTTGCCCCAGCATGCTCTGAGCGAGTTCTCAGACTTTCCAGAAAGCTTATGTCATGCTTTGTAAGCCCTATTTGAATTACTTTTGCAAACTCTGGATGAACCTTCGTGAAAACTGGCCCAAAAGTTCTAACCAAACTCTGTCTTTAAAATGTCCAGAACTTGCTGAGTGGTTCAGTTTCATGGACGTGTCTTTGAATATTTATAACTTGAAATCCCATCATTTCCAGGAGAAGTTCTGTTCTGCAATTTTTTAGGTCTTACTCAGATCTAAAACTCTTGTGTTAGAAGTTCTTCTAGAATCAGCTTGCATCGTGGTGAAAATCTGGCCAGAAGTTCCAAGCTTGTCATACTTCTTAAACACTTAGAAAGATTCTAAGTATTTAGAATTTTGAGTTTTTCAACATGAATCTTGACTTATGATTAACTTGATGAGAAAAATTCCATGCCTTGATGAAATATGGTTCTTGAAACTTGATTTTGATCTAAAAGTCAAAGTTTGACATTTCAGTGTGCGAATGACCATTTTGCCCTTGTGAATGACTTTCTTGGAAAATTTGTAATTCAAGGCTTGAAATTGAATGGAAGTAAACCTGAGGGTCCAGGATGATCTTTTGAGAAATGAGAGGGCAAATTTTGGGGTACAACAACTGCCCCTGTTCAATCTTCTTACACTTGAAGAGTTATATTGGCGATTCTGCCATTCGTGACTCGAAGGTGGAAGATGATTGGACATTAAAGTGCCCAAAAATTTTCACTCGGTGATGTGATGGTTGAGGGAATGGGCTTAAAGATGCCATTTGGAGAGGTGATAGAAAGTTGTTAGAGATAAGATTGTAGATGCTATCCAGAAAGGTTGCTGAACCGTATCTGTAAGTTGAAACCAAATGAGTATCAGAATGACATCCTTATCTGGAGTGTATATGAATTGTATTTGAGAGCTGAATCTGAATGAGTATCAGGATAGCAGCCATATCTGGAGTGTATCTGAACTGTATCTGAAAATTGAATCTGAATGAGTATCAAAATGGCTTCCGTGTCTAGAGCGTATCTGAATTGTATCAAAAGTTGCCATCTGAAGGAGTATCAGGATGGCATCCGTATCTGGGGCGTATCTGAACTGTATCAAAAGTTGAAATCTAAATGAGTATCAGAATGGTATCCGTTTCTGGACCGTATCTGAACTGTATCAAAAGTTGAAATCTGAATGAGTATCAGAATGACATACGTATCTGAAGCGTATCTGAACTGTATCTAGAAGCTGAATCTGAATGAGTATCAGGATGGCATCCATATCTAGAGCGTATATGAACTGTATCTGAAAGCTGAATCTGAATGAGTATCAGGATGGCATCCGTATCTGAAGCATATCTGAACTGTATCTAGAAGCTCAATATGAATGAGTATTAGGATGGCATCCATATCTGGAGCGTATCTGAACTGTATCTAGAAGCTGAATCTGAATGAGTATCAGGATGGCATCTGTATCTGGAGCGTATTTGAACTGTATCTAGAAGCTGAATCTGAATGAGTATCAGGATGGCATCCGTATCTGGAGCATATCTGAACTGTATCTAGAAGCTGAATCTGAATGAGTATCAGGATGGCATTCGTATCTGGAGCATATCTGAACTGTATCTAAAAGCTGAATCTGAATGAGTATCAGGATGGCATCCGTATCTAGAGCGTATCTGAACTGTATCTAGAAGCTAAATCTGAATGAGTATCAGGATGGCATCCGTATCTGGAGCGTATCTGAACTGTATCTAGAAGCTGAATCTGAATGAGTATCAGGATGGCATCCATATCTGGAGCGTATCTGAACTGTATCTAGAAGTTGAATCTGAATGAGTATCAGGATGACATTCGTATCTGAATTGTATCTAGAAGTTGAATCTGAATAAGCATCAGGATGGCATCCATATCTAGAGCGTATTTGAACTGTATCTAGAAGCTGAATCTGAATGAGTATCAGGATGGCATCCGTATCTGGAGCGTATCTGAACGGTATCTAGAAGAGTGTATGATAAGGAACCTGTGTAGGATTGCTTTAGCTGGTCGTGTAGGTAATTGTCTTGGCTTGTTTCAGGTATTAATCTCTGACCTTTTGAAAATTGTTGATGATAGCCATCTGTTGATTAACCTTATCCTGAAAAAGGTAAAATGTTAGCTGTATGCAATGTCATGATGCATGAAATGCATGGTGCAATGATGTTCTCAAAATAAATGAGATTGTGTCGTGTGCACTTTTCATGTACGTAATATGATGCATGAAGGGTGAAATGTTATTTGAATGTATATTTGTCTGGGAAAATGAATCCTTGACAAATGCTGGGGAGCAATTAAATCTCGGACTGCTGTTGAAGAGTAGGTGAATCTTCAAATTTTGCTTAGAACAATTTCCACCAAGGATTCCTGTTTTGTTGTTTGAGGAGAGCTCCGCTAGGGAATGTTGAAAACTCTATGGAGAGTGTTGATTCTTGCTTGGGGAAAAAGAGTCCAGGAGTCTCAGTTGTTCGTTGCTTTACTGGGGAGTCGAAGTTGAATTGATATCTGGTCAGGTCCAGGCTTTACAGTAACTTGTTGTAGAGTAGTCTACTGGGGAAGAGGAGTTGTAGTCCTTTGATTTGTAGTAGTCGGAGAGGCAAACTCAAACTGGGGAATCTGTAGTTTGTTGGGGAAATAAACCATGTGGTCGGTCCGTTGGAGAGGTGTATTCTTCAGTGGGGATAATCCTTGAGGGTTCTTGAGGTCAACTCAGCTGGTGAGAAGTTTTCAGAGATTGAAACTCTGGATGAGAGTCATCCTATGAGAAGGATCTTGGAGAGATTTGTCATTTCCCCTAACAACAAGTGTTGTAATAATGCCAGAAAATGTTTGCTTGGTCGCACATAACCCTTTATGTGGGAGCCTGTTTGCCCCCAGAGTTCATCTGGTGCACCTCGACGCTTGAGATTTTGATCATTTTCGGTAGCCCTGAACTTCCTAGAGATATTTTCTAAGACTGTTGTGAAAGAAAATGAAGACCTAATACTGACACCATCTGATACTACTGGCACAAACGAACAAATTGGTCGTACCCAAAATCTTTGGTCAATTCTCAGAATTTTCTAAGAACCGTCATGGGAGGATTGAAAGACATGATACTGACAACATCTGATACTGACACCATCTGATACTATTGGCACAGACAAGTAATTTGATGGTACCGAAAGTCTTCATAGTGGATTTTGTTCAAACCCATGATCAACGTAACATTACCCCTTAAGTGATACATATGGAGATTTTCCCCTGGTTATTCAACAATTCTTTGAGAGATTCTTTGAATCTCGACTTGACTTCCCCAGAAGTGTTGAATAATGGTCATGCCGTGCCCCTTGATTATGAGAGATTTGTCCTTGGAAGTGTCTTTCCAATTTAAGTGATTTTGTTCACTGAGAGATCTTTCGTTCACTGGATATTCGTTGTGTGAATTTCTTCGCTGTCAAACAAATAACCATATGCAAACAATGATATTCAAGTAATGCAAAGTTTATGTTTGTCTTGAAGTTTTGAAAATTCATTTTAGTAAGTAAAGAAATTTTGTAAGAAAAATTCAACTCAGGATTTTGAGTAAAGCTTTACAGGAGTCAGGATGCCTTTTGTAACAGTATGCTTTCGAACTAACCCATGCTTCAATTATAACTTTTTAATGGTTGTAGTGTGGCTTGGTTCACGGTTTAAGAAACAAAGGATAAAGGCTTAAAGTGTATTTGTACCCACCGACTCTTCGTGATGTTCTTCAGTCGTAAACTCAGTTAATCGTGCGTTTGAACTCCAATTGAGTCTAGAATGACGTTTTGGTGATGGTTCAGACAAGTTAAGTTTGTCGGAAGGCAGTCATTTTTGCATTTTTTTCATGTTGTTGAGGATTTGTAGTGACCTCTTTCTTTTGATTTGTTATCCCTAATATTTGCTTGACTGTTCTTGTTTTGAGATTACGGTCAGCGGGATGCCCCAGTTTTTCTTAAGTCTCATTTGTAGGTTTTGACTTAGTGGGCTTTTATTTTTGAGAGATAATGACTACCTATGTGATAGGGAACCATCACCGTATTTTGATTCCAGAGGAATGTTTTGATGTCATTCATTGTATTTACGAGATGAGAGTTTACGGATAAACATGCATTTGAATTAACTGAGAGACTACGCTGCCCCAGGTTTTGATTAAAGGTTTCAATTTATGAAAAAGGAAAACTTCTACTTCTTTGGCTCGAAGGGGTTGACTAGGGATTATCTTCCTTATAACTCCAGTGTTTAGGATTTGAAAGAACGCCTGTACATCATCAACAAAGTCTGTTTAAAAGCATACTGTATGAGATTTATGGCATTGTTTTCGTCATCCTCCCTCTAAAGGCTTGTAACTTTTAGCAAGAGTTAAATGTCATAAAGAGAGTAAAAAGAATAGTTCAAATATAGTGAAAACGAATGGATGGATTCAAAACAAACATATGCAATGCATTAATGAAACGAAGTTTGACATTAACAGATAATTGTTTGAACAAACAAAAGAGATTACAATTGAAAATTCAAATGAACAGAAGCCTCTTTGTATGAACTTGTCACTTTAGGTGGTGAGACTTTGAGGGGTGGCTGAAGAATTCCAGTTGACCATCTGGTGCGAATTCTAGCGTCCCCTCATCAATCAGGTCTTGAACTTTATTTCTCAATGTCCAACAACCATTGGTGTCATGTCCAGGACTGTTGGAGTGGTACGCACATCTTGCATTTGGATTGTACTTTGGAGAGGCTGTGTTGGGATTCTGAGGAGGGTCCTTTAACGTAATCAGCTTTGCCTCCAACATGTGTTGCAGGGCTTGAGCTAATGACATATTGACTTTGGTGAAGCGTCTTTCAGATGTATTCCCCTTATGCCGATTACTCTGTTGTTGTTGGTGAGGTTGTTGTTGGACCTGTGAGGTAGTAGCAATTTGAGAAGGTCTAACCTCTTGTCTTCTTAAAGGTTGACCAATGACTTGGTCCCTAACCTCGATTATTTGTTTTATACGGTTGCATCCGTCTTGATGGAGCTTGTTGACAACGGTCCTCAGCTCTTCTTGTCCTCAGGCTAGGCTTTGGATAAGATCCATCTGCCCCAGCATTTGGATTCTCATTACTTCCATCTCAACATGCAGCTGTTCAACTTGGTCATCCTTGTTGTTATCTGGATGTTTCTTGGTCAGATTCCCAGCAAGGAGTGTTTTCAATTCTTCCTGACCCTTGGATAGGTTAAGGAACATTTCCCTGAACTGAGCCTCTTGAGTTTGAAGATCTCCGTTGTCTAGTTGGAGATCCATTGCTGAAATAAACAGCGAGAACATGAGAGACCTGCACTGGAGATTACCTGTTATGCAATGACGTATATGACATGCAAATGTTTTCAAGGATCTCGTGGGGTAAATGTTAGTAGTCAATTACATCTTTGATTGGAGAACTTTGTATCAGTGGATGTCCTTCCATGAGAATTAAGCTCACCATGTCAGGTGGGTCATAGCCTTTGACTCAAGTTGTTGTACTTGATCTTTGACGGTGCTTGGTTAGAGGAAGATAAATCCTCTTGCCCCTTGATAGACGTCTGGTTCAACGTGACCCTGCATCAAAGACCCTTGAGATCGTTGAAATGCTATAGTTCAATGTTATTGAAAATGCTATGGTATGATTTCATGATGTTATATACAAGTATGCAAAGTAAGCAAGTTTATATACAAATAATCATATACACACAAAGCAGACAAGTCCTTAGGTTCAGACTTGCATGGAGTTTGTAGGTAAGTATCCTCTTGAAGTTTTGGTTGGCTCAACCTGTCCTAGTAATAGTAACCAGGTTCTAAGGTATCTCAATATCATTGAACTTTCCCACAAGCTTCGTTCCGATTGACAACTGACTTGCCACCAAACAAAGCTCGGGAGTCAAACCTCAATGAGTGTAGTATCGAGTATCAACCAACTTCGGACTGCACCAAAGTTGGTCATCTCACTACGTCCTAATGGCCAAGTTGGTCAAGTAAAGGTTCTAAAAGTCAGTTAGTGCTTCATGACATCACTCAGCGGCCCCGTATTCTCCTTGACTACTCAAGGGCTACTGGTACCCACAAATATGTCACACTAACGTAGCTACTTATTAGACCATGTCGGTATACCCCGCACAGTTTCCACAACGTATTGCTACTTACCTATAAGGTATCCCAAATCTGGGTAGAGGAATCAAACCCAAACAAAGGACCAAAATATAAAGCATACAAGTCAAACAATGAAAGCAAATAAATGTGATCTAACCCTAAGGTAACCCCATGTTGCACCCCAAAATTTACCCTCTTGATTTAGGCTTATGTTTCATCATGAACATCATATTGCATTGCATTTATACATTGTGATAGGATCAAAGTACTTTGGTTATCAAGTTTTCCTCAAGCTTTGAAGGTTGATTACATGGACAAGTTGCTCAGGGGAATCACTCTTTGGATTCACCAGTCAAATTAGGCTTTGTTTGAGCAAGGCTATTGGCCAATATACAAGTCTTGATTTAGGGAGCTATAACATCTCTTTGGTATCTAAGGGGTCTTTGCACAAGGAATTGGTCATGATGCCCAGAGGATTTGAAGTTTTGAAGATGATTCATCAGTCTCCTGAGGTGTTGACCAAAACTAGGGTTTGAGTTTTTATCAGGTTTCTTTGAGAATTTTGAATTGAAACTTTGTACATGGCCTCTATATATTTGTAAGATCATATGTTTGAAGTTTTGATCATCAATTTTGAAGGGAATTGGATCAATTGATTCGGAGGAGCAAAATGGTCATTTTGGTCCAAATCAATCAAAGTCAAGGTTGACCAAGTGAACCTTTGGCCAACCATCAATTCAAGGATGTACTTTTCATATTTCAAGTCCATTTTGGTCATTGGATCAAAGAGATTTAGGTTTGGGTTGAAGCTTGTTCTTGAAGAAACCCTAAAAGTTACTAATTTTGGAAAGTAAGGACTTAATTTCAAAAATTCATATTTTATTCACCCTTGATCAAGAAGATGCAAATGAGATATGCTTAGAAATCTAAGAGAATGATATTTCACATCCTTTTGGTCTCATGCCCAATTTGGCAAGGAATCAAAAGTTATGATCTTTTGAAGTCACAAAATTCTAGGTCATTTTATAAAATTAGTGAATTTCAAGCCAAATTTTGAGGACATGAATTGATTAATTTGCTAAAACTCAAAACTAAGGGATTGTAGATATTTTCAATACCTTCCCAAATTATGCTCATTTGTGTCAAAATTCAAAAGTATGAGCAACTTATGAGTCTTGGAAATTTGGAGCATTTTATTGAAATTTGGCAAATGTGCAAAATGACCAATTCATGAAAACTTGGGTTTCAGCCATTCTATTTAATCCTAATCCAGCCCATGACCTATTTGTGACTTGTTAAGGCCCATAATATCATCCATATTGTGTTCCATAGACCTTGGTGTTTGATTGAATGAAAAATGCAAAAATTGCCCAAAGTTGTAAAAACTCCAACACTCTTGGATCAGATGGAATTAAGAGCCAAGGTTCTAAGCATGATCTTCTGAAGTAATTTGGCCCACAAAATGCATAAGAAGCCAAAGAATGCACGAGCAAAATAGCTGATTGAGTGCACACTTCTTTTTTGCCAAAATTTTCCAATTAAGCCCTTGGACAGCTTGGGAGACCAAATTCCTTTTCTAATCTTCTCTACAAACTCTATATAAGAGGAAGCAAGCAAAGAGAGAGAAAAAAGAACGCGCCATTTGCAATAAATTTAGATATGAGATTCACTTCCTTCTTCTGCAACTTGATTCGATTCTCTCAATTCCTTGGTGTTTCCTTCAAAATTCTATGGATTCAGCTTCAGCAAAGTGAGTAGATCAAGCTAGCACCATTTGTTTGCATCTAGAGTGAAGGAGACAGTAGAACACTTTTCGCCTTGAGGTAATGATTCCAAAATTCAATTTCTGAGATGCGCTTGTTTATTGAGATGTTTGAGCTTGGATTTATGTTCAATGATGTTAATGGAATGTTTCTGAAGCTTTATAGCATTTGATTTGGTGAATTATGCATGATTGGATACTCTGAAACTCGCGATTCAGAATGGTTTTGTTAATATTCCTGACTTGATTGTGAATGATGTGGTTGATGTTTTGATTTTATTCCAATTGCAATGTGAAGTATGAAATGCTAGCTTTGATTTTCCTTTGATTTCATGAAGAATGATGCGAAATTGAGTATGTTATGCTGATCTGAAAGTGAGCCCTAAACCTGGATATTGTGCGCGTTTTTGAAATGTCTAGAGGTTGAAGATGATGTGGTGTCACATCATGATTGTTCCGTATGAATTTTTTGGCTTATTTGAATTTTTGTTTTATTTGGAATTTTGTTTGATTTTATTTTCTGATCAAAACACTTTCAAAAATCACAAAAAATTACCATAGGTCAATATTATTTTCTATTATTTGTCATATTTTTTTGGATTTTTTTAAAATGATTTGATTGGTCTAAAAAATTCATAGGCTTAATTAATTGTTTATTTGAAGATAATTTTTATTTTAATACTTCTTTGATCCAAAAAATTCCACAAAAATTGTCCTAGACTAACAAAATAATGGAAAAATTGATTATGAGTTTGGTTTATCATTTTCTTTATTTTTGATTTAAAATTTAATTTCAAAGGTTATTTGTAATATTTGTTTGTTTGATTTTTAATTCAAAATTTCCCTTAATAAAAAAAAATCATGTAAGCTTGTTTTTAGTCATGGAGTCAGAATATAATTTCATTTTTGACCTTTTGTGATTTTTGGTTAGGGTTTACATTTTTCCCTTAAAAAAACAGTTTAATTGTTAATTGTTTGTTTATTTTTTATTTTAATATTTCCTTTAATTCAAAAATTTTACAAAAATTCAGGGATGTGTGTTTTTAGTCCTAATATATGAATATAGTTTTGGTTGGCCATTTTTTTGAATTTGTGATTTAAATATTATTTTGATATGTGAATATTTGTTAATTGGCTAATTGTTTGAATTTAATTTCATCTTTGACTTTTCTTTAATTCAAAAAATGTGAAAAAATATATTTTCTGACATTTAGGGTTTCTTGATGATTTGTATGATCTTGATTTAATTTGTTTGAATTTTGATCTCACATAATCAATATTTGAGATTAAAAGTCAAAATTTAGGGGTTTGTTGCTTATGGTGCAAGTTTCACTTTTAAAAACCACCATGCCTTGGATTTTCTATGGGATTCAAGTCTTGATTAGGGTTCATGAATGTATTGGGGAACATAAAACCATTTATCTTGATTTTTTAACTTGGTTTGACATTTTTCCACAAATTATTTTGAAAACTGGTCTAGCTTGGTAGTTTTGCCAACTAGTCTTGAATTTTGGACTTCATTTGGTCTCCTCCTCAATCATTCATGAACTTAGGTCTTTCATTCTGACTTCTATACCTTTCAAAGATGCTAATATTTTTTTGGTTTGAATTATGGACCTTTATTTCCATTTTTGGTGTAATTTTGAAGTGAAGGTACCCAATTGATGATGCATGTCTTGTTACAATTTGCTTGATGGCCAATGAACTTGAGTGAGGCCTATAATTGGGAACCTAATGATCATGTTGATTCTGATTGTCCATGTTAGCTCAAGCCATTTCACTTAGAAGCCTCATATTTGAATTTTTTGAACCTTCTAATGCATTATGTAGGTTTCATCTCCTATTATGTTCATGAAGTTGTGATTGAATTAATTGTGCATGATTAAAATATGTTTGCTACTGACCTTCATGGTCCTTGTTCATATTATTCTCAAGCTCTTATGAACCTTGATTGATGTTCAATTGTCAATTCAACATGGTGATAGAAAGGAGCAACATGCTTCTGATTCTTTTGACCTAATTTGTGCATATGCTTGCTTCCTCTTGCCTATCATGTCTAATGTTTGATAATTGCCACCATGTTGTTCTCACTTTTTCACCTTATGAATACTAACTTGGTTGTTGAATATGCGAGGTACTCTGAGAAAGTTGCCACTTTTGGCTTGAGGCTTTTGTGTTTCACTTTATTTGTGGAACACAATTTATTATATTGGCATTATTTTTGTGCTTGGCATGTTTGATGGTTTATGCAGGATATACATACATATGATTGTGAATGCCATACAATTCCCATGGGATTTGTTCATATCTGATAAATTACTTGCATCCTGATGGTGTAATTTCTGACTCAATTTGTCTACTAATGCCAGCTTTCTTGAAGTTTCTCCTGGTTTCTTTTATTCTTGCTTGATTGCTATAGATAGTTATCTGTTTGGTATTGTACTACTTCCTTTCTCCCATTTTCATTTTGCATAATTCTCTGACTACATGATGGGACCTCTGTTGCTGATATATGTCAGGAGGCCCTTTGGTTTTTGTCTGATGCATGTGTTGTGTTTGTTTTTGATCGATGAGTCACTCAATTTAGAAATTGAGATCACGACTTCGCTCTCATTGCATGTTCCCTATAGGATGTTTATTGCTTTTCTTCTTTAATTGTTGATCGATGAGTCACTCAATTTAGAAATTGAGATCACGACTTCGCTCTCATTGCATGTTCCCTATACGATGTTTATTTCTTTTCTTCTTTAATTGTTGATCGATGAGTCACTCAATTTAGAAATTGAGATCACGACTTCGCTCTCATTGTATGTTCCCTATAGGATAGTTTTGTTAAGCCCCCTTTAACATGTTAATTAAGGTAGGAATCCATGTATGCTAGCATAGGGAAGGATTTTCCTTTATCCTCAACCTTAGGGTCAATCATTATATGATAACACTAGGGATAATGCTAGGCTAGTTTCCCTTAGTTGTTTTTCGTTCCTTTGCATTTTGCATCTTAAAACAAAAATTTGTTTCTTGGCAAATCATAAGACATTTCTAATGAACTCAAAGCCCTTCATCAAAGTAAAAGATACAAACTAATATTGCCTTGTCTGTGTTATCTTGAAGTCGATGTTTTGCCATCGCACATGGTTGTCATCCTACATTGATTCCAAATATCATTGTTAGGTGTATTGTTTCGTCATCTATTTCATTGATGTGTTGCCATCTTTTCCATGATGTCTTATCATCTTATAGTATATGTTTCGCCATCACACATTTGTTTGAAGCCGATGTTTTGCCATCGCACATGTTTGTCATCCTACAATGATTCTTAATATCATTGTTAGGTTTAATGTTTCGTCATCTATTTCTTTGATTTGTTGCCATCTTTTCCATGATGTCTTATCATCTTATAGCCGATGTTTCGCCATCGCACATTTGTTTGAAGCCGATGTTTCGCCATCGCATCTGTTTGTCATCCTACATTGATTCTCAATATCATTGTTAGGTGTGATGTTTTGCCATCCTATTTATTGATGTTTCGCCATCTTTGCCATGATTCCTTATCATCTTATAGCCGATGTTTCGCCATCGCACATTTGTTTGAAGCCGCTGTTTCGCCATCACACATGTTTGTTATCCTACTTTGATTCTCAATATCATTGTTAGGTGTGATGATTTGTCATCCGTTTTATCATTTGATGTTTCTCCATCTGTGACATGTTACTTTGTTATTGTTTAGTCAATGTTTTATCATCTCATCTGTTTGATGTTTTATTTGATGTTTTGCCATCTTGATTGTTTTTGTTTGCCTAAACTAAAAAACACAAACCAACCAAAATACATAAGCCGAACTACGGCTGCTCTGATTCCTTAAAAGGGATACGTAGGCATTAGGGTAGGGCCCAACCGAGCGTAACTTTTATTTTCCCTACATTATTTTCTTCTTCCTTTTGCATGCATTCTCTTTTCCGTTGTAAGCCATAGACATAGGATTTGACCACACCCATTTAGATTAGACAACAAGAGTGGATACCATAGAGTACTACGGGCGTGTGGGGTGCTAATACCTTCCCCTCACATAACAGACTCCCTTACCCGATCTCTCGTTCGAAAGACCGTGATTTCTCCATTTTCAGATTTTCTCGATGTTTACCTTTCCCTCTCGGAGGGATAAAATACGTTCGGTGGCGACTTCATTAATGTTTCATTAACATCCAGATGACGGGTTCCGGCCGCGTAGTTTCAGCTGGCGACTTCACTAGGGACAGATTGACCTTTTGCTGGTCCATCCCGGAGTCGATCCTAGGTCTTGTTTGTTTTCTTTTTGGGTGTCTATTTTACCGCTTTTCATATTTATCTATTTGCATTGCATCATATGTGCACTTTACTTTCTGCATACTAGATTTGGCTGGACTGTTTGGTTTCTGGATTTTCTTGGTGGGTGGGTTGTTCCATGAGGTAAAAGGCCTCATGCCCAGACTATGAGTGAATTCTATAGGAACTAGGAATAGAGTGGCCATGTCAGCTATGAGGCGGATGCCTTATAGACCTAAACCATAAGACCCATGACTTCGGAGGTAGTTCGAATAGGTGTTATCGTATGATGATACCGACATTCGAGCTCTCGTACTCTGATTTGGCTTTTAACCTTACCTTGACCTAGACTACACCCATGAGAGGGGCGGGAATTTTTTTTTACAGGTACTGTTGGTGACTTTCTGTTGCAAAGGTGACTCAAGTTCCCATGTTAGTTTTGAAGCTTCGAGATTCTCTTTTGATCTTGAGTGGTGTTGTTCTGTGATGGTCCAACCACGATCCAGTGTGAAACTTTGATCCTGTCATGTTGCATCATAGCATATTTATTTCTAAAAAAAAAATAATGTAAAAAAAAACTAGCATGCGCATGTCATTTTACAGGGACATTCAAGAGTCTTCTTTGTATCAGAAATGGCTGGCCTCCCTCCAGTTGAGTTTGATTTAGTTCGTGTTAAAGAGCTCACCAGACATACTTTCGCTTATCAGATTCCTACTATTGATGTGTCCGAATTGAAGAGGTTGAGTTCTTATCTGAAGGGTGATGTTCTGAATAATTTCAACAAAAATTATGGCAACTTGTTACTAGTCCTTAACACTCCAGTTGACCCAATGGCTTTGATCACTCTCTTCCAGTTCTATGACAAGGAATTACGGTGTTTTACTTTTCAAGATTATCAACTGGTTCCCACCCTATAAGAGTACACGTACCTACTTAATATCAGATTGACAAATGAAGTTCCTTTAGTCCAAGTGCCGGAAAAGCCAAAGTTTGAAGTTGTTGCTGAAATTCTTCATTTGAGTTGGAAAGAGGTGAAAGACAATTGGAAATCCAGTGAGGGTACTACAAGGTTTTATTTGGATTTCTTAGTGAAGAAAGTTGAAGACTGGGCAAAGAAAGGCAATTGGAGTGACTTCAGTTCTCTGTTTTCTCTCATGATATACGGGATCGTCCTTTTCCCTCACAAGAGAAATTTTGTGGATTTGACGGCTATCTGTGTTTTTAGAAACAAGAACCCGGTACCGACACTCTTAGCAGATACTCTTTACATCATTCATTCCAGGAATGGAAAAGGTGGTAATGTAAGTTTATGCCATTTGATGCTGTATCAATGGCTTAAGTTGCATCTACCAGTAAATGGCCGTTTCGTGGATACCAGGCATTCTCTCCGATTGTCATCAAGGCTTGTCAACCTTACTTAATTTGATATTCGGTGGAATTATGACATGGGGGAAGTACAAAGTATTGTCACTAGCTGCGGAAATTTCCCTAATGTTCCCCTCATAGGAACTAAGGGGTGTATCAACTATAATCCCGTGCTTGCTTATCGTCAATTGGGATATGCAATGGATGGACCGCCAAAGGTTGAGGAGGTGTCTGAATCAGTGTATTTCGATAGAGGAAGTGATCCTGAGATGTTGAAAAGAGTGACAAGTGCTTGGAAGGGAATTCACAGGAAGGATATAACTACTTTGGGCAAGAAGGTTCCTATTTCTAGGATTCCTTACTTGTAATGGATTAAAGCCAGGGTCAAGATTTTACGGTTACCATTTGCAAGATCGGCTCCTCTATACGAGCAACCTCCTGATGTTCTAAGTAACACGGTATCAGATGAGATGTTCACCCAGGTTCATGTTGAGAACATTCAACTTCGTGCAAAAGATCATGAGGCGGGGATGAAACTTTATTGGGCAAATTAAGAAAGGGCCGACTTAGCTCGCAAACTCAAGGAAGATCAAGGGGAAACTTCTGATACAACCAGTTTTGGAAAGAGGTCTCATGCTAAAATGGAAGAAGAATTGAGTAAGACTCAACAAGAGTGTCAGAAGCTTCAGGCATCTGAGAATAGCTACAGGAAGAAGATTCAAAACTTGGAGAAACAGCTCAAAGATAAAGATGCTCAGCTTGAGAAGGAAATGGCCCAGAACCGTGTCGCGAAAGATCAGTTCCAAGAAAGTAAAATAGTCGCATCTCAACTTTTGAAGGAGAAAGCCATACTTGAAGAGTACTATTAACATCTTGAAGCATGTCTAGTTCTGGAGATTTAGTTCTGTTATTTACTTTTGGTGTATTTGGTCACCCCCGCAATTGTTGGAAGGGACGAATTGATTGTTGTTATTATTCAGTTCTTTTTGCTTTATTGTTAAGACATGTATTTAGTTGTTTATCATTTTACTCTTAATTGTCCGAAGTCACTTGGACATCGTTTCTTTTGTTTGTAAATAATTGAAGTATTCATCTTTTTATCCTTTCTCTTTTGATTGTATGGTCGCACGCCGTGACTGATGAATAAAAGGACTCTTGGATACCTGGAAATGACAAACATATCATGCACATCATGCATTTCATAACATTACAGGTTATCTCAAGACAGTTTTCTTATTCTTCTACTTTTCTTATTCAGAATTCAAGACGAATACTCATCGGTATTCCACCAGAAACAACTTGCCAAGACAGATGGAACAGGTTCAAGCTGAACTCGCTGAAATGAGGGCCCAGATGGCTACTTAGATGACTCGGTTCATGGAGGTCATCACCAATGTGAATCGCCGACAGGAGGAACTAGCTGCCATTGTCAACAACCAGCACCGCTATCCAGGGGATGGTGGAAATCAAGGGCTCTATCAGGACATCTCTGTAGGATTGGGGGATGTGCAAGATCATCCTGTTGGAAATTTCCACGGGATGCCCGAAAACCCTTTCGTGCGCAACGTAGGGCAGTTTTCCTCGTCTCCTGGACCTTGTCTGGTGGGGAACAGAAGAGCTAATCAAGGCGGTGTAAGGAATTATCAGGAGCATGATTATGACTTTGACCAGGATGAAGATCAGTTTTCTGTGCGACGTTCAGAGCCAAGGGTTCAGATTGAGGATATGAAGTATCATTTATTGGAAGAGCGTCTGAAGGTTGTGGAAGGGCAAGGAGTCCTTGGTATGGATGCTAATGATCTCGGGTTGGTGTCTGGGGTGAAAGTTCCTCCAAAGTTCAAGCCTCCTACATTTGAAAAGTACAACGGAACGTCATGTCCTATTACTCATGCAACTGCTTATTTCCGGAAGATGTCAGTACATACTGAGGATCAAGGACTTTTGATTCACTTTTTCCAAGATAGCCTATCTGGGGCATCCCTGGAGTGGTACATGAAGTTTGAGAAAACTCATATTCGTTGTTGGAATGATCTTGCTCGGGCTTTTGTCAAACATTATCAGTACAATATGGATATGGCACCTAATCGCACTCAGTTACAGAATAAGTCACAAGGACCAAAAGAATCTTTCAAGGAGTACGCTCAGAAGTGGCGTGAGTTGGCTGCGAGGGTTCAACCTCCACTCATGGAGAGAGAACTCATTGATATGTTTATGAGTACCCTGCAAGGGCCATTCTATGAGCACATGATGGGAAGTACTTCGACAGGATTTGCAGACTTGGTTATGGCTGGTGAAAGAATTGAAGTGGGTTTGAAATTGGGAAAAATTTAGATTGGAGGTTCTAGCGGCTCATCAGGGGGCAATAAGAAACCATTCAACACTTACCCTAAGAAAAGGGAAGGCGACACAAGCACAGTTTATTCTCATAGGGGACGAAGAGAGGATCGTCGGCACCAACAAATCAATGTTGTTTCTATTCCTGTTAATGCTCTTCTGCAGCAGAGACCAAATACAGTGCCTCAACAACAAAGGAAACAAGATGCTCCCTGTCAGTATCATAACCAACAACAGAGATAACCCAGAAAATTCGATCCCTTGCCGGTAACTCTTACTGAAGCGCTCCACCATTTTCTTGATTTGAAGTTGATCAGTTTGAGAAATATGTGGTCACCACCCGCAAGACTTCCTGTTAACTATGATGCTAATTCAAGATGTGAATTCCATTCGGGTGGAGTTGGTCATACCAGTGACAATTTCTTTGTGTTGAAGTGTGTGATCGGTGGAAATAGAACTGACTGTTTTTTAAGCTGGTTTCGCGAAATGTTGCGGTAAGCAAGAATCGCCACCGTCTTTTATGTTCTCCAACATGGAAAGGACAAAAGCACAGCAAAATTCCTTATTCGAGAATGTTTCTCGGTTCGGAAGGTAGATTTATAGAAAGGGAAGGTGTTAGCACCCTTTCTATCCGTGGTTATCCACGGGCTCTTAGGTACTTGCTCTTATGTTTTCAAAATTTGTTTGCTTTTCAAGTGTGTGTGTGGGTTTTGAAAAAGTTTCGTTTGAAAAATTTCTAAGTAACTCTTGTATCTGTCCTCAAGAGTGTATGAAAAATTTGTTTGAAAACTTTTGAAAGTGTAGGTGTGAAAAGTTGTTTTTTTGTTTGTTTTGAAAAGAGCAAGTACTTAAGAGAATCTACCTACTCTAAGGAATTAAGTTGTGTAAGAGTCCTTTAGATAGTGCTATCCCACCATTGAGAGGTAGGTAGCACCATCGTTGGAGGTGTTCGGGTCAATTCGATTAAGGGACATGTGTGGTCACCTAAGCAATGGTAGGATACCTTAGAAGTAACCCTAATATCCTAGATCCTTTTATCCGAGGCAACCGTTTCGAGGCAACTGGATCTTTTAGACAAAGGGCGACCTCTAAGACGTCCTATACTTGATGACCACGTTCGAGGCAACCAGTGAGGCGTACCCTAGAAGTGGCATGTGCTTTGTGTGTTGTGTTTCAGTTAAGGTTATCTTGTACATGTTATTTGTGAGCTACGAATCAATTTTATTTACATACATTCTTTCATGCATTTAACAGTTAGGGGTGCGGAAAGTAAATTGTAGAAATGTAAATTCTAACTATTACAAGGCGCGGGTCTATACATCACCAAAAAACAAAGACCCGTTTTGGTAAATAAGTGCGAAAAGTAAAGAAAGCAATAAACCTAATTACTATTACATTCTTGAAGCAGTTACATAATAATCAAAATAAAATAAATGCGCGCGAATAAAAATTAATCGGGAATGCCTTAAGGGTTTTGACCCTTTTAAGAAAAGAAATGAATTTTTTTGTCTTTTTTTGTGATTAAATGAAATTAAAACTAATGATTAAACTAATTAATTAATTTATTAAAAGGAAAAAAATGTTTTTGTATTTTTTATGTTTTTAATGAAATAAAATAAAAGGAATTAAAATTAAAAATTAATAAAAACCTAATTCTAAATTTATTTTAGTTATTTAAAAAAGTTAAAGTTGCCTAATTAAAGCTAATTCAATTTATTAATATTTATTTACAAAATAAAATGAAATTAATAATAATAATAATAATATTAGTTATTTTTTTTTTTGTTTTTTATGGGAAAAGTTATTTATGTTAATTTAGTGATAATTAGAAAAATTAATTAATAAACAAACAAAATAGAAATATAAAATAAGAAGAAAAAGGGATGAACCAAAAAAGGGGGTTAAGTGAAGCAATCTGGGCCCAATAGTGATCAAGCCTCTTGCTGACTTTTGGAATTGCCTGGAGACACGTTGACTAGGGAGTATGGTGCTCCTTCATTTCTTGGCCTTTGGATCCATGATTATGGACATGTGGCGCATGGATTGGTGAGGCGTATGATGGACCCCTTCAGGAAGCCTGCATAGGAATATGTATAGAAAAAATGGAAATAAGCATTTGGGGGACCTGGGAATCGAACCCAGGTCCCATTGTTCACGTTCCAAGGCTTTGACCAACTGAGCTGCACGTTCCATTCATTATCAAAATAACACGCAATTATTAAATTAGAAAACAAAAGCATATGCCTGAAAAAAATATAAAAACGCGCGCTTTTTGAAACAACGAATGAGGAGGGGACGCGTCAGCGTCTTCTTCCTTTGATACTGGTTTTTTACCTGCGGATTTTTATCCGCAGGTGGTTTCGCAGGTTTGCTCTGAAAATGCTCCTCAGGCCATGAAAATCCATTTCAAGACCATAGCTGATCTCGTTTCCACCTCCTGAATCCATTCATGCTTATGATTTGTCTTGATTGTGCCTGGAGACAGAATGCCTAAAAACAAACAATGCAAACCCTATATGCGGGTATCATCATACAAAGCCCCAAAATGAAATTGAACAATATGGTTATGTTAGAAATCAAACAAGGAGTATGATTATGCCATTATTTTCCAGAAAAAATGCAAGAATAGAGAAACACGATTTCGTGTACAGGGGTGAGTTTGTGATGACTTATAGTGCTTGATATGGAGTCTCAGGGTGTGGTAAAGGTCTCTTTAGCTTCAGGGTATGGCAATGAAGGATCTCACGTGCTTTGTTTTGTCTGAAACTGCCTGCAACCTTGCTTTAGATCTCACACTTTTTTGACAAATTCTGAGTTTTTGCTCTGCCGTTTTAGGGATGCCTTTTTTTTTCGTCCATGAGGGTGGGAAGGCTTGCATATATGTCTATCAATCAGAATCAAGCAATATTATGAGCCTTTAACCCTTGCAATGAAGTTTTGGATTTCTCCATAACCACCATTAAAGAAACTTGCCATTTTTGTTCAAAATTTGAATTTCATGCTCATAATAGGCTTGGCACGAATTTGGTATGTTCCTTATGATGCATCAAAGTCATTCAAACCACAAGATATCATTGAATTAATTTTTTTGATTTTTATTTGAATTTTATGGATTTAAAATGAATTAAATCAAATAAAATTAAATAAAAATAGAAAAATTAATGTTTAATCTTTAAATAAATCATGGGACACGTGGGTGGCATGGCAAAGCTGAATCAAGTGGAAAAAGTGGGGCCCTTTTGTCAAAAATTGAAGTTTCAAGGATAGTTGACTTTTGCCATTTCACAAAAATTTCCCAACTTCTCCAATGCATATCTTGCTCAATTTTGATCATATGAATATGTTCTTGGACATTTTGGAAAGGTCTTGAAGTACTCTAACCAATGCCTTTAGTCTCATGTCATTTTGATTTACCAATCTCAAGTTATGGTCTTTGACTTAAAGTGCCTTTTTGTTGACTTTTGAAAATGACCTATAATGTTGAAATTGATAACTTTTTGTGAGAGCATTTCTTGGACTTGGAATGTGAAGATGAGTTGTAGGAAATGTCATCCCCTTCAAAATGAGCATTGGATGGGATTTTTCTGATGAACCATGAAAAAGTTATGCCTTGGTCAAGTTACAGTTGACTTTTTCAGTTGTTCAAAAATAGAAACTTTTGCATCTTGATGATTTTTGAGCCATTCTTGTGGAATCATGATCAAGACTTGATCAAATGGTGATTGTGGCTTCAAAATAAGATGTTGACCAAAATTTATGACTTTTGACTGCCAAATGACCATTTTGCCCCTGCAGTTGACTGTGGAGCAATTAGGGTTTTTGACTGTGCAACTTGACCTTGTGAGCCTTGAAACTTGACATGTATGTGCTTGACAATGTATATAGGCATGTGGGACTTGATTGAGCCCTTGAAAACCTCAACTTCCTTGCAAGAACCAAAACCCTAATTTGACTGACTTAGGGGGGTGTTTGAACTGTGCAACCTTGAGTAGACTTGAGTAAATTTAGATGATGCTTGTCAAAACTTTGAAGAATATGGGAGGGCAAATTTTGGGGTACAACAGTTGCCCCTGTTCAATCTTCTTAGACCTGAGGATGTAGATTGGCTTGCGTGCCTTTCGTGATCCAAAAGTGGAAGATGATTGAACACTAGAGTGCCCAGAAATTTGCACTCACATAGTAGAATATCAGCAGTGTGATGGCGGGAATGGGCTTATAGATGCCATTTGGAAAGATGGTGGAGAGGAGGATGGGCTTATAGATGCCATCTGGAGATGTGACATAATTTTGTCGGGAATGGGCTTATAGATGCCATTTGGAAATGTGATGGATAGTTGTGGAGAATGGGCTTATAGATGCCATCTAGGTGTCGATCGCGTAAGAGATTCCTTAGCGAGAACTTGCGTACCTGAGAAACATAATTTCCTGGCCTGTTACAGGTGTTGATCCTCACTCAGTCGCTCACAGACATGCCCTAGCTAGATACAGGTATCGAATCTAGGACTTCGAAAGGTTGATGGGTTGTCTCTTCTGACATGTTATCTCAGAAAAATCTTTAGGATTTAACTGAACCAGAGGAGGTTTTGTCTTTCTTGACGAGTTGTCTCTTTGGACGGGTTGTCTTCATGGACGGGTTGTCTTTATTGACAGGTTGTCTATAACGACTGGTGTCTATAATGATGAGTGTCTTTGACGACGAGTGTGAGTGTCTATGACGACGAGTGTTTATAACGACGAGTGTCTATAACGACTGGTGTCTATAACGACTGGTGTCTATACTGAAGGTTGTCTATAACGACGAGTGTCTATAATGACGAGTGTCTATGACGACAGGTGTCTATGACGATGAGTGTCTATAATGACGAGTGTCTATGACGACGGGTGTCTATAATGACGAGTGTCTATGACGACAGGTGTCTATAATGACGGGTGTCTATAACGACGAGTGTCTATAATGACGAGTGTCTATGACGACGGGTGTCTATGACGACGGGTGTCTATAACGACGAGTTTCTATGACGACGAGTGTCTATAATGACGGGTGTCTATGACGACGGGTGTCTATGACGACGGGTGTCTATGACGACGGGTGTCTATAACGACGAGTGTCTATAATGACGGGCTGTCTCAAATGACGAGGTGTCTATAACGACGGGTGTCTATAACGACAGGTGTCTATAACGACGAGTGTCTATAACGACGGGTGTCTATGATGACGGATGTCTATGATGACGGATGTCTATGATGACGGATTTGCGTCAGAAAAATCTTTTAGGAACCGGATTTGTCTTCTTTGACTGGATTTGTCTTCTTTGACTGGATGAGCATCAGAAAAACCTTTGGGATTTAACTGGACTTGTCTTCTTTGACTGGATTTGTCTTCTTTGACTGGATTGGTCTCTTTTGACTATATTTGTCTACTTTGACATAGCTGATCATTTAACTGCATCCTACCTGAAAGGTAAAGGTCAGTCATATGCAATGCATGATATGGATTAAGCAATGAGGTTCTCATGTATGAGATTGTATGATATGATGCGTGTATCATGACAATGTGATGTTTATGAATGTATCTTCGTCTAGGAAAGTAAATCCTTGACGCATGCCGGGAAGCTGCATCCTGGGTTGATGTTGAAGAACAGAGCTCTTCGTTTCCGCTGGGGGATGATGATTACAAGAATAAACCGGTAGGAGAAGATGACTCCGTTGGGGAATAAACTTGTTGGAGAGATTACTCTGCGGGGAATTACTCTGTGGGAAGAGATGTTTCGCTGAGGTTTTGATGATAACTCCGCTGGGGATTCCATTGATGAGCTTTGTTGGGGAATTGATGAACTCCGCCGAGTGATAGGAAGAACTTCCCTGAGGACGATCTTTCCGTGGTAATTAGCTGAGGATAACCCAGTTATAAGCCCTGGTGGGGAATAACCTTTGAATATAGTCGGGGAGATGCGTCTGTACTCCGCAGGGTATAAGCTTCCAGAATCTACTGGGGATAAGCTTCCAGAATCTACTGGGGAGATTGATTCAACTCTCTTGGGGAGACTTTTGGACTGTACTAGGGAATGGCTCCGCTGGATGTATGTATTCCGCCGGGGAACAATCTTATATTAAGATTGTCGGGGATGCTTGCTTAGGAACATCTGTATACTCCGCTGGGGAATATTGAGATTTTCTAGGGATACCCATCTTCCTTAAGGCTGATTGTAGGCTAACTCTTCTTGGGGAGAGTATCGCTGACTTGCTGGAGGATACTGTGCCTTTTCAGGGTTGATGGGAGACCAACTCTGCTTGGAGAGAGTGTTGTTGATTCTTATCTTACTCGCGGGGAGTGAAAGCATCTTGGTTACGTGCTTCAGCCGAGCCTACCTTGGTACCTTGGTGGACAGAGCAACCAGATCACTTAGACAATTCTTATTGCCCCAGTTCCTGTGGGAGAAGGTACCTGTGGAAGTCTTGATAACCACCATTCTGACAAATCTCCTTCTGGTAGGCAAGTGACGAGATGACGGGACATAGTTGTACGCTTTTGATCCCTAACTTTTGCCTGGACTGCCCTTTCGGGTTTTCAGTCCATCGGGATACCCATTTTTGCCTAAGCCGCCTTTTCAGGTTTTCAACTTGCCGGGTGTACAGATTTTTCTATTTCATCCCTTATTTTTGCTCGAACCCTTTTGGTTCGCCGGGAATCCCTTATTTTTGCCTAGGTGTGTCAACCTAGCGGGTCTTTGATTATGCGCAGGATTTTTTCGACTATGTTCGTGCTCTCAGGATGCAGGGAGTTGTCACTGTTAGTAGTGCAGTGTTACCATGCCACCAGAAGATCTTCGTTTGATCGTCCAATGCCCCAAGTGATCCTGATGGAGATTTGCCCCAAGTTGGTTGGCCTTTTGAGAGATTCCCCGAATCTTGACTTAACTGCCCCAGCTGATGGACAATGATCATGCCATGCCCCTTGATTGGAGGTGCTTTTGTTCATTTAGACATTCGTCGTGCGAACTTCTATGTTGTTCAAACAAATAGTCATATGCAAGCAATGTTATATTAAAAATGCAAAACTTATGTCTGTCTTGAAGTTTTTGAAAATGCATTTTTTTTTTCATAAAAACAAGTGAAATTTTTTGTAAACTGTGATGTCAACTCGTTATTTTGCCGCAATCCCTAAGGAGTCAGGATACCTTTTGTAACAGTATGCTTTCGAACTAACCCATGCTTCAGCTAGGACTTTTGAGGGTTGTAGCGTGGCTTAGTTCACGGGTTAAGAAACAAAAGATAAAGGCTCAAAGTATCTGTACCCACCCGCTCTTCGTGATGTTCTTCAATCCTAAACTCAGCCAATCGTGCATTAGACCTTGTTGAATCTTTGCTTTGATATATCAGTGATGGTTCGGACATTGACGATTTATTTTGAATAGGCAGTCATTCCTTTTTTTGGTTGAGGGTTTGTAGGACCTCTTTCTTTTTGATTTCGTTATACCTGTTTTTGCCTGAACTGTTTCTTTTGTAATGACAGTCAGCGGGATGCCCCAGTTTTCGTAAGTCTCCTTCATAGGTTTTGACTTATTGGGCTTTTATTTTGAGAAATGATGACGCCCTATCTTTGTGATTATTCGGAACCATCACTGTCTTTTATTTTGTAAGGACTTTTTGGTGCCATTCGTTATGCACTCGGATCAACTGAGAGAACTACCCTGCCCCAGGTTATGATTAAGGGTTTTAATTTTCGAAAAGAAAAACTCCTACTTCTTTGGCTCAGAGGGGTTGACGAGGGATTATCTTCCTTATAACTCCAGTGTTTAGGAATTGAAACAATGCATGTACCTCATCAGCGGGGTTCGTTCAAAAGCATACTGTAAATGTCGTGGTATCGTTTTCGTCATCCTCCCTCAAGAGGCTTAGAATTTTTCAATCAAGAGTTGATCATCACAGAAATATGAAAACAGTTTGCATATAGTGAATACGAAATAATTACTTCAAAACAGACATGTGTAATGCATTAATGAAATAACATCGTTTGACATGAATACAATGTTTGAATAATCAAAGAAAAATACAACTTGAACATTCGAATGAACACAAAAAAAAATTCTAATCCTAGCCATGTTTTGGCAAGGGAGCAGTGATCACATTGGGAGTCTCTGGAGAGTCGAACTGGACTTCCTTTGCGTCGATCAGATCCTGAACCTTATTTCTCAAAGTCCAATAATCATCTGTAGCATGCCCCGGGCTGTCAGAATGATAAGCGCAGCAAACGTTGGGGTTATACCTTGAAGGTCTCCTGTTGGGATTCTTAGGAGGGTCCCTTAGAGTTACCAACTTGGTCCCCAGCAGCTGTGGAAATATCTGGGACAAGGTCATGCCGAGGGGAGTGAATTACCTTTTAGGTCTCTCTTCCCTTTGTTGGTTACGATGTTGAGGAGCACTGGCCGGTTTTGAAATAACCACCGCGTTGACAGCACTAGATTCTTTCTTGGATGGTCTCTTCTCAGTGTTCGAGGAGTCACCAGTTTGTATCTTTCCAGACTTGATACCAGCCTCTATCCTTTCACCAGTCAAGATCAAATCTGTAAACCCAACAGAGGAATTTCCAATCAGATGGTTGAAGAACGGACCAGAGAGGGTCCCCAAGAACATATCAACGAGTTCACAGTCAGTCAGAGGTGGTTGCACCCTTCCAGCAAGGTCTCTCCACTTTTGCGCATAATCTTTGAATCCTTCGCCCGTCCCTAGTGACATACCCTGGAATTGGGTATGCGTAGGAGCGAGGTCAGCATTATACTGGTATTGCTTGTAAAAGGCAGCAGCGAGGTCTTCCCAGTTGCGGATACTGACTCCATCCAGCTGATAGAAACACTCGAGTTGAGTCCCCGACAGACTATCCTGAAAGAAGTAATGGACCCATAAATTCTTGTCTGCCGTGTAGGGCTGGATCTTCCTTGCGTATGAACGGAGGTGCAACTTAGGACAGGAAGCCCCGTCGTATTTTGCAAAGGCAGGTGCCTTGAACTTGTGAGGGATCACCACCCCAGAAGATAAGCCAAGGTCTCCAAAGTCCAACCCGGGCACCTGTTGAATCTCCATGGCATTTAGACGGTCCTCTAGTTGCTTGTACCTGTCCTCAACAGGAGGGTACTGTTCATCATTGAAATCTGTCTCGTTGTCGGAGACCACGAGACTAGGAACCTCTCTCCCTTGTGGGCTGTCTTTCCCAGCAGATGGGGTGGTCAGCTCAGCCTCATTTTGTGATCCATTCCCAGATCTGCGTCTAGGGTTGAACAAAACAGTCCTTTTCTTCTTCTTCTTCAAAAGCAAAGTCTTCAATTCCTGTTGTCCCTGGGCTAAGCTCATTACCAGCTCCTGGAACTGGGCGTTCTGGGCCTGGAGGGCCTTGATAGCTTGTTCATTGGATGATTCAGGATTCATGATGATGGCTGAAATAAACAGCGAAGAAGATTAAGCAACCTGTAGAACAGAGTACCTGTAATGCAATGATATGTATGTATGCATGCGATGTTTTCAAGGATCTCGCGGGGTAAACAGAGAAACTTGTTAGAATTTGAATTTGGGTAGCTTGATTGAAGGAACTTCATGTTGTTGAGAGTCCTTCTTCAAGAGTCAAGGCTCACCATATCGAGTGGGTCATAGCCCCTGACTCAAGTTATCAACCTTGGCTAGAGGAAAATAAATCCCCTTTGCCTCTTGCTAAACATTTGATTCATCATGACCTGCATCACAAACCCTTGAGATCCTTGAAATGGATTAGTCCTTATGCAGGATGTATGCAATGGTATGATGTTATGCTATGCATGGAGTAATGTAGGTAAACCCTGTTATGAGTCCAGACTAAGGACTGTAAACGAAACCTGCAAGAAACTCATGTGTTAGATAACAAGCATGCAAGTAGTTCAAGTTTGAAGGCACACAAGTCACACAAGACAACCCTTAGAATTTAGGCCAACATGAAGTTCAGGTACTACCCTCTTTCAGTTTCGTTGGTTAAGACCTGTCCTATCAAAAGTAACCGGGTTCTAGAAGATCCCAATATCACTGACTACCCTCAATCGGTTATAACTCCAGCGTCGCAATCTTTTCTTGCAGCCAGAACCATCACGAGAGTTTAGCCTCAATGGGTGTAGCATACTGCTACTGTTCTATGGCCAAGTTGGGTCAATTTAGAGTTCTAAGGTCGGTTGGTGCTTAATGACTCCTAGGAAGACCCATATTCTCCTCGTTGCAACACAAGGGATATCGGTACAGACCAAGGTGCCACACCAACGTAGCCACTGCTTCACCCGTGTCGGTCTACGCCGGACAGGTCCCTCACAGCTTATGCTACCTAAAAGGGTATTCCCCAGATCCGGGTTAGGATCTATGTAACTCCAAAACAAGCCCACAATATAAAAGCAAACAAAGCATACACTTGAAAACATAAGAGTGGTCTAATCCTAAGGTACACCTCACTTTTATTTGTCCCCAGCAGAGTCTCCAGTTTTGTCATCGGTGGAAATAGAACTGACTGTTTTTTAAGCTGGTTTCGCGAAATGTCGCGGTAAGCAAGAGTCGCCACCGTCTTTTATGTTGTCCAACATGGAAAGGACAAAAGCACAACAAAATTCCTTATTCGAGAATGTTTCTCGGTTCGGGAGGTAGATTTATAGAAAGGGAAGGTGTTAGCACCCTTTCTATCCGTGGTTATCCACGGGCTCTTAGGTACTTGCTCTTATGTTTTCAAAATTTTTTTGCTTTTCAAGTGTGTGTGTGGGTTTTGAAAAAGTTTCGTTTGAAAAATTTCTAAGTAACTCTTGTATCTGTCCTCAAGAGTGTATGAAAAATTTGTTTGAAAACTTTTGAAAGTGTAGGTGTGAAAAGTTGTTTTTTTGTTTGTTTTGAAAAGAGCAAGTACTTAAGAGAATCTACCTACTCTAAGGAATTAAGTTGTGTAAGAGTCCTTTAGATAGTGCTATCCCACCATTTAGAGGTAGGTAGCACCATCATTGGAGGTGTTCGGGTCAATTCGATTAAGGGACATGTGTGGTCACCTAAGCAATGGTAGGATACCTTAGAAGTAACCCTAATGTCCTAGATCCTTTTATCCGAGGCAACCGTTTCGAGGCAACTGGATCTTTTAGACAAAGGGCGACCTCTAAGACGTCCTATACTTGATGACCACGTTCGAGGCAACCAGTGAGGCGTAACCTAGAAGTGGCATGTGCTTTGTGTGTTGTGTTTCAGTTAAGGTTATCTTGTACCAGTTATTTGTGAGCTACGGATCAATTTTATTTACATACATTCTTTCATGCATTTAACAGTTAGGGGTGCGGAAAGTAAATTGCAGAAATGTAAATTCTAACTATTACAAGGCGCGGGTCTATACATCGCCAAAAAACAAAGACCCGTTTTGGTAAATAAGTGCGAAAAGTAAAGAAAGCAATAAACCTAATTACTATTACATTCTTGAAGCAGTTACATAATAATCAAAATAAAATAAATGCACGCGAATAAAAATTAATCGGGAATGCCTTAAGGGTTTTGACCCTTTTAAGAAAAGAAATGAATTTTTTTGTCTTTTTTTGTGATTAAATGAAATTAAAACTAATGATTAAACTAATTAATTAATTTATTAAAAGGAAAAAAATGTTTTTGTATTTTTTATGTTTTTAATGAAATAAAATAAAAGGAATTAAAATTAAAAATTAATAAAAACCTAATTCTAAATTTATTTTAGTTATTTAAAAAAGTTAAAGTTGCCTAATTAAAGCTAATTCAATTTATTAATATTTATTTACAAAATAAAATGAAATTAATAATAATAATAATATTAGTTCTTTTTTTTTTGGTTTTTTATGGGAAAAGTTATTTATGTTAATTTAGTGATAATTAGAAAAATTAATTAATAAACAAACAAAATAGAAATATAAAATAAGAAGAAAAAGGGATGAACCAAAAAAGGGGGTTAAGTGAAGCAATCTGGGCCCAATAGTGATCAAGCCTCTTGCTGACTTTTGGAATTGCCTGGAGACACGTTGACTAGGGAGTATGGTGCTCCTTCATTTCTTGGCCTTTGGATCCATAATTATGGACATGTGGCGCATGGATTGGTGAGGCGTATGATGGACCCCTTCAGGAAGCCTGCATAGGAATATGTATAGAAAAAATGGAAATAAGCATTTGGGGGACCTGGGAATCGAACCCAGGTCCCATTGTTCATGTTCCAAGGCTTTGACCAACTGAGCTGCACGTTCCATTCATTATCAAAATAACACGCAATTATTAAATTAGAAAACAAAAGCATATGCCTGAAAAAAATATAAAAACGCGCGCTTTTTGAAACAACGAATGAGGAGGGGACGCGTCAGCGTCTTCTTCCTTTGATACTGGTTTTTTACCTGCGGATTTTTATCCGCAGGTGGTTTCGCAGGTTTGCTCTGAAAATGCTCCTCAGGCCATGAAAATCCATTTCAAGACCATAGCTGATCTCGTTTCCACCTCCTGAATCCATTCATGCTTATGATTTGTCTTGATTGTGCCTGGAGACAGAATGCCTAAAAACAAACAATGCAAACCCTATATGCGGGTATCATCATACAAAGCCCCAAAATGAAATTGAACAATATGGTTATGTTAGAAATCAAACAAGGAGTATGATTATGCCATTATTTTCCAGAAAAAATGCAAGAATAGAGAAACACAATTTCGTGTACAGGGGTGAGTTTGTGATGACTTACAGTGCTTGATATGGAGTCTCAGGGTGTGGTAAAGGTCTCTTTAGCTTCAGGGTATGGCAATGAAGGATCTCACGTGCTTTGTTTTGTCTGAAACTGCCTGCAACATTGCTTTAGATCTCACACTTTTTTGACAAATTCTGAGTTTTTGCTCTGCCGTTTTAGGGATGCCTTTTTTTTCGTCCATGAGGGTGGGAAGGCTTGCATATATGTCTATCAATCAGAATCAAGCAATATTATGAGCCTTTAACCCTTGCAATGAAGTTTTGGATTTCTCCATAACCACCATTAAAGAAACTTGCCATTTTTGTTCAAAATTTGAATTTCATGCTCATAATAGGCTTGGCACGAATTTGGTATGTTCCTTATGATGCATCAAAGTCATTCAAACCACAAGATATCATTGAATTAATTTTTTTGATTTTTATTTGAATTTTATGGATTTAAAATGAATTAAATCAAACAAAATTAAATAAAAATAGAAAAATTAATGTTTAATCTTGAAATAAATCATGGGACACGTGGGTGGAATGGCAAACCTGAATCAAGTGGAAAAAGTGGGCCCCTTTTGTCAAAAATTGAAGTTTCAAGGATAGTTGACTTTTGCCTTTTCACAAAAATTTCCCAACTTCTCCAATGCATATCTTGCTCAATTTTGATCATATGAACATGTTCTTGGACATTTTGGAAAGTTCTTGAAGTCCTCTAACCAAGGCCTTTGGTCTCATGTCATTTTGATTTACCAATCTCAAGTTATGGTCTTTGACTTAAAGTGCCTTTTTGTTGACTTTTGAAAATGACCTATAATGTTGAAATTGATAACTTTTTGTGAGAGCATTTCATGGACTTGGAATGTCAAGATGAGTTGTAGGAAATGTCATCCCCTTCAAAATGAGCATTGGATGGGATTTTTCTGATGAACCATGAAAAAGTTATGCCTTGGTCAAGTTACAGTTGACTTTTCAGTTGTTCAAAAATAGAAACTTTTGCATCTTGATGATTTTTGAGCCATTCTTGTGGAATCATGATCAAGACTTGATCAAATGGTGATTGTGGCTTCAAAATAATATGTTGACCAAAATTTTTGACTTTTGACTGCCAAATGACCATTTTGCCCCTGCAGTTGACTGTGGAGCAATTAGGGTTTTGGACTGTGCAACTTGACCTTGTGAGCCTTGAAACTTGACATGTAGGTGCTTGACAATGTATATAGGCATGTGGGACTTGATTGAGCCCTTGAAAACCACAACTTCCTTGCAAGAACCAAAACCCTAATTTGACTGGCTTAGTGGGTGTTTGAACTGTGCAACCCTTGAGTAGACTTGAGTAAATTTAGATGATGCTTGTCAAAAATTTGAAGAATATGGGAGGGAAAATTTTGGGGTAAAACAGTTGCCCCTGTTCAATTTTCTTAGACCTGAGGATGTAGATTGACTTGCGTGCCTTTCGTGATCCAAAGGTGGAAGATGATTGAACACTAGAGTGCCCAGAAATTTGCACTCACATAGTAGAATATCAGCAGTGTGATGGCGGGAATGGGCTTATAGATGCCATTTGGAAAGATGGTGGAGAGGAGGATGGGCTTATAGATGCCATCTGGAGATGTGACAGAATTTTGTCGGGAATGGGCTTATAGATGCCATTTGGAAATGTGATGGATAGTTGTGGAGAATGGGCTTATAGATGCCATCTAGGTGTCGATCGCGTAAGAGATTCCTTAGCGAGAACTTGTGTACCTGAGAAAGATAATTTCCTGGCCTGTTACAGGTGTTGATCCTCACTCAGTCGCTCACAGACATGCCCTGGCTAGATACAGGTATCGAATCTGGGACTTCGAAAGGTTGATGGGTTGTCTCTACTGACAGGTTATCTCAAAAAAATCTTTAGGATTTAACTGAACCAGAGGAGGTTTTGTCTTTCTTGACGAGTTGTCTCTTTGGACGGGTTGTCTTCATGGACGGGTTGTCTTTATTGACAGGTTGTCTATAACGACTGGTGTCTATAATGACGAGTGTTTATGACGACGAGTGTGAGTGTCTATGACGATGAGTGTTTATAACGACGAGTGTCTATAACGACTGGTGTCTATAACGACTGAGTGAGGATCATGAAATGAAGGACGTTTTTGCATTCAAAATTTTGCTTCTTTTTTCTTTTTCTTTTTTTAAAAATGGCAATGTTTCTCTTTTCACACACCGTCACTAAAAAACGCAAAATGTCATCCATGCAGATGCACTTCCACCACTGATTCTATCGATAACGACTCTGCTGTGGCTCATTATGAGTTTGATACTCCTATTTATCAAGTTGAAGAAGAAGCATATGAGGATTGTGATCTTCCTGCGGAATTAGAAAGACTGTTGAAACAAGAAGAGAAGGTTATCCAGCCGAATCAGGATTCGATTGATGTGGTGAATATTGGCACATAAGAGGTAAGAAGAGAAGTCAAGATAGGGGTAGATCTCGAAGAAAGTATAAAGGTCAGATTGATCAAGCTACTCTGTGAGTATTCTGATATCTTCGCTTGGTCTTATGAGGATATGCCTGGGTTGGATACATACATAGTGGTGCATCGATTACCGCTCAAAGAAGGTTGTTCTCCTGTCAAGCAAAAGCTCCGAAGAACTCATCCTAAGATGTCCAAGAAGATCAAGGAGGAGGTCCAGAAGCAGTTGGATGCAAATTTCTTAAAGGTTGTCAATTATTCGCCATGGATTGCAAATATTGTGCCTGTGCCCAAGAAAGATGGTAACGTCAGGATGTGCATGGATTATAGGGATTTAAACAGAGCCAGACCCAAAGAAGATTTCCCTCTTCCGCATATTGATGTGTTGGTCGATAATACTGCTCATTCCAAGGTATTCTCGTTCATGGATGGCTTTTCAGGTTACAATCAAATTAAGATGGCTCCGGAGGATATGGAGAAAACAAAATTCATCAAGCCTTGGGGAACCTTCTGTTATAAAGTGATGTCGTTTGGTTTGAAAAATGCCGGGGCAACATATCAGCGCGCCATGGTCACTCTCTTTCACGATTTTATTCACAAAGAGATTGAGGTATATATGGATGATATGATTTCTAAGTTCGACACGGAAGAGGAACATCTTATTCATCTGGAAAAAATTTTCGAGAGACTGAGGCAGTTCTTGCAAAGGTTGAATCTGAATAAGTGTACCTTCGGGGTGAGATCCGGCAAGCTGTTGGGTTTTATTGTAAGTGAGAAGGGTATCGAGGTGGACCCGACTAAGGTAAAAGTGATACAGGAAATGCCTGAACCAAGGACAGAGAAGGAAGTACGTGGTTTCTTGGGAAGGTTAAACTACATTTCTAGATTTATCTCTCATCTCACAGCTACCTGTGAACCTATGTTGAAGTTGTTGAAGAAAAGTCAGATAGTGGAATGGAATGAGGATTGTCATAAGGCCTTTGACAAAATAAAGGAGTATTTGCAGGAACCTCCGATACTCATTCCGCCAGTAGAAGGAAGGCCATTAATCATGTACCTAACTGTGTTGGAGACCTTAATGGGTTGTGTCCTCGGTCAACACAACGAGACATGGAAGAAAGAGCAGGCTATTTACTACTTGAGTAAGAAGTTTACGGAGTGCGAGTCAAGGTACTCATTGCTGGAAAAGACTTGTTGTGTGCTTGTCTGGGCCGTCAAACGTCTGAGGCAATACATGTTAACTCACACCACCTACTTGATATCCAAAACGGATCCAATCAAGTACATTTTTAAGAAGCCAACTCTTACAGGCAGGGTAGCTCATTGGCAGATGATACTCACCGAATATGATATCCAATACACTACTCAAAAAGCAATTAAGGATAGTGTATTGGCCGACCATCTTGCTCATCAGCCCATGGATGATTATGAACCGATGAAGTTTGATTTTACAGACGAGGAAATTGTGTATATTCGGGATTGTAATATGCCAGACCCAGATGAAGGACCTGAGTCGGGCTCACATTGGACGCTTGTTTTTGACGGTGCCTCTAATGCCATGGGAAAAGAAATTTGAGCTATTATCACTTCTCCTGAGGGATACCACATTCCTTTCAAGGCTCGCATTTGTTTCGATTGCACTAACAACATGGCCGAGTATGAGGCTTGCATTTATGGCACTGAAGCGGCGATCGACCTGCACATCAAATTTTTGAAAGTTTACGGGGATTCCAATCTTGTTATCATCCAGATTAATGGATATTGGGAGACTCACCATCAGAACCTAATTCCTATCGTGAGCATGTTATGAAGCTGATTTCGTACTTCGAAGAGATCATGTTTGAGCACATTACCAGAAAGAAAACAGTCTAGCTGATGCACTGGCAACTTTGTCCTCCATGTTCAAGGTTAAGTGGGCTAATGAGGCACCTTCCATTACCATCAGAAGTTTGAATGAGCCAGCTTTCTGCTTTGAGGACAATTTGGAACCAGATGGAAACCCTTGGTTTTATGACGTTAAGCGATATCTTGAAACACAAGAGTACCCTGAAGAGGCATCCGTCACAGATAAGAAATTCTTGAGAAGATTTTCAGCCAAGTTCTTTCTCAGTGGTGGTGTGTTGTATAGAAGTCATCATGACGGTTTACTGCTCAGATGTGTTGACAAGAAAGAAGCAGCTAGAATCATTGAAGAGATACATGAAGGTGACTTTGGGACCCATTCCAACGGGCATACCATGGCTAAAAAGATTTTGCGAGCAGGTTATTATTGGTCCACCATGGAGACTGACTGTTACAATCATGCACGGGTCTGCCACAAATGTCAAGTCTATGCTGACAAGGTGCATGTGCCACCAGTACCTTTGAATGTCTTAACTTCCCCTTGGCCGTTTGCGATGTGGGGAATTGATATGGTCGGCAAGATTGAACCGACTGCGTCCAATGGGCATCGTTTCATTCTAGTTGCCATCGATTATTTTACAAAATGGGTCGAAGCTGCATCCTATGCCAATGTCACCAAGCAGGTGGTAACTTGGTTTATTAAGTATAATATTATCTGTCGCTACGGCGTGCCTGAGAAGATCATTACCGATAATGGGTCTAATTTGAACAACAAAATGATGAAGGAGCTTTGTGAGTCCTTCAAAATCAAGCATCATAACTCTTCCCTATATAGACAAAAGATGAACGGCGCCGTCGAAGCGGCCAATAAGAATATCAAGAAAATTGTACAGAAGATGGTGGTAACCTATAAAGATTGGCATGAGATGCTGCCTTTCGCTTTGCATGGTTATCGCACCACTGTGCATACTTCGACTGGGGTAACCCCATTTTCATTGGTTTACGGCATGGAAGCAGTGTTGCCGGTAGAAGTCGAGATTCCTTCTCTTAGGGTCATGAGAGATGTTGAGCTGGATGAAAGTGAATGGGTACAGAATCGGCTGGATCAGCTGGAACTTATTGATGAAAAGAGATTGACGGTCGTATGTCATGGTCAGGTATATCAGCAAAGGATGAGAAAGGCTTTTGATAAAAAGGTACGACCCCAGTGTTACAAACCAGGTGACCTTGTTCTCAAGAGGATAATTATTCCCCTGGGAGATCCCAGGGGCAAGTGGGTCCCAACTTATGAAGGTCCTTTCGTGGTCAGAAAAGTTTTCTTTGGAGGGGCGATGATGCTCACGACTATGGATGGAGAGTACTTCCCTCTCCCTGTGAATGCTGACGTAGTTAAAAAATACTTTGCATAAAAATAAAAATAAAAAAAACCCGCTAAACTGAAAACCCGAAGGGGAGGTTTAGGCAAAAAAAAAGGGTGTCCTGGTGAATCGAAAACCCGAAAGGGCGATTTAGGAAAAAGTTAGGGACTTAAAGCAAATGACTACGCTCAACATGAGATCCTTTGTTTCTTTCCTTCGTTCTGTCACCTGGCATAAGTTCAAATCCAATCTAAGTTTGGTCTATCCGAAAGCAAGAAGATGGAAGGGTGAAAAGTTATAAGAGTTATAGCAGAGCCGGGACTTGGTGGAGATTCATATTCACATTGCCATTTGTAAACACTTGTTTGCTTTGATTTTGTAATTACTTGCTTCCAAATGTAAATGCCTTTTTCACAGGCTGATTTCTCAAAATCAATAAAATATCTTCTTTCAAGTATGTGTATGCTTTTCTTTTCTGCCTTTTTACTATTTTGTTTACAAAAATGTCCAATATTTTTTATAAGCATGAGCATATAAACTTCGTGGACCTGACACGGATATGGTAATTTAAGTCATGGTTGGTTGATCGCTTGAAATACGGATAACAAACACCATTATTTCTACGCAAGGGGCATGTTTGTTTCTCTGTTTGATGGACTCCTCTTTCACTCTGTTGGCATTTCACCTTGCCATTTTGTTTCACCGCTCCACGCTGTTGGTAAAGGTCATGGGTCAGGGTAATATCAGGATTATGGCAGGTCAGCGGGACCGGTGAACCTGGGTGGAGATACTGCTTCCCCATAATGGTTTTTATTACATTTCTTTGCCGCACTTTCATGTGTTATCTTGATTGATTGTTTTAGCATTGTCTGCATATAGGATTTTGTTTATAGCTGAATGTCAGTCTTGATGCGTTGAATATTTTTACCTTGAAGAAAATTATTATTTCATTTTACTTAATCCATCCGGTATCACCCTTTAATCAATTTTTTTCGGGCATTTTGATACCAACTGTGCCAATTCTTTTGCTTAGTCAAGAATTTGGAAGAAGGAGTTTAGCTAAAAAACTGTGACCGTAGTGGTATGCTTTTGGGTAGAACCATGTTGACGACGTACAAGCATTGTTTCAATTCCCAAACACCGTAAATATAAGGGAGTTAGACCCTCGTTAATCCCTCTGACCCTTCGAAGTAGAAGTTTTCTTTTCCGTTCAAAAATAAACCTTTTTTAACCAGGGGCAGGGTAGATGTTCAGTTGATTTGCCCAAGCATTCAAATTTCAGAAGGAATGTCCCCTCTGAGGATCACTGCATTTTATCTTTCGTATCATGAGAACAGGAAAAATGTCTAAACCACGTTGTTCAGTTCCTCACAAAATCCCGAGGTCGAGATCGAATCGATACAATAATGGTTATTCCTTGCTGACCAAGGAATGAGGCTTTTGTTTTCTTCAAAAAAAGAAAGAAAGAATGAAAAGTTCAAAGATCTAAAGTCATATTGACTTGTTCAAAGTGGAAAACATGAATAAGAAAGAAACAAAAAGCCCCGCTAAGTCGAAACTTGAAAACAAGTCGCTTAGGCAAAAGTTAGGGTATCCCGCTGGACTTCCAAAATGGAAATTCAAAAGATTTTGTCCAGGAAAAAATTAGGGAAAAGAAGAGCCTAAAAGGCCGAAGAAAAGAGAGATTGTTCAAATAAAATTTTCATCAAAAGAAGAGGAACGATAATATCAAAAACAAAAGTAGCAAAAGTTAAGTGAAAATCATGTTTGGAAATTTGTCGTGATCACTCAACCATTATAAATCCTTTTGAAAAATGAATGCTTGCGATAAGTCAACTGAATTTAAGACATGAGAATATCACAAAGGGGGTGGGCACCAAATGACTTGAGCCTTGAAAAACTTTTTTTCAAAAGAACCTCGAACCAGGCCACGTTACAACCTCTAAAAGTCCTAACTGAAACTAGGGTTTAACTCGAAAACATACTACAATAGGATAACAATTCCTAAACTCCCCAAATATGTGTCGCATAGCCGTGTTGGTATCTTATCACCTGCGTTTTGACTCTTTTTTCAAAAAATGGAAGAAAAGTTTTAAAACCTTGTTGCACTCTAGCCAGTGATTCGTTCACAACAGAGATGCGACACTTTGTTAAAAAATTTTAACTTCAGGGTTTAAATAATCATCGCGTCAGGTTTGTCATCCCCAAAATAAACATCTTTCTGTATGCAAAGCAGTTGCTTGACATCAAAAAGAGTTTACACATTGAACACCTGCAAAGAGCTTAATGATTGTCAAGAGGGGAATGTTTGGTTTTCTTCTACTTTGATAGAGCCCATGTATGTTTAGGACTCTGCTTATCCCATGTGAAGTTTCTTACCCCCAGTGAAGCATCGCTTCCGCAGCAAAGGTTTGTTGCTCCAAGGATTTTCTTTCAAAAAGCTTCATTTTAGGACCTCAAGTTTGGATATGTCGTCCATCCCCAGTGGAGTCGTTAAGAAGGAACCCACATTCTGAAGAAGTTCCAACTCCCCAATGGAATTGCCAATAGAGATCCCTCGTTTTGACCTCTCATTTCCCAGCCGATCTGTTGACCGGGGCATCCTTATGTTAAAGATCTTCTCTTATTCCTCGGTAAGGTCGTTACTGTGCGACTATCTGCACGATTCGCCCATTGGTTGCATTCCAAGAGAAATCTCTCTCAAAAAAAATCTTCAACAAAGTTCTATCTCCCCGGTGAAGCCCCACCTCCTCAGCAGAGCTTTATTCCCCCAGCAAAGGTTTTCACCCTTCATGTCGGGTTTGTTATTTTGATATCATCTTCAACACGGCCGCGCACCGTCTTTTCTAGAGATTACAGTCTTGCCCTGATCTTCTCCCTCAATGTCTAATCTTCTCCAGAAGCTACAGTGTCGATCTGATTTTCTCTAGGAGTTTGCAATTTATTTTTGCAGCTCCTCTCAATGTTTGCGGCCCGTTTCTACTAGTTGCTTGGTTATTATTCCCCGTGGAGCTTCATCTCTTCGAGGTTCCCTCTCTAGGGGTTCCCCGTATCTTCTCCTCTCCTTTGGATTTTTCAATTTATTTTTGCAAGTCTGGTCAGATTCAGACTTTTTGGTTTTTGACTTCTCAACTGGCCGCTCCCTAGTGGTACTTTTAAACATGCATCATTACATTGCATCTACCAAAATGCGTAGCATTTCCATTATCTGGAGCATTGCTCTATATAAAAAGAATTCAAACATGCATCGAAACATAAGCCATTATTATTTCTGTCATCCCCAGGGATTTACTAATACTTAGGATAAAGTCCCCAGTGAGGTCTTCGTCCTTATTACCCCAGTTTCCTCCCTATACCAATATCCTTTTGATGTCAATCAGTCTTTTGTTTAAGTGTCTACTCTTGAATGCGGTTCAGTTTCGCCCTGGCGTGGTATTCTTAGGTTTAGTCTTCACTACCCTCTCCGGTTCATTCTAATGTCTATTGATGCACCTTTCGAATACCCGTTTCGTCCTGATATTCGCTTTCAACAGGCTTTTAGTTGTGCGCCCTAATCTCCTTGCTTTGGGTTAAGCTTAGAGTTTCGCCTCCCCACCTTGTGCATGAAATCCGGTTACATCCTGGTACTTATCTAGTTTAGTTTCGCCTAACTAGTTATTGAGTCGAGTTTCATCTCGTTTTTGCTTTCCTACCTTGGACTCTTTGACTGTGTTTGTTTACCGAGTGCAGTATTCGTACTGCGTCCCTGGTTTGAAATCAATCTCCTTTATTCCTTGGATTCTCCTATCAGTTTTCGTCACTGTTTATCCATTGATCTGAGACCAGCATGTGCTCTGAGAAGCATGCACTCTCATCATTTTGCTATGGGCCGAGTTTCACCTCGTTACCCGTGCGTGAAATCCAGTTTCGTCCTGGTACTTATCTAGCTTAGTTTCGTCTGACTATTCGTTGAGTCGAGTTTCATATCGCTTTTGTTCCTCTTTTCTGGGATTCTTTCAGTTCCTTCATACTGTCTATCCTAGTTGAGATTAGCAAGTGTTCCTAGAGTCACGCACTCTAGCCACTTTTGCTTTGGGTTGAGCTCAGAGTTTCGTCTCCTCACCCGCGTACGTTTTCTGCTACAGAGCTTAGTTTCTCTTATACTCTGTCAGTTGAGTTTTGTCTCACCCCTTCCTTTTGAAGCCCAGTTTTGCCCTGGCACGTTTGTCCGAAAGGCTAGTTGCGCCTACTCTTCTCTTGTTTTTGTTCTGTCTCAACTTGCGTTGCAACTTCATTCTGACGCATGTATTGGGAGTTGTTGTTTCCGTTTCTTTCAAGAGTGTAAATTTTCGGGTTCTTTCGTATTCAAACATCTTCAACCCTGAATGCTTGAAAGTTATCACTTTTCTCACTTACCATGTTGAAGACATTTGAATAGGGGCAGCTGTTGCACCCCAAAATTTACCCTCTTGATTTAGGCTTATGTTTCATCATGAACATCATATTGCATTGCATTCATACATTGTGATAGGATCAAATTACTTTGGTTATCAAGTTTTTCTCAAGCTTTGAAGGTTGATTACATGGACAAGTTGCTCAGGGGAATCACTCTTTGGATTCACCAGTCAAATTAGGCTTTGTTTGAGCAAGGCTATTGGCCAATATACAAGTCTTGATTTAGGGAGCTATAACATCTCTTTGGTATCTAAGGGGTCTTTTCACAAGGAATTGGTCATGATGCCCAGAGGATTTGAAGTTTTGAAGATGATTCATCAGTCTCCTGAGGTGTTGACCAAAGCTAGGGTTTGAGTTTTTATCAGGTTTCTTTGAGAATTTTGAATTGAAACTTTGTACATGGCCTCTATATATTTGTAAGATCATATGTTTGAAGTTTTGATCATCAATTTTGAAGGGAATTGGATCAACTGATTCAGAGGGGCAAAATGGTCATTTTGGTCCAAATTAGTCAAAGTCAAGGTTGACCAAGTGAACCTTTGGCCAACCATCAATTCAAGGATTTAATTTTCATATTTCAAGTCCATTTTGGTCATTGGATCAAATAGATTGAGGTTTGGGTTGAGGCTTGTTCTTGAAGAAACCCTAAAAGTTACTAATTTTGGAAAGTAAGGACTTAATTTCAAAAATTCATATTTTATTCACCCTTGATCAAGAAGATGCAAATGAAATATGCTTGGAAAGCTAAGAGAATGATCTTTCACCTCCTTTTTGTCTCATGCCCAATTTGGTAAGGAATCAAGAGTTATGATCTTTTGAAGTCACAAAATTATAGGTCATTTTCTAAAATTAGTGAATTTCAAGCCAAATTTTGAGGACCTTAATGGATTAATTTGCAAAAACTCAAAACTAAGGTATTATAGATCTTTTCAATACCTTTCCAAATTGTGCTTATTTGTGTCAAAATTCAAAAGTATGAGCAAGTTATGAGTCTTGGAATTTTGGAGCATTTTATTGAAATTTGGCAAATGTGCAAAATGACCAATTCATGAAAACTTGGGTTTCAGCCATTCTCTTTAATCCTAATCCAGCCCATGACCAATTTGTGACTTGTTAAGGCCTATAATATCAGCCATCTCGTGTTCCATAGACCTTGGTGTTTGCTTGAATGAAAAATGCAAAAATTGCCCAAAGTTGCAAAAACTCCAACACTCTTGGATCAGATGGAATTAAGAGCCAAGGTTCTAAGCATGATCTTCTGAAGTAATTTTGCCCACAAAATGCATAAGAAGCCAAAGAATTCACGAGCAAAATAGCTGATTGAGTGCACACTTCTTTTTTGCCAAACTTTTCCAATCAAGCCCTTGGACAGCTTGGGAGACCAAATTCCTTTTCTAACCTTCTCTACAAACTCTATATAAGAGGAAGTAAGCAAAGAGAGAGAAAAAAGAACGCACCATTTGCAAGAAATTCATATATGAGATTCACTTCCTTCTTCTGCAACTTGATTCGATTCTCTCAATTCCTTGGTGTTTTCTTCAAAATTCTTGTGGATTCAGCTTCAGCAAAGTGAGTAGATCAAGCTAGCACCATTTGTTTGCATCTGGAGTGAAGGAGACAGTAGAACACTTTTCGCCTTGAGGTAATGATTCCAAACTTCAATTTTAGAGATGCGCTTGTTTATTGAGATGTTTGAGCTTGGATTTATGTTCAATGATGTTAATGGAATGTTTCTGAAGCTTTATAGCATTTGATTTGGTGAATTATGCATGATTGGATACTCTGAAACTCGTGATTCAGAATGGTTTTGTTCATATTCCTGACTTGATTGTGAACAATGTGGTTTATGTTTTGATTTGATTCCAATTGCAATGTGAAATATGAAATGCTAGCTTTGATTTGCCTTTGATTTCATGAAGAATGATGCGAAATTGAGTATGTTATGCTGATCTCAAAGTGAGCCCTAAACCTGGATATTGCGTGCGTTTTTGAAATGTCCAGAGGTTGAATATGATGTGGTGGCACATCATGATTGGTTCGTTTGAATTTTTTGGCTTATTTGAATTTTTGTTTTATTTGGCATTTTGTTTGATTTTATTTTCTGATCAAAACACTTTAAAAAATCACAAAAAAATTACCATAAGTCAATATTATTTTCTAGTATTTGTCATATTTTTTTTGATTTTTTTTAAAATGATTTGATTGGTCTAAAAAATTCATAGGATTAATTAATTGTTTATTTGAACATAATTTTTATTTTAATAATTCTTTGATCCAAAAAATTCCACAAAAATTGTCCTAGACTCACAAAATAATGGAAAAATTGAATCTAACTTTGGTTTATCATTTTATTTATTTTTGATTTAAAATTTAATTTCAAAGGTTATTTGTAATATTTGTTTGTTTGATTTTTAATTCAAAATTTCCCTTAATCAAAAAAATTCAGAAAAAAATCATGTAAGCTTGTTTTTAGTCATGGAGTCAGAATATAATTTCATTTTTGACCTTTTGTGAATTTTCGTTAGGGTTTACATTTTTTCCCTTAAAAAATAGTTTAAGCGTTAATTGTTTGTTTATTTTTTATTTTAGTATTTCCTTTAATTCAAAAATTCTACAAAAATTTAGGGATGTTTGTTTTTAGTCCTAATATTTGAATATAATTTTGGTTGGCCATTTTTATGATTTTGTGATTTAAATATTATTTTGATATGTGAATATTTGTTAATTGGCTAATTGTTTGAATTTAATTTCATCTTTGACTTTTCTTTAATTCAAAAAATGTGAAAAAATATATTTTCTGACATTTAGGGTTTCTTGATGATTTGTATGATCTTGATTTAATTTGTTTGAATTTTGATCTCACATAATCAATATTTGAGATTAAAAGTCAAAATTTAGGGTTTTGTTGCTTATGGTGCAAGTTTCACTTTTAAAAACCACCATGCCTTGGATTTTCTATGGGATTCAAGTCTTTATTAGGGTTCATGAATGTATTGGGGAACTTAAAACCATTTATCTTGATTTTTTAACTTGGTTTGACATTTTTCCACAAATTATTTTGAAAACTTGTCTAGCTTGGTAGTTTTGCCAACTAGTCTTGAACTTTGGACTTAATTTGGTCTCCTCCTCAATCATTCATGAACTTATGGCTTGCATTATGACTTCTATACCTTTCAAAGATGCTAATATTTTTTTGGTTTGAATTATGGACCTTTATTTCCATTTTTGGTGTAATTTTGAAGTGAAGGTACTCAATTGATGATGCATGTCTTGTTACAATTTGCTTGATGGCCAATGAACTTGAGTGAGGCCTTTAATTGGGCACCTAATGATAATGTTGATTCTGATTGTCCATTTTAGCTCAAGCCATTTCACTTAGAAGCCTCATGTTTGAATGTTTTGAACCTTCTAATGCATTATGTAGGTTTCATCTCCTATTGTGTTCATGAAGTTGTGATTGAATTAATTGTGTATGATTAAAATATGTTTTCTACTGACCTTCATGGTCCTTGTTCATATTATTCTCAAGCTCTTATGATCCTTGATTGATATTCAATTGTAAATTCAACATGGTGATAGAAAGGAGCAACATTCTTTTGATTCTTTTGACCTAATCTGCGCATATGCTTGCTTCCTCTTGCCTATCATGTCTAATGTTTGATAATTGCCACCATGTTGTTCTCACTTTTTCACCTTATGGAATACTAACTTGGTTGTTGAATATGCGAGGTACTCTGAGAAAGTTTCCACCTTTGGCTTGAGGCTTTTGTGTTTCACTTTATTTGTGGAACACAATTTATTATATTGACATTATTTTTGTGCTTGGCATGTTTGATGGTTTATGCAGGATATACATACATATGATTGTGAATGCCATACATTTCCCATGGGATTTGTTCATATATGATAAATTACTTGCATCCTGATGGTGTAATTTCTGACTCGATTTGTCTACTGATGCCAACTTGCTTGAAGTTTCTCTGGGTTTCTTTTATTCTTGATTGATTGCTACAAATAGTTATCTGTTTGGTATTGTACTACTTCCTTTCTCCCATTTTCATTTTACATAATTCTCTGACTGCATGATGGGACCTCTGTTGCTGATATATGTCAGGAGGCCCTCTGGTTTTTGTCTGATGCATGTGTTGTGTTTGTTTTTGATCGATGAGTCACTCAATTTAGAAATTGAGATCACGACTTCGCTCTCATTGCATGTTCCCTATAGGATGTTTATTTCTTTTCTTCTTTAATTGTTGATCGATGAGTCACTCAATTTAGAAATTGAGATCACGACTTCGCTCTCATTGCATGTTCCCTATAGGATGTTTATTGCTTTTCTTTTTTAATTGTTGATCGATGAGTCACTTAATTTAGAAATTGAGATCACGACTTCGCTCTCATTGCATGTTCCCTATAGGATAGTTTTGTTAAGCCCCCTTTAACATGTTAATTAAGGTAGGAATCCATGTATGCTAGCATATGGAAGGATTTTCCTTTATCCTCAACCTTAGGGTCAATCATTGTATGATAACACTAGGGATATTGCTAGGCTATTTTCCCTTAGTTGTTTTTCTTCCTTTGCATTTTGCATCTTAAAACAAAAATTTGTTTCTTGTCAAATCATAAGACATTTCTAATGAACTCAAACCCTTCATCAAAGTAAAAGATATAAACCAATCTTGCCTTGTCTGTGTTATCTTGAAGCCGATGTTTTGCCATCACACATGGTTGTCATCCTACATTTATTCTCAATATCATTGTTAGGTGTAATATTTCGTCATCTATTTCATTGATGTGTTTCTATCTTTGCCATGATCTCTTATCATCTTATAGTCGATGTTTCTCCATTGCACATTTGTTTGAAGCTGATGTTTTGTCATCACACATGTTTGTCATCCTACATTGATTCTCAATATCATTGTTAGGTGTAATGTTTCATCATCTATTTCATTGATGTGTTTCCATCTTTGTCATGATGTCTTATCATCTTATAGTCGATGTTTCGCCATCGCACATTTGTTTGAAGCTGATGTTTCGCCATCACATCTATTTGTCATCCTATATTGATTCTCAATATCATTGTTAGGTGTGATGTTTTGCCATCCAATTTATTGATGTTTCGCCATCTTTTCCATGATTCCTTATCATCTTATATTCGATGTTTCGCCATCGCACATTTGTTTGAAGCCGATGTTTCTCCATCGCACATGTTTGTTATCCTACTTTGATTCTCAATATCATTGTTAGGTGTGATGTTTTGTCATCCGTTTTATCATTTGATGTTTCGCCATCTGTGACATGTTACTTTGTAATTGTTTAGTCGATGTTTTATCATCTCATCTGTTTGATGTTTTATTTTATGTTTTGCCATCTTGATTGTTTTTGTTTGCCTTAACTAAAAAACACAAACCAACCAAAATACATAAGCCGAACTACGACTGCTCTGATTCCTTAAAAGGGATACGTAGACATTGGGGTAGGGCCCAACCGAGCATAACTTTTATTTTCCCTACATTATTTTCTTCTTCCTTTTGCATGCATTCTCTTTTCAGTTGTAAGCCATAGACATAGGATTTGACCACACCCATTTATATTAGACAACAAGAGTGGATACCGTAGAGTACTACGGGCGTGTGGGGTACTAATACTTCCCCCCGCGTAACAGACTCCCTTACCTGATCTCTCGGTTGAAAGATTGTGATTTCTCCCTTTTCAGGTTTTCTCTATGTTTACCTTTCCCTCTCAATGGGATAAAAAACTTTCGGTGGCGACTTCTTTGATGTTTCATTAACATCCAGATGACAGGTTCCAGCCGCGTAGTTTCACCCCACTTTTAAAATTTCCCCAGCATAGTTGCCAGTTCTATGATACGGTGGGAGAACTGACTTGGTTGTTTGCGTTTGATCGCAAATATACGGATAGCAAGAATCGCCACCCACTTTTCTTTTATCCAATAAGGAAAGGCTGAAAAGAACAGAAAAGACCTTTAGAGATGTTTTCTTGAGTTCGGGGGGTAGATTATGAAAAGGGAAGATATTAACACCCTTTTAATCCATGGTTTTCCATGGGCTCTTAGTTTCTTGCTAGATCACTTGCTTTGTTTGAAAATATGATTTGTGTTGTGGGTTTGAAAGTATTTTCAAAATGTCTTTGTAATGGTTCTTGTTTCTATAAGAATGCGTACAAAGTGTTGTTTAGAAAATAGTTCAAAGAGGTGTTTGTGGAATGTGTTTTTTAATAGTGTTCTTTAAAATATGTTTTTGTAATAGTTCTTCTCTCTATAAGAACGTATACAAAAAGGTCTTAAGTGTTCTAGGATCGAGCAACTAGGAGCGAATCTACCTACTCAAAAGGTCTTAAGTGTTCTTTTCCTCCTCCTTTAGATGTTGCTATCTTGCCATTGATTTTGTAAGAATCCCCATCGTTGGATATGAAGGGACAGGTGCGGGACGTTTATATAGTCATTGAAGGCAACCCATGGAACATTTTAGCAATGTCGTTTTAGGGACTAGATTGTTTACCGAAGGCAACATCGAGGGTCATCGAGGGACTACGATCTTTTATCGAGGGTCTTTTGCTAAAACGCCCATGTTCGAGGGACATGACTAATTTCCGATAGGAAACAAGTGAGATTACCCTAAGGGTGTGTGTGTGCAAAGTGTGTTTAATTGCATGCATTTAGTCTTGATTAGGATGATCTATTTGTCGATTTCATGTCTTGCCATACACACCTAATTACTAACAATATATGAAAGTAATAAAAGTGCGGAAAGTAAAGATTCTATACTATTACAATCATTAGGGGGATGAGGTGTACAAATTTACAAATGGGGATTGCAAGAAATTAAAGTCCTAATTATCTATTACAACCATATTGAAACAATACACAAGAAATGTAAAATGGACTTGTTTTGAAAGTGGTTTTTTGTTTTAAGAAATTAATTTTAAAAAAATAAAATGTTTTTATGGATTTTTTATATTAATAAAAAGGGTATTAATATTGAAAATGATAAAAAAAGGAAAATAATGAGAGATAGAATCAGCGTGCTGCTGCAAGCAGAACAAAAGGGATCAGAAGTTCTGATGCCAGGCGTGCTGTGACTCAGAAAGAAACATCAGTGAGAATCAGAAGTTCTGGATTGGTACACTCTGAGGTCCTGCAAGAAACGTTAGAGGAAAGACACATAATTTTTGGGTTGCTATGTGTTGAAATTCTAAATGTGAGAACAATGAGAAAATCTTAGAAGCTCTGTACGTGTTAAAAAAGTGGGAAGAACTCAAAAGTTCTGTATTGTGCTAAGACAATGAGTGAATATCAGAAGTTCAGTGTGTTATCAGCGTGTGAAAATCATAAGTTCTTAGTGTTAAAACAGTGAGTGAAAATCAAAGGTTCTGTGCCACATTTCAACTCTTTCCTCATATTAATCAGCACATCAGCAATTTATTCAGTTCTTAACAAACAACAGATCAGAAGGATAAAGCACCACAACTTATAGAAGTTCAAATCCTAAATCTGAGCCTAGCCCTAATCAAGAAGTTCTGATCCACAGTTTTTCTACTTATGCAATGATATGGACAACATTAATACTATGATATTTACATATTTTATGATGTTCTGAATGAAAAGATGCAAAGTCAGAAAGACTTACCTTGAACTTGAAGCGTGTGCTTGAAACTTGAACTGATGCCTTCAGATGTTCTGGAATTAGCAAGAGAAAATGCCAAGTTCTTTGACTCAAAGGGAAGAACAAAGGTTTTGGTTTTCTGGATTTTTGCGAAGGTTTCACAGTTTTCATTTCTCTCTTTTGAGAATTCTCTCTCTCCAAAAGCCAACCCCTTGAACGTGTGATGGAGAAAATTATTTATAGGTGAATTTGTTGTGGTTTTGGGGAAAAACAAAATGGGATTTTAACCTTTTTGGCATCCTGTTCCATTGCTTTTTTATCACAATTTTCGTATGCTAGTTTGGTGCAATTATGGAATGCGGGCATGGGCTGAATTAACTGTTGGTTATATGACTATGTTGTAGCAGTGCAACAGGTTGTATAAACAAGGTTTTGGGATTTGGTGATGTTATGGCCGAAGCGTTGAACATAGCCTTCATATGCTAGGGAGCGGCCTTGTTCTTGAAGCAAGTATGATGGTTAGAAGATATTATCTGTGCCTAAGTTGGATTTGTAAGCATGAATTAAGGAAAAGTACCCTCAGAGGCAGAAGCAAAGCATGGGCCTAACATAAACTTGTACAAAAGTTTGCTTTTCAAGGACAACAGTGACACTTTTTTCTCACACGTGGGGAAATCCTTTGGATAAAAACTCAAAAGTGGTTGTGAGCATTAAATGATGATGAGATTTATCAAACCAGAAATCCTGCGCTATGAGATTGTGCATCATAGCCTAAGTTTGGGTCAGAAGTTCAGCATCAGCGTAACTTGAAACTAATATCCGACTTTTGATCCTTGAATCCCTTTGCCCCAGCATGTTCTGAGCGAGTTCTCAAACTTTCCAGAAAGCTTATGACATGCTTTGTAAGCCCTCTTTGAATTACTTTTGCAAACTCTAGCTGAACCTTCGTGAAAACTAGCCCAAAAGTTCTAACCAAACTCTGTCTTGAAAATGTCCAGAACTTGCTGAGTGCTTCAGTTTCATGGACGTGCCTTTGAACATTTATAACTTGAAATCCCATCATTTCCAGGAGAAGTTCTATTCTGCAATTTTTTAGGTCTTACTGAGATCTAAAACTCTTGTGTTAGAAGTTCTTCCAGAATCAGCTTGCATCGTGGTGAAAATCTGGCCAGAAGTTCTGAGCTTGTCATACTTCTTAAACACTTAGAAAGATTCTAAGTATTTAGAATTTTGACTTTTTCAACATGAATCTTGACTTATGATTAACTTGATGAGAAAAATTTCATGCCTTCATGAAATATGATTCTTGAAACTTGATTTTGATCTAAAAGTCAAAGTTTGACTTTTCAGTGTGTGAAGACCATTTTTCCCTTGTGAATGACTTTCTTGGAAAATTTGCAATTCAAGGCTTGAAATTGAATGGAAGTAAACCTGAGGGTCCAAGATGATCCTTTGAGAAATGAGAGGGCAAATTTTGAGGTACAACAACATCTAATCATGGCAGTCAAAATATTCCAGGTTAGGTCAGTGACATGACCTTAAGCTCAACCCTTGTAGAAAACAGAATATACTAGAACCACATAGACCCAACATGGGCATAGAAAGCTACACCTAGTAGCCACGGGTCACAACATGTTGCATGTAATATTCACAAGCTTGAATTACACGTAAACTACATAACTACTATAACAATAATCATAGGTATGTCCTACGCTCCCCCTATCATGGACAAACAAGGCTTCTACTGAGGAAGAACACTTGGACAACAAGGATCTTCACGCACTCACTGAAACATACCAATACCTCATTCTGAATCTGATATACCAACTCCAGGTCTTCAGTCTTTTACAAGGTCATGTCTGATACATGGCCCTACATAACTACACAAATATCCATACCTCTTGGATAGCCAAGATATCATGAACACATACTTGGACATCATACAAACACAAGCCCTCAAATAGCTTGTTTTAAATATACTTGCAACAGAGAAAAACCATCTTCTTCATATTCCTTTGCTTTAATAATCACTGACAATTTCCGGTACTAGTGAAGTCTATAACATAGTAGTTATCCAGTCACGAAGCATACTACTAAGGATAGGATCATGATCTACATATTCTAATCCACAAAGTTGGAACTCCTTCTTTTAACAACCATGTTGATCCTCAATCTTCCATAATCATAATCCCAAACTTTCCTTTATAAAATGATGTTACAACATCATTTAGGACATCAACCTTTCTTCACGGATCCCAATAATCCAGTTCTTGATTTATCAACCAAAGAGATTATTACGCTTGATAGTCTTTTTAGGAGAAGATCACAAAATATTACATCTTCTGCGACTCATTCAGGTTGATACAACCACCTGATCACCATAGAGAGAAATAAAATCTCAACAATATCTGAATCATCAGTTCAGATAGTAGATTTGTATCCATACCTCAGATAAGTACTCAGCTCCCCATAATGTATTTCTCATTAAAGGAATAACTTCCCCACACAACTGCAAATGATACTCCTTTTTAACAGATGTTAGAGCACTTGAACTGACATCTTTCTTCTTCATCGTTCAACACATGAGGATCCTTTCAACATTCCAGACATGGTCAGAGATTGGTCTTTAGCTCCATCATGATCAAACATTCCAACTTCCTTTTAGAGGGAAAACACACCTAGAGATGATGTCCCGACATTAGATACGACATCATCCATTCTTACTATGGTTTTTAGGGGTAACCTCCATAGTAACTTATAATCAACTCTTGTGGGGTTTAACACAAGAAAACAAACCAACAACAACTGATCAATCTCCAGGATCAGACTATCAACATATGCAGGGGATTGCATGAGCCACATCTCAATAAGCTTTTCTTTAGACCTCATGTCTGACTTTGAGATGATGGATGCCATTGTCTGTACTTTTCAAAAGCATATGTTTCCCTTGGTTCTTAAAAAATAATTCTCTTCATATTTTAACATCTTCAAAGATATCATAACATTCTGTCTGATATTATATCAGCCCTTGATAAGGGGATATTTTCCAACAACTTCTGAGGGTACACAAAGAGAATCACCCATTCTCTTCCTTAAGGGAAATTAAAGCAATACTCAGAAGCATCAAACACTGTGGTTGGATCACAAAACTCCTCTTCAAACATAATCTATTCTATGGCCAGAAACAGTATTCCATGAGTCTGGTTCCTTTGATCAGAAGGATCTTCCAGATACTAGCTCATCTCATATACATAAAGGATCTGGTGGAGATTCCTTCATAAGTTCTTCTCAAGAGCATGGAGCTTACACGAAGTAGACTGTTGATCATGTCCTAATCAACCTCCATAAACTAGATGCCTCATATTCTAGATTAGAAGTAGGTTCCAAACCAAAAAGTATTCATAACATTTTTTCCAACACCCAAAGCATCTGTTCTTCAACTGGTAGTTGCATTCCTGCTGAAATAATGTTCTAACATCCCATAGAACATCGATTCCTTCTTATTGGAACACACCATCCTTGATTATCTTCAACGTATATATGCAGATGTATATGAGGATCATTGGTCAAACAATCTTATTGATAAATTTCTTTATGAGTGGACTTGAAGAAAATCTCAAGTATCTTTGACACTTTTAATATGGTTGAAAATGTCAACATATAATCTGTTGAGAGTAACAACCCTAGTATCCTTCCAATACTTTCAGAGTTATATCAGAAACAATGCAAAGGAATATAACGAACGCATCAACAATATTCAGACACAATGCTTAAATCACTATCCAAGTACAAGCATGGTGTGATCGGTGGAAATAGAACTGACTGTTTTAAAGCTGGTTCGCGAAATGTCGCGGTAAGCAAGAGTCGCCACCGTCTTTTATGTTCTCCAACATGGAAAGGACAAAAGCACATCAAAATTCCTTTTCGAGATGTTTCTCGGTTCGGGAGGTAGATTTATAGAAAGGGAAAGTGTTAGAACCCTTTCTATCCGTGGTTATCCACGGGCTCTTAGGTACTTGCTCACTATGTTTTCAAAAATTGTTTGCTTTTCTTGTGTTTGTGGGTTTTGAAAAAGTTCAGTTTGAAAACTTCTAGGTAACTCTTGTATCAGTCCTCAAGAGTGTATGAAGTATTTGTTTGAAAACTTTTAGAAAGTGTAGGTGCGAAAAGTTTGTTTTTGTTTTTTGAAAGAGCAAGTACCCAGGAGAAATCTACCTACTCTAAGGAATTAAGCTGTGTAAGAGTCCTTTAGACAGCACTATCCCACTATCGAGAAGTAGGTAGCACCGTCGTTGGAGTTGTTCGGGTTAATTCGATTATAGGGACATATGTGGTCACCAAAGCAATAGTAGGATGCCTTAGCGGTAACCCTAATGTCCTAGATCCTTTTTATCCGAGGCAACTGTTTCGAGGCAACTGGATCTTTAGACAGGAGGGCGACCTCTAAAACACCCTATACTTGACGACCACGTCGAGGCAACCAAGTGAGACATACCCTAAGAGTGGCATGTGCATGTGTGTCAGGTTTCATGTTAAATTATCTTTGCATACATCATTGTGAGTTACGGATTGATTTTATTTTTCATACAAGTCTTGCATGCATAATTAACAGTTTAATAATTGTGCGGAAAGTAAATTGCGGAAAATTGAATCTACGCTATTACAAGGCGTCGGGTATTTACATCGCCAAAAACATAACCCTTAAAAATAAATTGCGAGAAAATAAAGAAAGCGATAAAAGCCCTAATTATTTATTACATTCTCGAAGCAGATACATAAATATAATCAAAATAGGAATTAAAAATAAATATGCGCGCGAAAGAATTGAATCGGGACGTCCTTAGAGTTTTGACCCTTTTTGAGAAAAGAATTGAAGTTTGGTCCTTTTTGTAATTAATTAAATATTAAACCTAATTTACTAATTAATTAAGTAATTAAAAGAAAAAAGTATTTTTTTTATGTTTTTTTTAGGTTTTAATGAAAATAAAAATAAAAGGTCAAAAGTTAGTAAAAAAAACCCTCAGTCTAATTTATTTTATTTATTGTAAAAGAAAATTAAAATTAAACCTAATTAAACTAAATTAATTCATGTTAGTGTTTATTTACAAAAATAATTAATGGTGAAATTAGTAAATAGTAATAATAATAAGAAAATATTGTTTTCTGAATTAATTAAATAATTATTTGTTAGTTAAATAATAATAATAGTAATTAATAATAATAATTAGTAAAAGAAAATAATTAAAAGAAAACAAAATAAAAAAAGAAAAGAAATAATTAAACCAGGGGGGTGATGGGCCCTTTTGGAGGTTTTGTTAGCAATCTGAAGCCCATTAAGCACAAAGCCACGTTTGACTTCTGGAATTGTCTGCACATTGGTTGACTGGGGAATATCATAGTCAACACTTCATAGCCATTGGATTGGTGCATGAGGACACATGGCACGCTGATTTATGAGGTTTATGGTGGAACACATGGGAGAGCCTGCATATGAATACATGATGAAAAATATGAAACAAATATTGGGTGGACCTGGGAATCGAACCCAGGTCCCAATGGTTACCAGAAAGCACACTAACCACTACTCCACTCGCCTACGTTTGTTAGTATGATAACAAGTGAAAATAATATGTAAAAATAATCACATGTGCTGTACAAACAAAATCGCGCGCGTATTATTTGAACTGCCCAATGATATGCCTACACGCCTTCATCTTCTTCGCCATGTACCTGTAAAAAATAAATGGATAGCGGGGGTTTTTAACCCCCACAAAACATGCTAAGGAATAATAGAGAATAGGTCTGTGTGCAATATAAATTGTTCGCGAGGGTAGGGTTAAACTCGTCTGGACGCAGCGATCTCAACCATAGGCATTATGAAGCTTAATTTTTCTCATACTGAAAAGCCCCAAATTGGAAGCTTGGAAAACCTAGAATTCGTCAATGGTGATTTCTGTTTTAGGGCGTTTTAATGCAATTAAAATATACCAAAAGCTTCCTGTGGATTCAAGCAACACAAAGCATACAAGAAATCATGTTAATGATGCACACATCATGAGGTTCGATTATGGAAAAAATAAGCAAACCGTATGACTGTTCTTGCGTATTCTTTGAGTGTTGGCGTGTGGTTTTGATCCCTACACGTTCCTGGAGACCTCGGCAATGTATTAGAATCAAGAAAACGCTTTGAATCACGTTGGAATGTGGAATTCAGTTTTGAGTTTTCTTTGATTTTTTTCAATGTTCTTATGGCTTTTCTGCAGCAATTCTCACGTGTAAGGCATTAGGTTTAGCTTGTGCATATATAGTAGAATGGATTTAGGTTAAATCTTGGCCAAGAAATCCATGAAATAATGTTTTCAATATTTGATTTTCAATCACATCTTTTTGCATCTTTTTGATTGAGAAATCTTGCCAAATTGAGAGATCCTTGTCCCCTTGATGTGTACACGAAATCTCCAGCACATGTAGGTCATATTTGCTTCATTAAAAGATTGCAAAACCATATCTTGATATTTTCCTACAATTAAATGAATTAAATGAATTAATATTGATTAAAAATTCAATTAATTAATGAAAAATAAGAAAATAATTCAATTTAATCTCAATGGGTCGTGCATAGGCTTTGGACAAAGTTTCAAGAAGGAATTTGAGGCCCATTAGATAAAATGATGTGTTTTGAGCAAAGTTGACTTTTGCAAATTCACAAAAATTTCCCAACTTCTCCAATGCATATCGTGCTCAATTTTGATCATATGAACATGTTCTTGGACATTTTGGAAAGGTCTTGAAGTCCTCTAACCAATGCCTTTAGTCCCATGTCATTTGAATTTATCAATCTCAAGTTATGGTCTTTGACTTAAAGTGCATTTTTGTTGACTTTTGAAATTGACCTATAATGTAGAAATTGATAACTTTTTGTGAGAGCATTTCTTGGACTTGGAATATGAAGATGAGTTGTAGGAAATGTCATACCCTTCAAAATGAGCATTGGATGGGATTTTTCTGATGAACCATGAAAAGGTTATGCCCTGGTCAAGTTACAGTTGACTTTTCTGCTGTCCAAAAATAGTAACTTTTGCATCTTTGATGATTTTTGAGCCATTCTTGAGGAATCATGATCAAGACTTGATCAAATGATGATTGTGTGCTCAAAATAAGATGTTGACCAAAAATTCTGGCTTTTGACTGCAAAATGACCATTTTACCCCTGTAGTTGATTATGAACCAAATAGGGCTTTTGACTGCGCAATTTGCCTCTGTGAGTCTTGAGACTTGTCATATAGGTGCTTGACAATGTATATAGGCCTATGGGACTTGATTGATCCATTGAAAATCCCAAAATCATTGAAGGAACCAAAACCCTAATTTTGACTGACTTATGAGGCAGTTGGACTGTGCAACCCTTGAGAAGTCTTGAACCATTTGAAGATGATTCTTGATAAATCTTGGAGAATATGGGAGGGAAAATTTTGGGGTACAACAGTTGCCCCTGTTCAATCTTCTTAGACCTGAGGATGTAGATTGGCTTGCGTGCCTTTCGTGATCCGAAGGTGGAAGATGATTGAACACTAAAGTGCCCAGAAATTTGCACTCGCATGGTGTAGTATCAGCAATGTGATGTCGGGAATGGGCTTACAGATGCCATTTGGAGATATGATGGATAGGAGGATGGGCTTATAGATGCCATCCGGAGATTGTTGGTAGAATTGTGATCTTGTAAGTTGAACGAGGGAACCTGTGTAGGGTTGCCTGCTGATGAGCTCGAGTAGAAACGCATCTTGGAAAGAAGGAAACCTGTGTAGGGTTGACTGATGATGAGCCTGTGTGAAACTGCATCTTTGAAGGAAGGAAAACTGTGTAGGGTTGACTGATGATGAGTCTGTGTGAAACTGCATCCGGAATTGAGAAGGAAACCTGTGTAGGGTTTCTTGATGACGAGTCCGTGTAAAACTATGTCTTTGGAAAGAGAGAACCTGTGTGGGGTTTCTTGATGATGAGTCCGTGTAAAACTACGTCTGGAGTTGAGAAGGAAACGATGTAAGGTTACTTCGGGATAAGTTCGTGTAAAACTTCTGGATGAACCGGGGTAAGGTTATTTTGAGATAAGTTCGTGTGAAACTTCAGGAGGAACCGGGGTAAGGTTACTGTGAGATAAGTTCGTGTAAAACTTCTGGGTGAACCGGGGTAAGGTTACTTTGAGATAAGTTCGTGTGAAACTTCTGGATGAACCGGGGTAAGGTTACTTTGATAAGTTCGTGTAAAACTTCTGGATGAACCGGGGTAAGGTTACTTTGGAATAAGTCTGTGTAAGACTTCTGGATGAACCGGGGTAAGGTTATCTTGACGATGATTTCGTGTAAAACTTCATCTTGGAACTGAAGAGGAACCGGTGTAGGGTTACTTTGGAATAAGTCCGTGTAAGACTTCGTCTTGGAGGGGAGGAGGAACCTGTGTAGGGTTACCTTGATGATGAGCCCGTGTAAAACTACGTCTTGGAAATGAGAGGGAACCGGTATAGGGTTCTTCATGATGAGTCAGTGTAAAACTTCATCTGCACTGATAAGGAACCGGTGTAGGGTTGCCTAATGATGAGTCCGTGTAAAACTTCATCTGAAAGAGAAGGAACCAGTGTAGGGTTTCCTGATGATGAATCTGTGTAAGACCGCATCTGAAAGAGAAGGAACTGGTGTAGGGTTGCCTGAGGATGAGTCCGTGTAAAACTACATCTGAGATTTGAGAAGGAACCAGTGTAGGGTTTCCTGATGATGAGTCCGTGTAAAACTACATCTGAGATTGAGAAGGAACCGGTGTAGGGTTTCTTGATGGTGATCAAGCAGATAATTGTCCTGTCTGGTTTTTTAGGTATTAACCCACGATCAGTCGTCCACAGAATTTTCCTGGCTCGTTACAGGTGTTGATCTGGAACTGCAAAGGTAGATGGTAATCATCTTTTGATTGACCTTTTCTTGAAAGGAAAAACGTTAGCTGTATGCAATGTCATGATGTATGAAAGGCATGATGCCATGATGTTCTCGAATGGGATCGTGTTGTATGCACTTTATCATGCATGTAAATAGGAGATATGAAATGTGATATGTTTATGAATGTATTTTCGTCTGGGAAAATAAATCCTTGACGAGTTTCGGGAGCTTGTTAAACCCTGGGCTGATGTTGGAGAATAGAGCTCTTCGTTTCCGCTGAAGATGATGAACAAAGCTGATTGCACGAATAAACCTGTAGGAGAAGATGACTCTGTTGGGGAATAAACTTGTTGGAGAGATTACTCTGCGGGGAATTACTCTGTGGGAAGAGATACTTCGCTGAGATTTTGATGATAACTCTGCTGGGGATTCCTGTTGATAAATTTTGTTGAAGGGCTTGATGAACTCCGCTGGGGGATAGGAAGCACTTCGCCGAGGACGATCTTTTCGTGGAAATTAGCTGAGGATAACCCAGTTATAGGCTCTGGTGGGGAATAACCTTCTGAATAAAGTCGGGGAGAGATATTTGTACTCTGCGGGGGATAAGCTTCTAGAATCTACTGGGGATAAGCTTCCAGAATCTACTGGGGAGATTGATTCAACTCTCCCGGGGAAACTTTTTGGACTGCACTGGGGAAGTGGCTCCACTGGGGTGTCTGGTATTCCGCCGGGGAACAATCTTATATTTCCGTCGAGGAATATTAAGGCTGCCGGGGATGCTTGCTGAGGAACATCTTCATATTCCACTGGAGAATATTGAGATCTTCAGGGGATATCCAACTTCCTTAAGGATGACAGTAGGCTAACTCTGCTTGGGGAGAGTATTGCTGACTTGCTAGAGAATACTGTGCCTTTTTAGGGTTGACGGGAGACCAACTCTGCTTGGGGAGAGTATTGCTGATTTGCCCTGCGGTGAGTGAAGGTAAATTGGTCATGTTCTTCAGCTGAACCTACCTTGGTACCTCGGTGGACAGAGCAACTAAACCACTCAGACAATTATTATTGCCCCAGCTTCTGCGGGAGAAGTTACCTGTGGAGGTGCCTGATAACTGCCGCATGACAAACCTTCTTCTGGTAGGCAAATGACGAGATGACGGGACATAGTCGTACGCTGTGATCCCTAACTTTTGCCTGGACCGCCCTTTCGGGTTTTCAGTCCACCGGGATACCCATTTTTGCCCAAGCCACCTTTGCAGGTTTTCGACTTGTCGGGTGTACAAATTTTTCATTTTCATCCCTTATTTTTGCCCGAATCCTTATGGTTCGCCGGGAAGCCCTTATTTTTGCCTAGGTCTGTCAACCTAGCGGGTCTTTGATTATGCGCAGTATTTTTTCGACTATGTCCATGCTCTCAGGATATAGGGAGTTGTCACTGTCAGTAGTGTTGTGTTGCCATACTACCAGAAGATGTTTGATCATGCAAGATTCATTGCTGGAATTCATGTCCAATTCCCCAAGTGACTCAGGCGGAGATTTGCCCCAGGCTACTTGACCTTTTAAGAGATTATCTGAATCTTGACTGGACTGCCCCAGATGATAGACCATGATCATGTCGTGCCCCTTGGTTGGGAAGCGTTTTTCCACTTGATGTGATCCTTTTCGTTGAGAAGGTTTTTGTTCACAAGATATTCATCGTGCGAATTTCTCTGCTGTTCGAACAAATAATCATATGCAAACAATGTTATTCTAAGAATGCAAAGCTTATGTCTGTCTTGAAGTTTTTGGAAATGCATTTTTCAGTAAAACCAATGAATTTTGTAAAATGTGATGTCAACTCAAGATTTTACAGTGAGCCTTAAGGAGTCAGGATACCTTTTGTAACAATATGCTTTCGGACTAACCCATGCCTCAGCTAGGACTTTTTGAGGGTTGTAACGTGGTCTGGTTCACGGTTTAAGAAACAAAGGATAAAGGCTCAAATTTTATTTGTACCCACCCGTTCTTCGTGATGTTCTTCAATCCTAAACTCAGTTGATCGTGCATTAGATTTTGTTTGAGTCTTTGCTCTGATATTCCGGTGATGGTTCAGTTTATTTTGAATAGGCAGTCATTTCTTTTTTGTTGAGGGTTTGTAGGACCTCTTGATTTTTGATTTTGTTATCCCTATTTTTTGCCTGAACTGTTTCTTTTGTGATTACAGTCAGCGGGATGCCCCAGTTTTGTAAGTCTCCTTCATAGGTTTTGACTTAATGGGCTTTTATTTTGAGAAACAATGACTGCCTATTCTTATGATTATATGGAACCATCACTGTCTTTTTGTTTTGGAAGGACTTCTTTGATGCCATTTTGTGCACCTGGATCACTGAGTGATGCCCTTCATTGTGCACCGGGATTAACTGAGAGAACTACCCTGCCCCAGGTTATGATTAAGGGTTTTAATTTTCGAAAAGAAAAAACTCCAACTTCTTTGGCTCAGAGGGGTTGACGAGGGATTATCTTCCTTATAACTCCACTGTTTAGGATTTGAAACAATGCCTGTACCTCATCAGCGGGGTCTGTTCAAAAGCATACTGTAAAGATTGTGGTATCGTTTTCGTCATCCTCCCTCAAGAGGCTTAGAATTTTCAATCGAGAGTTGAATATCAAAAAAATAAAAGCAATTTTGAATATAGTAAACACAATTACTTCAAAATAGACACGTGTAATGCATTAATGAAATAACCAAGTTTGACACGAACAAATGTTTGAATAAGCAAAGAAAAATACAATAAATGAACAAAAGTTTCTCAATCCTAGCCATGTTTTGGCAAGGGAGCAGTGATCACGTTGGGAGTCTCAGCAGGCTCGAATTCGATCTCCTTGGCGTCAATCATGTTCTGAATATTGTATTTCAGTGCCCAACAATCATCCGTATCATGCCCCGGGCTACCAGAATGATAAGCACACCTTGCATCTCGGTTGTAGTTTGGAGAAGAAGTCTTGGGGTTCGCAGGAGGGTTTATCACCGCAATCAGATTCATCTTCAACATGTGCTGCGGTGCTTGTGACAATGGCATGTTGATGTTGGTGAACTGTCTTTTAGGCTCGTCCGGCCTTCACTGATTTCCCTTTTGCTGTTGTCGGCGTGGTGTAGAACCAGAGATCATGACTGCCCCCACATGTTGGTCACGACGACTCTTTTGACTGTACGCAGCATTGGACTCTTTCTTCCCACTGTAAGGCTTTTTATGAGCGTTCGAAGGTGTATCTTCCTGAATCTTCCCAGCCTTGATACCAGCTTCAATTCTTTCCCCAGTCAAGATCAGATATGTAAACCCAGCAGAAGAATTTCCAATCAGATGGTTGAAGAACGGGCCAGACAGGGTCCCCAGGAACATATCCACAAGCTCACGGCCAGTCAAAGGTGGATGCACCCTTCCAGCAAGGACCCTCCACTTTTGGGCATATTCCTTGAATCCTTCACCCGTCCCTAGTGACATACCCTGGAGTTGGGTACGCGTAGGAGCGAGGTCGGAATTATACTGATACTGCTTGTAGAACGCAATAGCCAAATCTTCCCAGTTACGAATACTGGCTCCATCCAGCTGATAGAACCATTCGAGTTGAGTCCCTGGAAGACTATCCTGGAAGAAATGGATCCATAAATTCTTGTCAGCAGTGTAAGGTTGGATCTTCCTTACATATGATCTGAGATGCAGCTTAGGACAGGAAGCCCCGTCGTACTTCGCAAAGGCAGGTGCCTTGAACTTGTGAGGGATCACCACCCCAGAAGATAAGCCTAGGTCTCCAAAGTCCAACCCGGGCACATGTTGAATCTCCATAATGCTTAGACGGTCCTCCAGCTGTTTGTACCTGTCCTCAGCAGGAGGGGACTGCTCATTATTGTAATCCGTCTCGTTGTCGGAGACCACGGGACTAGGAACCCTTCCCCCTTGGGGACTGTCTTTGCCCACAGATGAGGTAGTCAGCTCATCCTCATTCGGGAGTCCATTCCTAGATCTGCGTCTAGTGTTGAACAAAACAGTCCTCTTCTTCTTCTTCTTCCTCTCTTTCAGAATCAGAGTTTTCAAGTCCTGTTGACCCTGGGCTAGGCTCATAACCAACTCCTGGAACTGGGCATTCTGGGCCTGGAGGGCCTTGATAGCTTGTTCATTGGATGGCTCAGGATTCATGATGATTGCTGAAATAAACAGCGAAGAAGATAAGTGACCTGTAAAAAGTGGTACCTGTAATGCAATGATATGTATGTATGCATGCAGTGTTTTCAAGGATCTCGCGGGGTAAACAGAGAAGCTCGTTAAAGTTTGAATTTTGTAGCTTGATTGAAGGAACTTCATGTTGTTGAGAGTCCTTCTTCAAGAGTCAAAGTTCACCATATCGAGTGGGTCATAGCCCCTGACTCTAGTTATCATGCTTTGATCCCCAAACAACCTTGGCTAGAGGAAAATAAATCCCCTTTGCCCCTTTCTAGACATTTGATTCATCATGACCTGCATCACAGACCCTTGAGATCCTTGAAATGGGTTAGTCCCTATGCAAGATGTATGCAGGTTAGTCCTTATGCAGGATGCATGCAATGGTATGATGGTATGATGTTATGTACGTGGATGCAAAGGTGTGGGGTGTAAGTAAGCCCTGTTATAAGCCTAGATTAAGGACTATAAACAAAACCTGCAAGGAACTCATGTTGTCATATAACAAGTAGTTCAAGTTTGAAGGCACACAAGTAACACAAAAGAGCCCTTAGAGTTTAGGCCAGCATGAAGTTTAGGTACTACCCTCTTTCAGTTTCGTTGGTTAAGACCTGTCCTAGAAAATAGTAACCGGGTTCTAGAGGATCTCAATATCACTGACTACCCTCAATCGGTCATAACTCCAGCATCGCAATCTTTTCTTGCGGCCAAAACCATCGCGAGAGTTTAGCCTCAATGAGTGTAGCATACTGCTACTGTTCTATGGCCAAGTTGGGTCAATTTAAGGTGCTAAGGTCAGTTGGTGCTTAATGACTCCTCAGAAGACCCATATTCTCCTCGTTCCAACACAAGGGATATTAGTACAGACCAAGGTGTCACACCAATGTAGCTACTGCTTCACCCGTGTCGGTCTACGCCGGACAGGTCCCTCGCAGCTTATTTCTACCTAAAAGGGTATTCCCCAGATCCGGGTTAGGATCTATGAAACTCCGATGCAAGCCCACAAATATAAAAGAAAACAAGGCATATAATTGAAAACATAGAATGATCTAATCCTAAGGTACACCTCACTTATTAATTCCCTAGCAGAGTCGCCAGTTCTGTGATCGGTGGAAATAGAACTGACTGTTTTAAAGTTGGTTCGCGAAATGTCGCGGTAAGCAAGAGTCGCCACCGTCTTTTATGTTCTCCAACATGGAAAGGACAAAAGCACAGCAAAATTCCTTTTCGAGATGTTTCTCAGTTCGGGAGGTAGATTTATAGAAAGGGAAGGTGTTAGCACCCTTTCTATCAGTGGTTATCCACGGGATCTTAGGTACTTGCTCACTATGTTTTCAAAAATTGTTTGCTTTTCTTGTGTTTGTGGGTTTTGAAAAAGTTCAGTTTGAGCTTCTAGGTAACTCTTGTATCAGTCCTCAAGAGTGTATGAAGTATTTGTTTGAAAACTTTTAGAAAGTGTAGGTGCGAAAAGTTTGTTTTTGTTTTTTGAAAGAGCAAGTACCCAGGAGAAATCTACCTACTCTAAGGAATTAAGCTGTGTAAGAGTCCTTTAGACATCACTATCCCACTATCGAGAAGTAGGTAGCACCGTCGTTGGAGTTGTTCAGGTCAATTCGATTATAGGGACATACGTGGTCACCAAAGCAATAGTAAGACGCCTTAGCGGTAACCCTAATGTCCTAGATCCTTTTTATCCGAGGCAACCGTTTCGAGGCAACTGGATCTTTAGACAGGAGGGTGACCTCTAAAACACCCTATACTTGACGACCACGTCGAGGCAACCAAGTGAGGCATACCCTAAGAGTGGCATGTGCATGTGTGTCGGGTTTCATGTTAAATTGTCTTTGCATACATCATTGTGAGCTACGGATTAATTTTATTTTTCATACAAGTCTTGCATGCATAATTAACAGTTTAATAATTGTGCAGAAAGTAAATTGCGGAAAATTGAATCTACGCTATTACAAGGCGTCGGGTATTTACATCGCCAAAAACATAACCCTTAAAAATAAATTGCGAGAAAATAAATAAAGCGATAAAAGCCCTAATTATCTATTACATTCTCGAAGCAGATACATAAATATAATCAAAATAGGAATTAAAAATAAATATGCGCGCGAAAGAATTGAATCGGGACGTCCTTAGGGTTTTGACCCTTTTTGAGAAAAGAATTGAAGTTTGGTCCTTTTTGTAATTAATTAAATATTAAACCTAATTTACTAATTAATTAAGTAATTAAAAGAAAAAAGTATTTTTTTTTAATGTTTTTTTTAGGTTTTAATGAAAATAAAAAGAAAAGGTCAAAAGTTAGTAAAAAAAAACCTAAGTCTAATTTATTTTATTTATTGTAAAAGAAAATTAAAATTAAACCTAATTAAACTAAATTAATTCATGTTAGTGTTTATTTACAAAAATAATTAATGGTGAAATTAGTAAATAGTAATAATAATAAGAAAATATTGTTTTCTGAGTTAATTATAAAAATAATTATTTGTTAGTTAAATAATAATAATAGTAATTAATAATAATAATTAGTAAAAGAAAATAATTAAAAGAAAACAAAAAAAAAAAAAAAAAAAGAAATAATTAAACCAGGGGGGTGATGGGCCCTTTTGGAGGTTTTGTTAGCAATCTGAAGCCCATTAAGCACAAAGCCACATTTGACTTCTGGAATTGTCTACACATTGGTTGACTGGGGAATATCATAGTCAGCACTTCATAGCCATTGGATTGGTGCATGAGGACACATGGCACGCTGATTTGTGAGGTTTATGGTGGAACACATGGGAGAGCCTGCATATGAATACATGATGAAAAATATGAAACAAATATTGGGTGGACCTGGGAATCGAACCCAAGTCCCAATGGTTGCCAGACAGCATACTAACCACTACTCCACTCGCTTGCGTTTGTTAGTATGATAACAAGTGAAAATAATATGTAAAAATAATCACATGTGCTGTACAAACAAAATCGCGCGCGTATTATTTGAACTGCCCAATGATATGCCTACACGCCTTCATCTTCTTCGCCATGTACCTGTAAAAAATAAATGGATAGCGGGGGTTTTTAACCCCCACAAAACATGCTAAGGAATAATAGCGAATAGGTCTGTGTGCAATATAAATTTTTCGCGAGGGTAGGGTTAAACTCGTCTGGACGCAGCGATCTCAACCATAGGCATTATGAAGCTTAATTTTTCTCATGCTGAAAAGCCCCAAATTGGAAGCTTGGAAAACCTAGAATTCGTCAATGGTGATTTCTGTTTCAGGGCGTTTTAATGCAATTAAAATATACCAAAAGCTTCCTGTGGATTCAAGCAACACAAAGCATACAAGAAATCATGTTAATGATGCACAAATTATGAGGTTCGAGTATGGAAAAAATAAGCAAACCGTATGACTGTTCTTGCGTATTCTTTGAGTGTTGGCGTGTGGTTTTGATCCCTACACGTTCCTGGAAACCTCAGCAATGTATTAGAATCAAGAAAACGCTTTAAATCACGTTGGAATGTGGAATTCCGTTTTGAGTTTTCTTTGATTTTTTCAATGTTCTTATGGCTTTTCTGCAGCAATTCTCACGTGTAAGGAATTAGGTTTAGCTTGTGCATATATAGTAGAATGGATTTAGGTTAAATCTTGGCCAAGAAATCCATGAAATAATGTTTTCAATATTTGATTTTCAATCACATCTTTTTGCATCTTTTTGATTGAGAAATCTTGCCAAATTGAGAGATCCTTGTCCCCTTGATGTGTACACGAAATCTCCAGCACATGTAGGTCATATTTGCTTCATGAAAAGATTGCAAAACCATATCTTGATATTTTCCTACAATTAAATGAATTAAATGAATTAATATTGATTAAAAATTAAATTAATTAATAAAAAATAAGAAAATAATTCAATTTAATCTCAATGGGTCGTGCATAAGCTTTGGACAAAGTTTCAAGAAGGAATTTGAGGCCCATTAGCAAAAATGATGTGTTTTGAACAAAGTTGACTTTTGCAAATTCACAAAAATTTCCCAACTTCTCCAATGCATATCTTGCTCAATTTGGATCATATGAACATGTTCTTGGACATTTTAAAAAGGTCTTGAAGTCCTCTAACCAATGCCTTTAGTCCCATGTCATTTGGATTTACCAATCTCAAGTTATGGTCTTTGACTTAAAGTGCATTTTTGTTGACTTTTGAAATTGACCTATAATGTAGAAATTGATAACTTTTTATGAGAGAATTTCTTGGACTTGGAATATGAAGATGAGTTGTAGGAAATGTCATACCCTTCAAAATTATCATTGGATGGGATTTTTCTGATGAACCATGAAAAAGTTATGCCCTGGTCAAGTTACAGTTGACTTTTCTACTGTCCAAAAATAATAACTTTTGCATCTTTGATGATTTTTGAGCCATTCTTGAGGAATCATGATCAAGACTTGATCAAATTATGATTGTGTGCTCAAAATAAGATGTTGACCAAAAATTCTGGCTTTTGACTGCAAAATGACCATTTTACCCCTGCAGTTGATTGTGAACCAAATAGAGCTTTTGACTGTGCAATATGCCTCTGTGAGTCTTGAGACTTGACATTAGGTGCTTGACAATGTATATAGGCCTATGGAACTTGATTGAGCCATTTAAAATCCCAAATTCATTGAAGGAACCAAAACCCTAATTTTGACTGGCTTAGGAGGCAGTTGGACTGTGCAACCCTTGAGAAGTCTTGAACCATTTGAAGATGATTCTTGATAAATCTTGGAGAATATGGGAGGGAAAATTTTGGGGTACAACACATGGCAACCTAGGATTGAAGAAATAAATCCTACATACAATAGCTTCCCACTAAGTTGCAGGCCAACCAGGAACAATACTTGTCACATATAACCAATGATCCTTGCGAAGGGATCATCCATAAATTAGTATGAATTGTCCAAGTTCATACCTCTTTTCAGTAAAAACATTCTTCCTTGCCCATGACAAGAAAGTACCTTCCCAGGATCTCACCTAGAGCAGAACAAGATGCCCGCTCTAAAACCAATTGAAATTCTGGTACAACAGACTCAAATGTCCTATAAGGATGTCAAGACACCCGATCTGACATAACACACTGGCAAGTTAAGATAGTACTGAAAATATAAAGAACACACGATAATTGTTTACCCAGTTTAGTGTACAACAACACCTACTCTGGGGGCTACCAAGCCAAGAATGAAGTCCAGTATCAGTAGTATCAATTTGCAGACCCTACAACCAACAAACCCATTCACGATCTACGCACTTAATCACTACCCAATGACCCTTCTACCCAGGTCCTCCCTAGATATGGAATATCCCCATCCCATTTCCAATCATCGCAATGATGTCTAGCAGTCAACACCTCAGTCACTGCATAGGCAGCCCTTCACCAAAATTCTGATCACACACATAGACAGTTTGGAAGACACACTTCCATGACAACTTAGCTAAGTCTCCAAGCCAAACTCCACTATTTGTAAGCTCTGATCCTAACTAATAACAAATCCTAGAGTTTCTTCAAAGCTTCCTCCAAGAACAATACACAACTTACCTATAGGCTTTGAGGTGAACTTGGTAACCTTCCCACAATCCGAGAGGTTTACCTTTAAAAACCCTAGACTTCTACATCTTAAGCCGTATATTGTATAAGTTACAAACCCTTCTATTTATAACCTATTACCCAACTTATTTTGGGCCTTCAATCACAGTAAATCAGCTGTAACAAACTGCAGAAACTTCTGCCCCAAGAAAGGTCTTCAATCTTTACTTTCCTAAATAATCTCCTTATTTAGAAAGTATTCATTCTCCTTGATTTCTGATTGAATTTTCTGGACCTTTAAATTTGCGCCATATAGGGTGCATAATATTCTCCTGGATATTCTTCTTATGTTAAGAACAAACTGAATCTCATTAATCCAGCTCAGTAGGCGCGATGTCAAGACATCTTCTTTGACATGTTGTTCCAGTTGTTGAAAAATTCAACACAACATGTTCTGACATTATAATAGGACTTCTTGTTGTACCTGTTATTCTTAGCAAGTTTATACATACTATTCTACATTAAATTATTGTTTCTATTATTTGTTTTACAAAAATTAAGCCAATCCTAAAACAAGAGAACTAACAAACTCCTTATTGTTAGACAAAAGGTCTGTACATGGTGCGTATAAGAAGAAGCCTCTTGAGGTGTACATGCTCTGCAGGTGTTTTGATATGGTCTTGAAGGTTGATCAACTAATGATGGTTGATCCTACTGTGTCCCTTACAATAGTTGTGTATGGACTTCCATAGGTATTGTTACCAAAGTCATGGTAAATGGTTAAGTCCATGTGTTCTAGGTTGATGTCTGAGTTGATGTTGGGACATTATTTAAGTTCCTTGCTTCTTCAGCCAAGGAAAGTTTTTTGTGTAAATGTCATGGTGGAAGTGCAAATTCAATTGAGTGGCCTAATCTGGTATGATCTGTTGATTTGTGGTGTGAATGGATGCCATGACGGTTTGTCATAAATAAGGATTAGCTGGTGCCACGTGTGTGGAGAAGAATATCAGACCAAATGTCCTACCTTATGTGAGAAGGTAACCTTATCTGACTATGGTAAATACTCTTATGGGAGCCTAGTATTTTTCTTTCCTTTGAGGATGTTTTGCATATAACTGTGTCACGATCGGCTTTAAAAAATTTACGTTTAAACATGAGAGTCGCCATCCACTACTTATTTTACCCTAATGAAAGGACATGGAAAGTGGGAAACCCTAAAAAATTGAGATATCTAGATATGAAGGTAAATTAGGAAAAGGGAAAGTGTTAGGCACCCTTTACCTCCCTTGTACTCAAGGGGACCCATTTAGTCTTTAGGATTAAAATTAATGAGGTTTTCAAGTTTTATTTCATTATCATGGTTATTGCTCTAATATCATATTATATTCTAAAAGGGAAACATTCACACACAAGGAAACAATTATAAATAAGATACAAGGAAAACAAAGTTTTAATATTAGTGGTCGATAAAATTGAAAATAAATGTTGGCCTCATATCAATGATTTAATCATCAACTGAAAAGAAAGATAAAACAAAAGGGTTTGAAAGTGAACGGTATGGAAAACCAAAGGGGCTCATATATTAATCATTGGCCGGAAAATGTAAAACCAAAGGGTTTGAAAAAATTGAATTTGAATTGAAAATTATAAAATTCTTAGGTTTGTTATTCTTAGGTCATTGTCGTTCAAGACAACAACAACCTTAGATTAGGTGTAATAGATTTGTTCAAGACAGAACCCTAGTGGAAAAAATGAAGGTTTTCTTAGAAGATTGTTGATAGGGTTTCTGTCCAAGACAAAAAGCCTGAAATAAACCAAAAATAAGAAGAAGGTTTATAAGAGAGAGATTGAAAAATTCTTTGTGAAATAGCAAGTTTGTGGATTTTCGTGGATTTTTCATGGCCTCCTCTTTTGGTCAAAATAGAGGGTTATTTATAGACTAAAAAATTAGGTTAACACCAAGAAATTATCCAAAAATAAAGAGTCTAAAAGTTATTTTTGTATTAAATAAAAAATTTTAAAAATAAAAATTTTTAATATTAAAATATTAATAATAAAGAAAACAAAAATTATTAATAAATAATTAAAAAATGTATTTTTTTTAATGATTTATTTTTTAATAATGGAAAAATGAAAGGAAATTGGAATAAATAAAATACAAAATTATGGAAGGTGGGATTTTTGAACACATGATCTTCCACTTGCAAGTCTTACTCCCTTACCAATTGTGTTATGCCATTCTATTCTAGACAAAAAGGCATATAGAAGCATATGAAGGTGGGAACATATTTTGCTATTTTTAAAATATAAATAATTTAAAGTAAATTATTATATATTTTATATAAGCAAAATAAATTATTGTTAAAACCAAATGTTATTAAAACCCAAAAAATTTATGAAACCAAGTTTAAAAATAATTTAAATATTTTAAAAATGGGGATGGAAAATTTGGGGTATGACAACTGTCCCTATTTAATTACTCTTCGATTTAAGGGTGCGAAGGGGCGCAGTTCTCACACGTTCGAATCAGAGAGTTATTAAATAATAGAAGACCCCTAAACTTGACCAGTAAATAACAGTTTCTTATGAGAAAGTATGAAAGAGACACAGACGACGCGAGTAACTCATCGATGTCTGGAGTGACATATCTATCTTTGCAAAGAGATTGATCTGATAAATACTGGGGAATTCTGAAAATGATCTTGCTAAAGATTTGATACTGAAAGAGCAAGTTGTATCGCAAACTTAGATCATCTATTACTACCTAGGGAATAGAAAATATGGGATCAATCTTATCTTTGTCAAGGGACTAATCTAATAAGATTGATGAGCTGGATAATCATTACTAAAGGATTAACGTGAACGGTTATGATAGTTTTGTATATCTACTACAACCTAGGGAGTAGATGGTGCAGAGATCAACTTTGTTTATTATAAGGGATTAATTAAACAAAGTAAAGGAAATTTGGGAAACAACTGCTTACGCCTAGAGACTAACATAGTAGGCTGTACATTTACCGCTACCTAGGTGATATTTAATATTGGTTTGAAATTTGATTTTGGAACTGGGATTTTGATAATTGAGACTTGGTAACTGAAACTTGAACTTTGGAACTTTGATAATCGGAACTCGATAAGTGTGCCTGTAGGCTGGTGTAATAGGAAAAGAAAGCAAGAGTGGATAGCCAATCGATCACTTCCAGGGGACTAATGTGATACGAAGGAAAAACAAATACGGGTAGCCAATCAATCGCTACCAGGGGACTAATATGGTTGAAGGAAACTTGATGTTTCTAATGTAACAAGAAAAGACGTAGGTTAACACATTTAACACTGCCAGGGGACTAATGTGATAAATGAGGACCAAACCGATCACTGCCAAGGGACTAACATGATAGGGAGGAAGTCTGAGGACCAACTGCTAAAGCCAGGAGACTAACATAGCAGGCTACATCGTGGATTATATACATCTTATCGCAACCTAGGGGATAAATGATGCAGGTTAGAAACTGGATATTTGGAACTCGGAATAACAATGTCGATTGTATCTGTTCTCAACCAAGACTCAATTAGCATGAGGAATCATAGGTTTGAAGATTGAAATCAAAGTTTCAATGATGATGTCGATTATGTTTGTTTTCAACCAAGGCTTGATTAGCATGAAGAATGCTAGGTTTGAAGATTGAAACTAAAGTTTCGATGATGATGTTGGTTGTGTCTATTTTTAACCAAGGCTTGATAATATGATAACCAAATGAAGTTGAATGTTTGAAAGGTTTGAATTTGAAAAGTTTGAATTTCATAATTGAAAGTGCAGCGCCCGGAGGCTGGGAAAGTTTGAGAATAACTTATTACCGCTCGGGGACTAACATAATAAGTTATCACAAATTTCGCATATTTACCCCAACCTAGGGGGTAAATAACACAAATTTGAAAAGAATAACCTATTGCTGCTGGGAGACTGATGCAACAAGTTCTAACAAAGATTTTGCATATTTACCACATCCTAAGGGGTAATCAACGCAGGTTTGAAAATAATAACTCATTGCTGATGGGAGACTGATGCAACAAGTTGTAACAAAGATTTTGCATATTTACCATAGTCTAGGGGTAAACGGATAAATAGCGCAATACCAATTATGTCTCTTCTAGTGGACTAAACAGATAGAAATGAAGGTTTGAAAATAACTTATTGCTGCCTGGAGACTGATGCAACAAGTTATATCGCAAATTTTTGCATATTTACCATGACCTAGGGGGTAAATAATGAAGGTTTTAAAATTTGAATATGGTTATAAATATTGACAATTGACATTTGATAAGTGAAACTTGGATGATCAAATAGCATGTTTGTAGGCTGATGATGATTAGGCTCTTGGATATGAATCACGGGTAAGCCGCCTAGTGAAATTTTGATCGTGGTACCTTTGATGGTTGTGTTTGTTCTCAACTGAGGTATCTATAGTAATAGAATAACAAATGGATAATGCTGAGCTTGGATCTTGGATATTGAGTGCGTCTTAGCTGGTAAGCATGCCTTAAGATTTTTCACAGATTTCATGGGCCTGTATGATTGAACGTAATGCATGTATGCATGTTTGATATTATTATGCTTGACGTATGCACGATGCATGGTATGCATGTTTGATATGATATTGTTATGAATTGAAACGATGCGATGATTAATAAATGTAACACCCATGTTATTTGAACTGTGGATGTCAAGATAGACTACAAGATAAGAACTGGGATTAAAGATAAGGCGTCAGATGAGAACTGACTACCAGACATGAACTTGCAAAATGTGTTAGACGATAATTAACTACCAGATGGGAACTATGCTTTTAAAATGATGTGCCCGACCGAAATTGGGCTACAAACATCAGTAAGGTTACTGTAATAGTATCAACTTGGAAAGGTGAAACAAACATCAATGCCGCTAATATCGGTAAGGTCACCGAGAGACATCGATCAGGTGATTAGAAAGTTTGAGGCTGCTCACGACTTTTATGTAAGGCTGCTTACGTATGGATGGCTGATGAATGCATGAGGTTGCTCACGTCTTATTTTGATTGAAGTGCGTGAGGCTACTTACGTCTTAGGATAATAAAAATGTGTGAGGTTGCTCACGTCTTGGACAATTGATGGAGATTGTGTTAGGATGCTCACATCTTAAATGGCTGGAAATTACATAAGGTTGCTTACCATTTTGATGAAGAGTGCTCGTACAACAGACTCACTGGGAGGAATAGTCAGAGAGATATTATTGACTTAGCTCAAGATTGCACGTGGATTGAGAACACTGACTCCCTTGGAAATTGACTCTAGATTTTTACGGGGGGTCCTAAGTCTTGGTCTATAATATGTCATGTATGCATGTAGATGTAAGTGTTAATGCGTAATATATATAATGATTAACCAATTCATGTAATGCATAACTTGAATATGTATCGATGGATTGTTGGAATTTTGAAATACCAATGAATGACTGGGCTTGTTGTATGGCCGATCCATGTTGTCGTAATTTGTCAGATGGATGAGATGATAGGTATGGTCCAATTCTGGATCGAAGTAACCTAATGAATCATTTATGCAGACGTGTATGCTTTTGATGGATTCCCTTGTGATGGGTTGTAGATGATTAAGACATAGAGAATTTTCTTATGCAAGAAGGCTGCTTATCACATGATGGTATGTTGTTATGCTAACATTATTTCCTGGTACTTGATTTGAACTTGAAGATTGCCGATGTAGGAGAAGGCTCTAGTGGGGATCGCGAGAGTACATAGAGAGCTTATCCCTTTGTGGGGTGTCTTTCCCCAATGTGTTAGGTATTTGTAAATATTCTCCGTGATATGATCTCAGAAGTAGTTTGATCATAATATAAATGACCCCAATTTTGTTCACTTTGAAATATTATTCCCTTGATTGATGGACTCTTGAAGATATTTATCTTTGATAAACCATTTTGAATCAACTCATTTTGATCTAGCCTTGCAATGGTTTTCCCCAACATTTGATTTTTGAAAGATATGCTCCCAATCTCCAGGATCTAGATAAAGTACCCTTAGAAAGAACTTGGATCTCTCCATGGTGTGATATGAGTTGATATAGATCGCCACAAGTATTCGAGTCTTGAAAGGTCCATCCTTGAAGTTGTTTAAGAGGGAACTTGGACGTTACGTGTTGTGAGATGAACTTGGTATAAATGGCCCCCAACATTTGAATCTTGGAAGGTTGCCTCTAATCATCAGGGCCTTGAGAAGTTGCGAAAAGAGGAACCCGAGTGCTACCATGTTGTGATATGAACTTGATTAAAGAATTCCCTTTCAAAAGGCATGCCCCTGATTGAACGGTGCTTTGAAATGTGATCCAAGTTATTGAATCTCAGAATGATCACCCCCTTGTTAATAGGATGCCCATATGATCACTAGTCTTGCCTATGATCATAGGGATCTTCTTAGATGTTTTGCCCCTAGTCAAATAGGATCTTCATGTGATATACCCCTACAATCATTAGTCTTGCCTATGATCATAGGGTCCTTCCTTATATGCTTTGCCCCTAGTTAGGAGATTCCTAAAAAGTATTACTTTTGATTAAACCAATTTTTGAGATCTCCTTGATGCTAAGTGTTGATTCATAGAAATTGTACATTTTGAAAAGTAATCATGTTTGATGCTGAAGCTACCGGAAAAAAACACAGAGCCGCCACCAAACTTTATTTATCCCGAAGGAAGGGGAAATATCGAGAAAACCACAAGAGGATGGATAAGATGGTTTTGCGACCAAGAGAGAGGGTAAGGAAGTTGATTATGCAAGGGGAAGGTATTAACACCCCGCATATTTATTGTACTCAACGGGATCCATTTTGTTTGTTTTCTTCTAAGGATGTGTTTATCTATAACTATACTTGCTAAAGGGGAAGAAATGATTTTTTATTACTGTGTTCGTGAGGGTCTCACCACCCTTTGCCTACGTATCCAGTGAAGGAATCAAAATACTGTAGTTCTTCTAGAAAATGTTGGTTTGTTGGTGTTTTTTAGTGGGCGACATTAACGCACGCATTCTAGCGATAGGCACGACCTGTATCGCAGTGGAATAGAGATAACATGCCCTTTTATGGAGGTTTTGATGGGTTGAGTGTTTTGTGAGTTTTGAATGAGTTTGAATACGATTAAATGTTTTTGGATTTTTGATTGGTGAATGAGAAGTTTTTGTTTTAATTACAAAAGAAAAAGTCAAAGGGGAAAGTCTACCCTAATGTTGTCATGCAATTGAAGGGCTAAAAGTCTACCTTAACATAAGATGATTGAAACAGGGTTTAATCGCCTCATGGAGTTACCTAAGGGAACATGGTATCAAGATTTTAACAAGAAAACGAATAAAGAAAATTAAATTCTAAATATTTTTTATGGTTTTTTTATCTAGTAATAATTATAATATATATTTTTTGTGGTTTTTTAAGGAAATAATTAAACTAAATTTAAGACAAATTGTAACAATTAAACAAAATATAAAGTTAAAAGAGAAACAAGAAAGATGGGAAAAAAATGGTCCACGTGGGTGTTGAACCCGTGACCACTAGTTTAACATCTCAATGCTCTTACCAATGCGCCAAGCTTATTCATCTATTTATTTCAACAACTCAAAAACTATAAAAACCAAAACTCAGAAAATGGGTTGAGCTAGGTCCAAACCCGGATACGTCTGAGAGAAAAAAGGGGGATTTGGATTTTTGGAACCCTAATTTGTTTGAATGGGTCTCCGCACCTAGGGAGAAGGAAAGTTTAATCTAATTAATTTTGTTTCTCCAGAAAACACGGTTAACCAAAACATTAACCTTTCATCTCTCAAATTCTTCCTCTGTCTCATACGACCCTCTCCTCCTTTCTTTCGATGCAAACCAAATGAAACAAAAAAATCATTCTTCGTCCCACACGCTCTCTCTCTCAATCACTATCCTTGCTGCTCTTCCCTCTCTTATCCCAAATTCACGATCTCAACAAGCTTTCAGTCAAACACAAAACAAAACCTAACCCCTAATCGGTGCCGCCTGTTTTCAATCCAGATCCTCTGTTCTCCCTGCTTCTCTTTTGAATAGACCATATACAAAACTCAGTTTACACCAACCTCTTAATCTATTTCGTCGTTTATACTATGTTAGTCTCCAAAGATCAGGTCATGGAAGAAGCTTACTTAAAAAACCAACCTCCTTATGGTTTGAACATCACATCTCGAACCAACAACCTATGGAAATGAAAAAACCAAACTATGAAATTGAGTGTGAGAAAATGAAGCTACCTACAGAGAAGAGTATTTCTCGGGATTACACTGGTATGACGCACAAAGCTTCCTCTTCCTGTTGTATTGATCGTGATTTTGCAGATGTAATTGAAAACCTGTCGCAAGATTGTTGGTGAGTCTCTGTTACTAATGTTTTATGTTCGTGAACTTGCAGTTATTAATGCCTCGGTGATGTGAGGTATTTGTCAAAATCAATGTTGAGGTTTGGCTTTGATCCTGTCACTCTACTCCTTCTGTTTTCTAATAATCGAGTTTGTATGGTTGTTGCAGCCTAGAACTCGCGGGTTTGTGGGATCCTTGGAATGAAGGTTTTGTGATGTATGTTCAATTTTGTAGGTTATAGATGAAGGAGTTTGTCATACGCCCTGCTTTGGCTAGGTGGTGCTGATTTTCGATTATGGCAGATAAAGCTTCAAAAGGGGTGGTGAGTATTTTTATTAGGCAGAAGCCCTTTTGCTAGGTTTTGAGTATTGGGAAAGGTATGCTGAATCGAGATAGTGAGGGATTCTGGAAGGGTTTTAGCATAGGTTTTGGTATATTTTCTGCTCTATTGTTTGAGAAAAGAGAATACTTGGGCAGGTTTTGGATGGCTTGCTAATGTGTGAAACTTGGAGGAAGATAGCAGTTGTTTATGCATAATTTTTGTCTGTCTAATATGTGTATTTGATTTGAGAACTTTTTGTGTGTATGTCTTGGTTTTTCTGTGTATTCTTTCAATATTTCTCTGTCCATTCTCTACTTCCTTCCTATTGATTTATATCAGATGAGAGGTGGAAATTGGGGGGGGGGGGAGTGGATAGGCTTTGAACACTTTAGTTACTCTGATTTTCTGCTAGCAGAAATGTTTGCCTAATTTTGATGTTATTTTTGGACTGTTTTGGACAGGTTTAAGTACAGGTTTATGGACTGGTATGGACAGTATGCAGGGTTGGCTTTTCGAATCATTTGTGAAGCAGCAATAGGAGCAGCGACATGGCTGTTTGGATGGGTTTAAGGCTGGTTTGTACAAGCTACTTGAAGCAAACAAAACTTAGTCTTGAAGATGCATAGGCTTTTGTAAAAATTGTAAAGGCTTTAAGGCATTAGGTTTTCATGTACTTGTAATCTTGAATGTATTTTGTAATGAACTTGTTTTGATTATAATGGTGGAAATTGGATAAATCTTGAATCTTGGTTGAAACTTGAATGATATTTGAATCCCGTATTTTGATTGAAATCCCTTTGATAATGAATACGCTTGATACAAGCCACTTTTTCAAATAACTTTGAATCAAGGTGGGATTTGTATAAATAGAATGATGATGAATGGATAAAGTTGAATGAATCTTAAAACAATCACTCGAATGAATCCAAATTCAAAACTTGTCTTCAAATTTAAGTCCATAGTTTCTTGCATTAGAACGACAAGTGCTTGAGGAAACAAGAACGTCTTGATTACAATGAACCTATAAAATTATTTCTTGTGCCAGGATTCAATGTTCATCAATTTAACCTCCAGACTCTTGAATTGGTGATTTAAAGATCTCAAGAAGAAAACTTGAAGTGTGAGGAGATATTTGACATGAAATCCCTAACCAAATGACTTTCAGTTGATGCATGTTTACAAGCCCAATCATGATGAGTATAAAAACACTAATTCATGGATATATGAATCACGATCTTAAATGAATCAAAAACCTCTTGACTTGATGAAAATGTATTTCAATGCACCATATGATAGCTCTTGAGGAAACCTTATCTGAACTGATGAAAAAACACAAATGCTTAGGTAACTTGATTCACTATCCACAGAGAAATATCTTGAACCCAAGTATACCAATAATCTTAACTATTTCCAACCAAGAAGTTAAGAGATCCCATCATACTTGACAATGCTAAAGGTATGATGCTCGAGGTAGCCAAGTTACCAAAACCCCAATTCACGTGATTCACTTGTTGAAACACTTTGAACAAGCCCTATACATTAGTGATATTGGAGAAATCCATAATAACCATAATTCAAAATCTAATTCCACATAGTTCACTGCTCATGGACCAGTTGAATATGCCTTTATCTGATGAAGAAACCTCAAAATCAATAGAAACCCTAGCTGGCACAAATACCGCTTCTTGAACCAAAGTACATTATTCAATGAAGTGTAGGACATGTAAATGAATTAGTGAAAATGATGCAAATGAAATGCGAAGCCTAAACCAGATAAAAATTAAAAGGTATCACAAATTTGGGGTATGACAGCTGCCCCTATTTAATCGTCTTAAACGTGATAGTGAGATAGGCGTCAACCTTTTGAATTTTCAAGGTAGAATAAGGTTAAATACCAAGATATGAAATTTGTCCTGGAGAGATGGTGTAAGCGTTATTTACTTGTGATGTCTGCCGGGGAAAGAAAAATTTGTTTTCTGGTGAACTGGTTATGATGGATAAATGTGGTTGAATAATGATAGCTTGTACTGGGGTAACAGTGTCAATACAAGGTTCTTAGGGAAGTGGGTGTTAAAGTGACTGAAAGGATATGGTTGATGTTGTTATGCTGGCTGACAGTAGGATTAATGACAACATGATAACTTAAAGGCGATGGGAAGAACTCGACGACAACAGAGAATCTATCGTGTGGGATTCACGATCCAAAAAGAGAAAGGTAAAGAAAACGAGTAAAGATTGACATATGATCTATGACCCAAGAGAAAGGATAACATGAGAGTAAGACCTGCGAGCGATCTATGACTCCAGAAAAGATAACGTGAGAGTAAGATCTACAGATGACCTATGACCCTAGAAAAGATAATGGGAGGGTAAGATCTACGGGCGACCTACGACCCTAGAAAAGATAACGTGAGGGTAAGATCTACGGATGACCTACGACCCTAGAAAAGATAACGTGAGGGTAAGACCTATGAGCGAACTATAACCCCATGAAAAGATAACGTGAGGGTAAGACCTGCGAGCGACTTATGACCCTAGAAAAAATAACGTGAGGGTAAGACCTACGTGTGACCTACGACTCTAGAAAAGATTACGTGAGGGTAAGACCTACGAGCGACCTACGAGTCTAGAAAAGATAGCGCGAGGGTAAGATCTACGAACGACCTAAGACCCTAGAAAAAATAATGTAAGGGTAAATCTACGAACGACCTACAAATCTATAAAAAATAACATGAGGGTAAGACCTACGAGCAACCTACGACCCTAAAAAGGATAACATGAGGGTAAGGCCTATGAGCAACCTACGACCCTAGAAAAGATAACATGAGGGTAAGATCTACGGATGACCTACGACCCTAGAAAAGATAACGCGAGGGTAAGATCTACGGATGACCTACGACCCTAGAAAAGATAACATAAGGGTAAGATCTACGGATGACCTACGACCCTCGAAAAGATAACGAAGGGTATTAAGAGTTGGGGAGTACAACGTACTGGCACCATGGCTTATTTCGGTTGGTAGTGTAATGATAGATGTTAACTGGGAATTATGAGGATGGTATTCTTTCTGGGGATGTTTTATTAATTTGAGGATTGGTTTGGGGCTTTCTTGCCAAGTACAAAATCTGGCTCATGCTTCATATACATTTGGAAGTGTATGGCGTAATGATCCATTTCGATGGATATGCTATGCATTTGAGGATGCAATGTAATATTCCATGATGATCATTGGATGCAGAATGCGAGCGATGGGGCTCATTGGGGTGCTTTTCCCATTGTCTTGAGATGCCAATACAGATTGGTGCTTGAAAACTTCGAGAATTGAGTTATAGCCTTATCGAGGATTGAATCTTGCTGAGGAGGAGTGGCTTGATCTGACATTCCTTACATGCTGGACTTCTTTTGGATGACTAAGTAGAGACATGGATTTTATCAAATTCCCCAAGTTTCTTGGTGTTGGAGAATCGGATGCTCAACTGTCTGTAAGGAGGTGACGAGGAAGAAAGCCTAGTCTAGGAGACCATTAGGACTTGCTACATGCATAGAAAAACAACACTTAAACGCAATGGAATTCCCTTGGGATGCCTTCATGTCCATATAACATTGTGTTTCACATCTTAGCTTGTGATCATTATTTCCTTATTGTTTTCAATGCAATGCTTAGTAAAGAATTTAAATCATAATTCACATACGAAAAATAAAGTAAAAAGGACATAACAAAGACTTTTTGGTGGAAGGGAAAATTTTATTAATGAGTTTGTCCTGTGAATAGGCATTCGTACATGGAAACAACTCCTAAATGAGGAGTTGCGAAGAAAAGACAAAATACAACAGGTAAAATGGCAATAAGAAAATCTCAAACTTCCATTAAAACTGATATTGCTATAGTTCCCATATCCCGGGTCGTCCTAGTGTTGTGCTTCCGAAGGATTATAATTGAATTGATCCATCCAGTGTTAGGATGGTGTACTTGTTATTCGTGAAGAGCTTTGAGACTGCAGTCTCTCACTTTTTGTCCCTAATTTTTGTTTGGATCTCCCTTTTAGGTTTCAATCTATCGGGATACCCATTTTTGCCTAAGCCACTCTTTCAGGTTTTTGACTTAGCGGGTCTTTTATGCGTAGTATTTTTTGACTGAGTCTGAATTGACTGGAAGTGGAATGTCTTCCCCATCCATGTTTGTCAGGATTAAAGCACCTCCTGAGAAAGCTTTCTTCATGATGTACGGCTCCTCATAGTTGGGAGTCCACTTGCCTCTTGGATCAAAGTAAATTGGGATAATCTTTCTTAAGACCAGGTCACCTGTGTGGAACTCTCGAGGTCAAATCTTCTTGTCAAATGATCTCTTGAGATGCTGTTGGTATAACTGACCATGAGAAATGGCTTCTAGGTGCTTCTTTTCGATGAGATTGAGTTGGTTGAGCCTTGTTTGAATACATTCAGCTTCATCAAGCTTAGTATCCATTAGAACCCTTAATGAAGGATTCTCCACTTCGACTGGGAGCACTGCATCCATACCATAGACTAACGAAAAAGGAGTTGCCCTAGTGGAAGTACACACCAAAGTTCGATAGCCGTGTAGGATAAAGGGAAACATCTCATGCCAATCTCTGTATGTTCTCACCATTTTCTTGATAATCTTCTTTATGTTCTCGTTAGCTTCTTCGACTGCACCGTTCATCTTTGGCTGATAGGGTGATGAATTATGGTGCTCAATCTTGAATTCTTCACACATCTCCTTCATCGTTTTGTTGTTGAAATTTTACTCGTTATCAGTGATGATCTTGTTAGGAGTTCCATAACGGCATATGATTTCTTTCTTGATGAAGTGGGTGACGACTTACTTGGTCACATTCTTGTACGAAGCCGCTTCCACCCACTTGGTAAAGTAGTCAATAGCAACAAGAATGAACCTCTGTCTATTTGAAGCGCTCAGCTCAATCCGTCCAATCATATCAATGCCCCACATTGCAAAGGGCCATGGTGAAGTCATCACATTCAAAGGAGTGGGGGAATATGTATCATGTCTACGTAAACTTGACATTTGTGGCACATCTTCGCATACACACAACAATCACTTTCCATCGTCATCCAGAAATATCCTTCTCGTAGGATTTTCTTGGACATTGCGTGTCCACTGGTATGAGTCCCAAAAGAGCCCTCATGAATTTCTCGTATGATGGATTCTGCTTTGTGTTTATGCATGCAACTGAGTAGAACATAATCATAGTTTCTTTTGTATAGAACGTCTCCTGACAGTAAAAACTTGGATGCTAATCTTCTAAGAGCCTGCTTATCACACCTTTTAGTACACTCGGGATACACTTGCTTCTCAAGATATCTTTTGATGTCGAAATACCACGGCTTTTCATTAGACACGTCTTCAGTTGAGAGACAATGAGCAGCAAAAATGTGTGCTGGCTCCTTATTGTTGTACCCAAATTGTTCCCCATAAGATCCCTTCACCATACCATATTGTTTCAATCACAACAAGATCACATTAGAGCCTTTGGTTCTTCTCCCTATCTTTAGCCTTGCTCTTTTGAGAAATTACCAAGCACCTTGACTTGTTTTCTTTTGTGATCATGAATATTTTGCTTTGATTTTCTCTCTAATTAATAAAATGCAATGTTGGTTTGTCTTACTTGTTAATAATGTAGGTAAAGACAATGAGGTTTAGCAAGTTGCTTCACGGGTTCATGAGTTTATTTCCATGCCCTAGTCATCATAGCTTGAAAAATTCAAACCTCACCATTGAAGTTGTTTTGGAAGAATTGGTATGGAAGTGGTTTTGGTGGCCATGAGTCCTCATCATCATCCTCAACAATTTCTATTCATAAAGGAATAATATTGGCATAAAAAGTTTTTTCAAACTTGGCAAAGTTCCTCAAAGCATTCTCTTGATCTAGAGGTTAGGGCTTTGGACTTCAAAGGGGCATATCTTGCTCATCTTTTGGTATTTTTTAGTGATTCCAAAAAATTTCTTCTCTTCAAAGAGTTAGCAACAAATCACTTCAAGAGTTCCAAGGAATTTCCATGTGGAAGAAACTTGGTGAAGAGGAAAGGTCACAAGTCATCCAGATGAATTCCCAATTTTCCACGTGTGACTTCAAATGGTCATAACTTGGTCAATTTTTATGAACTTGAGCCCATTATTTTTTCATAATGATCCTAAGGATGTGTACTTCATGCCTTCTTTTATGTGCAAAGTGAGAAAATGGATGGAAGTTGCCTTAATAATGCAAAAGATTATAGGTCATTTCATGATTTTTGGCCAACTTCAACAAGTCATAACTTGCTCAATTTTTGGAGATTTTGAGTGGTTCAAGTTGCATAATGTCATTCAAGAGATCTACTTCATTCCATCATTTTTGGTCAAGAGAAAATCTAAGGGGAAGGCCATGTTTGGATGCAAAAGATTATAGGTCATTTTCAAAGAAGAATTCGAAATATTTCTAAGTATGGAAAGTCAACTCTTTTTCTTCAACTTTGACCCCATGAAACTTTCAGCTCAAGCATCCATTTGATTCCATTCTTTTTCCATTGCAAAGTTTGTCACCTCATCTTTCCAAAGCATCAAGAATTTTGCTCTAAGACCCCTGGAGGTGAAAATGCCATTGGATTGAACTTGGTAACTTGGAACTGAAGTTTCTCCATAAATTAGAATTTGAAATTCATGTTTTGGCCTATAAACATAAAATTAGAACGTGTTTGTGATCTAAACATGTTTAACCAAGTTGCGAAAGTGGATTAGAGCCTTGAAACGCAAGGATTGGATAAGTTTTGATACAAATCATATCACACTTTGCTCGTGCATCAGGTTCACACGATTTCCCTCCAAACTTCATCATTTCACACGTTTGAACATTCCATTTGATTCCCTATAAATAGAGGGTCATCCCCCATCCAATTTCCCAAGCTTAGATAGCCAGAATCACCCTGCCAAACTTGCTTCACAACTAAAAATTCAGCAACTTCGAATTCTATTCTCAAGCCTTTTTCAATCCATTTTTTCTCTCAATTCACCTTCCTTGATCTTCCCTAAAGTTAAACATATAATTACATTCAAGAATCGTGCCCTATATTGCTCCATAGAAGTCCAGTTTCAGAGCTCTGCAACTCAACTTCAATAGGTAGATTTCTTCATCAATTCTTCAAAACTCTGATATCATTGTGTTGCTCTCATTGCCTTGGTTCTAGTCGCAACACTTACATTTCACTGGAAGCACATTTTGACCATGAATTTTCAAATCCCTTTTCAAAACTTTCTTTCCAAAGTGCTTGAGCTACAATTTATATAAATTAGGCGCGAGGGTGTGGTTGTCTTCGTCTTGAAGAGACGAAGCAAATTGCATATGTCTGAGCTTCTGATTTTACAGTTTGAGAGACCTGTAATTCGTGATGGCAGGAGGTTGAAGATGAACAACGTGTCATCTTCTGACTAATGAAGGCGTGCCATTTGTTATTTTCAAAATATGATTTTATTAATGATTCTGTACATTATTCATTAAAGACCATGATATGCACAGCGCGCCAGATCCCTTGGATTTGATTACTAACGCGTTTTGACTCTCATCCAATGGTCCACATCTTTTACTTTTATTTTCTTTTTCTGATTTTTATATTTTAATTGTTTTAAATATAAAAAAAAATCATAGAAAAATCCTTTTTAATGCAAAAAATCTAAAAAAATTATGAAAAATATTTTTGATTATTCTCTTTCTGATTCTTATTTTTTCACAATTTAATTTTGTGTTTTGATATTTTTTTTATGAATTTTATACTTATTTGATTTGTTTAAAATGTTTAAAAATACTTTTATACATTTTTAAATTCTGAAAAAATTATGGAATGATACAATGATATTGTGACAAATATTGGTGACCTTATTTTATTTTTGTTTCTGACTTTACTATTTTTTACTTTTTTTGTTTATTTTTCCCATTTATTTAAATTTTTAAAAATAGTTTATGACTTTTAAAAATTCCCAAAAATTTTGTAAAATTACTTGGCCTCTTTTCTGATTTTTCTATGGTATTATTTTTCATTTCTTGATTAATTTGAGTATAATTGATATTTTCCTCATTATTTTCCTTTTTTTAAAACATTTTTAAACTTTTAATGTATATATTAATTATATTATTATTTTGTGATTATTTTCTGGCTGTCTTGGGTTTATTTTTTGATCATGGATTTATTAACATCATTGGATCCATGGTGTTGAGTTTAACTCCACAAAAAATGGATGAATGATTTTAATAATAGTTTGATTAAATATTAGTTCAAATGTGGTTTCTCTTTTTACCCTAAATCCCCTTCATCTCATCCCCTTCTCATTACATTAAATGTTGTTGGAGCATGATCTCTATATCATGTCTTAAAACAAATGGTGCATAGATTGCTATTGACCGGCCTCAAAATAGGTGCGACTTCTATATAAGTCCACTTATGATTGCTTAACATAGCGCTAAATTTTGTCTCAATTTGAATAAATGATCATTCGTGGCCCAAACTTATGATTGCAAGCCCAAGTATGTTAATTTGATCTCTTTGATCCAATAACCTTGAGATTCATTGTGTGGAGGCTTTGGTTCTACCAATCCTCTAATGGATCTACAACACCTTTGGTCTACGCGGATCACTTAAACATCATTGATCATTAAATGGTACTTGTGAGAATTCCAAATGGATGATATACTTGACAAAAAGCAAATGCAACTTGTTGTGTGGAGGCTTTGGTTCTACCAATCCTCTAATGAGTTCCAAATGCAAGTTTCAAGATGGTCATCCAACTAACCACTAATTATTGACTTGTTTTATCTTATGCTTTCATTATTTTTTATGCTTTATGTACTATTTATTTTTAGCATTTACATTTCATGCCATTTTCATCTTTGCTCATTTGAGCATTTATTTTTTTGTCATTTTTACTTTGCTCACTTGAGCTTTTATTTTCCTTTCTTAAGATACTTAATAATCAACATAAACCCTAAAAAACTCTTAATGGTACTTGGACTATTTGGTTACTATCCTTGGCATTATGGAGTATGGAACTTTTCTTGGACTTAGGATTAGAAACCTTGGCCTATCTTGGAGACCTTGTGATCTTATCTGATTATTTTGTCTGGAGCTCTTGAGGTTTACCTCAAGACATTGGGTTGCTTGTTTGTTTTGTATGCAGGTTTTTGTGATTACACTCTTTGTTTGTAATATGGAATTCACCCGTATACAACCATTACTCTGCCCAATTTTTGTGAAGACTTAATACACTTGAAGTTTGATTCTCTCAAGAGGTCTAGTATCTTTACTTTCTTCGTTTCAATCCAAAGAATGGGAATTCTATCTTGGCTCATAATGTCAAGTTTTGGCTTCTTGTTGGTTAGATGGTTCTTATCCTTAGCTTTTACCTTTTGCATTAGGATAGTCTCTTCTTCTCCTCCCATCTTCTTTAATTTCAAAAATCTTCTCCCTCCTTTTGAAAACTCTTCTTGTTTTGAAACTTAAACCACTTTCATAATAAACTTGGACTTAGGTCCATGCATTTCAAAATATTTTCATAAATAAACTCCAATCAATTTAATAATACCTTTACATTTTTTGTGAGAACACTAAAAGTCAATTAATCTCATTTCAAACCATTTTGCCACTTTGGCTTTTATCTTTAAAACTTTTCTCAAAAGGTTAGACTCTTGTCAATCCTTGTAGTGATGCAAACAACTATACTTCTACAATATGTAGTAAAGTGAGATATTTTCCACTTGGGTGTTAAGTGAGACATTGTTGATTTTAAAATCCAAGCCATATCCTCCACTTTGGGATGATGCAAATTCTCCTTTTTCATGATTGTGGGTAGTAAGTATGTTTTCCACACGGACAATGACAATGATGTCTTATCTCTTAAAATCAACTAACACACTTGTGTTTCAAATTTTTAAAATGAGGAACTACGTGTACCCTGATCCCCTATTGCCTGAAAGGTGGTACATAGGCACTAAAGGTTCGCAACCGCGACGGGTGCAAAAATCATAAAATATATTTCTTTTCCCACCTCCACCAATTCATTTTATGTACAACACATTTTTATAGCCAAAATATACAGATTTTACAAAGAGGTTCCTGCATAGTACAGTAGATGTTTAGGGTTCTAATACCTTCCCTTTGCATAACCAACCCAATTACCTTTAATCTTTCCCCCTTTTTTGGGTTATTCTCTCTTTTCCCATTCCTTTGGAAACAATAAAGCGCGGTGGCGATTTTTATTTTTCATTTGTATAAAGTCTAGTCAATCCAATGGCTTAGTCTTTTGAACATTTCTACCGCTACATAAAAATGGAAACTTCACTGGAGAATGATTGACCTCTTGCAGGTCCATCCCTAAGTGGGTTGAGCCTATCTTTGTTTGTATATGTATATGTGCTATTGTTGTTTATGTGTTATATTTGGTATAAATGCTTGTTTAGATTTTCCTGGTTTTCAGGGTGCTTGGTGATTACTCATAAGTCCTATACCTGGACTTGGGCAAAATTTAATATAGGACGGACGATATAGTCATGTTAACTTTGAGGGAGTAATCCCAAAAAAGGAGGCATGAAATCCCCCACTCAGTGGAGGCTCCTTTGACTGTAGTGTCGTTTACCGAGTAATCAGGAAGACGTACTGCTTTCGACCTGGGAGTCTGCTGAAACTGAGGACCGCAGAATACCAAACCCATCTTGGCCTTTTAGGTGTAGTGCGGAAACTATCAGGGAGTAATCCGGAAATAGTTGTCACACGATACTACACTCAGATGAGTCTTTCTTGAGAATATTACTAATTACCGAGTTAATTGAGAAGTTGGTAATATCCGAAGGAAGGATGTAGACTTTGGGAACCTCTAGTCACTTTTTCGGCAGGTGATAACTCTTAGACCAATACCTTATGGGTAGTACCTTTGACCTCATGCTCGTGACGTTGAACCTATGAACCCTATATGTGTGATCTTGTGTGTGATTGTTGCATCATGCATCCATGCACTCATAAGCATCTTTTGAAGAAAACAATATTTCAAGGGATTTAAAGGTTGGCTATTTATGAATATCTCAGGTACTTTTAACCATGGATTCTGGAAAGAGAAAGACCGGGAAATATAGTTTCAAGGATCCCAAGATAGATTAGTTGGTCAGTCTAATTCCAGAGATCGAATGTTCTGCAGAATTTTGGAAGAAGTATGGATCCATTATTCCTCTCATGAAGCTGAAGATGAAGGAGGGTATTCTCTTGACCTTGATCCAGTTCTATGATCCGATGTATCACTGCTTTACTTTTCCCGATTATCAGTTGATGCCTACACTGGAGGAGTATTCTTATATATTAGATTTACCCATTACCAATCGTGTTCCTTTTACTGGTTTGGAAGGCGAGCCAAAACCACACGAGATTGTTGCTTTGATTCATCTGGGGAAGTCTGAGGTGGAAGCCCATATGACTACCAAAGGAGGGATTAGGGGATTACCATACTTTTCCAGAATGAAGAGTATGGTTGCTTTTGAGGCCATATTTTCCTTGCTTGCTTATAGATTGTTCTTATTTCCTAATGTGGACAAGTTCGTCGACATTAACGCTATCAGGATTTTCATGATTGGAAACCCAATTCCTACACTGTTGGATGATGCTTATTACTCTGTTCATCTTCGGAGCTCCTATCATGGGGGAATGATTATTTGTTGCACGCCTTTGTTATACTGATGGTTCATCTCTCATATGCCTAAGTCCGATGCTTTTTGGGATGTCAAGAAGGAACCCCGTTGGGCTCCTAAGATCATGGAAATTACTCACTCGGATATTGATTGGTATCATCGAGCTTATCAGGATATAGAGATTATTGACATTTATGGTAGTTTCCCCAATGTACCTCTTCTTGGTACAAAGGTAGGAATTAACTATAACCCTGTTCTTGCACGGCGACAACTTAGTTATCCGATAAGGGAGAAACCGAATAGTATTCATTTGAGTAGTTTCTTTCTGAAGGAAGGAGAAGACCACAGGGAAGCTAGGGAACCGATTGCGAAGGCCTGGCGTCACATTCATAAGAAGAGTAGGAAGGATTTGGGACCTAGAGGTGTTGTTTCTTTGGAGCCATATCTTCAGTGGGTCTGATCGAGAGCCATTCAATTGAAGATGCCATATACTCGGGAGACACCCATGCCTGATCTATTTGTGAAGAACACTCCTACTTTATTAGATGATCTAGAAGAACTGCAACTTGCTTTGGTTAGGATGCAACAGGAAAGGGATGCTTGGAAGAACAAGTTCCAGACTTTAGAGAGTTCCTACAGAGCAGATCTGAAGGAGAAGGACGACTTGATTGAGATTCTTGAGAGTCGAGCGGTGGAGTCTATGGAGAGGCAAGGAGATTTATTTTCCCCTAAGCCTCAATCAGGTGATGATCACTCACTTTTTGATCCAGATGATTGGAAGGAGGTTGTCATCAGACAGGTGGAAGAAAACTAGAGGTTGAGGGCTCAGATTGCCAGGCTCACAGGGAAGCGCCAACGTACAGATTGATCTCCATCAGTTCCTTTTCTCAGGATTTTAGATTGTATTTTCATCTTGTACTTGGGATCATTGAAACTTGTAATCCATTTTGAAGTTATTATAATAAAAAATTTCAGTATTTCAAATGCCTTATTATTTTGATGTTTGCAATATGTCTATAAACGTTAAATCCCTTGAAATATTAAATGATAAAGTAAAAATAATCATATGCATTGCATATCATGCATCATATTGCACATATTTCTTGCATTTATTTTGCATATCCAGGTGCCTTACCCAGCTTCTTTACTTCGTTCAGCAAGCTGACTCATCACTACAACACTCGGGCTAACTTCAAAAAGAAGATGGACAACTTGGAACAGGAAAATCGCGAGTTACGCGAAGAAGTTTCTGCTTTGAAGGCTGGCTTGGCCAATTTGACTACTCTGATGGAAGCTCTGGTGGTTTCTCAAAATCATCCACCAAGTGTTCAACCTCAACCAACAAGGGCAAATACTACAGTTCTAACTGTTCCTGTATCTGCTACTCTGGTTGTTATTCAAAACCGTATGCCTCAAGGTTATCCGTGCGGAATGCCAGAGAATTTTGCGCCTGAAGGTTTCAATTTGGGCCCCCAAGATGCTCCAGTGGTTCAGACTGTTGTTACTCCAGCACCTCCTGTGGTGCATACTGTTCCTGCTGCACCTCCTTCGGTGAATTTGGTTCTGTTTGTTAATGAAGATGTGTATCGTCCTTTCCCTTCACCGAGTGAAGACTTGGGTCTTTATGACAGAATAGATGATTTCCAAGAGAAGTTTGATAGAATGCAAAGAGAGATGAAGGCTCTTAGGGGAAAAGAGCTATTTGGGCAGAATGTGAATGAGCTGTGTTTGGTCCCGAATGTTAAAGTGCTTGCTAGGTTCAAGGTCCCGGTGTTTGAGAAGTACAAGGGCAACACTTGCCCTCGTGCCCACTTGGTGATGTACGTGAGGAGAATGTCTACCCACACCGATGATCAACGTCTACTAATTCACTTTTTCCAGGATAGTCTGACCGGTGCAATGCTGAAATGGTATATGAGCTTGGACAATGCCAACATCCTTACTTTTAATGATTTTGGAGAAGCATTCATTAAACAATACAAGTACAATGTGGACATGGCACCCGACCGTGACCAACTTAGGGCCATGGTTCAGAAAGACAGAGAATCGTTCAAAGAGTATGCGCAGAGATGGCACGAAGTGGATGCACAAGTGATTCCTCTCATGGAGGAGAAGGAAATGACCAAAAAATTTCTGAAAACGCCAGGCGCTTTCTACTACGAAAGAATGGTAGCAAGTGCCCCAAGTGATTTTATGGAGATGGTAGGGATGGGTGTCCGCCTTGAAGAGGCAGTAAGAGAAGGCCGTTTGACGAAGAGTGAAGGATCCAGAGGTGTGAAGAAGTCATCTTATGGGTTTACCAAGAAGAAAGAGGGGGATACAAATGCTGTTATGAAAGAGAGAAGGGTGAACGCTCCTAGAAGGAATTATCAGCATCACCAACAAGTTGCCTCAGTTACTCCTGTTATGAATGCCGCTCCGACTACCGTTGCTTATCAAAGACAGTCCCAGCAAGGGAACCAAGGGAATAATCAGAGAAGGGAGAACTATGACCCCATTCCCATGAGCTATGCAGAGCTATTTCCAGCATTGATTCAGAAGAAGTTGGTCCAGACACGACCACCTCCCGCTGTACCATCACCATTGCCTTGGTATTACAAAGCAGACCAGACGTATGCCTTTCATCAGGGAGCACCAGGGCATATTGTTAAAAATTGTTATCCTTTGAGGACTGAAGTGCAAAGGTTGATGAAGTCTGGAATTTTATCTTTCAAAGACATGGGACCTAATGTGAAAGACAATCCTCTACCCAAGCACGGGGGAGTGAGTTCTGTGAATATGGTGGCCGGTTGTCCAGGTGACTTTCGGATTTTTGACATTAATCTGGTTAGAGGGGATTTGGTGAAAATGCACGCAGACCTTTGTGAATTCAATTATTATACGCATGACCATGCGGTTGTGTCATTTGCAGTACAAATATACAGGGTTGCAAAAAGATAAAGGCTGATTTACAGGAGATGATGGATGAAGGTTTAATCCATATAATCAGGCCTAGGGCGGAATATGAAGAGGAAGTGAATATGGTTTCTGGATGTCCGGGTGAATTCAGAATTTTTGATATGGAGTACTTGAATATGGATCTTGCGTAGTTTACTGTCGAGACCCCCGAGGATATTCTATTGTGAGAGAGAGGGTGTTCAATTACTGTTAGACAATGGAACTATCAAGATCACAGGCCAGAGAGATGATTATCACGAGATCGATATGGTTGAAGTTTGTTTGATGGAAGAAGAGTCAGAGGAAGAGTATGCCTCCGCAGATGAGTATTTCTCTTCAGACAAAGATTTTTTTCCTGGAAATGATCTTCAGATGGATGATTGTGTTGAGGAAGGGGTAAACATCACTGTACATTGTTTTGGTGCACCCGCTCATCTTGAGGTGGAGTACCATAGCAAACCAACTGTTACCCCACTGGTAATTAGTCTGCTAGGTCCTGTTCCCTATAAATCAGATAAGGCTGTGCCTTACAAATACAACCCTACAATCTTAGAAGATGGGGTGGACATTCCCATCCAGCCAATGCCAAATGTTGGGAATATAGCTGATAATAGCAGGGTGACCCGTAGCGGTCGTGCGTTTGCACCAGTTGTACGAAGAGATGTTGTTGCTGGAAAGAAAATTGATGAGAATGATGAGCCTAAGAAGGCTGCATAAGAGACTAGCGGAGCTACATTAGAGAAAGAAGTGGATGATATTTTGAAGATAATTAAGATGAGCGACTACAAAATTGTAGATCAGCTATTGCAGACTCCTTCAAAGATATCCATCCTAGCTTTATTGATGAATTCCTCTGTTCATAGAGAATCACTGATGAGAGTACTAGACCAAGCTTTTGTGGAGAATGACATGCCGTTAGATCAATTCAATAGCGTAATTGGAAACATTATGTCATGTAACAACTTGAGTTTCTGCGATGATGAGTTACCAGATGAAGGGAGGAATCACAACCTGGCCCTCCACATATCTATGAACTACAAAAATGACTCGCTATCTAATGTGCTAATTGATAACGGATCCGCGTTGAATGTTATACCAAGGAGTACCCTCATGAAGTTAAATTATCAGGGAATGCCTATGCGCCTGAGTGGCATCATTGTGAAAGCTTTTGATGGGTCGAGGAAATCTGTCATCGGTGAAGTGGATTTGCCCATCCATATAGGACCACATTTGTTCTTGATAACCTTCCAGGTCATGGACATTTTTCCCGCATATAGTTGTTTGCTAGGAAGACCATGGATAAACGAATCAGGGGCTGTCACTTCAACTCTGCATCATAAGCTAAAGTTTGTGTGTGAAGGGAAGGTAGTGATCATAAATGGGGAGCAGGCGTTGTTGATATCCCATCTATCCTATTTCAGTATTGTAGAAGCGGATGAGGCTACTGTTGGAACCCAATTCCAAGCCCTATCCATTGACAAAATAAGGAGGAATGAGAATTATGTGGTTTCGCTGAAGGATGCGCAGCAGGTTGTGCGCAATGGTCGTAATGCAGTTTGGGGACGACTTGTGGATCCAGCCATGAACAAAAATAGAGCTGGTTTAGGTTTCTCTTCGAGGGATGGTAAAAGCGAAAGTTTGAAGTCAAAGTCTTCTGTGAACAATTATCATGATGTTTTCCGCAGCGGAGGCTACCTCCATCCAATTGGTTCTGGAATTAATGATGTTGAAGAGGATGAAGCAGAGTAGGAAGTACCGAATTATGTGACGCATGGAGTCCGAGTTCAGAACTGGGTCACCATTGATGTTCCTTCTTGCATACATGTTTCAAAGTAATTTGTTTTGTTAATCTGTTTCTTTCTTTTGAAAAGCTTTCACCCTGCCCAAGGTGGAAGTATTAATGTTGTAGGGCTTATCTGTTTGCTTTAACTTTTAAGATCATTAATAAAAGTTGTCTTTGCTTCCAAATTATGTCTTTTATTTTCTGATTTTTCCTGGGAAATGGTAGTAAAAAAAAAACCTTTCAAAATAAATAATAACTGAAATTAATCTGCATGATCACTTATTATATGTGTCAGTTTCTAAAAGAAATCATAAATCACATGTGCAGATTAATTAAAAAACCCGTTGAATACAATGAACCTGCACCCTCTCCCAACTTTTACTGTCCTGTGTTTGGGGATGAAGGAGAAGATTATGATGAGATTCCAGAAGAGGTCTCACGGTTTCTTGAGCATGAGGAAAATACCATTCAGCCATATAAAGAGCTTTTGGAAGTGATTAATTTGGGATCAGAAGAAGATCCGAAGGAAGTTAAGATTAGAGCATCGTTGCATCCTGATGTGAAGAGCGGGTTAATTGAGCTGTTAAAAGAGTATGTGGATATTTTTTCTTGGTCTTATCAAGATATGCCTGGTCTAGATACAGACATTGTCGAGCATCGTTTGCTGTTGAAGCCAGAGTGTCCGCCAGTTAAACAAAAGTTGAGAAGAACCCACCCGGATATGGCAGTAAAGATCAAAGAGGAGGTCCTAAAGCAGATTAATGCTGGTTTTCTTGTGACATCAGTGTATCCTCAATGGATTGCCAATATTATTCCATTACCGAAAAAAGACGGAAAAGTCTGCATGTGCGTAGATTACAGAGATCTAAATAAAGCTAGTCCAAAAGATGATTTTCCATTGCGTCACATTGACATGTTAGTGGATAGCACAAAAAAATTCAAAGTATTCTCGTTCATGGACGGATTTTCCGGGTATAATCAAATAAGAATGGCTCTAGAGAACATGGAAAAAACAATGTTTATCACACCCTGGGGAACATTCTGTTACAAAGTGATGCCCTTCGGGTTGAAGAACGCTGGTGCAACGTACCAGAGGGTTATGATGACCCTACTCCATGATCTGATGGACAACGAAATTGAAGTATATGTCGATGATATGATTTCCAAATCCCCAACTGAAGAAGGGCATATAGAAGATTTAATGAAGTTGTTTCAGCATTTGAGGAAATATCGTCTCCGCTTGAATCCAAATAAATGCACCTTCGGAGTTAGATCGGGGAAATTGTTGGGTTTTATTGTTAGCCATAAAGGAATTGAAGTTGACTCCGATAAAGTCAAGGCAATTCAAGAAATTCCAGCACCAAGAACTGAAAAGCAAGTCAGGGGTTTCCTCGGGCGTTTGAATTATATGTCAAGATTTATTTCCCACATGACTGCAACGTGTGAACCGATCTTTAAGTTATTAAAGAAAGATCAAGGTTGTGTGTGGACGGATGACTGCCAAAGGGAATTTGAAAGTATTAAAGAGTATCTGCTTGAACCTCCTATCTTGCTCCCTGCCATAGAAGGATGACCGCTGATTATGTATCTAACAGTGTTAGATAAATCCATGGGTTGTATTCTAGGACAACGGGATGAAGCAGGGAATAAAGCGTTCACCATTTATTATCTCAGCAAAAAGTTAACTTATTGTGAGTCGCGGTATTCTATGCTAGAAAAAATGTGTTGTGCTTTGGCCTGGGCGGCAAAGCGTTTGCGGTAGTATATGTTGAATCATACCACTTGGTTGATCTCCAAAATGGATCCAATCAAGTATATTTTTGAAAAGCATTCTCTTACTGGGAGAATTTCCCACTGGAAGATGTTGTTATCTAAATATGATATTGAGTACCTCACTCATAAGGCTATTAAAAGTAGTGTGTTGGCAGATTACCTTGCTCACCAGCCGGTGGAAGATCATCAATCTACAGAATATGAATGCCCCGATGAGGATGTGCTGTTCCTGAAAGTGAAAGATTGTGATGAACCATTTCCTGAGGAAGGCCCTGACCCTGAATCTTGTTGGAGTATGATTTTTGATGGAGCATTGAATGCCTATGGTAAAGGAATTGGTGTTGTGATTGTCACTCCTCACGGATCACATATTCCTTTCACTACGAGGTTAACATTTGATTGCACTAATAATATGGCAGAATATGAGGCTTGCATCATGGGTCTTGAGGAAGCTATTGATCTCAGAATCAAGATTCTGGGTGTGTATGGGGATTCAGCTTTGGTAATAAATCAGATTAAAGGATAATGGGATACTCGCCACCCTGGCTTGATCCCTTACAATGATTATGGTAGAAGATTACTACCCTTCTTCAATAAAGTTGAATTCCATCACACTCCTAGAGATGAAATTCAAATGGAGGATGCTCTGGCAACTTTGGCTTCCATGTAACAAGTGAATACTTGGAATGATGTACCCCGAATTACAGTTCAACGGCTGGATAGGCTCGGTCATGTGTTTGCAACATAGGAGGTAGCAGATGAAAAACCTTGGTATTATGATATCAAGCATTTTCTTCAGACTCGGGAATACCCGATTGGTGCGTCAAGGAAAGATAGAAAGACACTGAGAAGATTGGCAGGCAGTTTCTTCCTCAGTGAAAATGTGTTATACAAGAGAAATTATGACATGGTCTTGCTCAGATGCATGGATAGACACGAAGCAGACATGTTGATGCATGAGATTCATGATGGCTCATTTGGCACTCATGCTAAGGGAAATTCGATGGATAAAAAGATGCTAAGGGCAGGTTATTATTGGTTGACAAGGGAATCTTACTGTTACAAATTTGCAAAGAAGTGCCAAAATGCCAGATTTATGCAGATAAGATCCATGTGCCTCCGACACTTCTCAATGTGATTTCCTCCCCATGGCCTTTCTCTATGTGGGGTATTGACATGACCGGGATGATAGAACCCAAAGCTTCAAATGGACACTGTTTCATCTTGGTAGCAATTGACTACTTTACCAAATGGGTAGAGGATGCTTCTTATGCCAATGTTGCCAAACAGGTGGTTGTGCGTTTCATAAAAAACAATCTTATATGTTGGTATGGTGTGCCGAGCAGAATCATCATTGACAATGGCTCGAATTTGAATAATAAGATGATGATAGAACTGTGCGAAGAATTCAAGATTGTCCATCACAATTCATCTCCATACAGGCCAAAGATGAATGGGGCTGTTGAAGCTGCTAATAAGAATATTAAGAGAATCATCCAGAAAATGGTTGTCACTTATAAGGATTGGAATGAAATGCCCCCTTTTGCTCTGCATGGATATCGAACATCTGTTCGCACTTCAACAGGAGCAACCCCGTTCTCCCTAGTATATTGAATGGAAGTTATACTCCCTGTTGAGGTAGAGATTCCCTTGTTGTGTCTGATAATGGAAACCAAGTTGACAGAGGCTAAATGGGTCCATAACAGGTTTGACCAATTGAATTTGATTGAAGAGAAGAGGATGACAGCTTTATGTCATGGGCAGTTATATCAGAGAAGAATGAAGAAAGCATTTGATAAAAAGGTCAAACCTCGTGAATTCAGAGAAGGATACCTCGTGCTTAGGAAGATCATTTCTTTCAACAATGATTCTAGGGGCAAGTGGACTCCCAATTTTGAAGGCCCGTATGTTGTCAAGAATGTCTTCTCTGGTGGTGCATTAATTCTTGAAACTATGGATGGCGAGGAGTTCCCACGTCCAATTAATGCTGACACAGTCAAGAAATACTTCGCCTAAAGAAATAAAAGAACAACCCGCTAAGTTGAAAACTCGAAAGGGCGGCTTAGGCAAAAAGGAGCGTCTCGGTAGGCCGAAAACCCGAAAGGGCGGTCTAGGCAAAAATTAGAGACATAAACAGAATAAATCTCCCGCTAAGTTGAAAACCCGCAAGGGCAGCTTAGGAAAAAGTTAGGGATCTTCTTGGCAAGTAACTACGTCAGACGAGACTTGATTGTTGAAGCAACAATCTTCTCGGGTCCTTACCATACTTCAACAAAAGCTGCTGCTCAGGATTTCAAAAGTTGTTAGGGGAAATAGTGGTCATTGTATCTCAATGTATCTTTTCCATTATGTATTACCATTTCCCAAACATTGTAATCATCCATGGAGTCTCGCCATTCGCGGGCTACCATTCTATTAATGAAATTTGAGCTTTTACCCAATTCTTTGTGTTCCTATTTTATTTAGCTTGCCAAGACTTCATTTATTACTGATAATAACTGTTAAAGCAAAAAGATTTAAAAAAAGGCAAAATTAACTTTTCAAACAAAAGAGATGTTTACAATTCAATTTACTTTGGGATTTATGATGAAACAATGACAACAAGAATGATGATCCCAAGAATGAACAAACTTCGGTTGTTTTAAGAAGATTTATTCCCTTCATGAAGGTTTCCTCATATCATTTTGCTGGTTTGTGCACAATCTTTGTGTGTTTCTCAGATAGTTAAAGACGATATTAGTGGGTGCAAAGTACAGTATTGGATTTGTGATCCCCATTATCCCCAGTCAAGTCTTGATTCGCTTTTGACCTTGGGTTCACATGGTCAGAAGCCTTCGTCCCATATTCCCCAACAAAGGTTTCCCTCTTATGATGAAAGGTTTTATTCCCTTGGTGTGCTGAGATGTCGCTCTTTTTGCAGTATTGTCACTAGTGTTGACTTCTTGATTTCCCGGGAAGGTTATCCCAGGGCATCTCTTGTTGGAATGAGTGATCGTGATGAAAATTTTCAATCCACATTTTTTCTCCAGGGAGGTAGGCTTGAATCCCCCAGTGAGGTTTGGTTGTTTCGACGTCAGTCTGTTTTATTTGAGAATGGTCTTGCAATCTCCAGTAGGCATGTTGTTTGTGTAAAACTGTTTCTCCGAGGAAACCGGAAGAAGGATGTTCTATCCAGGTATCTATTTGATTTGGATACATCTGGATTATGTTTCTCCTTATTGAAGTTAGGACAGGCAATAGGTTTGGTTTCCGCAGTTTCTTTTACCTTTCTTGGATTGATCTTTCTGGTCGAAGTTTAGCCCAATGTTGTTAGTACCTGAGGAGGTTTGTTTGTTTGCGCTGATTATGTATCCTTTTACCAGCATATGCACGATAACAGTCATACATTCATACATGCATAGCTAAAAAACATTTTTCATTGACATTGTGTTCTGATCTTCCTGCAGCGCTCTACGCTTAGTTGAAATTGGTTTTCCCACTTGAGTTTATTTCTCAAAGGATGTATCTGCATTGGCCGTCTTGCTCCAGTTTATTCCTGAAATGGATTTGTGGTTATATGACAATATTATCTACTTTGGATTTCTGAGAACTTTGAGTTTTAGTTTGTGCATTTATTTTGCACGGGAAGACTTTATCTCCTCAGCAGGAATATTGTGGCATTTCCCCGAGAAGTCATATTTCTATCCCCAGGAAGTCATTTCTCTTTGCAATTCCCCTTGACAACAAGTAACAAGTCTCTTTATTTGAGACAACTTATGTTTGATCTCTTCCAGGAAGATTTCCTTGGTTAAAGAAGAAGTTGAGACTCGTTCTAGGTGGAACGCCAGAATTTTGGGATAACTCGATTATGTTTTCTCTCTCTACCTTCAATGAACGTTGGTAGTACATCGGCAGTGAACGTCGGTGTTTGTTATCTTTTTGCTATCTTCAGTGAACATTGATAGTTCATCGTCAGTGAACGGTGATGATATGATATGTTTTCTCTCTCTACCTCAGTGAATGTTGGTAGTACATCGGCAGTGAACGTCAGTGTTTGTTATCTTTTTGCTATCTTCAGTGAACGTTGGTAGTACATCGTCAATGAACGGTGATAATATGATATGTTTTCTCTCTCTACCTTCAAAGAATGTTGGTAGTACATCAGTAGTGAATGTTGGTGTTTGTTATCTTTTTGCCATCTTCAGTGAATGTTGATAGTTCATCATCAGTGAACGATGATGATATGATATGTTTTCTCTCCCTACCTTCATTGAATGTTGGTAGTACATTGGCAGTGAACGTCGGTGTTTGTTATCTTTTTGCTATCTTCAGTGGACGTTGATAGTTCATCGTCAGTGAACAGTGATGATATGATATGTTTTCTCTCTCTACCTTCAGTGAACGTTGGTAGTACATCGGCAGTGAACGTTGGTGTTTGTTATCTTTTTGCTATCTTTAGTGGACGTTGATAGTTCATCATCAGTGAACGGCGATGATATGATATGTTTTCTCTTTCTACCTTCAGTGAACGTTGGTAGTACATCGGCAGTGAATGTCAGTGTTTGTTATCTTTTTTCTATCTTCAGTGAACGTTAATAGTTCATCGTCAGTGAACAACGATAATATAATATGTTTTCTCTCTCTACCTTCAGTGAATATTGGCAGTACATCGGCAGTGAATGTCGGTGTTTGTTATCTTTTTTCTATCTTCAGTGAATGTTGATAGTTCATCGTCAATGAACGATGATGATATTATATGTTTTCTCTCTCTACCTTCAGTGAATGTTGGTAGTACATCGGCAGTAAACGTCGGTGTTTGTTATCTTTTTGTTATCTTTAGTGAATGTTGATAGTTCATCTTCAGTGAACGGCGATGATATGATATGTTTTCTCTCCCTACCTTCAGTGAACGTTGGTAGTACATCAGCAGTGAATGTCGATGCTTGTTATCTTCCCCTCTGATTCTGTTCTAGTGGTTCACTAGTGATTTATTTTCCTGGTGGGGTTGCTCCTTTGTTTCTTCATTTTTGTTGCATCCCCAATGTTACTTTGCGTTTCTTTGGTATTGTTCATATGCATTCATATACATAAGCATTTGTATTGCATCTTAGGGCCAAAAATAGGGTTTGTTTTATATTTAAGCATCTTCGATCATGTCGACGCGAAGATTTTCAACCTTCGTATCTCCGGATAGAAGAAACCTAAATAAGGGCAGCTGTTGTACCCTAATTTTTCCCCATAAGATCCCTTCATCATACCATATTTCTTCAATCACAACAAGATCACATTAGGGCCTTTGGTTCTTCTCCCTATCTTTAGCCTTACTATTTTGAGAAATTACCAAGCACCTTGACTTGTTTTCTTTTGTGATCATGAATATTTTGCTTTGATTTTCTCTCTAATTAATAAAATGCAATGTTGGTTTGTCTTACTTGTTAATAATGTAGGTAAAGACAATAAGGTTTAGCAAGTTGCTTCATGGGTTCATGAGTTTATTTCCATGCCCTACTCAACATAGCTTGAGAAATTCAAACCTCACCATTGAAGTTGTTTTGGAAGAATTGGTATGGAAGAGGTTTTGGCGGCCATGAGTCCTCATCATCATCCTCAACAATTTCTATTCACAAAGGAAGAATATTGGCACAAAAAGTTTGTTCAAATTTGGCAAAGTTCCTCAAAGCATTTTCTTGATCTAGAGGCTAGGGTTTTGGACTTCAAAGGGGCATATCTTGCTCATATTTTGGTATTTTTGAGTGATTCCAAAAACATTATTCTCTTCAAAGAGTTACCAACAAATCACTTCAAGAGTTCCAAAGAATTTCCATGTGGAAGAAACTTGGTGAAGAGGAAAGTTCACAAGTCATCCAGATGAATCCCCAATTTTCCATGTGTGACTTTAAATGGTCATAACTTGGTCAATTCTTATCACCTTGAGGCCATTATTTTTTCATGATGATTCTAAGGATGTGTAATTCATGCCTTCCTTTATGTGTAAAGTGAGAAAATGGATGGAAGTTGCCTTAAGAATGCAAAAGATTATAGGTTATTTCATGATTTTTGGCCAACTTCAACAAGTCATAACTTGCTCAATTTTTGGATATTTTGAGTGGTTCAAGTTGCAAAATGTCATTCAAAGATCTACTTCATTCCATATTTTTTGGTCAAGAGCAAATTCTAAGTGGAAGGCCATGTTTGGATACAAAAGATTATAGGTCATTTTCAAACAAGAATTTGAAATATTTCTAAGTATGGAAAGTCAACTCTTTTTCTTCAACTTTGACTCCATGAAACTTTCAGCTCAAGCATCTATTTGATTCCATTCTTTTTCCATTGCAAAGTTTGTAACCCCATATTTCCAAAGCATCAAGAATTTTCCCCTAAGACTCCTGGAGGTGAAAATGCCATTGGATTGAACTTGGTAACTTGGAACTGAAGTTTCTCCATAAATCAGAATTTGAAATTAATGTTTTGGCCTCTAAACATCAAATTATCATGCGTTTGTGATCTAAACATGTTTAACCAAGTTGCCAAAGTGGATTAGATCCTTGAAACACAAGGATTGGATGAGTTTTGATGCAAATCAGATCACACTTTTCTCGTGCATTAGGTTCACCCGATTTCCCTCCAAACTTCATCATTTCACACGCTTGAACATTCCATTTGATTCCCTATAAATAGAGGGTCATCCCCCATCCAATTTCCCAAGCTTAGATAGCCAGAATCACCCTGCCAAACTTGCTTCACAACTCAAAATTCAGCAACTTCGAATTCTATTCTCAAGCCTTTTTCAATCCATTTTTTCTTTCAATTCACCTTCCTTGATCTTCCCTAAAGCTAACCATATAACTACATTCAAGAATCGTGCCCTATATTTCTCCATAGAAGTCCAGTTTCAGAGCTCTGCAACTCAACTTCAATAGGTAGATTTCTTCATCAATTCTTCAAAACTCTGATATCATTGTGTTTCTCTCATTGCCCTAGTTCTAGTCGCAACACTTACATTTCACTGAAAGCACGTTTTGACCGTGAATTTTCAAATCCCTTTTCAAAACTTTCTTTCCAAAGTGCTTGAGCTACAATTTATATAAATTAGGCGCGAGGGTGTGGTTGTCTTCATCTTGAAGAGACGAAGCGAATGGCATAGGTCTGAGTTTCTGATTTTACAGTTTGAGAGACCTGCAATTCGTGATGGATGGAGGTTGAAGATGACCAACGTGTCATCTTCTGACCAATGAAGGCGTGACATTTGTTATTTTCAAAATATGATTTTATTAATGATTCTGTACATTATTCATTAAAGACCATGATATGCACAGCGCGCCAGATCTCTTGAATTTGATTACTAACGTGTTTTGAATCTCATCCAATGGTCCACATCTTTTACTTTTATTTTCTTTTTCTGATTTTTATATTTTAATTGTTTTAAATTTCAAAAAATCATAGAAAATTCCTTTTTAATCCAAAAAATCTAAAAAAATTATGAAAAATATTTTTGATTATTCTCTTTCTGATTCTTATTTTTTCACAATTTAATTTTGTGTTTTGGTATTTTGTATGAATTTTATACTTATTTGATTTGTTTAAAATGTTTAAAAATACTTTTATACATTTTTAAATTCTGAAAAAATTATGGAATGATCCAATGATATTGTGACAAATATTGGTGACCTTATTTGATTTTTGTTTGTGACATTACTATTTTTTACTATTTTATTTTTTATTTTTACCATTTATTTTAATTTTTAAAAATAGATTCTGACTTTTAAAAAATCCCAAAAATTTTGTAAAATTACTTGGCCTTTTTTTGATTTTTCTATGGTCTTATTTTTCATTTCCTGATTAATTTGAATATAATTGATATTTTCCTCATTATTTTCCTTTTTTTAAAACATTTTTAAACCTTTTAATGTATATATTAATTATATTATTATTTTGTGATTATTTTCTGGCTGTCTTGGGTTGATTTTTTGATCATGGCTTTATTAACATCATTGGATCCATGGTGTTGAGTTTAACTCCACAAAAAATGGATGAATGATTTTAATAATAGTTTGATTAAATATTAATTCAAATGTGGTTTCTCTTTTTACCCTAAATCCCCTTCATCTCATCCTCTTCTCATTGCACTAAATGTTGTTGGAGCATGATCTCTATATCATGTCTAAAAAAAATGGTGCATATATTGCTATTGACCGGCCTCAAAATAGGCGCGACGTCTATATAAGTCCACTTACGATTGCTTAACATAGCGCTAAATTTTGTCCCGATTCCAATAAATGATCATTCGTGGCCCAAACTTATGATTGCAAGCCCAAGTATGTTAATTTGATCTCTTTGATCCAATAACCTTGAGATTCATTGTGTGGAGGCTTTGGTTCTACCAATCCTCTAATGGATCTACAACATCTTTGGTCAACGCGGATCACTTAAACATCATTGATCATTAAATGGTACTTGTGAGAATTCCAAATGGATGATATACATGACAAAAAGCAAATACAACTTGTTGTGTGGAGGCTTTGGTTCTACCAATCCTCTAATGAGTTCCAAATGCAAGTTTCGAGATGGTCATCCAACTAACCACTAATTATTGACTTGTTTTATCTTATGCTTTCATTCTTTTTTATGCTTTATGTACTGTTTATTTTTAGCATTTACATTTCATGCCATTTTCATCCTTGCTCATTTAAGCATTTATTTTCTTGTAATTTTTACTTTGCTCACTTGAGCTTTTCTTTTCCTTGCTTAAGATACTTAATAATCAACATAAACCCTAAAAAACTCTTAATGGTACTTGGACTATTTGGTTACTATCCTTGGCATTATGGAGTATGGAACTTTTCTTGGACTTAGTATTAGAAACCTTGGCCTATCTTGGAGACCTTGTGATCTTATCTGATTATTTTGTCTGGAGCTCTTGAGGTTTACCTTAAGATATTAGGTTGCTTGTTTGTTTTGTGTGCAGGTGTTTGTGATTACGCTCTTTGTTTATAATTTGGAATTCACTCATATACAGCCGTTAATATGCCCAATTTTTGTGAAGACTTAATACACTTGAAGTTTGATTCTCTCAAGAGGTCTAGTATATTTCCTTTCTTGGTTTCAATTCAAAGAATGGGAATTATATATTGGCTCATAATGTCATGTTTTGGCTTCTTGTTAGTTAGATGGTTCTTATCCTTAGCTTTTACCTTATGCTTTAGGATAGTCTCTTCTTTTCCTCCCATCTTCTTTAATTTCAAAAATCTTCTCCCTCCTTTTGAAAACTCTTCTTGTTTTGAAACTTAAACCACTTTCATAATAAACTTGGACTTAGGTCCATGCATTTCAAAATATTTTCATAAATAAACTTCAATCAATTTAATAATACCTTAACATTTTTTGAGAGAAGACCTAAAGTCAATTAATCTCATTTCAAACCATTTTGCCACTTTGGCTTTTATCTTTAAACTTTTCTCAAAAGGTTAGACTCTTGTCAATCCTTGTAGTGATGCAAACAACTATACTTCTACAATATGTAGTAAAATAAGATATTTTCCACTTGGGTGTTGAGTGAGGCATTATTGATTTTAAAATCCAAGTCTTATCCTCCACTTTGAGATGATGCAAATTCTCCTTTCTCATGATTGTGGGTAGTAAGTATGTTTTCCACACGGACAATGACGATGATGTCTTATCTTTTAAAATCAACTAACACACTTGTGTTTCAAATTTTTAAAAAGAGGAATTACGTGTATCCTGATCCCCTATTGCACGAAAGGTGGTACATAGGCACTAAAGGTTCACAACCGTGACGGGTGCAAAAATCATAAAATATATCTCTTTTCTCACCTCTACCAATCCATTTTATATACAACACATTTTTATAGCCAAAATATACAAATTTTACAAAGAGGTTCCTGCGGAGTACTGTAGATGTTTAGGGTGTTAATACCTTCCCTTTGCATAACCAACCCCCTTACCTTGAATCTTTCCCCCTTTTTTGGGTTATTCGCTCTTTTCCCATTCCTTTGGAAACAATAAAGCGCGGTGGCAAATTTTATTTTTGATTTGTATAAAGTCTAGTCAATCCAATGGCTTATACTTGAGCATTTCTAACGCTACACTTATAATGAAGGATTCTTATATTGTGTGCATGATTCGGATAAATGACTTTGAACATTGCTGCTAAAGTAGCCAGAGCATCTTCCAGTTGATTTACTTCTCTAGGAATATACTCAAAGGTGATCTCATCAAAAGCGGGAAATAACTCTAATATGTAATCCCGATATGGAACTAAATTAGGGTGTCGTGTATCCCAATCACCTCGTACTTGATATATTAGTAAGGCAGAATCCCCATAAAATTTGAGAATCTTGATCTTCAAATCAATGGCGGCTTCAAGGCCCATTACACAAGCTTCGTATTCTGCGACATTATTCGTACAATCAAAATATAGCCTGGCCGTGAAAGGTATGTGAGTATTGGATGGAGAAGTCAGAACTTCCCCAAATACCATGGCCCATGGAATTTGATGCACCATCGAACGTGAGAGTCCATCATTCCCCTTGTTCGAGTCCCTCCTTGTCATCAAGTTTCATAACACCCTCGTCTGGAAAATTGAACTTCATTGACTGATACTCTTCCAATGGCTGGTGGGCGAGATGATCATCAAGAATGCTACCTTTGATAGCCTTTTGTGTGACGTACTGGATGTCATACTCAGACAAAAGCATTTGCCACCGAGCCAATCTTCCTGTAAGTGCTGGTTTCTCGAAGATGTACTTTATCAGATCCATCTTAGATATCAGAAGTGTAGAGTGCGTCAACATGTACTACCTCAAGCGTCGAGCTTCCCACGTAAGAGCGCAACAATTGTTCTCAAGTAATGAATACCTTGATTCACAATCAATAAACTTTTTGCTTAGGTAATAAATGGCGTGTTCTTTTCATCCAGTATCATCTTGTTGTCCGAGAACATAACCCATAGATCCTTCAAGAACAGTCAAGTACATAATGAGAGGTCTCCCTGGAACTAGAGGTATGAGTATTGGTGGTTCCTGAAGGTACTGCTTAATCTTTTCGAAGGCCTCCTGACAACTGTTATCCCAATGGACATCTTGATTCTTGCACAACAATTTAAAGATGGGTTCATAGGTAGTCGTAAGATGAGAAACGAACCTGGCTATGTAATTCAACCTTCCAAGGAACCCACGTACTTACTTTTAATTTTTTGGTTCCAGCATATCCTGTATTCCTCTTACTTTGTTAGGATCTACTTCAATCCCTCACCGACTTATGATAAAACCAAGTAACTTGCCTGATCGAACCCCAAAAGTGCACTTGTTGGGATTATGCCTTAACCTATACTTTTGTAGACGATCAAACAACTTCTGCAAATGGACCATATGTTCTTCCTCAGTTTGCGATTTTGCAATCATATCATCCACATACACCTTGATTTCTTTATGAATCATGTCGTGAAAGAGAGTCACCATAGCACGCTGATATGTTGCACCAGTGTTTTTGAGACTGAAAGGCATGACCTTATAGCAAAAGGTACCCCAAGGAGTTGTGAAAGCTATTTTATCCATGTCTTTAGGAGCCATCATTATCTGATTTTAACCAGAGAATCCATCCATGAAGGAGAACACTAAAGACTGAGCAACATTATCAACTAATATATCAATATGATGCAACGGGAAATCATCCTTTGGGCTTGATCTATTCAAGTCTCAGTAGTCAAGACACATACATACCTTACCATCTTTCTTAGGTATAGGCACAATGTTAGCAATTCAAGGTGGATAATTTATCACATATAAGAAATCCACATCAAGTTGTTTCTGAACTTCTTCTTTGATCTTTAAAGCCATGTCGGGTCTGGTCCTTCGCGGCTTCTGCTTTGCAGAAGGACATTCTAGCTTGAGTGGCAATCTGTGCATCACTATATCAGTATCTAAACCAGGGATGTCTTCATACGACCAGGCGAAGATGTCATCATACTCTCGGAGCAACTCAATCAACCCCTTCTTTTCTTCACTTTGCAAAGCAACACCTATCTTAACTTCTCTCTTTACCTCTTCCATACCGAGATTGATAACTTCTGAATCTTCTTGATATGGCTGGATTACCTTCTCTTCTTATCTCAAGAGTCTCGCTAGTTCTTCAGGGACTTCACAATCTTCCTCGTTGTCCTTATTAGCATGGTCAACTGAATTCTCAAGGATATCAGGAACCATAGAACTATCATTTTCGAGGGAATTCGAGACAGATATGCATGATTGATGATTTTATGTTTTATTTTTTAAAGTGCAAGAAAAATATTTAGAATATGAAAAGAAAAACATTGCCATTTTATTTTGAAAAGTAAAAGTAAAAGAAAAGACAGGGAACAAAAGTGCGATTTTCATTCAATTTTAAACGGAGATTGAAACATAAGGGCCCCCTTCTACAAGCTGTCTCTATATGACTTAATGGAAACAAAAAATTACACATCAAGGAAAACAACTTCAGGGATGTCTACGACAGTCCAATTGCTGAGCTACTGGTCCAACGTAACCTGATAGATAAATCTGGAAACATCTTCATCGTCACCTTTATCATCTGTTGCAAGAACTTGTCCTTCTTTGCTTATACTAGCACCGACGAACACTTCAGAAATTGGGAGAACCTACTTTCCTTTGAGATAAACCAAACTAGCTTGTGCGGAGGACGATGGTTGATACCCAAGACCACAACAATTTTTCTTCTCAGGTACATCAATCAATTTTCCCCAACCATCATGGGGCGATGTAGCTTCCGTGAGGGCTTTGGCATCATTCAAAGAGGCCATGGGTGCTTCAGACTTCTTGCCTTCCATGACGGGGAACCTGTCAACAGAAACAATCTCCATAGCTTGAAAGGTAAACTCATGCACCTCACCTTCCAGTTCCACATAACGATAGGTTATCAGATTGTTAATCACTACAACTTCTTCTCCACAAACGACAACAACTTTGTTGTTTACAATGAGTTTCAAGCGTTGATGAAGAGTAGATGTGACAGCTCCTGTTACATGGATCCACGGGCGACCCAAAAGGTAAGTATAGGATGGAGAATGTCCATAACATAGAACGAAAGATTGAATGTGTGGGTACCAATCTTGATAGGAAAGTCCACTTCTCCCTCCATAGATATCCTTGAGACATCAAGTGCTCGAACACTTAGGGTGGAAGGCCTCATCATTACCCCATCCATATTCAGCTTAAATAGAGTAGCCTTAGGCATCACATTGAGTGAAGAACTTGTATCTACCAAAACTCGAGATAAAACCGTATCCAAACACTTCATGGAAATATGTAGTGCTTTGTTGTGGGCTTTACCTTAAACTGGCAGCTCATCATCACAGAAACCCAAACAATTTCCTACAGCGATGTTGGTTATGATCCCTTCAAACTGGGCCACAGAGATGGCTTGTGTAACATGGGAAGAACACAAAATCTTCAATAAGGCATTATGGTGAGTCTATGAACACAATAGAAGAGACAATATGGAGATATTGGACAACATTTGGTTGAGTTAATCCACCACTTTGTTATCACTTCGCTTAAGAATCCTCAAAAGCTGATATGCTTCTCGTCCTACAGAAGGTCCAGGCTAGTTATCAATCACTAGCTTGCCCCTAGCTTTGTCCAGAGCATCACCATTGGTTTCTTTGGGAGGCAGTGGTGGGGAAGAAAAGATCCTGCCACAACGAGTCATGTTATTGGTTCCTGCAATGTTGGTAATATTCTTGTCATCTACCAGGGGACACTCATATTTCTTCCCAAGAATATAGACCACATTATTCTCCCACAGAACCGCCTTTGAGTTGTTACATAGAGGAGGAAAAGGAGTTTGAGTTGTCGCGGGGGTAACTGGAGCTTGAATAATTAATGGGGTAGCAGGAGCCTGAATTGTCAACGGGGTGCATGGTGTTATTGAGATGCTTCTCGGATAATAAGGAATTTCCAAGACATCAATCTCTTCTTCTTGAAATATCTTCTCTACCTGTAGGACACCTTCACCCATTAGCTGTGGGATAACCGTCTTCAAACTTGTCCACTCTTCAGGTTTAGAGGAACATGTTAAGCAATGATCATGGAGTTACTGCAGCACCTCGTGCTCCAACAAATGTTCTCTAAAAGTTCCTAATGACATCTTGATCTCATTAACCTTGGTTACCAGCGTTTGTTGACTACTTTCTTTAATAGAATTGACCGCTGCCCCCGGGTGAGAAGGCATGGAATTATTCTGAGTATTGGGACCAACAAAGTTAAAATTTATGGCCTTTGAATCAAGTAGGTCTTGAACTTTAAATTTAAATGCTCTACAATTCTCAATCGCGTGGCCTGGGGCTCTAGAATGAAATTCTCAATGAGCATTAATGTCATACCCCCTGGGGAGAGGATTTGGTGGTGGACTAAGTTCATGCAGTTTAACCAACTAATTGGTAAGTAACTAAGGGAGAAGCTGAGCATAGGACATAGGAATGGGATCAAATCTTCTTTCAGGCGCTCTTTGTCTATATGGAGCTCTCAGACCTTGAGGTTGCTGATTCTGTTGTTGATAATTCAAAGGAGGTGCAAATTGTTGTTGTGGAAGATACTATAGTTGAGGAGCGAAAGGCCTTTGTTGGGCCATCCAGGGTGTTGGAGTTGTAGCATCATACACCTGAGGAACATATTGATTAGGAACAACATCAGGTGTTGGAAAATAAGGAAATCGAACTTGAGGATATGTAAGAGATTTTCCTTGGTTGATTATGACAGCACTAGTCTCACCTTCTTTCTTCTTGACGAAACCAGAAAATGGCTTCCTGCCAATGCCAGTATTGTTCCTGTTATTGTTAGGGATACCTTGGATCGTTCCAGCCTTAATATAAATTTCAACATGTTCTCCAATAATGACCATATCAGAGAAAGAAGTAGAGGTACTGCTGAGCATGTGTTGGAGATAAGAACCTCATAGAGTACCCATGAACAAATCAATCAGTTCACGACCCAAGAGAGGAGGTTGGACCCTTGCAGCCAGTTCACACCACCTTTAGGCGTACTCTTTAAACGACTCTTCAGATTTCTGTATCATCCCTTAAAGCTGACTAAGGCTAGGAGCCATGGCAGTATTATAATGGTAATGTTTCAAAAAGGCGTCAGAAAGATCTCCCCAAGTAATGAATGAGTTATTTCTAGTTGCATATACCAGTCTAACGGTGCCCCGATCAAGCTATCTTGGAAGAAGTGCGTGAGTAATAGTTCATTTTCAGCATAGGCTGCCATCTTGCGACAGTAGGAACGAAGATGAGTCTCTGGGAAGGAGGTGCCTTTGTATTTGTCAAAATCAGGAACCTTGAACTTGGAAAGGATAACTACCCCAGGCATGAGACATATTGTAGCAGTATTGAATCCCAAAGTCTTGATACCCTCAATGGCTTTGAGACGCTCCTCAAGAGCATGGCACATTTTTCTAGTTTTAGCAACTCTGGCTGCGAGATTCACGTAGGGATCATCAAGATCAATGACATTGTGATGATCATCAACATCATTCCAAGGAACTCCAGTAGGGGTCTCAACATTTGCATTATTATTCCCTCCATTTGCAGAAGTGGAGGGGGCGGCGGTGGCAAGCTTGGCAACACTTTGATATAGTTATTCTTGACCTTTGATAACAGCATGAAGGGTTTCCATAAGCTGATCCATGCGAGTGCCCATGGTGTCCATATCTTGCAGAGAGCATTCTGATTTTCTTCAAAAAAATCCACAAGTCTTCGCTGGTTGCTTCTTGTACAGTAGGGATGTAGGGAAGTCGTCTTTGCTGTGCACTTAAGTCTGATGGAAAAGGGACCCCAATAAGTTTTCTGTTGTGAATAATGAATGCATGATAATATGAATGAATGTTTTATCTTCATTTCCGAGGAAATACAAAGATCGTCTATCTTTTGAAATTTTTATTTTTATTTTTGAAGAGCAAGACCAACTAGACTTGTTTTTGGAATTCCTTAGATAAGAGATGTATATACATGATGGTATGATGTCATGGTATGCTATGGCATGAGATTTCAGCTCCACATACTCGGGATAACCATTATGTAGTCCTTTGCATAAGCTGAAACTAACATGATCAAAAGTCCAACGTCACATGCATGGAGTCAAAGTAACCATCCATAAGGCATGTACTAGGGGTTTGTCACATGCCTAACAAGGTCTAGGGAAACCTTAGAGTCTACACTCTTCCTTTGGATATTATCGACGTCCTAATTACTCGGTAAGCAGTAATATTCACAAGAAAAACTCGTCTGAGTGCAACATCGTGTGACAACTACTTCCGGATTACTCTGTTATATTCTTTGCACTACACCTAAAAAGGCTAGGATGGGTTAATGTTTATATAACTCTCAGCTTCTCTGGTTCCCAGGACGAAAGCAACAATGTCTTCCCGATTACTCGGTAAACAACACTACATTCAAGGGGACCTCAACTGAGTGGGGGATCTCATGCCTCCTTCTTCGGGATTACTCCCTCAAGGTTAACATGACTATACCACCCGTCCTAATCATAAATGTAACCTCAAAGTCTAGGTATAGGACTTATCAAATGTAATCACCTAACCCAACATCACAAAAGATACAACATATCCAGAATATGTGAGTAGCAATAATATAATGCGATATATACAAAAGAAAGCAATAAAATAATAAAGAAATAAACCGGTAAAGCAAATAAAGTAAATAAATAAACACCCAAAAAGATGAATAAACAAAACTAAGATAGACTCGCAAAGATCTAATCCCCAGCAGAGTCGCCAGCTGAAGCTACCGGAAAAAAACACATAGCCGCCGCCGAACTTTATTTATCTCGAAGAAGGGGAAATATCGAGAAAACCACAAGAGGATGGATAAGATGGTCTAGTGACCTAGAGAGAGGGTAAGGAAGTAGATTATGCAAGGGGAAGGTATTAGCACCCGTAACATCCGTTGTACTCAACGGGATCCATTTTGTTTGTTTGCTTCTAAGGGTGTGTTTATCTATAACTATACTTGCTAAAGGGAAAGAAATGGTTTTTTATTAGTGTGTTCGTGAGGGTATCTCCACCCTTTGCCTACATATCCAGTGAAGGAATAAGAACACCGTAGTTCTTCTAGAAAATATTGGTTTGTTGGTGTTTTTTAGTGGGCGAGGTTAACGCACGCATTCTAGCAATAGGCACGGCTTGTATCGCGGTAGAACAAAGATAACATGCACTTTTGGGGAGGTTTTAATTGGTTGAGTGCTTTGTGAGTTTTGAATGAGTTTGAATACGATTAAATGTTTTAGGATTTTTGATTGGTGAATGAGAAGTTTTTGTTTTAATTATAAAAGAAAAAGTCAAAGGGGAAAGTCTACCCTAATGTTGCCATGCAATTGAAGGGCTAAAAGTCTACCTCAACATAAGACAATCGAAACAGGATTTAATTTTCTCATGGAGTTACCTAAGGGAATATGGTATCAAGATTTGAACAAGCAAACGAATAAAGAAAATTAAATTCTAAATATTTTTATGGTTTTTTTATCTAGTAATAATTATAATATATATTTTTTGTGGTTTTTTAAGGAAATGATTAAACTAAATTTAAGACAAATTGTAACAATTAAACCAAATATAAAGTTTAAAGAGAAACAAGAAAGATGGGGAAAAAATGATCCACGCAGGTGTTGAACCCGTGACCACTAGTTTAACTAGTCAATGCTCTTACCAATGCGGCAAGCATATTCATTTGTTTATTTCAACAACTCAAAAACTATAAAAACCAAAACTCAGAAAATGGGTTGGGCTAGGCCCAAACCCGGATCCGTCTAAGAGAATAGAGGGGGATTTGGATTTTTGAAACCCTAATTTGTTTGAATGGGGTGCCGCACCTACGGAGAAGGAAAGTTTAATCTAATTAATTTTCTTTCTCCAGAAAACAAGGTTAACCAAAATATTAACCTTTCATCTCTCAAATTCTTCCTCTGTCTCATACGACACTCTCCTATTCTCTTTCGATGCAAACCAAATGAAACAAAAAAATAATTCTTCGTTCCACACGCTCTCTCTCTCTCTCTCTCTCTCTCAATCGCTATCCTTGCTGCTCTTCCCTCTCTTATCTCAAATTCACGATCTCAGCAAGATTTAAATCAAACACAAAACAAAACCTAACCCCCAATCAGTTCCGTTTGTTTTCAATCCAGATCCATTGTTCTCCCTGCTTCTCTTTTGAACAGACCATATACAAAACTCAGTCGATACCAACCTCTTAATCTACTTTGTGATTTGTACTATGTTAGTCTCCAAAGATCTGGTCATGGAAGAAGTTTACTTGAAAACCAAACCTCCTTATGGTTTGAACATCACATCCCGAACCAAAAATCTATGGAAACGAAAAAACCAAACTATGAAATCGAGTGTGAGAAAAAGAAGCCACCTACGGAGATGAGTATTTCTCTAGATTACACTGGTATGACGCATAAAGCGTCCTCTTCCTGTTGTATTGATCGTGATTTTGCATATGCAATTGAAAACCTGTCGCAAGTTTGTTGGTGAGATTCTGTTACTAATGTTTTATGTTCGTGAAGTGGCAATTATTAACGCCTTGGTGATGTGAGGTATTTGTCGGAATCAGTGTTGAGGTTTGGCTTTGATCCTACTACTCTACTCCTTCTTTTTTTCTGATAATCGAGTTTGTATAGTTGTTGTAGCCTAGAACTCACAGGTTTGTGGGATCCTTGGAGTGAAGGTTTGATGATGTATGTTTGATTTTGTAGGTTACAGATGAAGGAATTTGTCATAAGCCCTGTTTTGGCTAGGTAGTGCTGAGTTTTTATTATGGAAGATAAAGCTTCAAAAGGGGTGGTAAGTATATTTTTTAGGAAGAAGCCCTTTTGCTAGGTTTTAAGTATTGGGAAAGGTATGCTGAATCGAGATAGTGAGGGATTCTGGAATGGTTTTAGCATAGGTTTTGGTATATGTTCTTCTCTATTGTTTGAGAAAAGAGAAGACTTGGGCAGGGTTTGGATGGCTTTCTAATGTGTGAAACTTGGAGAAAGATATCAGTTGTTTATGCACAATTTTTGTCTGTCTAATTTTTGTATTTGCTTTGAGAACTTTTTGTGTGTATGTCTTGGTTTTTCTGTGTATTCTTTCAATATTTCTCTGTCGATTCTCTACTGCCTTCCTATTGTTTTATATCAGATGAGAGGTGGAAATTGGGGGGGGGGGGGGGAGTAGATAGGTTTTGAACACTTTAGTTACTCTGATTTTCTGCTTTTTGTTAGAAGGAAAGTTTGCCTATTTTTGATGTTATTTTTGGACTGTTTTGGACAGGTTTACGCATAGGTTTATGGACTGGTATAGACAGTATGCAGGGCTAACTTTTGGAGTCTTTTAGGCAGCATCAATAGGAGCAGCAGCAGGGCTGTTTGGACAGGTTTAAGGCTAGTTTGTACAGGCTACTTGAAGAAAACAAATCTTGGTCTTGAAGATGCATAGGCTTTTGTAAAAATTGTAAAGGCTTTAGGGAATTAGGTTTTCATGTACTTGTAATCTTGAATGCATTTTGTAATGAACTTGTTTTGATGATAATGATGGAAATTAGATAAATCTTGAATCTTGGTTGAAACTCGAATGAATCTTAAAACAATCACTCGAATGAATCCAAATTCAAAACATGTCTTCTAATTTAAGTCCAAAATTTCTTGCATTAGAATGATAAGTGCTTAAGGAAACAAGAACACCTTGATTACAATGAGCCTACAACATTATTTCCTGTATCAGGATTCGATGTTCATCAATTTAACCTTCAGACCCTTGAATTAGTGACTTAAATATATCAAAAGAAAACTTGAAGTGTGAGGAGATATTTGACATGAAATACCTAACCAAATGACTTTCAGTTGATGCATGTTTACAAGCCCAATCATGATGAGTATCAAAACCCTAATTCACTAATAGACGGACCACGATCTTTAATGAATCAAAAACCTCTTGACTTGATGAAAATATATCTCAGTGCACCATATGATAGCTCTCGAGGAAACCTTATCTGAACTAATGAACAAACATAAATGCTTAGGTAACTTGATTCACTATCCACAGAGAAAGATCTTGAAACCAAGTATACCAATAATCTTAACTATTTCCAACCAAGAAGTTAAGAGATCCCATCATACTTGACAATGATAAAGGCATGATGCTCGAGGTAGCCAAGTTACCAAAACCCCAATTCAAGTGATTCACTTGTTAAAACACTTTGAACAAGCCCTAGACATTAGTGATCTTGGAGAAATCCATAATAACCATACTTCAAAACCTAATTCCACATAGTTCACTGCTCATGGACCAGTTTAATATGCCTTTATCTGATGAAGAACCCTCAAAACCAATAGAAACCCTAGCTGGCACAAATACGGCTTCTTGAACCGAAGTGCATTATTCAATGAAGTGTATGACATGTAAATGAATTAGTGAAATTATGAAAATGAAATGTGAAGCCTAAACCAGATAAGAAGTAAAAGGTAGGACAAATTTGGGGTATGACAGATGCACATGCATGTTTTGAATTTGAAATTTTCATGGAGAAGAAATGGATGATTTAGAGATGAAGATTCGAAGAAGCGAAGTGGTTAGAAATTTTTTTAACAAACATATGAGTCAGTTTAACACAAATTTTGTCGAGTATGCTTTCATAGTTAACCTTGGTTTAATTAGGACTTTTGAAGGTTGTAATGTGGCTATGGTTTGTGGTTTAAGAAACAAAGTATATAAGGCTCAAAATTTATTTAGCCCACCCCTTTCTTCTTGATATTCTCCAATCCTAAGTTTAATTAATCAAATGGGTGTGTTCAGTCTGCAAGAGAATTTTCGTAGTCGTAGTGATGGTGATAAGCATTAATAAGATTCAATCATTGTTGAGAAGCCTTAATGATTCTTGAAGTGACAGACACAAGTTTGTTCTTCAATTTTTTTTGTTTTCAATCCCTTATTTTTAGATGGGCTGGTTCTTTTGAATTTACGGTCCATCGAGATGCCTTAACTTTTTCCTAAGTCAATTTTTTTTACTTGAATTAGCGGGCTTTTTTTTTGAATTTTTGCTTTTTGATTTTGAACTCTTGTGACTATCATGCTGATCGTTGTAAGCTTTGTCTTTATTGTTTTCCTCGATCTTGAATCATGTTCTGAGGAATAAGACATTGTGGCCTTTATCTTCATTGATTCCTCAATCTTAGATGATGGATGCAAGGAAAAGGATGTGCTTGAACCTTTGCTTAGATTGAATTGATTCTCCTGTTATTTGAGTACACCATTGAATTAATTGAAAGACTACCCTGCCCATGGTTAAAATCAAGGTTTTTTTTGAAAATAGAATAAAACTTCAACTCCTGGCTCGAGGTGGTTGACTACAGATTAACTTCTTTATTTCTCTACTGTTTAAGATTTGAAACAATGTCTTACATCACTAGCTCGGTCTTACATTGAAAGCATACGTTAGCCCGATTCAATTATTTTGTATTTACATCATTCTCCCTCAAAGTTTGTTAAAAGTGAAAGATCAAAGATGGAAGCGAACAATTGATATTTATGGAAAGTGAAGGTAAATGAAACATGTGAAATGAATGAATTTATTTTAAAAACGTGCATGCTCATTTTATTTGAATCACTAGTCAAAAGATACAAATTTACACCAAATACAACCTAACAACTTGGAAATTACAATTTGAAATTGATAAAGTCTAATGATCCTATGGAAGAGCTTCTTTGTTGATCCACTTGAATTTAGGAGATATACTTCTTAGTTCTTGGACTTATATAAGTATAGGGTGATATTTGATTCTTTTTGGGCATACATATTTCGTGAGGGAATTGCTCTTGTTGATCACCAATGATAGTTGCATTTTTGGTGTTATGTAGGCATTTACCTTGTATGAATAAGGGATGCCTTCTCTCTTCAATAAGACTTGTAGGACCAAGCTCAATGGAGTCTCCAATGTTTGACTTCTCCTTTACCAATCTAGGATTTTCTTGAATTCCTTCACAGCTTTCTTGATGCATGCTTGGAATTTGTTCTTGAGCATCGGGAAATCTGCTAACTAGATAATAGCAACCAAGGGTGAAGGTGGAAATGCGTATGTATGAATGTATGTAAATGGAAATGCAATGCAATGCGGGCGTAGTATGAAGGTAAACATAAGGGTACCCTACACGGGTTGAAGGATGAACCTTAGTTTCGGGGATTATGACAATTGAAAGGAAACTTAAACAGGTTTAGAAATAGCGTGGTCCTAATGAAATCTTTATAGGATAAGGATCATGACTTTAGAAAGGAACCTCTGTAGGATAGGGATTATGATTATTGAAAGGAAGGCCCTACAAGCTAAGGGTCGAAGATATACAACTGGGAATCCTACAGGCTAGGAATTATGATAGACAAATGGGAATCCTATAGGATAGGGAATAATGATAGACCAATGTAAAATTGAGATGAAGGTTTGATTGAGGGAATAGCATGGAAGAGAGCACATGGTGACCGTTCAACAATCACCAGATCCCATGGCCTTCTAGAGGCCATGTGGCGTGCATCAACGAGGACGTCCTTCGTGGGAATGTTTCATATGGAGAACAAGATCCTATGAAGGTTCTAAGGACAATGACGGACAAAAGGAAACCCCTACCAATTAGGGATTATAACAAATAAAGGAAATCGCTACAAGCTAGGGATTATGCTATACCACAGGAAATCCCTACAGACTAGGGATTGTGACTCAAAAGAAAACCCTACGGGTTAAACAAAATAATATCCTTATGAGTTTAGGATATAATAATGATAAGAGATAACCCTAGTTAGGTTTATGGTTATAAAAGAATGTCCCTCGTGGGAAAGCTTCCTATGCAGGATTGGATGATAACAATTTTCTTAGTACGTAGGTTCATAAGTTCATTCTACGGATTTTACTACCCTTCCCAAAGGTGGTTTATCCTAAAGTTCTATGAATTGCACACAAAGGAAAACACAAGGGCTTCCTTAAGTGGAGCCTCTTCGTTGACTGAAACTTTCGTCTCTTAGGTCGTACAAGGTCTCACCATGAGGTTCTAATTTTTGGGGTAGGTCCCTAGAGTCATTGGCTGATCTCAAGGTACTATCCTCAACGAATTTTAGCTTCACCAAAGATATTTCCAAGAGTTAAACCGACTCTAAGCGAGGTTGTCGCAAAAACTCATAGGGATGTTAAACCCCATTGACCAATTGACAAACCCTTTCTAAGATTTTTTTTTGAAAGAAAATCCCACCAATAACATAAATATAAATGATATGTATGAATAACATAATGACATGATAAATAGGAAAATAATAAACCAAAAAAAAAACAAAATAAATTAAAAAATTATCAGAAGCGAAAAAGAAATAAAACACAAAAGTTGAACACAAAGTCCTAAGACTAAATATAATTACTAAGATTTTTATAAAATCGACCTAAAAGGCTAAAAACAACCTACTTAATTTAAACTAAATAAATAAAGTTAAATAATTAAAATAAAAGAATTTGAAGGAGATGCATGAGAAATACGGATAATGTGAATAGAAAGGGATACAAAGCCCAAAAGCCCATTGATAAATTTTTATTTTATTTTCTTTTTTAAAATTTTTTTAAAATTTTTTTGAAAAATATTTTTAAAACAATTTTTTTTTTTACTTTTTTTTAAATATTTTTTTTACAAATAATTTTTTTGTTAATAAGACCGCAATAGCGGACGAACAAAGTATCACCACATAAATAAAAAACAAAAAACCAATAATTATAAATTCTAAAAGAAAACAAACAATTCACAATATCAATTGAAATTATAAGCACACAGTTGACCCCAATTTGACTCAGATCTACCTTACACCAAGGATCACATGCAAATGTGTACTTAGAGGTATGGGAATATTGATACTAACCTGAAGTGTCGTGACGAATTTAAGTTGTTTCCTCCCTTATTTCTTTTTTCCTCGCGCTTTTTCATGCCCTTCGATATCACTAACTAATTTGCTTCAAAATTAGAGTCTTTAGGGTTAGCAGAAACCAAATAGACAATAAAAATAAAAATCCAAAACCTAAAACCTAAAGAACAAACTAAGGTAAACCTAAATTTTAAAGAGTCTCCAGCAGAGTCGTCAGTTGTCGCGAGCGGCTTTAAAAAAATTACGTTTAAACAAGAGAGCTGACACCCACTACTTGTTTTACCATAATGAAAGGACATGGAAAGTGGGAAACCCTAAAAATTGAGATATCTAGATAAGAAGGTAAATTAGGCAAAGGACATGTGTTAGGAACCATCTACCTCCCTTGTAATCAAGGGGACCCATTTAGTCTTTAGGATTGTTGAACCCCAAAATTTTCCCTCCCATTCTTAAGACAAACTGATTCAAGATACCTCCTCATGCGAATGAAGGTCTCAAATATTCAAGACTTATCAAATACTGATCAGATGGACTCTCCTCCTAAGAAATTGACCTACATCTAGGGTTTTACTTTTCTCAAAGGAAATTGGACTTCTAATGCCTAAAGCCGATTTCATGGTTTCTTATATATATCAAGGTACCCTCATACCAAGTTTCAAGCCTTACATTACAAGTTTGCTCAGTCAATTTGCCAGATGATTGAAAATCAACTATATCGGACGAAAAGTCAACTTTGATCAATCTACAGTCAAACTTTAAGATTTTTGGTCAACATCAACATTTTGAAGTCGCATTCATCATTTGATCAAGGGTTGATCATGATTCATCAAGAAAACTCAAGATTCATCAAAAGTCAAAAGTTACTAAATTGGGGTTTTCTTAAGGAGAAGTCAACTGAACTTTGACCAAGCATAACTTTCACATACTTCATCAAAAATTCCTTAACCAACTCCTACCTTGAAGGAAATTCAATTCTCTACAACTTTTCCTCTCTAAGCTCAAGGCCAAAAATGCTTCGTTTGAGAGATATGAGATAAAACATTACATTTTATTTTAAAAGTCAACAAAAACATTTTTTATCAAATCAATTTACATAAAGATAAACACCTCAAATGAAAAAAATGACCAACATGAAAGTTGTAGGAGACATCTTGATGTTTCCAAAAAGTCCAAGATCATCTTCATGTGACAAATATAGAGAGAATTGTGATTGGTGCAAGTTAAGTAATTCTGAGAAAATACATGAAGTTCAAATTGAGCAAACTTGAATCTTTGGGCTAATGGGCCTAAGTTTTTAGGTTCAAACGTGTTCATGACCTCATATTAGACCTATAAATCCATTCATATATTTTTTTTGATTTTTATGTATTTTTATTTTTATTTTATTCAATTAAATTAAAAATAAATCAAATAAAATATAAAACTAATGGATTAAGGCACAAGGCTTTTGTTTTGGATCAGATTTGAAGCCCAAAAAGCTCACAACTAGCTAGAAAAACCGTGTGAGGATGATTAGCACAAGATTGAGCTTTAAAAAGTAATTTTTCATGCAAAATTCAAATCAAATCTCTTCATCATGAAATACAAAGATTTATCTCACTTTTGTTGACCTAATTCTTCCACTATAAATACACAATACATTCAGACATCAAGGGCATGCAAGGCTGCCTCAAGAATAAACCCTAAAAATCTCAAATTTTTCAAGAATTATGGCAAACTCAAACCATTATCTGCAGTCGTTCCTAGTTGATTTCAAGCATCACACTAGCCTTCTGAAGGTTCCAGGAGTTCTTACCAGCCATCATTCAAGCTCAAGCAATCCCATAACGTGTCGACCAAGTTTCTCTAGTTTAATAACTTTTTTCAATTTCAAACTTTTAATTCATGCAATTTAAATGACTTTGATGCATACATTCATGTTCATATTGATGTGTGGAACTGTTTTGATGCATTACTTGCAAGCTTTGATGCAAGGATGATGAATTGTCATGGCTAGGGCATGATCGAATTCTATCTTCGAAACTCCTTTTCTACTAATTTTTAGTTTATTTTGACCATAGATTCGGACTCAGAGCGATGTTTTAAGCAAGATAGTGTTTTGCTTTTTTCGATTTGATGAATTTTTGCAGGATTGAGGATGAAGATCGCCAGAGAAGACGGTGGTTTCCACCACCTCCGACTCGTCTGACATTTATAGGGTGGTCAAGGGCTTGCGTGGTAGAGAGGAGTAACGCGATTGGTAATGGAACTAGTGTTGTGCTTGTCTCTCCCAAGGGTTACCATACGCCCTTCACCGCCAGATTATGTTTTGACTGTACCAACAATAGGCCCGAGTACGAAGCATGCATCATGGACATCAAAGTTGAAATCAATATGAGAATTAAATTCTTGAATGTATATGGGGACTCAACCCTAGTGATGAGTCATATTAAGGGAGAATGGGACACGAAGCAGCCAAATCTAATTCCTTATCAAGAACATGTGTTGACATTAGTTCTGTAGTTCGAAGAAATCACTTTTGAACACATTTCACGAGAAGAGAATCAATTGACAGACGCACTAGCTACCATGTCATCTATGTTCAAAGTGATATGGGATAATGAAGCTCCTCGAATTACTATTGAAAGAATAGACGAACCGGCACATTGCTACGAAGTTGATATTGACGGAGTAGAGGAAAATCCTCAGTACCACGAAGTAAAAAAATACCTTGAAACTCAAGAATATTCTGAAGGGGCATCTATCAATGATAATAAATTTCTAAGGAGTTTCTCTGCTAAGTTCTTTATGGGTAACAAAATCTTGTTCAAGCGCAACCCCAATTTGACTTTGCTTCGTTGTGTAAATTAGAAGGAAGCTGAGAAAATTATGGAAGATATGCACGAAGGTGTCTTTGGTACTCACTCTAGTGGACATACAATGGCTAAGAAGATCCAGTGAGCAGGTTATTATTGGTCTACCATGGAGACCGATTGCCATCATCATTCCAGAACTTACCACAAATGCCAAATTTATGCTGACAAAGTACATGTGCCTCTAGTTCCTTTGAATGTCTTGACTACTCTTTGGCTGTTTGAAATGTGGGGAATTGATATGATTGAAGATATTAAGCCTACTTCTTCCAATGGGCATCATTTCATCATTGTCTCTATTGATTACTTCACGAAGTGGGTAGAGGAAGCCTCGTTTGCTTCCATGACCAAGAATGTTGTGGCTCGGTTCATTAAGTATAACCTTATCTGTCGGTATGGAATCCCTGAAAGGATCATCATGGACAATGGTACCATTCTTAACAATACTATGATCACGAAACTTTGGATGCAGTTCAAGGTTAAGCATCATAATTCTTCTCTGTACAGACCAAAGATGAATGACGCAGTGGAAGTTGCCAACAAGAATATCAAGAAGATATTGCAGAAGATGATGGTGACATATAAATATTGGCATGAGATGCTACCATTTTCTCTTCATGGTTACCACACTTCAGGATGTACATAAACTGGACCAACCCCATACTCTTTAGTCTATGATATGTAGGTTGTCTTACCTGTTGAAGTCTATGAAAGACGCAGGTTTAGATGAAGACGAATGGATTCATACTTAACTTGACCAAATAAATTTGATTGATGAAAAAAGGCTTGCGACTGTTTGTCATGGTCAGATGTATCAGAAATGCATGATCAAGGCTTTTAACAAGAAAGTCAAACATCAGGTGTATCAGGCTGGTGATTTGGTAATAAAGCGCATCATCCTACCACAAGGTGATCCTAGGGGAAAATGGAATCCCACATATGAAGGGCCGTTTGTGGTCAAAAGATATTTTTTGGCGGTGCTATGATACTTACCACCAATGGACGGTGAAGATTTTCTGCACCCTGTGAACGCGGACATAGTCAAAAGATACTACGCATAAAAGAGATCCGCTAGTTTGACAGGCATAGGTAAAAATAAGGGCATTCCGACGAACCAAAAGGGTTCAGGCAAAAATTAGGGATATATATATATATATATATATATATATATATATATATATATATATAATAATTTTACATCTGGAAAGTCAAAAACCTGAAAAGGCGGCTTGTGCAAAAAAGGATATCTCGATGGACTGAAAACCTGAAAGAGCGATCCAGGAAAAAGTTAGGGATTAAAGTGTACGACTATGTCCTGTTGGATCACCCATCTACTTATAGTTAGCTTTATTACTAACATCATATTAAAATGATACAGATCAAATCAATCATCTTTTTCTAACAACAAGTGATGAGATACTTGAAGACATAGGGGCAATAGCAGAGTTGAAACTCGATGGGATCGTTTCCACATAGCTATTTTTCTTTGTTTATCACTTTGTACCCCTTTTTTAATTTTTACGAATGTTATATGATCGCACTAAATCGCACTATGTTTCTGACTCAAATATCACATGTTTTCCTTAGTTTTTATTGTCATTTTCTCGTATTATGTTCCTTTTTCCTTTGTTTTCAGGATTCTTGTCATTTCAGAGCCTCCTGTGAAGAAACGAGCCAAAACGCCAAGAAATTAGGGTTTTTCAAGATATTCTGCACTTATGGCGTTCAGCACCGCGCTGGCTACAGGGAATGCGATGACGTGGCCCACTTTCACCCAGAGATCAACTGCCACGTTCCCATGATGTGGCGGTTCCAGGCACCGCGCCCGCGGCCACCCTCACCGCGCCCGCGGCCACCCTCACCGCGCCCGCGGCCTTCACAAAAAGGTTCCCGCTCAAAAGAAGTTAAGGGGCATGCTGGTCCTTACGCACCTCAAAGATCCTCTATAAATAATTTTCGATTCTCATTCTTTAGTTTGATCCAAGCTTAGTACAATCTTAAGCCATATACTATCAGTTTCTGTAAAGTAATAATCTCTTCACATCGGGGAGTTATTGCGGTGTAGATTGAGTTGTAATCGAGTCTTGGAGCACTTTGGTTGAAGTTCATCATACCGGCCTTACTTTTCCGTAGATTTGTATCAGATTCAAGTCTCCAACCGGAGCAAGGTTCTAATTTATTGCATTTCTTTATTTAATTGCTCTTACCATAGTCTACACGTTTTATAGACTTTAAATGCTCTTACCATAGTCTACACGTTTTATAGACTTTAAATGCTCTTACCATAGTCTACACGTTTTATAGACTTTAAATGCTCTTACCATAGTCTACACGTTTTATAGACTTTAAATGCTCTTACCATAGTCTACACGTTTTATAGACTTTAAATGCTCTTACCATAGTCTACATGTTTTATAGACTCGCAGTTATTATGTCTGGCTAAACTATAAAGGTTAGGATGTAATGATTGTCATCGTGGTTGTGTTCCAATTATCATGCTAGTGAAAATACTCTGGGGATGTTTTGCTTCTAACTTACGTCAATTGTGTTTTAATGTTTATTGGGTAAGATCGAAAGCCGTCCAAACTAATGATACGACTTGATTATTATTTAACCAAACAAAAAGAGCGAGAGCCGTTGATTGGTTAAATAGGAATCATTGACCTTTTTAGAAAACGATTTTGAAACTATTTTCGGACGCGTTTGTAGGTTTGAAATCTGACTCTTGGTCAAAAGCCAAAAGTCTCTTTAAGTTAATCTTTCCGAGTAAGATCACTTTTCTGTTAAGTCAAAACTATCAATTTCTTAAAAATAGGTTTACCTCTTTAACGCGGAAGGCACCCTTTATATGTGACAATAAAGGAATTTAATTTAAAGAGTAAACTCGGTTCTTAGTAGTCAAAAGCTACAAGTTCCCGTTAAACTGATTCTTTGCTATCAATAGAAAATACTGCCCCATAAGTAGGTTCATCTACGCATGACCGGACCAATATCTGATTACATGATTTACATTCCAACCTGTCTTTTAAACTGTTATTTACCTCGCTCATATACTTTGTGCACTGCACTCACATCAATATTCTTGTTCGCCTTAGATAAGCACCTTAGCAATAGAGTTGATATATTGACAATTGGTCTCTGTGGTTCGATAATCTTATATATTACTTCGATAGGCTGTACACTTGCAGTACTACATTTAGGCTATACGTTACAGATTAAACCCCATCAAGTTTTTGGCGCCGTTGCCGGGGACCAACTTCGTCAAATTTCGTACCCTATTGTTATCCCGTTTAGACTAAGGCTATTCTAGCCGGTAGATGCGTAGAAATCGTAGCACCGGCAACCTAATAGATCCTTTAGTAGAACCTGAATGTTACGCTCGTGCCCGTTTTTTTATTCGCAAGATAAGAAGAGCTATGGCAGAAGATCGTAACCAAAGACCGCTCAAGGAATTCGCCCAACCATCTAACGAGGAACCTAGTTCTAGTATAGTAAACCCTGCTATAACTACCAACAACTTTGAACTAAAGCCCTCGTTACTACAATTAGTACAACAAAACCAATTCGCTGGTCTCGCTACCGAGAACCCGAATCAACATTTAAAGGTATTTATCCAGTTAGCTGACACCCTTAAGGCAAATGGAGCCACACCCGAAGCTATCCGATTAAGACTATTTCCTTTTTCCCTTAGAGGTAAGGCTCACGACTGGTTAGACGCCCTTCCAACTAACTCAATAACAACTTGGGAAGACCTTAGGAGAGCTTTTCTTGCGAGGTATTTTCCACCAAGCAAGACCGCTGTTCTTAGGAACCTGATCACTTGTTTCACCCAAAACCAAGGCGAATCACTTTTTGATGCCTGGGAGAGATATAAAGAACTTTTAAGAGCTTGTCCGCACCATGTCCTGGAGCAATGGTTAATCATACATACCTTCTATAATGGACTCCATTACAACACAAAGATGTCCATAGACGCTGCCGCTGGCGGAGCGTTGATGAACAAACCTTACCCTGACGCTTGTGCCCTAATAGAGGACATGGCCCAAAACCACGCCCAATGGGGATTAGAACGAGCGACAGTAGAGAAAAAGGAGAGCCATGGAGGAAAGCATGAGGTAAGTTGCATGGACATGATTAATGCCAAGATGGACGCCCTAGCCTTGAGAGTCGAGAACATGTCTCAAAACCCAACCACAGTAGCAGCAATCCAATCGGAGTGCGAACTCTGTGGAACTCAAGGACATCAAATTGTTGACTGTAACCTTTTGAACGAATCAAGCTCAGACCAAGTTAACTATACTCAAGGGAACCCTTTCTCGAATACCTACAATCCTGGATGGAGGAACCACCCGAATTTCTCTTACAAAAACAATAACCCTATCCAAAATCCCGGACCTTCGAGACCTCAAGGATTCCAAACGCAAAAACAAAACCAACCTATGCAAATAGTACCCCCAAGACCAAACCTTAAAGAAACCATAGACACCTTTATTCAGGCTCAAACCCAGCAAAATAAGGAGTTTATGAACCAACACATTCACACGAACGAACTAGTTACTCAATTAGCAACCAAGTTTGACCAGATAATAACCCACACCAAAATGCTTGAGACTCAGATTTCCCAAGTAGCCCAAAACACCTCTGTACAAGTTGCACCTGGAGGACAATTCCCTGGACAAACTCAACCAAATCCAAAAGGCCAAGCAAATTCTATCACATTAAGAAGTGGAACTGCTTATGAAGGGCCTAGAAATCCTAACTTAAGCACATCAGAAAAACCTATGGAAGATGCTACGCCCAAAGACCAGGTGGAGGAACCAGAGAAACCAGAAAAGCAATCAAAACCAGAAGTAGAGAAAAACACTCAACAACCTTATAAACCACCTATTCCATTCCCACAGAGGCTGAAAAACACCAAAGTAGAAAACCAGTACCAAAAATTTATTAAGGTAATAGAGAAACTCCATGTTGAGATTCCTTTTACTGAAGCTATAACCCAGATACCATCATATGCTAAGTTTTTGAAAGATATTTTGACCAATAAACGGCGACTCGATGATCCCAAGCCTTTAGAATGTCATTTTATATCCGAAAATAAACTCGCCAAGAAAGATAAAGACCCTGGAAGTTTTTCTATCCCTTGCATCCTAGGTAACCATATGATAGACAAAGCATTTTTAGACCTAGGAGCAAGCGTAAGTCTGATGCCTCTGGCCGTCTGTAAGAGGTTAAAATTAGGAGAACTTCAACCTACTAAGATGTCCTTACAACTAGCTGATAGATCTGTCAAATATCCCATGGGTATTTTAGAAGACATACCTGTCAAGATTGGTCAGTTGTACATTCCGACCGACTTCGTCGTAATGGATATCAAAGAAGATGAAGACATCCCAATCCTCTTAGGAAGACCCTTCCTATCGACCGCCGGAGCTATAATAGATGTTAAGAAAGGGAAACTGACTTTCGAGGTAGGGGATGAAAAGATTGAGTTCATATTATCAAAATTTCTAATGGCACGAGTGATAGGAGATGCGTGTTATGCCATCGACATCATTGATGAATGTGTAAATGAGCTCGAACAAAACGAATTCTTAACCAAATTACCATCAACCCCTGTTTTAGAGGATGACGGATTTGAGAGTATCGAACCGTACATTGACGACAATCTTTTCGAATGCTTAGCTCTTGCCCATGACCTTATGCCGCGTGCTGAGAAAACCACTATAGAACTTAAGGAACTACCCAAGAATCTAAGATATGAGTTTTTGGATGAGGAGATGAATAGACCTGTTATAATTAGCGCCACTCTAAACCAAATAGAAACAAATCAACTATTAGATACCTTGCGAAAATATCCCTCAGCTTTAGGGTATAAAGTTTCAGATTTAAGAGGTATAAGCCCATCCGTATGCATGCATCGGATTATGCTTGAAAAAGATTCAAAACCCTCAAGAGAACATCAAAGAAGAATAAACCCTATCATGAGTGATGTAGTCAAGAAAGAAGTTCTTAAGTTATTAGAAGCTGGTATCATATACCAAATTTCGGATAGTGAATGGGTAAGCCCAGTCCATGTGGTACCCAAGAAAGGAGGTATCACTGTTCTGAAAAATGAGAAAGGTGAGCATGTAGCAAAACGAACAGAAGGAGGATGGCGTATGTGTATAGATTACAGAAAGTTGAATAAGGCAACGAGAAAAGACCATTTCCCTCTCCCATTTATAGATCAGATGCTTGAACGTCTAGCAAGACACTCATGTTTCTGCTATCTTGATGGGTATTCGGGGTTTTTCCAAATCCCTATTCACCCAGAGGACCAAGAAAAAACCACATTTACCTGCCCTTATGGAACATTTGCTTATAGACGAATGCCCTTTGGACTCTGTAATGCACCTGCCACTTTCCAACGTTGTATGATGTCAATTTTCGCAGACTACCTAGATGAAATTATGGAAGTATTTATGGACGATTTTTCAGTGTGTGGGTTTGATTTCAAAAACTGCCTCTCGAACTTGGAGAAAATCTTAAAAAGATGTGTGGAAGTAAACCTTGTGTTGAATTGGGAAAAGTGCCACTTTATGGTAAGTGAAGGGATAGTCTTGGGACACATTATTTCTGAAAGAGGTATAGAAGTTGATAAGGCCAAGATAGAAGTTATAGAAAACTTAAACCCACCTAAGACCGTTAGGGAAATAAGAAGTTTCCTAGGACATGCCGGGTTCTACCGACGTTTCATCAAGAATTTTTCCACAATAACTAAACCTTTAACTAACTTATTGATGAAGGATGTCGAGTTTGAATTCGACCAAAAATGTCTTGAGGCCTTTGAAGTTTTAAAGCAAGCTCTTATTTCAGCACCTATCATAAGACCACCTGATTGGACACAACCCTTTGAAATCATGTGCGATGCTAGTGATTTCGCTGTAGGAGTTGTACTAGGGCAAAGAAAAGACAAAAAACTGCATGCAATTTACTACGCTAGTAGAACACTGGACGCTGCCCAGCTAAATTATACAACCACAGAAAAAGAATTGCTAGCCGTAGTTTTTGCTATTGATAAATTTCGATCTTATTTGGTGGGAGCAAAAATAATAGTATACACAGATCACGCAGCAATCCGGTACTTGTTAAGTAAGAAAGATGCTAAGCCTAGATTGCTCAGATGGGTACTTTTACTCCAAGAATTTGACTTGGATATTAAGGATAAAAAAGGAGCTGAAAACTTAGTAGCTGATCATCTCTCTAGGTTAGAACACCTTAAGCCTGAACTTATACCTATAGACGATCACTCTACTTATGAAAGATTAATAGCTGGGATAAACTCAACTGAAGAAGAGACCTATGAGGAAATCTCAACCATGAACAACATACCATGGTACGCAGATATTGTGAATTATCTAGCCGCTGATATCATACCCCCTAACTTAAGCTACCAACAGAAGAAGAAGTTTTTTAGAGATGTTAAACACTTCTTTTGGGATGAACCCCTCCTATTCAAAAGAGGAATAGATAATATATTCCGACGATGTGTGCCGGAGGAAGAAGTAGGCAATGTCATTAAACATTGTCATGCTTCACCTTATGGTGGACATGCAAGCACGTCTAAAACATGCGCCAAAATATTTCAAGCAGGTTTTTATTGGCCTACTGTATGGCGCGATGTCCACACTTACATTACAAAATGTGACCGATGCCAACGCACTGGGAACATCTCAAGACGTGATGAAATGCCTTTAAGTAACATCCAAGAAGTGGAAATATTTGATGTCTGGGGTATAGATTTCATGGGACCTTTTCCTTCCAAAATGGGTAACAAGTATATCCTAGTAGCTGTCGATTATGTCTCAAAGTGGATCGAGGCTGTTGCATCACCCACAAACGATACCAAGGTAGTTATCAAACTGTTTAAGAATATTATTTTTCCTAGGTTTGGAACTCCGAGGTTAGTCATAAGTGATGGAGGATCGCATTTTATATCTAAGATATTTGACAAGCTTCTAAGCAAATACGGAGTAAAACATAGAGTAGCATCACCATATCACCCGCAAACCAGTGGCCAAGTAGAGGTATCGAATAGGGAGATTAAGCAGATACTAGAAAAAACCGTATCTCTATCCAGAAAAGACTGGTCTGGAAAACTTAAAGACGCCTTATGGGCTTATAGAACGGCTTATAAAACCCCTATTGGAACAACTCCTTATCAATTGGTTTATGGAAAGTCCTGTCATTTACCCTTCGAACTAGAACATAAAGCCTATTGGGCCATTAAATCCTTGAATCTAGATTACCTGAAAGCCGGAGAAAAACGTATCCTGGACATTCACAAGCTAGAAGAGCTTCGCTTGAATGCCTATGAGAATGCCATCATATATAAGGAAAGAACCAAGATGTGGCATGATAAAAAAATCATCAAGAAAGATTTCAACATTGGTGATCCTGTTCTCCTATTTAACTCAAGGTTACGACTTTTTCCTGGTAAGCTTCGTTCAAGATGGACAGGTCCATTTGAAGTGTTAAAAGTTCTAAAGTCTGGAGCAGTGGAAATCAAAAACAATTCATGCGTTCCATTTGTGGTAAATGGACAAAGACTGAAGCTCTACAAAGGAGGCGATTTGCCTGTTGACTACTCTAGTCATATTCTTATAGACCCACCAATACCCACATAAAGTAAGATCTAATCGTCAAGCTAAACGACGTTAAACAAGCGCTGCATGGGAGGCAACCCATGGTTTATTCTTTATTTTATTTTATTTTATTTTAGTAATTTATACATTTTATCTGGACTAATTTCTTGTGTTTATATTTTCAGGATGCATTACCCCGATGGTATGGTTGTGATTTTCAGAGATGAAGCACAAAAGGCCCGATTTGCTACCTTATCTGCTAGACCTATGGTACCCACTAGGTACCCCGATCAGAGCTGCATGGAGGCACTCGGGATTGAGCCAAGTATTTGGTATCTATGCAACCAACTTAGCTGGGATTCTTATGCTGATGATGTCCACAAAACCTACAGGAACCTTACTCTGGAGTTTCTTAGCTCTATGGACTATAACCCACGAGTGGGTGAAGGAGATGAGCGAGGATGCCTAAGTTTTAGATTGTTTAGCACCGAGTATACCCTGACTACCAAAGAATTTGGGGATTTGCTTGGTTTCCAAACTGGACCGACTGCTATTACTGAGTTCCCATTGAGTTACTACATGGACAGAGACATTGATAAATTTTGGCAGGACATTACTGATAGAGCCAGTCTTGACCCCTCTACCCAGCTGTCCCGGAAGATCCATAACCCGGCCTTCCGATACTTCGAGATGATCCTGTGCCACACTTTCTTTGGGAGGAGTTACTGTGACCACTTGGTCACTGCTGAGGAGATCCTTTTCCTATACTGTGCTAGTCAGTCCAGACCTATAGCTAGTGGAGGTTTTCTGATAGAGAGCCTCGAGCAGACTGCTCGATCCGCTGTAGGGCTCATTCATTCCGGAGGGAATGTGACACAGATAGCTTCTGCTTTGGGTTTGGACGGTATGATAGCACAGCTGACCCCATACTGTGGATATACTTTTCTGGATTTAGACTTTTGCATGGATCGTGGATTCATGAGGAGGGCCTCTTTCCACCCATATCGGTACAGATTGCTTATCAACGACCAGACAGTTTACACCTTCACAATGCCAGACCCTCAGATGACTTGTGTTTCCAACTCTGCTAATTGGAACTATTCTGTAGAAGGTTGGGGAGAGATATCAGAGTACACTCCAGAATACACTCCTGCTTCCGAAGATTTCACTCCATAATACACTCCTGCTTCCGAAGATCTCACTCCAGAATACACCCCTGCTTCCGAAGATCCCACTCAGGACTACACTCCTGCTCCCGAGGACTCCACTCCGGATCACACATCCCGACCCGAGGTTACACACACTACTGTTCTTACTAATAACCTCAGCTTGCAGGAACCTGATATTCGCACTCTATTGACTGTTATGCGCACTGAGATAACCACTCTCCGCAATGAGGTGGCTGACCTTCATTTGCAGTTGGAAGTGAATGATGTTACCTTTGCTGGTGAGTTAGATGAATTAGCTCACGAGGTGGCAGAGATTTGACGCCAGCTGACTGAGCTGCGTGGCCCAGGCACTCCTGCAGAGCATCCTACCGGTTGGCAATAGATCTGTATTGTTCACAAGATATCTAGTTTCAGTATTATTAGTATTATGTTGATTTCCTTTTCAGACACATTTTTATTTTGCATTATCTGTTTCCTGCGTTGTTAATATTTATTTTGGTGACCCAATGTCCGTACCTATATATATATATATATATATGCATATGTTTTATTTATTTACTAATGTTTTTGTTTTTCTGGTCACCATAGTTTTAATATAAAAATAAAATAAATATATATGTGTATATGTATTCACGTACATATATGCACATTTATAAGAAAAATAGGTACACCTCCAGAAATTGAAGCTAATGGCGAGGAAGAAAAAGCCCAATGGAAAGAAAGCCAGGCCAGCCCAACTGACCTCGACCTCACCGCGCCCGCGGTAGGCCCTGCCGCGCCCGCGGTGACGCAACGGTCACCTAACGGCTAGTAGCTCGTTTTTCCCCCCATTTTACCACTTTTTCCATTTCCAATCCCATTTTCTTCCATTTTTAACCCACCATAACTTCCTTTATTACCCATACCAACCCACTACATTTATTTCCATTATTCTCATCATAAATATTTACAACCACCATTTTCTTTCTTCCCTTCCTATAAATACCCCCCACTATTTCATTTTCTTCCTCACACCTTCATTACTTCTACATCCCATTTTTTCTCTCTATTCATCCACAAGAAAATCCTATGGAATATCACGGTTACATTTTGCGTGGTGGCCAAGCCGGAGAAAGGCAACTAAAGCGGCTTGAAAAATTGCTGACAACACCTATACACTCTACCAGGTATATCGATGAAAACTGTCTATATTCATTAGGTATATACCATAGTGTATTCTTCCTTCTAGATAAAATAGGTATGCATGATATTTTTGCTACTCAAGCACCAACCTACCCTAGGCTGACGTTCGAGTTTTTAAGTTCTTTAATTTATAACGTCTCCCCTAACACTGCTAGCACCGTAGGTGGAGTCAAATTTAGAATGTTTAATGTTGAATATGATTACTCCACTGACGGTCTAGCCGCCATGTTAGGATTGCCTTATGGGGATGGTGCCATTTGTGAAGCACCTTTAGACACGGATTGGGCATTTGAAGCATTTTGGGCCAGAATTACTAAACAAAATGCAACATCTTTTGATGGCCTTCTTGCTTCTCACATCCACAATCCTGCCCTTCGTGTCTTTAGATTTCTTTTAGCATCCACCATCTTTGCTCGGGAAAACCCAAACAAGGTGAATGCTAAAGAATTAATTATCATGCAGAGCTGCCTCACAGACACCAAGGTTAATCCCGTCCCATTCATGATTGCCCACATGCACCATGTTTTAAGAAAAGGTGGGCCGATTTCCTTTGGTGGACTGATTACCACTATTGCCCGTGCCATAGGATTGGATACGGAACTTGCCACCCTAGAACCACTTCCTCCTCGGATTGCAAATCTTAAATTTTTCAGGGATATGCGTTTATGCAAGACGAGGAAGGAAGGTGGTTACTTCCTCATGGTTGGAGGTGCTGCTATACCCAGTGTTGTTATGCCTTGCACCCGTCGTACTGATATTAGATTTGAGCGTAACTGGACCTACGATCTCAACGCTCCTGCTTTTATTGGTCTGTTGCCCCCAAATCTACCTTTAAATGAGGGAAACAACACTGATGATGAGTACGATTTCCAAACAGAGGAACCACCCCATTTTTCACCACCACACACGACACCTTCTACCTCTAACCCACATGCAGGTACAGCTCCTAGTTTCCATGTCACTGAGGACATGTGGCGTTAGCATATGGCCCGAGAGGCCCGGAGGGACACCCTCCTTGCTACCTTGCAGCAACAGGCGGCCGACAACATGGCCTTCATGCAAGCGTCCCAAGAACAAAATGCTAGCTCTCTGCGCACTATTATGGAAAGTCAGCTGGCTTTCCAGAGAGAACAGCACCTACACCAGACCACATACGCTCGTCACTTCCAATTGATGGAGGCAACCCAAGGCACCCTCATTGGTCGGACCCAAGAGCTACAGGCGGCAAATGCCGCCTTGTCAGGGAGACTGGAGCAGCTTGTTTTGGACCAAGATAGCCGCCGTCGCAGCCGTAGCCGCCGTTCCTGTCGTACCAACCAGGATGGTGAAGGTCCTAGTGGCCCCCACTAGTGTTTTCAGGTACCTCCTCCTACCTTATTTTGGAACATTGAGGACAATGTCTGATTTAAGTGTGGGAGGAGCATTTATCGCTTTTATTTCCCATTTTCGCTTTTATTTTTCGCTTTTATTTTCCGTTTTTCCTGCTTTTATTTTCCTTCCGCATTTTTCCTTTTTTATATTCGTAGTTAATAAAATGCATGTGATAGGCGAGTCTTTCTGCGTAGTGTACCCTTTCATTTCCCCCACCTTTTAGCCTTACAAAATTTTTATTTTTCAAAGATTTATGGTTGTTTTTAAGGATTTGGGCTATGAGACAGGTCCTAGATAGGGTCTGTTTCTCGGACACTCACTTTTTGAAAAATTCGTTATCATTTTTACACCGTAAGCCTTTTTGAATATTTAGATTAGATCCTTTCTCCCCAATATGCTATGATTTTGAATAAAACTGTACAAATAGGTCTTCAAGTAGTTTATCTTAGCAGTCAGCTCCGGCCTAAGCATGCTCTAAGTGTGGGATCGATGAATATAAGTGGATGATCTCTATTTTGCCTTAAAAGTTATAAAATAAAGTATGAATACAACTACGAGTTGGGTGATCCTCACAAAGATTACTCAACTCAAGAAAGTTGTAAGCACTAACAAAAGCAAAGAAAAAAAAATATATAAGGCATATCTGTTGTAGTTGGTTCAGAGGTATCTGGTGCTGAACTTGGTAGGGCGGACTACGGTCCGATCCCCCGCAACTGCAAATGGGTAAAATAAAAAGGGATTAAACCAACTCTTGTACCAGAATCCCATCACTTGAGATCAGAGTCACTAACCGGTCACTACACCATGAGTATGTACGGATAACGGGCTTAATGTGATTGCGCCTGAATGAAAAAGGACCTCGTAAAAAAGGGAAGTCTTAGCATAGTAAAGATATTAGGATCGATCTGTATACTTATGAGGTTTATGTCCGCATTTCTGCGAGTAGTGTAATTACGATACCTTTGATTCAGATTGTCAGTGCCTGACAACAACCCCTTACTCGGACTTAGAAGCCCTCTTTGCCCAAAACCTGTATACACCATAACTTTCTTTCATCTACTTTTAAGAGTTGTTGCTTGAGGACAAGCAAAGGTCTAAGCGTGGGAGGATTTGATCGCACTAAATCGCACTATGTTTCTGACTCAAATATCACATGTTTTCCTTAGTTTTTATTGTCATTTTCTCGTATTATGTTCCTTTTTCCTTTGTTTTCAGGATTCTTGTCATTTCAGAGCCTCCTGTGAAGAAACGAGCCAAAACGCCAAGAAATTAGGGTTTTTCAAGATATTCTGCACTTATGGCGTTCAGCACCGCGCTGGCTACAGGGAACGCGATGACGTGGCCCACTTTCACCCAGAGATCAACTGCCACGTTCCCATGATGTGGCGGTTCCAGGCACCGCGCCCGCGGCCACCCTCACCGCGCCCGCGGCCTTCACAAAAAGGTTCCCGCTCAAAAGAAGTTAAGGGGCATGCTGGTCCTTACGCACCTCAAAGATCCTCTATAAATAGTTTTCGATTCTCATTCTTTAGTTTGATCCAAGCTTAGTACAATCTTAAGCCATATACTATCAGTTTCTGTAAAGTAATAATCTCTTCACATCGGGGAGTTATTGCGGTGTAGATTGAGTTGTAATCGAGTCTTGGAGCACTTTGGTTGAAGTTCATCATACCGACCTTACTTTTCCGTAGATTTGTATCAGATTCAAGTCTCCGACCGGAGCAAGGTTCTAATTTATTGCATTTCTTTATTTAATTGCTCTTACCATAGTCTACACGTTTTATAGACTTTAAATGCTCTTACCATAGTCTACACGTTTTATAGACTTTAAATGCTCTTACCATAGTCTACACGTTTTATAGACTTTAAATGCTCTTACCATAGTCTACACGTTTTATAGACTTTAAATGCTCTTACCATAGTCTACACGTTTTATAGACTTTAAATGCTCTTACCATAGTCTACATGTTTTATAGACTCGCAGTTATTATGTCTGGCTAAACTATAAAGGTTAGGATGTAATGATTGTCATCGTGGTTGTGTTCCAATTATCATGCTAGTGAAAATACTCTGGGGATGTTTTGCTTCTAACTTAAGTCAATTGTGTTTTAATGTTTATTGGGTAAGATCGAAAGCCGTCCAAACTAATGATACGACTTGATTATTATTTAACCAAACAAAAAGAGCGAGAGCCGTTGATTGGTTAAATAGGAATCATTGACCTTTTTAGAAAACGATTTTGAAACTATTTTCGGACGCGTTTGTAGGTTTGAAATCTGACTCTTGGTCAAAAGCCAAAAGTCTCTTTAAGTTAATCTTTCCGAGTAAGATCACTTTTCTGTTAAGTCAAAACTATCAATTTCTTAAAAATAGGTTTACCTCTTTAACGCGGAAGGCACCCTTTATATGTGACAATAAAGGAATTTAATTTAAAGAGTAAACTCGGTTCTTAGTAGTCAAAAGCTACAAGTTCCCGTTAAACTGATTCTTTGCTATCAATAGAAAATACTGCCCCATAAGTAGGTTCATCTACGCATGACCGGACCAATATCTGATTACATGATTTACATTCCAACCTGTCTTTTAAACTGTTATTTACCTCGCTCATTTACTTTGTGCACTGCACTCACATCAATATTCTTGTTCGCCTTAGATAAGCACCTTAGCAATAGAGTTGATAGATTGACAATTGGTCTCTGTGGTTCGATAATCTTATATATTACTTCGATAGGCTGTACACTTGCAGTACTACATTTAGGCTATACGTTACAGATTAAACCCCATCATTGTACCCCAAAATTTTCCCTCTCACTTTCAAAAGACTTTATCATGCTCTTAAGGTTATCAAGTATTCAAGACTACTCAAGAATGATTAGATGAGTCCTTCTCCTAAGAAGTTGCCCATAAATAGGGTTTATTTTTTCTCAGAGGAAATTGAGCTTCTAATGTCTCAAATTAGTTTCATGGTTCCCCATATGCTTCAAAGAATCCTCATGTAAAGTTTTAAGCCTTACATCACAAATTTTCTCAATCAATTGCTCAGATAAGTGAAAATTAATTGTAGGGGACAAAAAGTCAATTGTGGTCAACATATAGTCAAACTTCAAGATTTTTTATCAACATTTTGAAGTCATATTCATCATTTGGACAAGGATTGATCATAACATATCAAGATAACTTATAAAGGGTTGATGAAAATTTAATTCTCTATAACTTTGTCTCTCTAAGCTCAAGTAAAAAAAATGCTTCATTTGAGGGTAATGGGCCAAAACATTACAGATCATTTTAAAAGTCAACAAAAAGACACTTTTTGTCAAAGAAATTTACATCAAGATAAATTCTTCAAATGGAAAAATGATCACCATGAGAGATGTAGGGGACATCTTGAGCTTTCTACAAAGTCTAAGAGCACCTTCATATGATAAAAATTGAGAGAGTTATATTGGTACAAGTTGGGCAATTTTGAGAAAATTCATAAAACCCAAATTGAGCAAACTTCAATTTTTGGGCTAATTGGCTTATCTTTTAGATTCCAAACATGGTCTTGACTTCATAATGGACCTCTAAATATATTCATACTCCCTTTTAATTTTTTATTTTATTTATTTTGATTTTATTCACTTAAATTCAAAATTAAATCAAATAAATATCAAATAACGGATAAAGCATAAAAGGCTTAAGATTTGATTTTGTTTGGGGCCCCAAGATCATACAAAAACCGTGTGGAATTATTTTGTGAAACAAATCTTCATGGTTTTCAAGATTTATATCTATTTTTTAAACAAAATCAAAGTGTTTTACAAAGAGGTCTAAGCCCATTCTTTTTTAGCTAATCTTCTCCCATATATACACTTCATCTTCAGACAAGAGAGGACACCAAAAAAACCCTACAAGAACTCTCTCAAAAATATCAAAATTTGTCCAAACTAGGGAAAACTTGAAATCATTGTTCCAGCCTTTCTCACACCAAACCAACCGTTCTAATAAATCCCTGAGGTGTTATAGGGTAATACTTGATCATTCTTGATGATCAAAAGTGCATGAAACAAGCATTCCAAGCATGGCCGATTGACATATTTTTATGAATTTTGTGTTTTAAATTCTATGATGTTTTAATGTGAACTAATGCTTTCATTATGTTGTTGAGATGTAATAATACAAGATTGAACCATCGCATGAGTCCCATAATGCCAGGATGATGGATCATCATGTTTGAACCAATTTGCTTTATTTTCTTTATATCTCTGTGTATCGGGAGATTCAGTAAAAACAAAGGCCACCATTGAACTCGCAAGGGTCAAATTAGGGGGGTAGGGTCTCTTTTGGATCATTAACGCTTTTATTTCGCATGTACAAGAAAGCAACTCACTGGAGAAGATGATCAGAGCTAGGGCTTCGGCGCCTTTCCGACCCATCTATTTTTGTTTATTTCACATTTATTTGTTTCAGTCATAGTACCAGATGTAACAGCCACCCCAGTGGCAAGGACACGTGCGCTAAGGAATTGATCTATAAGGGCGTGGGTTCGATCTCTGCCTTTTGCATCTTTTTGTTATTTTTACAATTAACATGTAGGTTTTCTATATAATACACATCACTTATTTCCTAATAAAAAGAACATCTTGGCCTAGTGGTAGGAGGGCGCGCCTATGAGATCCACGACGTGAGTTTAACACCCACCCCATACAAATATTTTTTCTTGTTTTACTAACCTATTTTCTTCTCTTTTTTCATTACTAACCCTATTTTTTTCACTAACCCTAATTATTTCCCTTAATTAACTATCAATCAATTTTAATATTTTTTTCAAAACCCTAATAAATTAGGTTTATGTTTTTAATCAATAATTAATTTTGATATTTTTTATTTACTAATTAATTAGGTTAATAAATATTTTCTTAAAATTTAAATTAATTAGACTTTTTCAGAGTTTTTTTATTAATTAAAATTAATTAGATTTAGGGTTTTAACTATTTAATTAACATCAAATTAATTTCATAAAAATATCACACTCAAACTTTTGTTTTTCATTATTTATTTTGCATTTGAATTCTTAGAGGAATTGTATAGATCGCACAATGTTTTTCTTGTAATAGTTTAGATTTATGTTTTTGCATTTTTTCTATTATGTAACTGCTTACGGGATATAATAGTCTAGGGTTTATTTTCCACACTTCATTTTCCTCATCTTTTTATGTAATTGTCCCAAAGCCCTGTAATAGCTTAGGATTTACTTTATGCACCTTTACTTTTCTGTATATTTTATTGCTAGTAATTAGGCATGTATGGAAAGATAAAAGTAATCGTTAGAAACCCCTAATATAAGATAAATAACTGAATTGAACACACTATTCACACTTGCATCTCTAGGGTAACTTCTATTTGTTGCCTTCGGAAACATGGTCATGTCCCTCAAAAATAGTGATACTTTAGCAAAGTCCCTTCATATAAAGATCATAGTCCCTCGATGACCCTTCGGAACTGCCTACGAAAAATGATCTAGTCCCTCCGATACAAATTGCTAAAGTATCCTTACATGTTTCCTTCAATGACCATTCGATGACCCTTCGCTTGACCCTTCATGTCCAATAGATGGGGCTACCTACCAACTAATGGTATGGATAACATTATCTATAAAGGAGAAGGAAAAGAATAAAAACGACCTTTAGTGGGTAAGGAACTCTTAATCGCTTGCTCACAACTCTTTTTTCTGAAATAAACATATTTTCACATCACACATTTCGAACAAAATATTTTAAAACACTTTGTACGCGTTCTTAAGGACTGATACAAGAGCCATTACAAAGTTAGTCATACATTGGCATTTCAAAATATTTTCAAATAAATCACACACACACAAAGAAAATTTTCAAAAGTGAGCTAGAAATGAAGAGCCCGTAGATAACTACAGATGAAAAGGGTGATAACACCTTCCCTTTTCATAACTTACCCCCCGAACTCAAAATCTATCAAAGGTCTTTCTTGTTCTTTTCACATTTCCTAAATATTAGATAAAAGAAAAGTTGATGGGCACTTTTGCTATCCGCGTATTTGGATAAAACCAAAAAAGTCAGTTCTCCCACTGTATTAAAACGAAGATTTCCTCTTATTAGGATTAATGTCTTCTTGTATAAAACTGCCCGCTTATAGGCAAAATTTAGAATTAATGCAATTAAAGATATTTCAAAATTCAAAATTGTTTTTACTTTCTCTGTTTTGTTTGCAAAGATGTCTAATGATTACGTTGAATGAATATATGCATTTGAATATGATTAATGTTTACAAAATATACGCATAAAAACAAGATTAGCATTTACCGAAGACCCTAGGAGTTGGGGTAATGTTCAAAACTTGTCCATAAATTCCCACAGAGTAATCTCCATGGAACTATCTCTAGAGAGCTATCTCCACAAGCTCATCCCCAATAGTGATATATTCCCCAGTAAGTCTAATATGGCCTGAGACAAAAATTAGGGCATCTTTCAGCAGTTTACCTCCATATCCCTGAGGGATCTCTTCACATGATCATCTTCCCTAATAGATCCCCTAGAGGATAAAGAAGTTAGATTATTTCCCCATCATACAGTGGAAGCTTCCTCAGTGCAGCCTATGAATTTCCAATCCCCATTAGAGATTATTTCCTCAAAAAAGTCTACAAGATTTAATTCCCCAATGAAGTTTATCTCCAATACTGCAAATTCCCCGACAAAATTCTCTTCTCCAACCAGATGTCATTCAATGTTGTCCTTCCTAGAAGAGCTGATAACCATATTTGAAACCTGGCCAAATAGCACATTAGAGGAATATCCATCTCTTTTATCCCCAGTCAGGGTACATAAGAATCAAATCCTTCAACAAAAAGAATGATGAATGACCGACTTTCCTGGAATTCTTCTATCCCCAAGAAAAAGTCGAAGATCCCCAGCAGAGTGTCCTCAAACAGAAAGCGGAAATACTCGGTAAAGTCATTCTAAACGAAATTAAAGAATTACTTTCTTCATCCCCAGTAACGGTCAGGGATTTATTTTCCCCTGACTAGATGTTGTTACACGAAGCTACCGATACGCTCCAACGACATATTGCATCCATATATCATTTACAAAATATCATAACATATGCATATGAAATGCATATACTAGTCTCATTTATTTTGAGAGCATCACTACAAAGTACATTTTACTCATCATAACATTGCATAAAAGTAACTTTGTATTTTCAGGTTAGTTCTCGAACAAATAGATATTATCAACAATTTATCATCTTTCAGATACAATCACAGTGATTCATTATGATAAACACATCTTTCAAATATAATCATTCAAAGATTTACTCTAGATTCTCTTCTAGATACAGTTTAGATACGATCTGAATATAGATTCATTCTGACACTCATTCCAGATTATCTTCTAGATATAGTTCAAATATGATCTAGATATAGGTTCATTCTGACACTCATTCCAGATTCTCTTCTAGATACATTTCAGATTCGATCGAGATATAGATTCATTTTAATACTCTTTCTAGTACATTCTTCAGATACAAACCGGAAAAGACTCATTATGATCCTCTTATAGATACGGTCAAGACATAGACTCACTCTAAAACATCATTTACATACAATCGAGAAATAAGATCCATTCTGACACTCCCCAGCATGTCTGCTAGATATAGTCAGACACAGACTCATTCTAGTATACTTTTTCAGATACAGTCGGGCATAGACTCATTATGGTACTCCTATCACATTTACTTTGGATGACATCTATAAGCCCATCTCTGACGACACTCTATCACCTCTCCGAATGGTATCTTTAAGCTCGTTCAAGCAGTACAATCAACCAACAGTGTTACCTTGTGCACATATGAGTGCAAATTTCTGGGCACTTAAGTGTTCAATCCTCTTCCACCTTTAGATCACGAATGACGAGCATGTGAATCTAACTCTTAAGGTTTAAGAATATTGAACAGGGACAACTATTGTACCCCAAAATCTTCCCTCCCATTCTTAAGAGTTCAAGATACCTCATCATGCTCACGAAGGTCTCAAACACTCAAGACTTATCAAAGATTGATCAGATGGACTCTCCTCCTAAGCAATTGACCTACAACTAAGGTTTGACTTTTCTCAAAGGAAATTTGACTTATAATGCTTCATTTGGATTTCATGGTTTCTCATATGTATCAAGATACCCTCATACCAAGTTTTAAGCCTTACATCACAAGGTTGCTCAATCAATTAGCCAGATGATTGGAAATTAACTATATCAGACAAAAAGTTAACTTTGATCAATCTACAGTCAAAATTTGAGATTTTTGGTCAACATCAACATATTGAATTCACATTCATCATTTGATCAAGGGTTAATCATTATTCATCAAGAAAACTCAAGATTCATCAAAAGTCAAAAGTTACTAAATTGGGGTTTTCTTAAGGAGAAGTCAACTAAACTTTTACCAAGCATAACTTTCACATACTTCATCAGAAATTCCTCAAACAAAGCCTAAGCTGAAGGAAATTCAATTCTCTACAACTTTTCCTCTCTAAGCTCAAGGCCAAAAATGCTTCATTTGAGAGATATGAGCCAAAATATTATAGGTCATTTTAAAAGTCAACAAAAAGAAATTTTTTGTCAAAGCAATTTACATAAAGATAAAGACCTCAAATGAAAAAATGACCTACATGAAAGTTGTAGCAGACATCTTGAGGTTTCCTAAAAGTCCAAGATCATCTTCATATGACAAAAATTGAGAGAGTTGTGATTGGTGCAAGTTGAACAATTTTGAGCAAACTTGAGTCTTTGGGAAAATACATGAAGTTCAATTTTGAGAAAATACATGAAGTTGAGCAATCTTTAGGTTCAAACATGTTCATGACCTCATATTAACCTCTAAATCCATTCATATATTTTGTGATTTTTATTTCTTTTTACTTTGATTTTATTCAATTAAATTCAAAATAAATCAAATAAAATATAAAACTAATGGATTAAGGCACAAGGATATTTTTTTTTTGTTTTAGATCAGATTTGAAGCCCAAAAAGCTCACAACCAACTAGCAAAAGCGTGTGAGGATGATTGACACAAGATTGAGCTTAAAAAATAAACTTTTCATGCAAAATTCAAATCAAATATCTTCATCATGAAATACAAAGATTCATCTCACTTTTGTTGACCTAATTCTTCCACTATAAATACATAATACATTCAGACCTCAAGGGACCAACAAGGCTGCCTCACGAACAAACCCTAAAAATCTCAAAATTTTCAAGTTTGAGCAACCCCTTCATAATTGATTTTGAATGATTGCAAATATATGGGAAACAATAAATACATGTGTGCACTACAAAAATATAATATAACATGTTTAAAATAAGCAAAAAATGTATTTTACTCATAATGCATCATTATGAGTCGACACAACAGTTTTTGTATCAATACATAACTTACTGAAGTCCCTGGAACACTATCTCAAACTATTATGCATCGATACAAAAGCTTATGCATCGACACATAACATTTTGATGCCCCTGTAATGCAAACTTAAACTTTCATGCATCGATAAAAAATCTTATGCATCGACACATAACACTTTGATGCCCCTGTAATACAAACTTAAACTTGTATGCATCGACACAAAACCTCAAGTATCGACACATGACATTTTGATGCTCCTGGAAAACATTTTTGAATTTATATGCATCGATACATAATATCATGTGTCGACTCATACCATGTTTTATGTTCAAAAATTAAAATTACAATCAGTATGTATTGAAACATACGCGTTATGCATCGACGGATATAAAATGTTGATTCTGTAAAATGTTATAATATGATTTTGCATCAACTCAAAAAAACATGTGTCGACCCATCCTATCACTCATAACTAACATGAGTCGACTCATAACCAACATGCATCGACTTATAATACTTTCTTTTTGGCTAACCGTTTTATGTTACATATATAAGCAAGTATTTTTCTCAGCAGAACACATTGCAACATATAAGAATTGTATGCAAACATTTGTGAGAAACCGGAAGCCTAAAGAAACTTCATCTTCATCATCTTCTCAACCATCTTCATTCAACAACAACAAAGAAAATCAAACATCCTTGTTGAAGTGAATCAAGCAGTCAGAGATGATGTTCAACTGTGTATTGAAAGAATCTCAGCTGAGTTGAAGGTTGAATAGGAGGCTTTAAGAAATAAACCAATGGGCTTTTCCTTCATGAACGGGTGTGTTCTTAAGGGTTTTGTTAGCCAAGGTCGCACGAGTCAGATTCAGCCGTAGCGAGGGGTTTGGAAATCGGAAGGATTTTTGCAAACAGGTCGTGGAAGCGGAGGATCGGTTGTGGACCTTGCAGGAAATCTTGATACAACTCATATCAAGTGGTGGTTCTTACAAGAAGAAGAAGATCATATGGATTTCTATCTTTCTGTGTAGTGTAACCTTGTTGTGATCGGTGGAAATAGAACTGACTGTTTTTTAAGCTGGTTCGCGAAATGTCGCGGTAAGCAAGAGTCGCCACCGTCTTTTATGTTCTCCAACATGGAAAGGACAAAAGCACAGCAAAATTCCTTATTCAAGAATGTCTCTCGGTTCGGGAGGTAGATTTATAGAAAGGGAAGGTGTTAGCACCCTTTCTATCCGTGGTTATCCACGGGCTCTTAGGTACTTGCTCTTATGTTTTCAAAATTTGTTTGCTTTTCAAGTGTGTGTGGGTTTTGAAAAAGTTTCGTTTGAAAAATTTCTAAGTAACTCTTGTATTTTTCCTCAAGAGTGTATGAAATATTTGTTTGAAAACTTTTAGAAAGTGTGAGTGCGAAAAGTTGTTTTGTTTGTTTGAGAGAGCAAGTACTTAAGAGAAGTCTACCTACTCTAAGGAATTAGGCTGTGTAAGAGTCCTTTAGATAGTGCTATCCCACCATTGAGAGGTAGGTAGCACCATCGTTGGAGTTATTCGGGTCAATTCGATTAAGGGACAATGTGGTCACCAAAGCAATAGTAGGACACTTTAGAAGTAACCCTAATGTCCTAGATCCTTTTTATCCGAGGCAACTGTTTCGAGGCAACTGGATCTTAGACAAGAGGGCGACCTCTAAAACACCCTATACTTGACGACCACGTTCGAGGCAACCAGTGAGGCGTACCCTAGGAGTGGCATGTGCATGTGTGTTGTTTTCATGTTATGTTTATCTTGTACATGTTATTTGTGAGCTACAGATTGATTTTATTTGTCATACATTCTTTCATGCATTTTTTAACAGTTAGGAGTGCGGAAAATAAATTGCAGAAAGATAAATTCTCTATTACAAGGCGCGGGTCTATACATCGCCAAAAAACAAAGACCCGTTTTGGAAAATAAAGTGTGAGAATTTAAATAAGGCGATAAAATCCTAATTAGCTATTACATACTCTGTACAGATACATAAATATAATCAAAAGAAAATAAAGCGCGAAAGAAGATTGAATCGGGAACGTCCTTAGGGTTTTGACCCTTTTTTAAGAAAGAATTGAATTTTGTCCTTTTTGCAATTAATCAAAATTAAAACTAATTACTAATTTATTAATTTATTAAAAGAAAAAAAATGTTTTTGTGTTTCTTATATTTTTAATGAAAATAAAATAAAAGGAATTAAAATTAAAAGTTAACCTAATTCTAAATTGTTTTTATTTATTATAAAGAAAAGAGGTTAAAATTGACCTAATTAAACTATTTTATTTGTTAGTATTTTATTTACAAAATAAGTTAATAAATAATAAAATGTTTTTTTTCGTTTTCTGAATTATATGGAAAAATAATTATTTAGGTTAATTAAACAATTAATAAAACTAATAATTAATAAAACTAATAATTAATAAAAGGGAAATTATAAAAGAAAAGAAAATAAAAAGAGAAAAAAGAAAAGAAAATAAGAACCCAGGGGGTGTTGGACCCTTAGGGAGGTGAATCAGGAATTTAGGCCCATTGTCTCAAGCCTTTTTGACTTTTGAATCGTCCAGAGGCGCGTTGACCAGGGAGTATGGTGTGGAGCACCCTTTGGCCTTTGGATTGATCTTTTGAGACACTTGGCGCGCATCTGTATGAGGCCTATGGTGGAACGCGTCTAGGAAGCTGCATGGGAATTTGTTAGAAAAAATAATATTGAGACTTGGGGGGACCTGGGAAGCGAACCCAGGTCCTGTAACCTTTTCAAATAGCATGGCCACCAACTGAGCTGCGCGTATTAGTTATTATTAAAACAAAACATGATTATTATATTGGTAAACAAACATATGCCTGAAAATAAATAAAAAAGCGCGCGATTGTTTTTGAACGGGCCAATCATGCTGTAACACCTAATCATCTTCTTCATCAAAGTTGCAGGTTTTTTACCTGCGAATTTTATCCGCAGGAAGTTTCATAGGCCTTTCGAAAATCATCCATAGGCTTCCAAAATTAATTCCAAAACCATGGTTGGTTTCGTTTCCATCTCCTGATCACTTCTATGCCCATTATGGTGGCCAATTTTTCCTGCACTGAAAACGCCTAAAAAACAAGCAAGCAAAACCTAGAATCGTGTATCACAGTATAAGGCCTAAAAACAAAATTGGCTATTGTCATTAGATCAGAAATCAAGCAAGAACAAAACCATGCCAATATTTTTGAGGAAAAATGCAAGAATGGAGAATTCACATTTCGTGTACAGGGGTGACTTTGTGAATACTTACAGTGCGGTATGATGGGTCTTAGGGCTTGGCAAGGGTCTCTTTAGCTTCAGGGTATGGCAATGAAGAAGACTACGTGCTTCTTTTGATCTCAAAGTGCTTGCAACCTTGTTCTAGAACTCTCACTTTTTGGACAAATCTTGAACTTTGCTCTGGCCGTTTGTGCACCCTCTAGGTCGTGAATACTGTATGGCTTGCTTGCATATGTATGTGTCAATGGAATTAAGTGACATTTAGGAGCCTTAAACTTGTGCCATTATGTTTTGGATTTTGTTTGACCACCATTGTAGAACATTCCTTTCTTGGTCCAACAACCATGATTTTGTGTACAAAAATAGCTTGCACGAATTTGGCAGCTAGCAAATGCTTCATGAAGGCTATTCAAACCACAAGATACCATTTAATTAATTTTTTTAGATTTATTTGAATTATTATTGATTTAAAATGAATTAAATCCATAAAAATTAAATAAAAATGAAAAAATAAATATTTGGTCTTGAGATTAATCATGGGACACGTGGGTGGCATGACAAGGCTGAATCAAGTGGAAGAAAGTGGGCCCTTTTGTCAAAAATTGAAGTTTCAAGGATAGTTGACTTTTGCCATTTCACAAAAATTTCCCAACTTCTCCAATGCATATCTTGCTCAATTTTGATCATATGAACATGTTCTAGGATATTTTGGAAAGGCCTTGAAGTCCTCTAACCAATGCCTTTGGTCCCATGTAATTTTAATTTACCAATCTCAAGTTATGGTCTTTGACTTAAAATGCCTTTTTGTTGACTTTTGAAAATGACCTATAATGTTGAAATTGATAACTTTTTGTGAGAGAATTTCTTGGACTTGGAATGTGAAGATGAGTTATAGGAAATGTCCTCCCCTTCAAAATGAGCATTAGATGGGATTTTTCTGATGAACCATGAAAAAGTTATGCCTTAGTCAAGTTACAGTTGTATTTCAACTGTCCAAAAATGGAAACCTTTGCATCTTGATGATTTTTGAGCCATTCTTGTGGAATCATGATCAAGACTTGATCAAATGATGATTGTGGCTTCAAAATAAGATGTTGACCAAAAATTTTGACTTTTGACTGCCAAATGACCATTTTACCCCTGTAGTTGATTGTGAATCAACTAGGGATTTTGACTGTGCAACTTGACCTTGTGAGCCTTTAAACTTGGCATGTAGATGCTTGACAATGTGTATAGGCATATGTGACTTGATTGAGCCCTTGAAAACCTCAACTTCCTTGCAAGAACCAAAACCCTAATTTGACTGGCTCAGGAGGATGGTTTGACTGTGCAACCCTTGAGTAGACTTGAGCCAATTGAGATGATGCTTGTCAAAACTTTGAAGAATATGGAAGGGAAAATTTTGGGGTACAACAGTTGCCCCTGTTCAATCTTCTTAGACCTGAGGATGTAGATTGGCTTGTGTGCCTTTCGTGATCCGAAGGTGGAAGATGATTGAACACTAAAGTGCCCAGAAATTTGCACTCGCATAGTAGAGTATCAGCAGTGTGATGGCGGGAATGGGCTTACAGATGCCATTTGGAAAGATGATGGATATGAGGATGGGCTTATAGATGCCATCTGGAGATGTGACAGAACTTTTTCGGGAATGGGCTTATAGATGCCATTTGGAGATATGATGGATAGTTGTGGAGATGGGCTTATAGATGCCATCGGGGGTGTCGATCGCGTAAGAGATTCCTTAGCGAGAACTTGCGTACTTGAGAAAGAAAGATGGTTTCCTGGCCTGCTACAGGTGTTGATCTTCAATCTCTTCATGCAGATATGCCCTGGCTGGATACAGGTATTGAATCTACAATCAATTGCTCACAAATGTGCCCTGGCTAGATACAGGAATCGAATCCGGAACTTCAAAAGGTTGCTTACAGACATGCCCTGGCTGGATACAGGTATCGAATCTACAAACAGTTACGCACAAATATGCCCTGGCTAGATACAGGAATCGAATATGGAATTAGTCATCTACAGATATGCCCTAGCTGGATACAGGTATCGAATCTTCAAACTCTTCAGATATGCCCTGGCTAGATACAGGAATCGAATCTGGAATTAGTCATCTACAGATATGCCCTGGCTGGATACGGAAATTGAATCTTCAAACTCTTCAGATATGCCCTGGCTAGATACAGAAATCGAATATGGAACTTCAAAAGGTTGCTTACAGACGTGCCCTGGCTGGATATAGGTATCGAATCTGGAACTTCAAAAGGTTGCTTACAGACGTGCCCTGGCTGGATACAGGTATCGAATCTGGAACTTCAAAAGGTTGCTTACAGACGTGCCCTGGCTGGATACAGGTATCGAATCTGGAACTTCAAAAGGTTGCTTACAGACGTGCCCTGGCTGGATACATGTATCGAATCTACAAACACTTCATGCAGACATGCCCTGGCTGGATACAGGTATCGAATCTACAATCAGTTACCCACAGATATGCCCTGGCTAGATACAGGAATCGAATCTGGAATTAGTCATCTACAGATATGCCCTGGCTGGATACAGGTATCGAATCTTCAAACTCTTTAGATATGCCCTGGCTAGATACATGAATCGAATCTGGAATTAGTCATCTACAGATATGCCCTGGCTGGATACAGGTATCGAATCTTCAAACTCTTCAGATATGCCCTGGCTAGATACAGGAATTGAATCTGGAATTACTCATCTACAGATATGCCCTGGCTGGATACAGGTATCGAATCTTCAAACTCTTCAGATATGCCCTGGCTAGATACAGGAATTGAATCTGGAATTAGTCATCTACAGATATGCCCTGGCTAGATACAGGTATCAAATCTTCAAACTCTTCATATATGCCCTGGCTAGATACAGGAATCGAATCTGGAATTAGTCATCTACAGATATGCTTTGTCTAGATACAGGTATCGAATCTTCAAACTCTTCAGATATGCCCTTGCTATATACAGGAATCGAATCTGGAATTAGTCATCTACTGATATGCCCTGGCTGGATACAGGTATCGAATCTTCAAACTCTTCAGATATGCCCTGGCTAGATACAGGAATCAAATTTGGAATTAGTCATCTACAGATATGCCCTGGCTGGATACAGGTATCGAATCTTCAAACTCTTCAGATATGCCCTTGCTAGATACAGGAATCGAATCTGGAATTAGTCATCTACAGATATGCCCTGGCTGGATACAGGTATCGAATCTTCAAACTCTTCAGATATGCCCTGGCTAGATACAGGAATCAAATCTGGAACTTTAAAAGGTTGCTTACAGACGTGCCCTGGCTGGATACAGGTATCGAATCTACAAACAATCATTCACAGACGTGCCCTGGCTAGATACAGGAATCGAATCTGGAACTTCAAAAGGTTGCTTACAGACGTGCCCTGGCTGGATACAGGTATCGAATCTACAAACAATCATTCACAGACGTGCCCTGGCTAGATACAGGAATCGAATCTGGAATTGGGACAGTTGATAGTAATCATCTTTGGATTGACCTTTTTCCTGAAAAGGCAAAACATCAGTTGTATGCAATGTCATGATGCATGATGTCATGATGTTCTAAAAAATAGATGAGATTGTGTCGTATGATGCGTATGCATGCTATAATGTATGAGGATGTGATATATTTATGAATGTATCTTCGTCTAGGAAAATAAATCCTTGACGAATGCCGGGAAGTTGAATCCTGGGCTGATGTTGAAGAGTAGAGTTCTTCGTTTCCGCTGGGGATGATTGCAAGAATGAACCAGTAGGAGAAGATGACTCTGTTGGGGAATAAACTTGCTGGAGAGATTACTCTGCGGGGAATATACTCTGTGGGAAGAGATACTTCGCTGAGGCTTTGATGATAACTCCACTGGGGACTCCGTTGATGAGTTATGTTGGGGAATTTGATGAACTCCGCTGGGGGTAGGAAGAACTTCGCCGAGGACGATCTTTCCGTGGTAATTAGCTGAGGATAACCCAATTATACCCTGGTGGGGAAATAACCTTTGAATAAAGTCGGGGAGAGACGTACGTACCATGCCGGTGGATAAGCTTCCAGAATCTACTGGGGATAAGCTTCCAAAAATCTACTGGGGAAATTGATACAACTCTCCTGGGGAAACTTTTGGACTGTACTGGGGAAGTGGCTCCACTAGGGTGTCTGTATTCTGCCGGGGAACAATCTTATGTTAAGACTGCCAGGGATGCTTGTTGAGGAATAGCTGTATATACTCCGCTGGGGAATATTGAGATCTTCGGGGGATACCCAACTTCCTTAAGGCTGACAGTAGACTAACTCTGCTTGGGGAGAGTATTGCTGACTTGTTGGAGATATTGCGCCTTTTCAGGGCTGATTGGGAGACCAACTCTGCTCGGGGGAGAGTATTGTTGAACCTTGTCTTACTCTATGGGGAGTGAAGGTATCTTGGTCGTATTCTTCAGCCGAACTTACCTTAGTACCTTGGTGGACAGAGCAACTAGATCGCTTATTATTGCCCCCGTTTCTGATGTCACCTGTAATTAGTCCTTTGTTTCGCATGCAAATATTTATGATAAGCAATTAATGTCAAATGCATATATCAAAAATGAACATTGGACGTTCTTTGCAAAACAAAACAGATAAAGGAAAAAACAAATGGCAATTTGTCTGAAAAGTGAATTGGTATTGATTTTTGAATTTGCCTGTAAATAGGCGTTTATGTACAAGAGGCTGACGTCCTAGTAAGAGAACGCTGCCGAACCACAAAGTTTATACATTTGTGAAAAGGAAAACAAAACAGCTATGTGAAAAATAATCCCACTGGGTTCCACTCTGCTATCGCCTTTATGTCTTCAAGCGTCTCATCACTTGGCTGCTTAATCGAAGATGAAGCTAATTGATTGATGCCGTCTGAACCTGGTAGTTGATGCCGGATTCTGGATGCAAGGTGATCCAATGAGACATAGTATTACGCTTATCCCTAACTTTTTCCTGGACCGCCCTTTCGGGTTTTCAGTCCACCGGGATACCCATTTTTGCCCAAGCCGCCTTTTCAGGTTTTCGACTTGCCGGGTGTACAACTTTTTTTCCATTTCATCCCTTATTTTTGCCCGAACCCTTTTGGTTCACCGGGAAGCCCTTATTTTTGCCTAGGTGTGTCAACCTAGCGGGTCTTTTATCATGCGTAGTATCTTTTTACTATGTCTGCATTGGCGGGGTGAGGAAGGTCGTCACCATCCATGGTGGTTAGAATCATAGCTCCTCCTGAGAAGACATGTTTAACCACAAATGGCCCTTCGTACATAGGGGTCCATTTGCCCCTGGGATCACTTTGAGGAAGAATGATGCGCTTGATTACCAAGTCCCCAACTTGATATTCTTGTCGTCTGACTTTCTTGTTAAATGCCTTGATCATCCGTTTTTGGTACGTTTGACCATGACAAATAGCAGTGAGTCTCTTTTCATCAATTAGATTTAATTGATCAAGTCGAGTCTGGACCCAGTCATCTTCGCTCAAACCTGCATCCTTCATTATCCGAAGAGAAGGTATCTGAACTTCGATAGGCAAGACTGCCTCCATGCCATAGACTAAGGAAAAGGGTGTTGCCCTTGTTGATGTTCGTGCTGAGGTACGGTACCCATGAAGAGAAAACGGTAACATCTCGTGCCAATCTTTGTAGGTCACTGTCATCTTCTGCACAATCTTCTTGATATTCTCATTTGCTGCTTCTACAGTCCCATTCATCTTCGGCCGGTAGGGAGAAGAGTTGTGGTGCTGTATTTTGAATTGCTCGCAGAGCTCAGTGATCATCTTGTTGTTGAGATTGGTACCATTATCCGTAATGATCCTCTCAGGTACACCGTATCGACAGATCAGGTTGTGTCGAATGAACCGTGCCACGATGTTCTTGGTTACAGTATCATAGGAAGCTTCTTCAACCCACTTCGTGAAGTAATTAATCGCTACTAGGATGAAGCGATGCCCATTGGATGCCGTAGGTCTGATCTCGCCGATCATATCAATGCCCCACATTGCAAAAGGCCATGGTGCTGTCAAGACATTCAGAGGAACTGGAGGAACGTGCACCTTATCAGCGTAGATCTGGCATTTGTGACACGTCCGAGAATGTTGGTAACAGTCAGCTTCCATTGTGGACCAGAAATATCCTTCCCGAAGGATTTTATTTGCCATGGTATGTCCACTGGAATGCGTTCCGAAGGTACCCTCATGCAGCTCTGCCATGATCCTTTCTGCTTCAGTCTTATCCACACAACGCAGTAAGGTTGAATCATGGTTTTGCTTGTATAGAATGCCATTGTTGAGGAAGAACTTTGCAGCGAATCTTCTCAGGAACTTCTTGTCGTTGACAGATGCACCCTCGGGGTATTCTTGAACTTCCAAGTACCTCTTCACTTCATGATACCAAGGTTTTTCAGTTACCTCTTCAGTCTCAAGATCACAGCAATGTGCAGGTTCGTCCAATTTCCAGATAATGATCCGGGGAGCCTCGTTGTCCCATTTGACTTTGAACATAGAAGACATCGTAGCTAGCGCGTCCGCCAACTGATTCTCCTCTCTCGGGAAGTGTTCAAAAGTTATCTCTTCGAAATGGGGGATCAATGTCAACACACACTCTTTGTAAGGAATAAGATTTGGGTGTTTCGTATCCCACTCGCCTCTGATCTGATTGATCACGAGAGCGGAATCTCCGAAGACACTCAGAAACTTGATCCTTAAGTCAATTGCAGCTTGAAGACCCATAATGCATGCTTCATACTCTGCCATGTTGTTGGTGCAGTTGAAACATAGTCGGGCAGTAAGTGGAGTATGAGTGCCTTTTGGGGATATGATCACAGCGCCAATACCGTTACCCAAAGCGTTTGAGGCTCCGTCAAAGTGCATAGACCATCGGGATCCTTCCTCAGGTCCTTCATCCGGTCCAGGTACTTCACAATCAGTCACTACCATGATATTCTCGTCGGGAAATTCAAAGTTCATGGACTGGTAGTCGTCCACTGCCTGGTGTGCCAAATGGTCTGCCAATACACTTCCCTTGATTGCTTTTTGAGTTGTGTACTGGATGTCGTATTCTGTCAAGATCATCTGCCATCTTGCTATTCTTCCGGACAAGGCAGGCTTTTCGAATATGTACTTGATTGGATCCATTTTTGAAATCAACAGAGTAGTGTGAGTCAACATATACTGTCTCAGCCGGCGAGCAGCCCATACCAAAGCGCAACAAGTTTTCTCGAGCAGTGAGTATCGGGTCTCACAGTCAGTAAACTTTTTGCTAAGGTAATAAATGGCGTGCTCTTTTCGGCCAGACTCGTCATGCTGCCCCAGCACACACCCCCATTGAGCTGTCAAGTACTGTCAAGTATAATGTTAGAGGTCTCCCTTCAACCAGTGGCATAAGAATGGGTGGTTCTTGGAGATACTCTTTGATTCTGTCGAAAGCGGCCTGACATTCATCGTTCCAACGTACTACTTGATCTTTCTTCAGTGGCTTGAAGATTGGTTCACAGGTAGCAGTTAGATGTGAGATGAATCGGGCAATGTAGTTCAGCCGTCCTAGAAAACCTATGACTTCTTTCTATGTCCTGGGAGTTGGCATCTCTTGTATGGCTTTCACTTTGGCAGGATCCACTTGAATACCTTTGTCGCTCACGACGAAGCCTAGCAATTTTCCAGATCTCACCCCAAAGGTGCACTTGTTCGGGTTCAACCTCAGTTTGTACAACTTCAGACGGTCAAACAGCTTCTGCAGATGGTCAAGGTGTTCTTCCTCAGTTTGGGACCTTGCAATCATGTCGTCGACATATACTTCGATATCATGATGGATCATGTCATGAAATAAAGCAACCATGGCACGTTGGTAGGTTGCCCCAACATTTTTCAACCCAAAAGGCACGACCTTGTAGCAAAAGGTGCCCCGCTGAGTAACAAAAGTGGTCTTCTCCATATCTTCAGGAGCCATTTTGATCTGATTATAACCTGAGAACCCATCCATGAAGGAAAATACTTTATGCTGAGCAGTGTTGTCAACCAGAACGTCGATGTGAGGTAGAGGGAAGTCATCCTTGGGGCTTGCCCTATTCAAATCCCTGTAATCAACACACATTCTGACCTTACCATCTTTCTTCGGCACTGGAACCACGTTGGCAACCCACTGAGGGTAAGAAGTCACTGCTAGAAAACCGGCATCAAATTGTTTCATAACCTCAGCTTTGATTTTCTCGGACATCTCTGGGCGCATACGGCGGACCTTCTGTTTTACCGGAGGGCAGTCTTCCTTGGTAGGCAGGTGATGAACCACAATGTCGGTATCCAACCCAGGCATCTCTTCGTAGGACCAGGCAAACATTTCCATGTAGTCCTGCAACATCTGAATCAACCGTTGTTTCACACTGAGCTCTAGATTGGCACCAATCTTGACTTCCTTTCTGTCCGTCTCAGTACCCAGATTTACCGTTTCCACTGGCTCTTCATGTGGCTGAATGGCCCTCTCTTCCTGGAGTAACAGTCTTGCAAGCTCGCCAGGCACTTCGCAATCATCTTCACCTTCGTCTTCGGCTAAGTTGATCGGATTTTCGAAGTCATAACTGGCAGTAGTAGAGTCGTTACCAGTGAGATCCAGAGTGGATTGAAACCTGTATAAGTGAGTGTGTGTAAATATAGTTGTTTTGCAATATATGATAAAGAAAGGAAAGGAGCACAAGATTTGAAATGTGAAAAACGTCCAATGCTTTTATTCATGATATATGAAAGTGACAAACAACAAGCCCTCACAAATGAGGCCACGGTGCCCCGGGTAAGACACCGGGCCATAAAGTTTCAAATTGTTGTTTGTTACAAATTCAAAACAAAGGAGTTCATTACTGAGTGACAAAAGTAACAGGCATGGAGTCTTTGGCAGTCCAGTTGCTTGGTCCATCTTTGGTTGTTGGGTAGATCCAGCTGTCGAATTCGGATTCTTCCACTTCATCATCCATCCTGATAGCATTTACTCCATGATTGGGCATAGGAGCTGTCACCACATTAGGCCTCTCGGGCGTCTCGAACTGAACCTCTTTAGCATCAATAAGGTCCTGAACCTTATTCCTAAGAGCCCAACAATTATCAGTAGAATGCCCCGGGCTAAGCGCAGCGGGCGTTGGGGTTGTACTTTGGAGAGGTTGTGTTTACGACCTTCGGAGCTTCCTTGACAGTTACCAGATTGGTTGACAGCAGTTGCGGCAATATCTGAGAGAGAGTCATGCTGAGCCGAGTATACTGCCTTTTGGGCCTCTCAACTCTTGGCTGGTTGTATTGCTGAGGAGCAACAGCAGGCTTTGAAACTACCACCACGTTGACAGCTTGGCGGCGTTCCAGTTTGTTTTGTCTTCTGGGACCATAAACAACACTAGCTTCCTTCTTGAAGGGCTTCTTTTCAGTACTCGAGGAGGCACCTTTCTGTATCTTCCCCGATTTGATACCAGCTTCGATCCTTTCACTAGTCAGGATCAGGTCTGTAAACCCAGCAGAGGAATTACCAATCAGGTGGTTAAAGAATGGACCAGACAGGGTCCCCAAGAACATGTCCACGAGTTCACGGTCAGTCAGCGGTGGCTGCACCCTGCCAGCCAGGTCTCTCCATTTCTGCGCGTACTCCTTAAAACCTTCACCCGTCCAAAGTGACATACCCTGGAGTTGGGTACGCGTGGGAGCGAGGTAGGAATTGTACTGATACTGCTTATAAAAAGTAGTAGCCAAGTCCTCTCAGTTACGAATATTGGTTCCATCCAGCTGATAGAACCATTCGAGTTGAGTCCCTGAAAGACTCTCCTGGAAGAAATGGATCCATAAGTTCTTGTCTGCAGTGTAAGGCTGGATCTTCCTTACATAAGATCTGAGGTGCATCTTAGGACAAGAAGCCCCGTCGTACTTCACAAAGGTAGGTGCCTTGAACTTGTGTGGGATCACCACCCCAGAAGATAACCCTAAGTCTCCAAAATCCAACCCAGGAACACGTTGAATCTCCATAGCATTTAACCGGTCCTCCAGCTGTTTGTACCTATCCTCAGCAGGAGGGTACTGTTCATCATTGAAATCTGTCTCGGTGTCAGAGACCACGGGACTAGGAACCCTTCCCTCCTGGTGACTGCCTTCCCCAACAGATGGAGTAGTCAGCTCAGCTTCATTCTGCAGTGTATTCCCGAGTCTGCGTCCAGTGTTGAACAACACAGTCCTCTTCTTCTTCTTCTTCAGGAGCAAAGCCTTCAACTCCTGTTGTCCCCAGGCTAAGCTCATGACCAGCTCTTGAAATTGGGCGTTCTGGGCCTGGAGGGCCTTGATAGCTTGCTCGGTAGTAGGTTCAGGATTCATGATGACTGAGTGCTGAAATAAACAGCGAAGAAGATTAAGCAACCTGTAGAAAAAGGGTACCTGTTATGCACATGATGCATGATATGCTATTTATGCAATGCATTCAAGGGTTCGAAACTTTCAAATTCGCTGTAGACAAAAGGGAACACACGTTATATTAAGAAATAATTTATTCAGTACATCAGGGCCTCATGGGCAAAACATTACAAAATAATTAATCCCAAAAGACACTGCACATCCTCTTTGGAGCTATGTAAGTGTTGAGAGTCTTTTCCTCGTGAAGTAGACGGGTGAGCTCCAAGACCTTCTTCTCACTGGCATGTAGACTGGTTTCAAGATAATTCCGTTCTTCCTTGAGTTGGACCCAGCTCTTTTGCATTTCTTCCCAAGATGTTGACATGTCAGGATGTTGGATGATGTAGGACACCTCTCCCTCCAAAACTGGCTCTTTGATCACAGGGAGAACATGAGGATATGGCATCACCAGCTTCTAGGAGCGGGCTCGTACCCACTTGAGATAAGGCTCCAGGGGGATGGAGTTCTTGTGTCCTAGTGTCTTGCTATCTACCCTGTTGGGCATCCTCCAAGCTCTGATGAATCTCTGGCGAAGTCCTTGTGCATCGTTGTCGAAGTCAAAAACTATGTCAGGAATCAACATGTCATGAGGGCCATCCCTCCGAGCATAACCAAACTGTCTCAAAGCCAGACACGGATTGTAAGTAATACCTCCTCTGATTCCAAGTAAAGGAACATTAGGAAACTCTCCGCAACGATCAATGATAGTGACATTTTCTCTGGACCGAGAACACCAATGTATATCAGCATGTGTAAGATTCATCAATCGTTGTGACCATCTCAAACCCCGCTCGTTCTTCAAAACTGATTGTGGAAGGTGCAAAATAAACCACCTTGCCAGGAGAGGAGTGCAGCACATGAGAACACCTGTTTTTCTCATGGTTCGAGTGTAACATGAGTGAAGGATGTCCCCAAGCAACGTAGGTATAGGATTCCTGGACATGATGATTTTGACAGCATTGATATCTACGAGCTGATCTAGATTCGGGAACAACACCAACCCATAGACAAGGAGTGCCACAACTTCTTCGAAGGCTTGTAAGTCAAGGGAATTCCAACATTCTTGGGCCTTCTCAAACAGAAACTTTGCCAAGAACCCTTTGATACCACTTCTAACTTCCCAATGTCCCTTGACTGAGAATAGGAACCTTCAGAAGCTGGGAAAACTCTTCCAAGGTGGGTACCAATTGATAATCCGGGAAAGTAAAACAGTGGTGCAGAGGGTCAAAGAACTGGAACAACACTTTCACCATATCCTCTTCAATGTTGGTGTTGACCAAGCTGATGAGTCTACCATGTCTTTCACTGAAGGAAGAGTTCTCAGGAATCCTGGATGTAAGCTCCTTAAGCTGAGGAGGGACCCTTACAAGGTTGATCTGAATTGTCTTTCTGCGGATAGTTTCCATGTCCTACAAAACAAGAACAAAGATGAAGATTCGAACCCTTGAAGTGGTTAGTAAATGCATATGATGCTGTATGATGCTATGATGTTATGATAAAGACACACCACAAGTATTCACAAAGGCAAACATGATAAGGCACACAAGTCACACCAGACAACCCTTAGAGTTTAGGCCAGCATGAAGTTTGGGGTACTACCCTCTTGAAGTTGGTGGGCTCAAAAACCTATCCTATCAAAAGTAACCGGGTTCTAAGGATCTCAATATCATTGGGTTATTTTCTATGTTCATTGTTTTGATTTAGCCACTGAACTGGCGATCAAAATATTCTAAGAAAACAACCCTCAATGAGTGTAGTATCGAGTATCAACCAACTTCGGACTGCACCAAAGTCGGTCATCTCACTACCCCTAAAGAGGCCAGGATGGTCGAGTAAGGTTCCTAAGGTCAATTGATGCTTCACGACACCACGCGGCGGCCCCGTACTCTCCTTGACTTGACTCAAGGGTTACCGGTACTCACCAAAGTGCCACATCAACGTAGCAAACTGCTTCAACCATGTCGGTATACCCCGCACAATTCCCTCACGGTTTGTTGCTACTTTCTAAGAAGGTATCCCCCAGATCCGGGTTAGGATCTATGAAACTCCCAAAACAGGCCCACAATATTAAATCAAACAAAGCAAGCAATTGAAAACATGATGATGAACTATTCCTAAAGTACACCCCACTTATTAGTTTCCCCAGCAGAGTCGCCAGTTCTGTGATCGGTGGAAATAGAACTGACTGCTTTTTAAGCTGGTTCGCGAAATGTCGTGGTAAGCAAGAGTCGCCACCGTATTTTATATTCTCCAATATGGAAAGGACAAAAGCATAGCAAAATTCCTTATTTGAGAATGTCTCTCGGTTTGGGAGGTAGATTTATAGAAAGGGAAGGTGTTAGCACCCTTTCTATCCGTGGTTATCCACGGGCTCTTAGGTACTTGGTCTTATGTTTTCAAAATTTGTTTGCTTTTCAAGTGTGTGTGGGTTTTGAAAAAGTTTCGTTTGAAAAATTTCTAAGTAACTCTTGTATCTGTCCTCAAGAGTGTATGAAATATTTGTTTGAAAACTTTTAGAAAGTGTGAGTGCGAAAAGTTGTTTTGTTTGTTTGAGAGAGCAAGTACTTAAGAGAAGTCTACCTACTCTAAGGAATTAGGCTGTGTAAGAGTCCTTTAGATAGTGCTATCCCACCATTGAGAGGTAGGTAGCACCATCGTTGGAGTTATTCGGGTCAATTCGATTAAGGGACAATGTGGTCACCAAAGCAATAGTAGGACACCTTAGAAGTAACCCTAATGTCCTAGATCCTTTTTATCCGAGGCAACCGTTTCGAGGAAACTGGATCTTAGACAGGAGGGCGACCTCTAAAACACCCTATACTTGACGACCACGTTCGAGGCAACCAGTGAGGCGTACCCTAGGAGTGGCATGTGCATGTGTGTTGTTTTCATGTTATGTTTATCTTGTACATGTTATTTGTGAGCTACGGATTGATTTTATTTGTCATACATTCTTTCATGCATTTTTTAACAGTTAGGAGTGCGGAAAATAAATTGCAGAAAGATAAATTCTAACTATTACAAGGCTCGGGTCTATACATCGCCAAAAAACAAAGACCCGTTTTGGAAAATAAAGTGTGAGAATTTAAATACAATAAAATCCTAATTAGCTATTACATACTCTGTACAGATACATAAATATAATCAAAAGAAAATAAAGCGCGAAAGAAGATTGAATCGGGAACGTCCTTAGGGTTTTGACCCTTTTTTAAGAAAGAATTGAATTTTGTCCTTTTTGCAATTAATCAAAATTAAAACTAATTACTAATTAATTAATTTATTAAAAGAAAAAAAATGTTTTTGTGTTTTTTATATTTTTAATGAAAATAAAATAAAAGGAATTAAAATTAAAAGTTAACCTAATTCTAAATTGTTTTTATTTATTATAAAGAAAAGAGGTTAAAATTGACCTAATTAAACTATTTTATTTGTTAGTATTTTATTTACAAAATAAGTTAATAAATAATAAAATGTTTTTTTTTCGTTTTCTGAATTATATGGAAAAATAATTATTTAGGTTAATTAAACAATTAATAAAACTAATAATTAATAAAAGGGAAATTATAAAAGAAAAGAAAATAAAAAGAGAAAAAAGAAAAGAAAATAAGAACCCAGGGGGTGTTGGACCCTTAGGGAGGTGAATCAGGAATTTAGGCCCATTGTCTCAAGCCTTTTTGACTTTTGAATCATCCAGAGGCGCATTGACCAGGGAGTATGGTGTGGAGCACCCTTTGGCCTTTGGATTGATCTTTTGAGACACTTGGCGCGCATCTGTATGAGGCCTATGGTGGAACGCGTCTAGGAAGCTGCATGGGAATTTGTTAGAAAAAATAATATTGAGACTTGGGGGGACCTGGGAAGCGAACCCAGGTCCTGTAACCTTTTCAAATAGAATGGCCACCAACTGAGCTGCGCGTATTAGTTATTATTAAAACAAAACATGATTATTATATTGGTAAACAAACATATGCCTGAAAATAAATAAAAAGCGCGCGATTGTTTTTGAACGGGCCAATCATGCTGTAACACCTAATCATCTTCTTAATCAAAGTTGCAGGTTTTTTACCTGCGGATTTTATCCGCAGGAAGTTTCATAGGCCTTTCGTAAAATCATCCATAGGCTTCCAAAATTAATTCCAAAACCATGGTTGGTTTCGTTTCCATCTCCTGATCACTTCTATGCCCATTATGGTGGCCAATTTTTCCTGCACTGAAAACGCCTAAAAAACAAGCAAGCAAAACCTAGAATTGTGTATCACGGTATAAGGCCTAAAAACAAAATTGGCTATTGTCATTAGATCATAAATCAAGAAAGAAACAAAACCATGCCAATATTTTTGAGGAAAAATGCAAGAATGGAGAATTCACATTTCGTGTACAGGGGTGACTTTGTGAATACTTACAACGCGGTATGATGGGTCTTAGGGCTTGGCAAGGGTCTCTTTAGTTTCAGGGTATGGCAATGAAGAAGACTACGTGCTTCTTTTGATCTCAAAGTGCCTGCAACCTTGTTCTAGAACTCTCACTTTTTGGACAAATCTTGAACTTTGCTCTGGCCGTTTGTGCACCCTCTAGGTCGTGAATACTGTATGGCTTGCTTGCATATGTATGTGTCAATGGAATTAAGTGACATTTAGGAGCCTTAAACTTGTGCCATTATGTTTTGGATTTTGTTTGACCACCATTGAAGAACATTCCTTTCTTGGTCCAACAACCATGATTTTGTGTACAAAAATAGCTTGCACGAATTTGGCAGCTAGCAAATGCTTCATGAAGGCTATTCAAACCACAAGATACCATTTAATTAATTTTTTTAGATTTATTTGAATTATTATGGATTTAAAATGAATTAAATCCATAAAAATTAAATAAAAATGAAAAAATAAATATTTGGTCTTGAGATTAATCATGGGACACGTGGGTGGCATGACAAGGCTGAATCAAGTGGAAGAAAGTGGGGCCTTTTGTCAAAAATTGAAGTTTCAAGGATAGTTGACTTTTGCCATTTCACAAAAATTTCCCAACTTCTCCAATGCATATCTTGCTCAATTTTGATCACATGAACATGTTCTTAGACATTTTGGAAAGGTCTTGAAGTGCTATAACCAATGCCTTTGGTCCCATGTAATTTGAACTTACCAATCTCAAGTTATGGTCTTTGACTTAAAATGCCTTTTTGTTGACTTTTGAAAATGATCTATAATGTTGAAGTTGATAACTTTTTGTGAGAGCATTTCTTGGACTTGGAATGTGAAGATGAATTGTAGGAAATGTCCTCCCCTTCAAAATGAGCATTGGATGGTATTTTTCTGATGAACCATGAAAAAGTTATGCCTTGGTCAAGTTACAGTTGACTTTTCAACTGTCCAAAAATGGAAACTTTTGCATCTTGATGATTTTTGAGCCATTCTTGTGGAATCATGATCAAGACTTGATCAAATGATGATTGTGGCTTCAAAATAAGATGTTGACCAAATTATTTTACTTTTGACTGCCAAATGACCATTTTACCCCTGTAGTTGATTGTGAATCAACTAGGGCTTTTGACTGTGCAACTTGACCTTGTGAGCCTTGAAACTTGGCATGTAGATGCTTGACAATGTGTATAGGCATATGTGACTTGATTGAGCCCTTTAAAACCTCAACTTCCTTGCAAGAACCAAAACCCTAATTTGACTGGCTCAGGAGGATGGTTTGACTATGCAACCCTTGAGTAGACTTGAGCCAATTGAGATGATGCTTGTCAAAACTTTGAAGAATATGGGAGGGAAAATTTTGGGGTACAACACTTGTTAACAAACATTCAGCAAATTGTTATAAAAGTTCTCAGTTTCAATTGTGAAATTGAGAGGGAGACGTACCCACACTCGAGGACGACAGTGGGGAACTTCCTTACCAAACTGCCTGCGTATCGTTCTTCCTTTCTTTCTCTTTATATTTTTACATATCCCATAATTTTGTAATTCAATTGGCTTGCTAAGTTTTTCTGTCTAATGATAAACATAGTGGTTCAAACATTTTCATCAAACCACCACTATTAAATCATTAAACAAGCATATGCCAAGTGTTTGACAAAATTCCTAACAAATTTCTTAATTCATTGGAAATACTGATTTAATGATAAGTGCATTGAAACATTAAATATCTGAGTTGTATATTCATCTATTTCATTTAATAAAAATCCAGCAAGTTTTTCACATGTCAAGTTTTCTAGTAGTTGGTTCAAAGTAGACGGAATTGATTCAGGATATTTATTTTCCGCTGCTTTCAACTCGCTTTGATAAAATAATTTTAAATCCTTGAAAAAGTTAGTGGTGATCTATTCACCCCCTTCTAGATCACTTGCCACATCGTCTAACAAGTGGTATCAGAGCACCGGTTAGTTGGTGCTTTGTATCTACTAGTAACGCTATGGCCTTTAAACCAAAGGGGGCGTATAATAGAGCTCCTGTTTTCAATGGTTAAAACTATGGCTACTGGAAAGACTGCATGCGAGTACACATAAATTCCATTGACAGGAATGTATGGACTGCCATTCAAGATGGTCCCTTTCAAATCACCATGAGGAATGATGCAGGTGCAATAGTACCTAAACCTGAGGATCAATGGAATGAAATGGATGAAAAGAAATGGTCGTGCGATTGGAGAGGAAGAAATATGATAATCTCAGCACTTGGTGTTGATGAGTATTATAGGGTGTCTCATTGCACGTCCGCTAAAGAAATGTGGGATGCTTTAGAAATTGCTCATGAAGGCACTACTGAAGTTAAACAGTCTCACATCAATACACTCAATCAAGAGTTCAAGCTCTTTTGCATGAAATAAGGAGAATCTGTCTCTGACATGCAGAGGAGATTCGCTCATCTTGTGAGCCGTTTAAATGCACTTGGAAAACCTGTTTCCAATGAAATTGCTACTAATAAAATTCTGAGATGTCTTAGCAGGGAATGGCAACCTAAAGTAACAGCTATCAAGGAAGAAAATGACCTCACTACGCTTACCGTTACAACTCTGTTTGGAAAGCTGGAAGAACATCAACAAGAATTGCAAAGTCTTGAAAAATATGAAAATAAGAGTAAGAAGGATATGAAAAAAGACAGGGAGAGTGAGAAGAAGTCAATAGCTCTAATGGGTTCTAGCTCTAAGTCCTCAACCAAAGAGTAAGATTATAATGACTCAACTAGTGATGAAAATTTTGATGATGAAGAAATGGGACTTTTTGTTCAGAGATACAATAGATTTATTCAAAAGAATGGAATCAAGCCATCCAATAAGAATCTCATAAGCTTTTGAAAACAATCCAAAGAGCCAAGGCAAGAAGAAAATAAAAAACAAAGAGGTAAAGGACCTTGTTACAATTATGGTAAAGTTGGACACTACAAACCAGACTGTCCAAAGATGAAAAAGGATAAAGGAAAAGCTCCACCAAAGAAGTTCAACAAACAAAGAAGAGCTTACATTGCGTGGGAAAGCGATAGTGATTCATCAAATGATGACAGTTTAAGTGGTAGTGATGAAAGTGCAAATTTATGTCTGATGGCACATACCAAAAATCAATCCTACCACAAGAAAGACAACCACAACAAGAAAGTAAGACAAGCATATCCTAACAACTTTTCTTCTATGAAATTTTCTGAACTAAAAATAGCTTTTGAAAAACTGCAATACAAAGCCGAAGATGCTTTTAAGAGATTATCCTCTGATAAAAAAATATTTTAATTTCTGGAGAGTAAAGTATATAAAGCTGAAAAAGACTTAAAAAGTCTAAAAGCTAGTATTGCAAAAAGTTCAAAAGATAAGGATATTACAGGATGTATTCCCAGAAGGGAATGTGAAGTTTGCCATATTTGGCAACAAGAGATTAGAACTCTTAATGCCAAATTAGAAAATGCTTTACAACCCAAAGTTACTTTTGCAGTCGATCCTAGAATTTTTTAAGAAAACGTTGAATCCACCATATTCAAAATATTCTTTTGTTGAAAAAATACCAAAGGATTCAATGAGCAGAAGTAAAACAATACCTTATCATCATGGTTTATGCCATTATTGTTGTCGTTTTGGTCATATCATTGAAAAATGCAAGTTTAGGAGGTTTCTTGTTCCTAAAGGCATTTACCAATGGAGGCCTAAAGGCAACCATGTTACCATTTACCCACATGGACCCAATAAAAATTGGGTACCTACCTCTCTCTTTTGATATTGCAGGAAAAGTGTCTTACATCCATGGATAGAAGATGGTTTCTAGACAGCGGGTGTTCAAGGCACATGACCGATGACATATCGCTCTTCATTGACTTCAAAGCAAAGAAGAAAGGATTTGTTACTTATGGAGACAATAACAAAGGAGATATACTCGGTAAAGGTAGTGTAGGTAATCCCTCTACCACTACTATTTCTGATGTCCATTTAGTAGAGGGGCTTAAACATAATTTGCTGAGTATTAGTCAATTGTGTGACAAGGGTTATAAAGTTACCTTCACAAACACTTGCTGCATAATTGAAAATAATGAAAAGGATATTGTGTTTAAGGGCATTAGAGTAAACAATGTCTATATGCTTGACCTTTTTGATGTATCTTTAACAAGCACTAAGTGTCTAGTCACCTTGAATGATGATTCTTGGCTTTGGCATAGACGTCTAACGCATGTTAACTTTGATTTACTTAATAAGGTTGTATCCAAGGATCTAATAGTAGGTCTTCCAAAGATAAAATTTACAAAGGATCACCTATGTGATGCGTTCCAAATGGGAAAGCAAACAAGGGTCTCTTTCAAATCTAAAAATAAGATTTCCACTTAACGACCCCTTGAGCTTCTCCACATGGACCTCTTTGGACCCTCTAGAACAAAATGTCTAGGAGGAAATTATTATGGTTTTGTGATCATTGACGACTACTCTAGATTTACTTGGAATATATTCCTTCATTACAAAAATGAAACTTTTTCTGCTTTTAAGAGTTTTTCAAAACTATCTCAAAACAGAATGGAATTGAAAATAATTGCAATTCGAAGCGATCATGGAGGTGAATTTCAAAACCATCTCTTTGATAAGTATTGTGACAAGTATGGTATTGAGCATAACATTTCATCACCTTTAACTCCACAAGAAAATGGAGTTGTGGAGCGCAAAAATTGCGTCTTAGAGGAGTTGGCGAGAACAATGCTCAATGAAGGTAGATTACCAAAATATTTTTGGGCTGATGCATTTAGTACAACCTGTTATGTTTTAAATAGAATATTAATTTGTCCTATTTTGGATAAAACACCTTATGAAATTCTAAAAGGAAGAAAGCCAAACTTGTCACATCTTCATGTATTCGGTTGCAAATGTTTTGTTTTGAATAATGGAAAAGAAAATCTTGGAAAATTTGATGCAAAAGCAGATGAAGGTATCTTTCTCGGATACTCACAATCAAGAAAAGCATATAGGGTATACAATAAACGTTTACTTACAGTTGATGAGTCAATTCATGTCTTTTTTGATGAATCTTATCTGAAACATGTCGGAAAAGGTATTTCTCTTAATGGTACAGGTGTATCTACTGAAAATATACTCAAAGAAACTGTTGAGGAAATTTTTCAGTCCAAAATAGTTGATGATGAGGAAGAAAAAGATACAATCCTTTCAAAATATGAGGAAGAAGAGCAAATGGAAGCTAACGATCTTCCACTAGCTTGGAAGTCCTCTAAATACCATGCCATTGACAACATATTAAGAGATATCTCAAAAGGAGTAATGACTCGCTCCAAGATAAGTAATTTTTGTTATCATTTTGCTTTCGTTTCACAAGTAGAACCTAAAAATGCTAAATAGGCCTTGATTGATGAATTTTGGCTAATAGCCATGCAAGAAGAGCTAAATCAGTTTAAAAGAAATGACGTTTAGGAACTTGTCCCTCGTCCGTGAGACCATCATATCATAGGCACTAAATGGGTTTTTAGAAATAAACTTGATGAAAATGGAATGATAACCCGCAATAAAGCATGCTTAGTAGCACAAGGTTATAAACAAGAGGAGGGCATTGATTATGAGGAGACTTATGCTCCAGTTGCTCGCCTTGAGGCTATACGTCTCTTGCTCGCTTATGCGTGTGCAAAAGATTTTAAGATTTATCAAATGGACATAAAGAGTTTCTTTCTTAACAGAGTCATAAATGAATAAGTGTATGTCTCACAACCTCCTGGTTTAGAAAATAACGAATATCCAGATCATGTCTTCAGATTAAAATGAGCTTTATACGGTCTTAAACAGGCCCCTCGGGTCTAGTATGAAAGACTTAGTAAATTTCTACTTGATAATGGTTATTCAAGAGGTAAAATGGACACCACTTGTTGTACCCCAAAATTTTCCCTCTCATTTCACTCAAGACATGCCTCTAGAGGTCCTCAACTGCTCAAGGATGACTAAGGATTGGTCAGACAAATCCTTCTCCTAAGGCAACAAGCTTCAAACTAGGGTTTCACTCCTCATCAAGATGGTTGAAGTCCAAGGGTCCCAAATGCTTTCCATGGTCCCAATATGTTCTCAATATCATCCATGTCAAGTTTCATGCCTTGCACAAGAAGTTTGCTCAGTCAATTGCCCAGATGCCTGAAAATCAACTGTACTAGGTCAAAAGTCAACTGTGGCCCACATACAGTCGAACTTCAAGATTTTTGGTCAAAATTAACCTTTTGAAGAGATATCCATCATTTTATCAAGGGTTGATCATTATTCCTCAAGGAATGCCCCAAATTCATCAAAACCCAAAAGTTGCTAAATTAGGGTTTCATAGGAAAAGTCAACCAAACTTTGACCAAGCATAAATTCTTCATACTTTATCATAAATTTTCCATCCAAGACTCATTTTGAAGAGGATTCAATTCCCTACAATTCATCTTCATCCCACAAGTTCAAAATATGCACTCATCAAAAGATATGGATTTCTACATTATAGGTCGTTTTGAAAACTCAACAAAAACCCCTTTTGAGTCAAAGCTTCTTCCATGAACATGGGAGACCCAATAGAGATGAAACCAAAAGGGTTGTTTAGGGGACATCCTAAGCTTTCTAAAAAGTCCAAGAACACCTCTATAGGGTTAAAATTAGAGGAGATATTCCTTGTCAAAGTTGACCATTTTTGCAAAATTGCCAAAAGTCAAATGTGCTCAAAAGTGCATTTTTTTTGTCAAATGGGACTAGCTTCTCATGCTTGCATCTTGCTTGTGACATGGTCCACGACCCAAAGCAGCATCCACATATTATTTGCTTCATTATTTATTTTATTTTTATTTTTTATTATTTAAAATTCAAACTAAATCAAATAAATTGCAAAAAATATAAAAAGATTGGTTTTGATCTGATTTTTTGTAGGAATCAAATCCAATTAGGCTGGCATATCATCTCAAATCAGATCAAGGGATAATTGGAGGAAATTGGCATGATTAGGCCTATTTTGGAAACATATCATACAAGAGAAAAATCAAATCAAATCTACATGATTATCAAAGATACAAAGTGTTTTTGTTGCCCTAATTCGTTCCACTACATATACTGAACATACTCAAGCCAAAAGAACAAGGATTACAGTCGTGAAAATACAAGAACAAAACTAAAAAATTTGTAAGAAAGTGGTGGATAGTTCTTGGACCTAGAGGGTAATTCAAGTCATTCTAGGACTACCAATAGACTCCTGGACATCTCCAGACCGTGTCCCAATCATTTGCAAGCCTCAAAAGCTCAGAAACACGACTTACAGACCCACGGTTTGCACATACCATCTTGAACTTGATTGTAAAATTTATGCATGATTAATCACTTTTAAGCATAGTATTATGTTTGTATCATCATTTGGGATGTTTTGGTTTAATTAATTTTGCATTTTGATGCCTGCATTCATAATTGCCATTGTTAGGGTTTATCTTTCTGTTTTAGGGTTTTTCCATACAGGTTAAATAGGCCCGAGAAAGGGGTACCATGATGCTATTGGCATCAAGACGAGTTGATCCATGTACTTGGAATTAATTTAGCATGCTTGCTGTTGATTTTTGAAACTTGCAGTGCTATAGCCATGGAGTCAGGCAGTAGGTATAAGTTTCAACCTAAAACAACGGTTCCGCAAGGAAGACGATGGTGTGTCCAAGCCTGATTGGGAAATTTAAATTTCGCGTGTTTCATTATCATACTGACCCATATTTCATTATATTATTTGTTATTCGTTATTATTAGAAAAAGAACATGTAGCCCAAGTGGTTAAGCGCGCGTGGTATTGAGGGAGAGGACTTGGGTTCGATCCCCAGGTCCCAACATTTTATTATTTTCTTAACACTTATATGTATATCTGGTACTTTACACAACCAAGCACCTTCCATGCACTCCAACCATCCAGCCAATGGATCATTGCCTAGCCAGATCCAACGCCCATCAAGGGATGACCATGGTGCACCATCAGAAAGAGAGGGCACTGAATCTAGCGCAGGGAGTGGGCTCAACATTCTTGGGCCTAGATGTTTCAACATCACACCCCCCTTTCAGCAAATACTGTCCCAATTTAATTCTTTTCTCCCTATTTTCTTATTTTTATTATTTATTAATTATTTTCCTTTTTACAAAACAACAAAAAATCATTTTTTATCATAAAATCAAAAATCACAAAAACATCAAAAATCACGTTTTTCATAAAAAAATATTTTATTTCCTTAATTAATTAGATTAATTATTTAGGGCAATTTAATCCTTTTTTCATAATTTAAATCAACTAGAAATTAGGGTTTAATTTGTACATAACCAAATTAATTTTTCTCAAAAAACTAACCTAAATCTTTTTCATCTAGATTTTTTAGGTTTACTAATTATTCTCGCATTTAATTCGCCGCACACATTTTTTAATTTCCTTTTTATTACTATTGTATTTGCTCCGAGCTTGTAATAGTAATTAGAGTTTCAATTCCGCATATTTATTTTCAGTCAAAATAATTATGTACCTGCAAATGCCCTGTAATAGCTAGGACTTTTAACTTTCTCGCATTTTATTTCCGCAAACTATGAACTACATAGATATTAATAGGATTGTATGGAAAGACAAACTGAAAATTAGTACAGTAGAAAACCCTAAATATGCAAAGATAAATTAACTGAAAATTACACTCGCACATGCTCACTCCTAGGGTTTACTCCACTCTGGTTGCCTTCGGTAAACGGTCATGAAGTATAGGGTTTGTTAGTGGTTGTCCTCTAGCCCCGAAAGATCTAAAATGACCCATTCGGATGTTGCCTCGAAAAATGATTACTAGCATTTCCTAACATTGCTTTTGTGATCGTACATGTCCCTTCGAACGTCCCTTAAAACTTGAACGACGATGCTACATATTCCTTAATAATGGGATAGCGCTGTCTAAAAGGAAAAAGAACAGACTTTTTTCGAGTAGGTAGATTAGTTCCTAGGTACTTGCTCAAACAAACAAAAACTTTTTCACACCATCACTTTCCAAAACAATGTTTTCAAAAACAACTTCGTAACACTCTTGAGGACAGAAACAAGGGTTAAAACGAAGTAAAACAAAACTTTTCAAAGAAAGCATACACAAGCAATTTAAAAATGAGCAACTACCTAAGAGCCCGTGGAAAACCATGGATAGAAAGGGTGCTAATACCTTCCCTTTCTATAATCTACCCCCCGTACTCAGAAACATCTCGAAAAAGGTTTCCCTGTTCTTTTTCCTTTTCCTGATTGGATAAAATAAAAGTCGGTTGCGACTCTTACTTACCGCGGCATTTGCAAACAAAAAACGCAAACCAGTATTAACTGTCGATTCAGCCATCGTATCACAGAACTGGCGACTCTGCTGGGGAATGATATATAAAGTGGGATAAACCTTAGGATCTAGGTCATATTTAATTGCTTTCTCTTGATTGTCTTGCTTGCTTTATATTTATGGGAACTGTTTGGGTTATTTGATCCTACACCCAGATCGGGAAACACCTTTTAGGTAAGAAGCAATAAACTGTGAGGGAGGTGTGCTGGGGTATACCGATACGGTTGAACTAGTAGCTACGTTGATGTGACACTTTGGTTGGTACCTGTAACCCTTGAGTCAATCAGGGAGATGTACGGGGCCGCCGCGTGGTGTCATAAAGTATCAACTGGCCTTAGAACCTTTAATTGCACAACTTGGCCAGTAGGACGTAGCGAGATGACCGACTTTAGTGTATGCCCAAGGTCGACAGATACTCGATGCTACACTCATTGAGGTTTGACTTCTGAGTTTTGTTTGATTACGAGTCAATCGTCGATTGAACAAGGCTTGGAGGAAAGATCGGTGATATTGAGATCCCTTTAGAACCCGGTTACACATTTATAGGATAGGTTGAACAATTCCAACTTCAAGAGGGTATGACCTTAAAACTCAAGCAGGCCTTAAACCTAAGGACTTGGTGTGATTTTTCTGTGTTTGCTATACCTGTGATTTGTCATGACACCATAAACATCATACCATAGCATATCATACTAATTGTTTCAAGGGTTGCTAGGGCTCATCTTTGCTCTGTTTTGTAGGACATGACATCCGCCCGTAGGAACATTATTCAGATTTACCTAGTGAAAGTATCTCCCCAATTAAGGGACTTGACAATAAGGATTCCTGAAAGCTCTCCTTTCACTGAAAAGCATGGTCGGTTACTCAACTCGGTCACTACAAAACCTGACGAAGAAATGTTGAAAGTGGGGTTTCAGTTCTACGATCCTCTGCATCACTGTTTCACATTCCCGGATTACCAGTTAGTGCCTACTATGGAGGAATTTTCTCCGTTATTAGGGATACCCATTCTTGATTAGCTACCTTTCAGCGGTACGGAAAGACATCCCAAACCTGAAGAAATTTCTAAAGCTCTATCCTTACAACGGTTCGACATAGTGATAAATTAGGAAACCAGAGGGAGTGTTCAAGGAATTCCGGTTAAATTTCTGTTCGAGAAGGCTTACTATTTTTGGGATACCCCAGATCTATAAGCTTTTAAAGAGGTTTTGGCGCTCCTTACCTACGAGATGGTATTGTTTTCTAATGAAGATCAACTCATAGATGTGAGCACAATCCAGGTTTTTCTGTCTCGGAATCCGGTACCTACATTACTCAGGGATATTCTACACTCTCTGCATGCTCGCACTCTAAAAAGAAGGTGGACCCCCCAGTGTTGCACTCCTCTATTGGCTAAGTGATTTATTTCGCACCAACCCAGATCTACTTTAAAGAATGAACAAGGTAAAAGATAGTCTCATCGACTGATGTCCCTTACGCATTCATACATTCATTAGTGTTCACGGTTCTCGGAAGATGTTACTATCATCGATCGCTGTGGTGAATTCCCTAATGTTCCTCTCTTAGGCATTAGGGGAGGAATCACTTATAACCCTTGCTTAGCATTACGACAGTTTGGTTATGCGAGAAGGGATGGTCCTCAAGATACACTTATTCAAGGAATCGCCTTTAACTATGAGAATGATGTTTAGGGTTACTGTAAAAGGTTCATACAAGCTTGGAGTATGGTACATAGGGTTGACAACAAGACACTTGGGCATAAGAATTCCATACCTCTCTAGCCTTATCTCAGATGGGTAAGAGCCTGCACTCAAACTCTTATGATGCCTTATCCCGCTATCTGACCTATGATTATGGAACCAGTTGCCGAGGGAGACACTCCTCATCTTGTTCTTCATCCATACATGCCAACTGATCACGGAGAGTTACAAAAGTCCTGGGTTCAGCTTAAAGAGGAGCGGGATACGTTTGAAGCCCAATTCTACGCCAGCAAGAAGAAGGTCTTGGAACTCACTAGGCTACTTCATGAAGAGATGAATATCAATGCCTACATCGCGCCAAAGAGGATGCGCTCATGGGAAACCTAGTCGTCTTTTTGTTTTATTTTGCTTAATTGTACTCTCAAAATAAATTCTTTGTAACAATTCAAGTTTACTAATACAATTCGCGTTTGTTCCTTTTTGTTTAAGCAAATTTGAGCCTTTAAGAACCCTTGAAAACATTGCATACATATCATACATATCATTGCATAACAGGATTCATAACAGGTTTCTTCATACTCAAAACACGCAGTTCCAGCAAATGATTGTGGCTCTGGCCAAAGGACATGAAGAGCTGAAGGCTCTGATTGTTAAAAAGAACACTAAGAAGACCAAGAGGACAGCCGGTGTGGCACATATGAGTAGAAGGTTCAGAGGGCCGCCAAGACGGGTTGTTGATTTATCTTCTTCATCTAAAGAGGGAGAGAATCAAGAGGGTCAAGCCAGAGAAGAGGACCCTAGTCCTAAAGAGTCTGACAATGAAATTGATTATAATGAGGAGCAGTACCCTCTGGCCGATGAAAGGTATAAGCAACTAGTAGAGCGTCTGAGTGCTATGGAAATCCAAAAGGTTCTTGGGCTGGATTTTGAAGAGTTGGGTCTGGTCTCCGGGGTTTTCATCCCCCCAAAATTCAAGGCACCGGTATTTGCTAAGCATGATGGGGTCTCTTGTCCTAAAATGCATCTTCATTCCTATGTGAGGAAGATACAGCCTCATACTACTGATTATGACTTGTGGGTTCACTTCTTCCAAGACAGTCTGTCTGGAACACAACTGGATTGGTTCTATCAGTTGGAAAGAGCCAATGTTCGTAACTGGGAAGACCTTGCTGTTGCATTTTATAAGCAATATTAGTATAATGCAGACCTCGCTCTCACTCGTACACAACTCCAAAATCTGTCTACGGGTTCGAACGAGGGTTTCAAGGATTATGCTCAGAAGTGGAGAGATTTGGATGGAAGAGTTCAACCTCCCTTGGCTGACAGGGAGCTCGTGGATATGTTTCTGGGAACTTTCACTGGGCTATTCTTCAACCATTTGATTGGAAGTTCATCGACGGGTTTTACTGAACTGATCTTAACAGGAGAAAGAGTGGAAGATGGAATCCGAAGTGGAAAAATTCAGAAGGATGCCTCTTCTAGTGCTGCAAGGAAGCCGTTTGCAGGGAAAAAAGGAAGTTAGTGCTGTCTATAACCAAAAGAATCAGAATTGAACAGAGCGCCGTCCGGCGGTAGGGGCTATTATGATTCCTAAACCTGCACCTGCTCAGCAAAGAAACAATCAGCCAAGAGCAGAAAGACCAGCTAGACAGTCCGCTCAAATCAACATGACGTTGTCTCAGGTTTTACCTCAGTTGCTAAAGTCCAATCTGGTTACTCTGAAGGAAGCTTCGAGGAACCCTAACACCACCTCTCCTTACTATAAACTGAATGCTCGTTGTTCTTATCATTCGGAAAGTCCTGTCTATGACACTAATGACTGCTGGGCTTTGAAGAACAAAGTGCAGGATCTGATGCTAAGGATATTAAATTTGGTCCCCCGGAGACTCCCAACATTATCAATGCTCCTATGGCGAAACATCGTCGGGGTGTTAATGTCGTTGAAAAATATGTGTTTGTGACTTCTATGGAAGAATTGGTGACCCCACTCATGACTATCAAAGGGAATTTGTTGAAGGCCGGTTTATTTCCGGGATGTGATGAAGGTTTCCACCTTTGTTCATTTATACCGACTGGTTGCCCTTTGTTGAAGACAGGTGTTCAGTGCGTGATGGATGACAAATAGATTATGTTTGAGAAGACTCCTATTCCGACTATTTCTTGTAAAGACATTGCTATCATAACCATTCTCGCCAATCCTCCCAGGTCCTCCGCTAAGAGACCCGTCAGGATTACATCAATTTCAAAGGTGACTCCATTGATCATAACCATGCAAGGGCCAATCCCATACTCCTCGGACAAAGTTGTTCCTTGGAACTATGGGGATGACGTCTATTACCACGGCATAAAGCAGGACATGCTAGCCATTAAAGACAAGATTGTTGAAAATGCTGATTCTGACATCGTCAATATTGTCGGAACCAGTAAAATAACAAGAAGTGGAAGAGTGTTCTCCCCTGAAATTTCTCCCCCGAAGACTGTTACCGGACCTGTGATCATTCCTGTTGTGGTTCCACCCAAGACTACTACTGCAATTCTAGTAATCACTCCTGTTAACCCTCCCATCACCGAGTCGGCCGAGACTTGAGGCAAAGATATACTGATTGAGCCTGTCCTGACAAAGGCCAATTCAATAACCATACCAGAAGCTTCCAAAAAAGAAATGGAACAAATTTTAAAGATAATAAAGAAGAGCAACTACAACGTGGTCGAGCAGTTGTGGCAGACCCCATCTAAAATTTCTATGTTGGCTTTCTTGTTGTGTTCCGAGGCCCATGCGAAGGCTTTGGTTAAGTTTCTGAAGACGGCTCACGTGCCACAAGAGACATCTGCTGATCAGTTTGAAGATTGTGTGGCTAGTCTAACTACCGATAATGGTTTGGGTTTTTCTGATGCGGATCTGACACCAAAGGGGAGGAAGCGTAATGATGCTCTTCATGTTTCCGTTGAACGCAGGGGCACGACTCTGGCCCATGTTTTGGTAGATACTTGCTCCTCGTTGAATGTGCTACCTAAAAAAGCTTTGGACATATTGGATTGCGAAGGATTAACCTTGAAGCCTAGCAATATAGTAGTAAGAGCTTTTGATGGTTCGAAGAGGATGCTGCACAGGGAAGTGGATGTCCTTATCAAAGTTGGTTCCCAGACCTTCGACTTCACTTTCTAGGTAATGGATATCAAACCATCATATTCTTGCTTGTTGGGACGCCCTTGGATACATGGGGTTGGGGATGTTACTTCTACCCTCCACCAAATGTTAAAGTACCCAGTAAGAGGAAAGATTGTCACTATGCATGGTGAAGAGGAGTATATGATCAGTCACTTGAACTCCTTCAGGAACGTGGAAATGGATGGCGAGTTCATCGAGACTCCTTGCTAAAACTTTGAAGAGGTACCTTAGATTATGGCTACAACAGAAACTACCGACAATCCTCCAAAGGTCACCAAATCTCCCTCGAAGATGGCTTCTCTCAAGGATGCATGAGCAGTGGTTGAAGAAGGTGGGTCTACCATTTGGGGTCAGCTCCCGGTTATTCATTACAAGTCTAACAAATCTGGTTTGGGCTTCACTATAGGTGCTCAAAAGGCTGTTCGTCGCGCTCGGGATGAAGGACTTTCCCTATGCATCAGCAATCCTGGGGTCAATGCGCTTGAAGACAGTTATGGTGATTCCGACATTGACAGCTGGATCGTCCCAACTACCAACAGCGGACTCAGTAACTGGACTGCCAAAGACTTTGTACCGATTACTTTTGTTCAGGAGTAATTGTCTTTTTGATTTTTCAGATATGTAATTTAAAAACAATATAAAATCTATAGGCATGTGTCTTACCCGGGGCACAATGGTTCTATTTGTGAGTGTTATCATATTTCATTTTCATATGACATCAATAAAGCATTGGACGTTTGCATACAAAATTTGTGCTCTCTGTCTTTCTTTTCTTTTATTCTGTCTATACAGCTATGCTGTTACACACACTCACGTATCCAAATGCAGATCCATATCCACTCTGGATCCCATTGATAACAGTTCTGCTACTGCTCATTATGACTTTGAAGATACGATCAACCAAGCCAAGGACGAAGGTGAGGAAGATTGTGAGGTACCCGAAGAACTTGCTAGACTATTACATTAGGAAGAAAGGGCCATACAGCCTCATGAAGAGTCGGTTGAGATAGTGAACTTGGGTACAAAGGAAGACAGAAAAGAGGTTAAGATAGGTGCAAATCTGGAGCTTAGTGTTAAACAACGCTTGGTACAGATGTTGCATGAGTATGTTGAAATCTTCACCTAGCCATATGAAGACATGCCGGGACTAGACACGGATATAGTGGTTCATCGTCTACCGACTAAAGAAGACTGCCCTCCGGTAAAGCAAAAGGTCCGTCGTATGCTCCCTGAGATGTTAGAGAAGATTAAAGCAGAGGTTATGAAGCAGTTCAATGCAGGGTTCTTAGCTGTCACCTCCTATCCGCAGTGGGTTGCTAATGTGGTTCCAGTACCTAATAAATATGGTAAAGTACGAATATGTGTGGATTAAAGAGACTTGAACAGGGAAAGCCCCAAGGATGACTTCCCGCTTCCCCATATCGATGTTCTAGTTGACAACACCGCACAACACAAAGTCTTTTCCTTCATGGACGGTTTCTCTGGCTACAATCATATCAAGATGGAACCTGAAGACATGGAGAAGACAACCTTTGTTACACAGTGGGGCACTTTCTGCTACAAGGTGATGCTATTTGGGTTGAAGAATGTTGGGGCCACTTATCAGCAAGCTATGGTAGCTCTGTTCCATGACATGATTCACCATGAGATAGAGGTTTACGTTGATGACATGATAGACAGGTCTCAAATTGAGGAAGAACATATTGATCATCTACAAAAGCTGTTTGATAGGTTGAAGACGTACAAGCTGAGGTTAAATCCGAACAAGTGCACCTTCGGGGTAAGGTCTGGTAAGCTTCTGGGATTCATCATTAGTGATAGAGGTATTCAAGTAGACCCTGCAAAGGTGAAGGCCATACAAGAGATGTCAGCTCCCCGTACTGAGAACGGAGTTAGAGGTTTCTTGGGACGCCTAAATTACATTTCCCGACTCATTTCAAATCTGACTGCTACTTGTGAGCCAATCTTCAAGCTTCTAAAGAAAGGTTAAGTGGTAAAATGGAATGACGAATGTCAGGTCGCCTTTGAAAGAATCAAGCAATACCTCCAAGAAGCTCCTATTCTGATGCCTCCGACTGAAGGAAGACCTTTGATAATGTATTTAATAGTGTTAGATAATTCAATGGGGTGTGTGCTGGGGCAACATGACGAGTGTGGTCAAAAAGAGAACATAATATACTACCTTAGTAAAAAGTTTACCAACTGTGAAACACGATACTCATTGTTCGAGAAAACTTTATGCGCTTTGGCATGGACTGCTCGCCTACTGAGACAGTATATGTTGACCCACATTAATTTGTTGATATATAAGATGGATCCGATCAAGTACATTTTCGAGAAGCTCGCTCTCTCCGGAAGAATAGCAAGATGGAAAATGATCTTAACCGAGTACGACATCTAATACACAACCCAAAAAGAAATCAAAGGAAGTGTGTTAGCTGATCATTTGGCACATCAAGCCGTGGATGACTACCAGTCCATGAATTTTGAGTTCCTGGATGAGAACATCATGTTAGTAACCGAATGTGAAGAACCTGGACCGGATGAAGGACCTGAGGAAGGACCCCGATGGTCTATGTTTTTTCATGGAGCCTCAAACGCACTAGGTAACGAAATTGGCGCTGTAATCATATCTCCCGAGGGCTGTCATGCTCCGTTCACTACCCGATTATGTTTCAACTGTACCAACAACATGGCAGAGTATGAAGCGTGTATCATGGGTCTTCGAGCTGCTATTGACCTAAGGATTAAGTTCTTGAGTGTATTCGTGGATTCCGCTTTGGTGATAAGTCACATCAAAGGCGAGTGGGATACGGAACACCAGAACCTTATCCCTTACAAAGAGTATGTACTAACACTGCTGCCGCATTTTGAAGAGATCACCTTTGAACATTTCCCACGAGATGAGAATCAGTTAGCTGACGTGCTAGCTACTATGTCGTCAATGTTCAAGGTCAGGTGGGATAATGAAGCTCCCCTAATCACTATTGAGAGGCTGGATGAACCAGCATACTATTGTGAGATCGATACTGAGGAGGTAGCCGACAAACCTTGGTTTCATGAGGTGAAAAGGTATCTCGAGGCTCAAGAATACCCCGAGAGGGGATCTGTCAATGATAAGAAATTTTTGAGAAGGTTTGCTGTAAAGTTCTTCCTCAGCAATGGAATCCTCTATAAGCGTAATCATGACTCTACCTTACTACGGTGTGTAGACAAGAGCGAAGCAGAGAGGATCATGGCTGACCTACACAAAGGTACCTTTGGAACTCATTCCAGGGGATATAGCATGGCAAAGAAGATCCTACGGGAAGGATACTATTGGTCCACTATGGAAGCCGATTGTTATCAGCATTCTCGAACCTGGCACAAGTTCCAAATCTATGCTAATAAGGTACATGTACCTCCAGTTCCCTTGAACGGTCTTGACAGCTCCCATGCCCTTTGCAATGTGGGGCATTGACATGATTGGCGAGATCAGACCTACCGCGTCCAACGGGCATCGCTTCATCCTAGTGGCCATTGATTACTTCACGAAGTGGGTTGAGGTTGCCTCCTTTGCTACGGTTACCAAGAATGTGGTGGCACGGTTCATCAAGCATAAGTTGGTTTGTCGTTATGGTATCCCTGAGAGAATCATCATGGATAATGGTACTAATCTCAACAACTCGATGATCACTGAACTCTGTAAACAGTTCAAGATTCAACATCATAACTCTTCTCCTTACTGGCCGAAGATGAATGAGGCTGTCAAAGCTGCTAATAAGAATATTAAAAAGATCATACAGAAGATGACGGTGACATACAAAGACTGGCACTAGATGTTACTGTTTGCTCTTCACGAGTACCGTACTTCAGCACGTACGTCGACAGAGGCAACACCCTATTCTCTGGTATATGGCATGGAGGTTGTCCTACCTATGGTGGTCTAGATCCCTTCTCTACGGATTATGAAGGATGCGGGTTTGAGCGAAGACGATTGGATCCAAACTCGACTTGATCAATTTAACTTAATCGACGAGAAAAGACTTACTACTGTCTGCCATGGTCAAATGTATCAGAAACGGATGATCAAGGCCTTCAATAAGAAAGTCAGACAACAAGTGTATCAAGTAGGGGATCTGGTAATCAAGCGCATTATACTTCCGCAAGGTGATCCCAGAGGAAAATGGATTCCCAACTATGAGGGACCATTTGTAATTAAGAACATATTTTCGGGTGGAGCCATGATTCTGACCACCATGGATGGTGACGACCTTCCACACCCTGTCAATGCGGACATAGTGCAAAGATACTACACATAATAAAGACCCGCTAGGTTGACATACCTAGACAAAAATAAGGGCATCCCGGCGAACCAAAAGGGTTCGGGTAAAAATTAGGGATAAAAATGAAAAAAATATGTACACCCGGCAAGTCGAAAACCCGAAAGAGCGGCTTGGGCAAAAAAGGGTATCCCGGTAGACTGAAAACCCGAAAGGGCGGTCCAGGAAAAAATTAGGGATTAAAGCGTATCACTATGTCTCATTGGATCACCTTGCGATCAGACCTCAGTAATCAAATATCAAGCTCAAACGATACTGATCAATCCAGTCAGCTTCGGACAAGCAGCAAAGTGATGAGATGCTCGAAGACATAGGAGCAATAGCAAAATTGAAACCCAATAGGATCACTACACATCGTTGTTTTCTTTTTGTACACAATTTATGTAATAATTTCCATTTTTACGGCGGTGTTCTCTTACTAGAGCGTCAGCCTCCTTGTAAAAAACGCTTGTTATAGGCAAATTTCAAATCAATACAAAGCGTCTTTTGAGTACAAAACTTTGTGTTTGTTTTTTCCGTTTTCTATTTTGTTTTGCAAAAAAAAGTCCAATGTTTTATTCTTGACATATGCATTTGAATATGATTACTGTTCACAAATATCTGCATATAAAACAGAAAGACAGTTACTAAGAACTCAAAGAAACTGGTACAAAACCTAAATACCGACATTTACCCCGTCCATCATGGTGCAAGCGGCAAAGAAGTTGGAAGTGAAGTCACTATCCCATACAAGCCAGTGATACCTATATTCCCCACAGAGCCGAGACAACCAAGGTCCGACCTCCGTATCCCCAAGCAGGAATTCCTTCGCCAGCAGGTTCCTTCAGAAAGCTGATATCTGCTTTCCCCAGCCGGGTTTTATAACCATGAGCAGTTTATAAAGCCATCACCCGAGCAGAGTTTATTTCTATGACAGCGGAAGCTCAATCTCCAACAAAGCTCTTCTCTCCAGCAATGGAAGTTCATCCCCAGCTGAGTTTATTTCTCCAAATCAACAGATCTTCCAACATAGTATCTCTCTTCCCCATAAAGTCATTCCCCCACAGGATTATTCTCAGACAGAGTCTCCTCCGACAGAATATTCTCAAGCAGAATGGATGTAAATCTCTAGATAATCATCTTCGGTCACTATCCCCAGCCGAAACAGATAACTCAACTCCTTATACTCTCCAGCAGCAGTCCAGGATTTATTTTCCCCAGCTAGAGAATATCACAATAGCATTGCATATCCATACATCATGGCATATGCATACATATTATACAGCATAATCTCATTTATTTTGAGAACATCATTACCCAATACATTTCATACATCATGACATTACATACGACTAACTCTTTACCTTTCAAGGAAAGATGCAATCAAGTTCTTTTCAAGATTTTCTCTGGTTCGGTCAAACTGACACTAAGGTTTCTATTCTAGTTGAAGATGTTCTAAGACTTTCGTCAGGGTCAGCTGAATCGTCGCTAAGATTCCCCTGATTTCTATGCCAGTCAAAGTTAATCCGAGACCTCTCCTAGGTTCAGTCAAATTGATACTACCTACACAGTCCAACACCATCTCAGACGAGTACAAATTTCTGGGCACTCTAGTGTTCAATCATCTTCCACCTTCAGATTACGAAAAGCAGACAACCAATCTACATCCTCAGGTTTAAGAAGATTGAACAGGGGCAGCTGTTGTACCCCAAAATTTTCCCTCTTATTTCACTCAAGACATGCCTCTAGAGGTCCTCAATTGCTCAAGGATGACTAAGGATTGACCAGACAAATCCTCCTCCTAAGGCAACAAGCTTCAAACTAGGGTTTCACTCCTCATAAAGATGGTTAAAGTCCAAGGGTCCCAAATTCTTTCCATGGTGCCAATCTGTTCTCAAGATCATCCATGTCAAGTTTCATGCCTTGCACAAGAAGTTTGCTCAGTCAATTGCCCAGATGCCTGGAAATCAATTGTACTAGGTCAAAAGTCAATTGTGGCCTACATACAGTCAAACTTCAAGATTTTTGGTAAACATCAACCTTTTGAAGAGATATCCATCATTTGATCAAGGGTTGATCATGATTCCTCAAGGAATGTCCCAAATTCATCAAAACCCAAAAGTTGCTTAATTAGGGTTTCATAGGAAAAGTCAACCAAACTTTGACCAAGAATAACTTCTTCATACTTTATCATAAACTTTTCATCCAAGGCTCATTTTGAATAGGATGCAATTACCTACAATTCATCTTCAGCCCACAAGTTCAAAATATGCACTCATCAGAAGATATGAGTTTCTACATTATAGGTCCTTTTGAAAAGTCAACAAAAACACCTTTGGGGTCAAAGCTTCTTACATGAACATGGGAGACCCAATTGATATTAAACCAATAGGTTTGTTTAGGGGACATCCTAAGCTTTCTAAAAAGTCTAAGAACACCTCTCCAGGGTTAAAATTCGAGGAGATATTCCTTGTCAAAGTTGACCATTTTTGCAAAATTGCCAAAAGTCAAATGTGCTCAAAAGTGCATTTTTTGTCAAATGGGACTAGCTTCTCATGCTTGCATCTTACTTGTGACATGGTCCACGACCCAAATCAGCATCCACACAGTATTTGCTTCATTATTTATTTTATTTTTATTTTTTATTATTTAAAATTCAAATTAAATCAAATAAATTGCAAAAAATATAAAAAGATTGGTTTTCATCTGATTTTTTGTAGGAATCAAATCCAATTAGGCTGGCATAGCATCTCAAATCACATCAAGGGATAATTGGAGCAAATTTGCATGATTAGGCGTATTTTGGAAACATATCATACAAGAGAAAAATAAAATCAAATCTCCATGATTATCAAAGATACAAAGTGTTTTTGTTGCCCTAATTCGTTCCACTACATATACTGAACATACTTAAGCCAAAAGAACAAGGATTACAGTCGTGAAAATACAAGAACAAAACTAAAAAATTTGTAAGAAAGTGGTGAATTGTTCTTGGACCTAGAGGGTGATTCAAGTCATTCTAGGACTACCAATAGACTCCTGGACATCTCCAGACCGTGTCCCAATCATTTGCAAGCCTCCACAAGCCCAAAAACATGACTTACAGACCCACGGTTTTCACATACCATCTTGAACTTGATTTTAAAATTTACGCATGATTAATCACTTTTAAGCATAGCATTGTGTTTGTATCATCATTTGGGATGTTTTGGTTTAATTAATTTTGCATTTTGATGTCTGTATTCATAATTTCCATTGTTAGGGTTTATCTTGCCGTTTTAGGGTTTTTCCATACATGTTAAATTGGCCCAAGAAAGGGGTACCATGATGCTCGTGGAATCAAGACGAGTTGATCCATGTACTTGGAATTAATTTATCATGCTTGCTGTTGATTTTTGAAACTTGCAGTGATATAGCCATGGAGTCAGGCTGTAGGTATAAGTTTCAACCTAAAAAGACGGTTCTGCAAGGAAGATGATGGCGTGTCCAAGCTTGATTAGGCAATTTAAATTTCGCGCGTTTCATTATCATACTGACCCATATTTCATTATATTATTTGTTATTCATTCTTATTAACAAAAGAACATGTAGCCCAATTGGTTAAGCGCGCGTGGTATTAAGGGAGGGGACCTGGGTTCAATCCCCAGGTCCCAGCATTTTATTATTTTCTTAACACTTATATGCAGATCTGGTTTTTTACACAGCCAAGCGCCTTCCATGCACTCCAACTATCCAGCCAATGGATCATTTCTTAGCCAAATCCAACGCCCATCAAGGGATGACCATGGTGCACCATCAGAAAGAGAGGGCACTGAATCTAGCGCAGGGAGTGGGCTCAGCATTCTTGAGCCTAGATGTTTCAACATCACACCCCCCTTTCAGCAAATACAGGCCCCATTTAATTATTTTCTCTCTATTTTCTTATTTTTATTATTTATTAATTATTTTCCTTTTTACAAAATAACAAAAAATCATTTTTTATCATAAAACCAAAAATCAAAAAAACATCAAAAATCATTTTTTTTCATAAAAATAAATTTTATTTCCTTAATTAATTAGATTAATTATTTACGGCAATTTAATCCTTTTTTTCAAATTAAAAATAAATAGAATTAGGGTTTAATTTGTACATAATCTAATTTTTTTCCCAAAAAATAACCTAAAAAGTTTTCTCAATTAGATTTTCTAGGTTTCTTAATTATTCTCGCATTTAATTCGCCACGCGCATTTTTAATCGTTTTTATTATTATGGTAACTGCTCCGAGTTTGTAATAGTAATTAGGGTTTCAATTCTGCATCTTTACTTTCAGTCAAAATAATTATGTATCAGCAAAAGCCCTGTAATAGCTAGGACTTTTAACTTTCTCGCTTTTTATTTCCGCAAACTATAAACTGCTTAGATGTATGTTAATAGGGTTGTATAGAAAGACAAACTAAAAATCAATACAGTAGAAAACCCTAAATATGCAAAGATAAATTAACTGAAAATTACACTCGCACATGCTCACTCCTAGGGTTTACTCTACTCCGGTTGCCTTCGGTAAACGTACATGAACTATAGGGTTTGTTAGTGGTTGTCCTCTAGCCCCGAAAGATCTAAAATTACCCATTCAGATGTTGCCTCGAAAAAACATCTTTAAGGCTTTAGGATGATACTAACATTTCCTAACATTTCTTTTGTGATCGTACATGTCCCTTCGAACGACCCTTAAAACTCCAACGACGGTGCTACCTATTCCTTAATAATGGGATAGCGTTGTCTAAAAGGAAAACGAACAGACTTTTTTCGAGTAGGTAGATTAGTTCCTAGGTACTTGCTCAAACAAACAAAAACTTTTTCACACCAACACTTTCCCAAACAAATTTTTCAAAAACAACTTCGTAACACTCTTGAGGACAGAAACAAGGGTTAAAACGAAGTAAAACAAAACTTTTCAAAGCAAGCATACACAAGCAATTTAAAAATGAGAAAATACCTAAGAGCCCGTGCAAAACCATGGATAGAAAGGGTGTTAACACCTTCCCTTTCTATAATCTACCCGTACTCAGAAACATCTCGAAAAAGGTTTTTTTTGTTCTTTTTCCTTTTCCTGATTGGATAAAATAAAAGTCGGTGGAGACTCTTACTTACCGCGACATTTGCGAACAAAAAATGCAAACCACCATTAACAGTCGGTTCTTCCACCGCATCACACCACTCTTTTCCTTAAACGTAAAGGAAAGCACACCCTTTTAGTTCAAATATACATAAATGACATTATTTTTGGTTCAACTAATCTACACTTGGTCGAGAAAATTTCCAAAGTCATGTAGGGTGAATTTGAAATGAGTCTCATGGGGGAGCTAAACGACTTTCTCAGTCTCCAAATAAAGCAGCTCAATGAAGGCACAATTATATGTCAAACAAAATATTTCCAAGAGTTGCTTAAACAATTTAGGATGAACAACTCAAAACCAATTGACACTCCCATGCCTACCAACGGAAATTTAGACAAGGATGAACATGGTAAGAGTGTTGATGTCAAGAAATATAGAGGTATGATCAGATCCTTCTTGTATCTTACAAAATCTAGGCCTGACATCATGTTTAGTGTTTGCATGTGTGCATGATATCAATCGGATCCTAAGGAATCCCACTTGAAAGCTGTCAAGCGTATACTTAGGTATCTCAATAATACATCTAAGTATGGGCTATGGTATTCCAAGGGAAGCAATTGCAATTTAGTAGGTTACTCCGATTCTGATTTTGCTGGCTGAAAATCATATAGGAAAAGCACTAGTGGAACATGTCTCTTGTTTTCAAACTCTCTAGTAAGTTGGCATAGCAAAAAGCAAGTTTCTGTTGCTTTGTCAACCGCTGAAGCTGAATACATTGCAGCCGGTAGTTGTTGTGCTCAGATCTTATGGCTGAAGCAACAATTACAAGACTATGATATTCAATTAAAACGTATTCCAATAAAATGTGACAACACAAGTGTTATAAATCTCACTAAGAATCCAGTCTTACACTCACGCACTAAAGACATAGAGATTAGACATCACTTTCTTCGCGATCATGTTGAAAAGGAAGATGATACGTTTGAGCATGTTGATACTAAAAATCAACTTGCTAACATCTTTACAAAACCACTAGCAACAGAACTCTTCTTCAACATTCGTCGTAAGCTAGGGATTTTAGATCTCTCTTACATGATGTCTTAAGCATATATGTACTTGAAATATATCTATGTCTCACCATATTGTTGAGATGTGTTTTTCAGCTTTAGTACATGTGTCTTAACATATCATCAAACGAGGTGATATCCTTCCTATCTACTTTCTCAATAACTTATAAGTTGATCTAAATGTTCCATTGATAATGTCTTCGTATATCTCTTTTACATAAATTGTTTGAACTTGACATATGAAATTTACATTACATCATTACACATGCATAATACTCTTTAGATGATTCATATTTTTATAATCATTTAAATTGGAATTTGGTACCATATCCCTCTGTTAACAAGAAACTGTGAAAACTGCAATTTCTGTCAAAATCTATGTTATGAGTCGATACATACAGTTATGAGTTGACTCATATAATTTTTTTTATAAAAACAGAAAGCAAGAATTAGTTTCAGATCGACGCATCATGGTTTGCATCGACACATATTCCTTCCTGTCGACTCATAGAATTCTTGTGTCGATGCAAACCATTTAAAACAAAGAAAAACTGTTCTTTAACATAGGATGTATCGACACATACAAATTTCATGTCGACACATAAGAGTAATAAATGCCATTAATTTGAATTGGACCTACCCATCTACCCAACCCTAATAATTCTTCGCCACTCTCATCACTCTTTCATCTTAAAAAAAAAAACCTCATACGCAAACTCTTAACTACCCTTCTTCTACAACCAATCATGCCTCCAAAAAGAAAAGGGAAGGGAAAATTAGCTGCTGGACCTTCCGGATCTGTCTCACATATCCCTCCAAGCTCCTTATCTATCATGCATCCCGCCATCGCAGAAGAATTTGAGTAGTCCTTTAAAACAAGGTTAGTATGAAACCTCATGTCTTTGATAAGGCTGAGGTTCTATCCCTCCATATCACTGATGTCTGTGATATCCTAGATGCTCAACAACTAGGTTCATTTCTTAACATTAGATAAGAATACCATGAAGACTTTATAAGAGCTTTTTATGCTGGGTTAGAAACAAATAAGGGCTGGTGCTTTAAAGTCAAAATCGGGACAAGAAGATATGTTTTTGAAGCCATTGAATGGAAAAGCGTTTTTGGCATTCCTTTTGGAAGGTCAATAATGAAAAGCCACCATGATCAAAGTTTTGATATCGACTATGATGAAGAAGCTTTCATAGCCTCAATTCTAAAACTTGATCGACCTCTAGGCGAGTTTGAGCCGATAACCACTGACACTATCAAAAGCATTCCTAGAATGATTCACTGGATAACTTCACATATATTGTGTCCAAGTTCTGGTGGCCACTCTATGATAGACAGGTCAGATATCCATCTTCTGCACATTTTGCTATATAGGATTCCCCTAAACTGGCCAAACTACTTTGTCAAATGCATGTTCCTTATGCGAAACAGCCAGAAGAACACTGCACTTGGATATTCGGCTCAAATTATGAGAATTATCAAGTTCTGGAACCTTGTTATCCCACATGTTCCTCTCATCTCTCCTACTACTGCCCAAGAGTTTAATAAGGCCACTTTATCTCACATGGGATACAGATGGGACAAAAACCGTCAATGCTTTTATTTTAAGGAGAAAGGGTCAAATGTAAGGGTATATAACTTTGACATCCCCTCTAAATAGATCTATGAGGATGAGGACCCTATTGATGCTGACAAGCCAGATATCAATGAAAATGTCCAACCTGAAGCAAATCAGGCTGGAATCGGTTGGGGTGAGTGGGTTCCAAACTGTTGGTCTCCAACAAATTATCAATTTGATCAAATCGCACAACCTCATGGTTTTCCCACTACTGCAGCAGGCTCTTCCTCAGAAGCTCATGCTTACCTCACCGCCATGTTTCAACAAATGCAGGTTGCAAATGATTCTCGCCATTAAGAAGCGAGACAGTGGCACAACCAGCAAAATGAATGGCACAAAGAGCATGAGCAATGGCATGATGAGCACACACGGATGTACCAAAATCAACATTCGTGGCACTTAGATTTGGTCAAATGGAACCAGGTGTTTTACAATGAGATGACAAGCTTCATGGATGACTGCCGTCAAAATCCTAGAATCATGGAAAATTTCAGAAATGTCGATATCCAGAACAAGTTTCGACGATATCAGTTCATGACTCGGAATCCTGACATCAATCTACCTCCACCGCCTCCTCCACCCTACAACTATGACGAATCCTGTGATGGGCACAATCCCTAGTCTATATCTCCATGTCATACATTGCATACCATTAACTCGTGTTTTTTTTAAGTAGTTGTATTAATGTCTCCTTCAAACAATCTATTTTGCTTATGTAATCTAACTCCTATATGCAATTAATTACTTTTAACTTGATTACTTCCTATTTACTCTATTATTTACTCAGTTATTGATAACATTATGCCAAGTCATTCTGTGTGAATGCCAAGACAATTATTTGCTGAAATTGTGTATCAATTTTCTTATGTGCTAAGATTGCTGAAAATATTGCTTATTCTCTTTTTGATATGGTCAAAGGGGGAGAAGAAGATTGTGTTAGTGAAGATTGTGTTTGTGTTATAAAGAAGATGCACAAACTCAGGGGGAGCAAGCTTATTCATCTACACTATATCACCACACATCATCAGATATTTTCCATCATCAAAAAGGGGGAGTTTGTGAGCAACCCCTTCATAATTGATTTTGAATGATTGCAAATATATGTGAAATAATAAATACATGTGTGCACTACAAAAATATAATATAACATGTTTAAAACAAGCTAAAAATGTATTTTACTCATAATGCATCATTATGACTCGACACAACAGTTTTTGTATCGATACATAACTTACTGAAGTCCATGGAATACTATCTCAAACTATTATGCATCGATACAAAAGCTTATGCATTGACACATAACATTTTGATGCCCCTGTAATGCAAACTTAAACTTTCATGCATCGATACAAAATCTTATGCATCGACACATAACACTTTGATGCCCCTGTAATACAAACTTAAACTTGTACGCATCGACACAAAACCTCATGTATTGACACATGACATTCTGATGCTCGTGGAAAACATTTTTGAATTTATATGCATCAATACATTATATCATGTGTCGACTCATACCATGTTTTATGTTCAAAAATTAAAATTACAATCAGTATGTATCGACACATACGCGTTATGCATCAACGGATATAAAAATGTTGATTCTGTAAAATGTTATAATATGATTTCGCATCGACTCAAAACAACATCTGTCGACCCATCCTGTCACTCATAACTAACATGAGTTGACTCATAACAAACATGCATCGACTCATAATACTCTCTTTTTGGCTAACCTTTTTCTGTTACATATATAAGCAAGTATTTTTCTCAGCAGAACACATTGCAACATATAAGAATTGTGTGCAAACATTTGTGAGCAACAGGAATCCTAAAGAAACTTCATCTTCATCATCTTCTCAACCATCTTCATTCAACAACAACAAAGAAAATCAAACATCCTTGTTGAAGTGAATCAAGCGGTCAAAGATGACGTTCAACTGTGTATTGAAAGAATCTCAGCTGAGTTAAAGATTGAATAAGAGGCTTCAAGAAATAAACCAAGGGGGTTGTCTTTCAAGAACGGATGTGCTCTTGAGGTTTTTTTTAGCCATGGTCGCACAAGTCGGATTCATCCGTAGCGAGGGGTTTGGAAATTGGAAGGATTTTAGGAAATAGGTCGTGGAAGCGGAGGATCGGTTGTGGACCTTGCAGGAAATCTTGATACAACTCATATCAAGTGGTGGTTCTTACAAGAAGAAGAAGATCATAGGGATTTCTATCTTTCTGTGTAGTGTAACCTTGTTATCAAACATTCAGCAAATTGTTATAAAAGTTCTCAGTTTCAATTGTGAAATTGAGAGGGAGACGTACCCACACGTGAGGACGACAGTGGGGAACTTCCTTAGAAAACTTTCTGCGTATCGTTCTTCCTTTCTTTCTCTTTATCTTTTTACATATCCCATAATTATGTAATTCAATTGGCTTGCTAAGGTTTTCTGTCTAATGATAAACATAGTGGTTCAAACATTTCATCAAACCACCACTATTAAATCATTAAACAAGCATATGCCAAGTGTTTGACAAAATTCCTAACAAATTTCTTAATTCATTGGAAATACTACTTTAATGATAAGTGCATTGAAACGTTAAGTATCTGAGTTGTATATTCATCTATTTCATTTAATAAAAATGCATTAAGTTTTTCACATGTCAAGTTTTCTAGTAGTCGGTTCAAAGTAGACAAAATTGATTCAAGACATTGATTTTCCGCTGCTTTCAACTCGCTTTTATAAAATAATTTTAAATTCTTGAAAAAGTTAGTGGTGATCTATTCACCCCCCTCTCGATCACTTGCCACACCGTCTAACATCAAAAACTAGGGAAAACTCAAACCTGTATCTTCATCCGTTCCTAGTTGATTTCAAGCATCACACTAGCTTCCTGAAGGTCCTAGGAGTTCATACCAACCATCGGTCAAGCTCAAGAAATCCCAGAACGTGCCAACCAAGTTGCTATGGTTTGATAACTTTTTTCAATTTCAAACTTTTAATTCATGCAATTTAAATGAATTTGATGCATATATTCATGTTCATATTGATGTGTGGAACTATTTTGATGCAATACTTGAAAGCTTTGGCGCAAGGAATATGAGTTTCCATGGCTAGGGCATGATCGAATTCTCTCTTCGAAACTCCTTTTCCACTAATTTTTAGTTTGTTTTTGTTGTATCCTAAATTTTGTCCCTAAATTTTTCAGTCGCACTTTCATATCATATTTTGTCATTTGGTCACAATCATTAATAGATAGCTTTATTAATCACATTTGCATTATTTAATCGTGTTTAAGTTGACCAAAAGTCAGTTTAAATCGACATTTGCATCATTCTGTAGTTGAAAAATACCTGACATTTCACTTCATGCATTTTTATCTCTTTACTATTTTCTTGCATTGCTCCAAGTTGTTTATATGTCGATAATAAAAATATTTTGGTTTTATAGACAGATTGTTAAAAGGGATTTGACATTGTGTGGAAAATTAGTGAGAAAAATATTTCAAGTTTTCACCTTTTATCGATCATTTTATGAATCTGCGTTTCACGTAGATTATGATGGTATGCTCGCTTCATTTTTCAATACAGTTTGAAGTCTCGTTTTTAACCGTAAACGTATGTTCAGCCTGATATTTTTATTATCATTTTATTCCGATTTTGACTTTTTGAATATTTTTTCTTTAATCTTTGTGACATGTAGTTTATTTTAATGTGTTCATTTCATTTTTTTCGGATAAAATTTTGTCCGTTTCTTATAGTTTTCAGTCATTTTGAGCCTTTAATTTTTATTTAGAAAAAATTCAAAAAAATTATTTTTAATTGAGTTAATTTTCATACTTTCAATTTTTTTTGGTTATTTTTATCATTAAGGGGCTTTTTGGTCACAAAAATACATTGATTACACTATGCTTGACTCTCATTGGTTTCTAACAGGAGTTACGGATTGATAAATTTCCAAACGGAATTGCAAATCAGATCATTTTTTCCTCTTCATTTTCCTATTTAAAGAGCTCATTACTCTTTGTAAATCACACCAACAACACACAATACAACAAGAGCAACCAATAACAATCCATCTTCTATCTAACTCCCTCTCCCAATTTCAATTTCCACTTCGTCTAAAAAACCCAAACAGCATATTCCATTTCATCTTCTCCGCAACTCACCCTCTCTACACCACTTCACCTCTGTACATCACCGTAACCCACCTTACAGCAACCCGCTCCGCTTTTGTTTCAACCGTGAATCAGCACAACTCACCAAATTTCCACAACAACATATCTAATCTACCCTTCTATTCAGTCCGCTAGCATCCCCTGCAACCTCCAATCACCCTTCATCTTCTCACGTCCTTCTTCAATCATTACTACCACCTATCTTCATCAATCAACTACGATTCACCTTCAACAACCCACCACCGTCCCAAATCATCCACCTCTTTTCTCCGAATCATCACCACCTTTCAACATCACCATTATTCATCAAACCAACCTTGCACGCATACCTCCCTTGTTCATCCTCCGCCTGCTATTTCGCTCACATCCGCAACCTACAGCGCCTCTGTTCATCAGCGCTCATCACCTCTTCCACGCGCAGCAGCCATCATCATCAACTTCTCTTCGCCAGCATACCATAATTGTGACGCAAACCCAAACTCATGGCTTATGTTCAACACCCTTCGGCAAGTTTTGGTAAATCTCGATATTACTTCGCTTTCGTTGTTTGTGAAATCGCCATGCTTTTTGAATCTGAATTGTAGTTTGGATATTATTTTTGTTTCATCTATGTTATCTCTAATGAGTAAAGTTGTGACGAATTAGCGTATCTGTTTGTTTGTACTGAATCGTATCAAGTTTTTTATTGTGTTTTTGATTTGTGCTGAAATTATCATGCTGTGATACCTTGTGATTCAATCCTGCAAAAAAGAACATTGATAACGCATCAAATCCGGTTGAGTTTTGAATTGGTGTTTAGGATGAATGTACGACCGAATTTGAGAGTGTTTTGATATTGTGATATTCTGTTTGTAGTATACAAAGGTTTAATGGTAGATATGAGTGAAGTTCTTGATGCTAATGTTTCTGTCAAGCTTGTATAAAAATTCTGGTTTGTTCTTGGTAAGTTGTGATAAAAAATTTGCGACTGTTATGCTTCCCGGAATTAGTACGATTGAGTTAGTTTATTTCGAAATCAATTTTCTATGTTTCGATTTTGGTTTGAATTATAGCATGAGTTCTTTGCTTTTTTCCATTTCATTTGGGAGTTAAGAATCATTATATTTTTTAAGTCCATTTCTCATGTTGCAATGTGGAATTTTTGTTTTGTGTTGTGATTGAAATAGTGATTCCTTTTGATATACTTGAAACAATGTACGCCATGATGATTTTTGCTTGTGTAAATAATCATTTGTTCATGGGCATCATACAATTTCATTTTTATTTTATATTTTGTAATTACTAAAATAGATTTTAATTGTTACAATTTCATTCATTTTAATTTTTATACCGCTTATGCTACTAACACGTTTGTTAATGTGAAGGTTTCCGAAAATTGTTTTAAGCAATTCATTCTCACATAGCGCATCCATAATTCCTACACTTTCTCCTTTACCTCTTTATTGTATTTCACTATTTTGATTTAATATTTGGTAATGTAAATATATACTTGTACATAATATTTTGATTGTATATTTTATTCACTTCATTTGTAAATAAATTCAGGTTATGTAATTATTATTTTCATCGCGTTGCGATTCTTAATTTTTATTCAAATTAACTTCTGAAAATCATACGGACGTATATTTTTTCCTGTGCTGTTAGTTTTGTCTGTATATTTCATGTGATGCAGGGAATCTTATTCGATACTGTGAACTTGATCCATGATTTCTTTATCCGTGATTTCTTTTCGGGTGTTTCACCTCTCGCTTATGATTTATTGCGCTTTATTCGCTGCTTGGAGTATTATCTTACATCTAGTTTTTTGATGATGTCAGCTTGTGATTTATTTTCACCTGAGGTTTGGTATAATCTTAGCTTATTTTTAGTGTCTGTGGCTTTAAACCCAAAGGGATGGAAACACGTTATTGATTTTATCATGTCAAGTACTGGTTTCTTATTCGCTCAGATTCTCTTTACCTTATCTTTTACCCTCTTATACATAGGACATTCTTTTCACCCTTTATTTAATTTTCAAAATCTTCCCATCTTTTTTCAAAATCTTCTCTGTTTTTAAACTTGAATGGCTTTCATAATAAACCTTGACTTTGTCGAGTGCCTTTTCTTTTAAAACTTATTTTCTTTAAACAAACTTCGATTCACATAACCATACTTTGACATCTTTCAAAATTAACAAAAACACTTCAACTCATTTAAACTCTCTTATGCGCTCGAGCACCTTTTACCCTTCAAACCTTTTTTCAAGATGAGACATGATTCATTGATAGTCGAACAACATTCTCCTACCCCCGTGGTTATAAAGGTGTCGACTTTTCCACTTGAGTACTAGAGGCGTTCTCAAAGCCTCACTGTTGCTGACGCAGGGTCCATCTTTCCCACACCTTGTGGACGTTAGTCGAGACTTCTCTCCTAACAATGACGACTTGTCTCTTCATTTAAAATTAATCAACATACAAGTCTTTTCTAGCCGAACTACGGTGCTCTGACTTTCCCATTGCACGAGGGATTACGTAGGCACTAAGTCTTACGACCCAAGGCGAGCAACAAAATTAATAATAAAAAATATTTCATTTTCTTTTACAAATACTCATTCATTCTTTTCCCTTTAGCAAGTAAACCTTTACATAACCCTCCTTTTAAAAGAAAACAAACAACGTGGATCCTGTGGAGTACCGTAGATGCTTAGGGTGATAACACCTTACCTTTGCATAACCGACCCTTGTATCTCGATCTCTGATCTTTTATTTCATTGTGGGTTTTGTTCGCTTTTTTCCCATTTCCCTTTGGAAATAATAAAGTGCGGTGGCACCTTCATTATGTTGAGATAAGTAAATTGATGACTTAATCTCAAATATTTATCGCTACATTTCTTTTCATATCATTACTGTCGCATTTTGTTCATCTCTTTATCGTCTTTGCCGACGCGTGCGACATAAAAATGGCGACTTCACTGGGGACAAATTTACCTATTGCTGGTCCATTCCTAAGTGGGTAAATCCTATCTTTGTTTTTTTCTTATTTTTTATGAGTGTTTATGTATTATTTTACTTGATATTTATCACTTCCCATTATTCTATATATATGTTTGTTTGGATTTTCCTAGTTTTCAAGAGCTTGGTGATTTCTTATAAGTCTTCTACTCGGACTTTGGGAAAAATTAAGATAGGACGGGTGGTATAGTCATGTTAACTTTGAGGGAGTAATCCCAAAAAAGGAGACATGAGATCCCCAACTCAGTGGAAGACCCTTTGACTGTAGTGTCGTTTACTGAGTAATCGGGAAAATGCGCTGCTTTCGACCTGGGAGCCTGCTAAAATTGAGGATCGTAGAATACCTAACCCATCTTGGCCTTTTAGGTGTAGCGCAGAAGCTATGACAGAGTAATCCGAAAATGGTTGTCACACGATGCTATGCTCAGACGAGTTTTTCCTGAGAATATTACTAATTACCGAGTTAATCGGGAAGTTGGTAATATCCGAAGGAAGGATGTAGACTCTGGGAACCTCTTAGAACCCTTGTTCGGAAGGTGATAACCATTAGTGCATACCTTATGGGTTGTACCTTTGACTCCAGGCTCGTGACTTTGAACCTGTGATCCCGTTACTGTGCAGTGCATTTCATAACATTACATATCATTTGCACCCTCTTCATCATTCTGCATACATCCAGGTTGTTCAGAATCTTATTCCCAATTACTTCTTTCTTCCAAGTAGTCTTCTACTGTCAAGCTGATTCCTTAACATAACTACGGGACTAGAGTTGCTGTCAGATTGAGAATGGAAAACCAAGAACAACATAACATGGAAGTCATAATGGAAATCAACGAGTTGAAGTCAGGCATGGCCAAACTTACTGAGATAATGCAAGTCCTGATTTCCAAGGGAGAGCCACCTCAAAGGACTGTGATATTTGAAATCCCAATTGTTTCTATTGGCACTCAACCTATCCAGCATACATCTACTACATTGCCAGAGTTTGGGTTACCTTAGAAATACTCTCCGCCTGTTACAATTACTTTAATGGTTGGCCAGTCTTCCCGACCCGTTTTTCAAGTTCTGGTTTTCACTGAACCTCAACCAATCATTCATACTGCTTCTCGTCAACCTGCTGCACAAGCTGCTTTTGGGAACCCTCTCTTTGAGTACCATGCTACCAGTCCTCAAAGTATGAGTCAGGGAGACCTTTGTGAGTTTGAAGAGTTCAAAGAACAATATCATACTTTAGAGAAGAGACTTAGAGCTATGGAAGGAAATGAGTTCTTAAGTGTTGATGCTAACAACATGTGCCTAGTTTCTGATCTGGTTATGCTTGCAAAGTTTAAGACTCCCGAGTTTGAGAAATACCGGGGGAATACTTGTCCAAGAAGTCATTTGTTGATTTACTTTTGAAAGATGTCTGCTTACACAAAGAATGAAAACCTGCTTAGACATTGTTTCCTAGATTATCTGAGTGGAGCTTCATTGAAATGGTATATGGGACTTGAGAAAGGTTGTATCCAATGCTTCCAAGATCTTGTTAATGCTTTCATAAAGCAATACAAATAAAACCTTGACATGGCACCTGATCCTTGGCAACTGCAAAATATGTCTCAGAATGAGAAATAATCTTTCAAGGAATATGCTCAACGATGGAGAGAATTGGCATCTCAAGTTGAACCACCTCTGGAAGAGAAAGAGATAACTGGTTTGTCCATGGATACTTTGTCCCCTTTCTTTTGGGAGAAGATGATTTGTAGTGTGTCCTTCAGCTTCACAGACTTGGTGACTATTGGCCAAAGATTAGAAGAATGAATCAAGAATGGTAAAGTGTCTAAAGCTATTGAATCTTCTAATGGTGCGAAGAAATACCTTGGGAACTTTTAGAAGACGAAAGAGGTAGAAGCCAATGATGTCTCGACTGAGATAAGAGGACCTTGTCGTAGGCCTTAATACATTGATCAACCACAAGTAGTGGCTGTTACTCCTGCGGTCAATGCTCAACCAATTCAGGTCCCTCAACGACAGAACATTGCATAGAATCAAAATCGTTATGTAGGGATTAGGGCTCAATTTGATCCCATCCCTATCACATACACTGGATCTTATCCTGTAATGGTGAAAAAGGGCTTGATTACAACTAGGCCTATAATTCCTCGAAATCCTCCTCCAGTCGGGTTCAGATCTGACCGTCACTGTGAATTTCATCAGGGATCTGCCGATCATGATTCAGAAAGCTGTTATGCATTGAAAAACAAAGTGCAGGAATTGGTGAAAGAAAATATTCTCACTTTCAAGGAGACATGTCCTAATGTTATCAACAATCCTTTTCCAGAACAAAGTGGCTGAAGACTAAGTCGGGGTACCCTCAAGTAACTTCCTAAAGCCAGTGCTTCAGACATAACAACTCATCCTTGTTACTGATTAGTCACTAGGCCATCTTTCTTTCTGTTTGCATTTTCTTCTTATTTATGTTAAAATTGTTTCTTTCAAATACTATTTGTACTTCCATGTTAATTCTAATGAAATGAGCATTGCAATGTTTTGATTCAAATCATTTTCATTTACTGCTTTCAAATATATTTCTCTTGTTTACTTTCTTTATCAAATTTTTGTTTATGCAAAGATTGGAGGGAGGATGATGAAAACGAAATACCTATAATTGATGCTGGTATGCTTTCGAATAAAACATTGTCGAGGATGTACAAGCATTGTTTCAACTCCAAAACACTAGAGCAATAAGGAAGTTAATGCCTCGTTCACCCCTTTTGAGCCTAGAAGTTAGAGTTTCTTTCTATACGAAAAAACCTGCAATCTTAACCCGGGGATGGGTAGTTCTCAGTTAATTTGGTTGTGCATTCAATTACAAGAGAAATCGTGCAAGACACCTTTCAATAAAGGTCGCGATCAAGCTTTCCTTTGCATACAATAAGAAGTGTTGAAGATGCTCTCAAACAAAAATGACACAGATGGTTCCCCGTAATCATTGAGCAAGGCAGTCATTATCTTTCCAAAAAGAAAAATAAAATGAAAAGAAAAATAAAAAAAAAATCCCACTAAGTCAAAACCTATGAAGGAGACTTAGGCAAAAACTGGGGCATCCCGCTGACTGTAATCTCAAATGAAACAGTTCAGGAAAAAGTTGGGAATAATAAATTCAATAAGAAGAGGTCTTCAAATCCTCAAAATTCTCCACCAGAGTTGACAAAAGTCCTAAAAACAACAAAATGTTGTAAGAAGAAGTGGCTGCATTCTCAATAATCCCTTAGCTTCTGAGACATCGTCATTTCTACCATCAGTGCAATTCCAAAATCTCGTGGAACCTGAATGCATATTCTGAATTAACTGAACGTAGGACTGAAGAACATCACAATGATTGGGTTGGGTACAAATAAACTTTGAGCCTTTATCCTTTATTTCTTAAACCATGAACCAGACCACGTTACAATCATCAAAAGACCTAATTGAAGCCAGGTTTCTTTTGAAAACATACTACAGCAAGGTTGCGTAAACTGACTCCTAAGATCTTTTGCGAATCATTTGTTTTAGTATCATATCTTTTCTTTCTCTTTCACTTTAAAAGTATAAACCACTGTGTTTTAACCAATGATGCATTTTTCATACACCAATAATATCATTTCTAAAATGATTTTTGAATTCAAAAACTTTTGCATGAACTTTGCATTAAAATTACCATGTTTGTATTAACAACTTTGCTTGCAAACAAACTTTCCTCATCAAGGAATTTCAAATAGCTGAAAAGCTTGGTCAGTGACCCTATAAGGGGCAAGTATCTTCCAGGTCCAATTACGAATCAGTTCAAGATTTGTTCCTCAGTGCGAGTTTTCTCAGAATTGGTTAGCCAGAAGATAATTTTCAAGACTCATACTGGGGCATTCCTTTCCAATAATCATTTTAGAACTGAAGCCATGATCATTTTATTTCCAACAATCATTTCAAGAACTGAAGCCATAATCAGTTTATTTCCAACAAATATTTCAAGAACTGAAGCCATGATCAGTTTATTTCCAACAATCATTTCAAGAACTGAATCCATGATCAGTTTATCTCCAACAATCATTTCAGAAATGAATCCATGATTAGTTTCTCTCCAACAGTCATCTCAGAGTTGAAGCCATGATCAGCTTATTTCCAGCAACTTTCGACGGAAGCCATGATCAGTTTATCCTCAACAGTCATCTAATCTGGGATAAATCCCCAAGAAGCTCTCCATGTCCTTCCTCAGAAGATCATCAGTTCAATACAGTTTATAAGTGTGACAAATTTGGTTTCAGTATATTTTCTTTCTAAGCAAATTTGGCAGAGTTCTTCATGTTGAGGAATCAAACTTCCAATCTTACCTTCACAAAAGAGTCAAACTCCATTGTCATAAATATCGGCATTACATGCATATATCATTCATATATCATGAATAATAAAATTCATACATAATGCATAACAAGAGTGTTTCATCCTCATTTTCATTTCCCGAGGTCTTGTTGCAGTTGCCATGTCACCTTGAGACCAAAGTCCAACTTACTTAGCACCTACCAAAACAGATGTCAGTTCAGTTGTTTCTCTCTTTCAACCAATGTTAATCTTGGGTATCATGTTTCCCCTTGCTGTCCAAAGCCAATATTGGATGCCATGATCTTTTGTTTCCTTACTACCACCTATCTCCATCAATAAACTGCAACTCACCTTCAACAACCCACCACCGTCCTAAATCATCCACCTCTGTTCTCCGAATCATCACCACCTTTCAACATCACCATCGTTCATCAAACCAACCTTGCACGCGTACCTCCCCTATTCATCCTCCGCCTGCTATTCCGCTTACATCTGAAAGCTGTAACGCCTCTATTCATCAGCACTCATCACGTCTTCCATGCACATCAACCATCATCATCAACTTCTCGTCGCCAGCAGACCACAATTGTGACGCAAACCCAAACTCATGGCTTCTGTTCAACACCCTTCGGCAAGTTCCGGTAAATATCGATATTACTTCGCTTTCGTTGTTTATGAAATCTCCATGCTGTTTGAATCTGAATTGTAGTTTGGATATTAGTTTCATATCATTTGTGTTAGCTCTAATGAATAAAGTTGCTACGAATTACCGCATCTGTTTGTTTGTACTGAATTGTATCAAGTTTTTTATTGTGTTATTGATTTGTGCTGAAATTATCATGCTGTGATACCTTGTGATTCAATCCTGCAAAAAAGAACTTTGATAATACGTCAAATTCGGTTGAGTTTTGAATTGGTGTTTAGGTTGAATGTACGACAAAATTTGAGAGTGTTTTAAGACTGTGATATTCTATTTGTAGTATACAAAGGTTCAATGGTATATATGAGTGAAGTTCTTGATGCTAATGTTTGTGTCAAGCTTGTATAAAAATTCTGGTTTGTTCTTGGTAAGTTGTGATGAAAGATTTGCTACTATTATGCTTCCCGGATTTGGTACGGTTGAGTTAGTTTATTTCAAAATCAATTTTCTATGTTTCGATTTTGGTTTGAATTATAGCATGAGTTATTTTCTTTTTTCTGTTTCATTTGTGAATTAAGAATCATGATTTTTTTAAAGTCCATTTCTCATGTTGCAATGTGAACTTTTTGTTTTCCGTTGTGGTTGAAATAGCGGTTGCTTTTGATACACTTGTGTAAATATTCATTTGTTCATGGGCATCATACAATTTCATTTTTATTCTATATTTTGTTATTACTAACATAGATTTTAGAGGCGTTCTCAAACCCTTACTCTTGATGACGCAGGGTCCATCTTTCCCACACCATGTGCACGTTAGTCGAGATTTCTATCCTAACAATGATGACTTGTCTCTTCGTTTAAAATTAATCAACAGACCAGTCTTTTCTAGCCAAACTATGTTGCTCTAACTTTCCCATTGCACGAGGGAATACGTAGGCACTAAGTCTTATGACCCAAGGCGAGCAACAAAAATAATAATAATAAACATTTCATTTTCTTTTACAAATACTCATTCATTCTTTTCCCTTTAGCAAGTAAACCTTTACATAACACTCCTCTTAAAAGAAACCAAACAAAGTGGATCCTTCAGAGTACCGTAGATGCTTAGGGTTCTAACACTTTCCCTTTGCATAACTGACCCTCATACCTTGATCTCTGATCTTTTATTTCATTGTGGATTTTGTTCTCTTTTTTCCCATTTCCCTTTGGAAATAATAGTGCCGTGGCGACTTCATTGTGTTGAGATAAGTCAATTGATGGCTTAATCTCAAATCTTTATCGCTACATTTCTTTTCCTATCATTACTGTCACATTTCGTTCATCTCTTTGCGTCTTTGCCGGTGCGCGTGCGACAATTTTGACCAAGGATTCAGACTCAAAAATTTTAAGGAAGATAATGTTAGTATGTAACTGCTCACAGGATGTAATAGCTTAGGTTTAATTTTCCGCACTTCACATTCCGCATATTATATTTTTAACTGTTAGTAATTATAGTTTGTATGGCAAGACTAATAACTGGACATAGATAACCCTAATCCAAGATTAAATAATTGTAACTAATACACTTTGCACACTTTCACCTCTAGGGTAACCTCTCTTGTTGCCTTACTAATATTGGTCATGTCCCTCGAAAGTGGGGATACTTTAGCAAAATACCATCGATTTAACAATATCATCATGGTCCCTTTTGAATACAGATCATAGTACCTCGATGACCCTCCGAGTTTCCTAAAAAATGATCTAGTCTGGTTGATGACCCTACGAGCGAAATAATGATAGTCCCTCTGATACAATTTCTAAAGTATCCTTACATGTTGTCTTTGATGACCATACGATTACCCTATGCTTGTCCCTTCACACCCAATAGATAGGATTACCTACTAATTAATGGTATGGATAATATTATCTCCAAAGGAGATGGAAAATAACAAGAAAGACTTTAGTGGGTAAGAAATCTTGAATGCTTACTCACAACCTTTTTCACAAACAAATACATTTTCACACTACACTTTCAAAACAATTATTTTCAAAAACACTTTGTATACATTCTTGAGGACCGACACAAGGATTATTACAAAGTTAGCCTTACATTGGCATTTCAAAATATTTTCAAACAAACCACACACACAGAGTAAGTTTTTAAAAGTGAGATAAGAAATTAAGAGCCCATAGATAACTACGGATGAAAAGGGTGCTAACACCTTCCCTTTTCATAACTTACCCCCCCGAACTCAAAAGCTATCAAAGGTTTTTCCTGTTCTTTTCACCTTTCCAAATTGTTGGATGAAAGAAAAGTCAGTGGCGACTCTTGCTAACCGCAATATTTGAGATAAAAATAAAAAGTCAGTTCTCCCACCGTATTACAAGGATTAAAATGAATGAGGTTTTCAAGTTTTATTGCATTATCAGGGTTATTGCTCTAATATCATATTATATGCCAAAAGGGAAATATTCACACACAAGGAAACAATTATAAACAAGATACAAAGAAAACAACATTTTAATATTAGTGGTTGATAAAATTGAAAATAAAGGTTGGTCTCATAAAATATTTAATCGTCGGCTAAAAAGAAAGATAAAACCAAAAGGTTTGAAAGCGAAAGGTATTGAAAACCAAAGGGGGACCTCATATGTTAATCATCAGCCGAAAAAAGTAAAACCAAAGGGTTTGAAAAAAGTGAATTTGAATTAAAAATTATAAAATTCTTAGGTTTGTTGTTCTTAGGTCATTGTCGGTCAAGACAACAACAACCTTAGAATAGGTGTAGGAGATTTGTTCAAGACAAAACCCTAGTGGAAAAAACTGAAGGTTTTCTTAGAAGATTGTTGATAGGGTTTCTATTCAAGACAAAAACCCTGAAATAAACCAAAAGTAATAAAAGGGTTTGTAAGAGAGAGATTGAAAAATTCTTTGTGAAATAGCAAGTTTGTGGATTTTGGTGGATTTTTCCTGGCCTCCTCTTTTTGTCAAAATTTAGGACTATTCATAGACTGAAAAATTAGTTTAGCACCTAGAAATTATCCAAAAATAAAAACCCCAAAAGTTATTTTTGTATTAAATCAAATATTTAAAAAATAAAAACTTGAATATTAAAATATTAATAAAAAAAGAAAAAGAAAATTATTAATAAATAACTAAAAAATGTTTTTTTTAATAATGACAAAACGAAAGGAAATTGAAATAGATAAAATACAAAATTTTGGAAGGTGGGATTTGAACACATAACCTCTCACTTGCAAGCCTTACTCCCTTACCAATTGTGATATGCCATTCTATTCGAGACAAAAAGGCATACAGAAGCATATGAAGGTGGGAAAATATTTTTCTTTTTCTAAAATACAAATAATTTAAAGTAAATTATTATATATTTTAAATAAGAAAAATAAATTACTGTTAAAACCAAATGTTAGTAAAACCAAAATATTTTAGGAAACCATGTTTAAAAATAATTTGAATATTTTAAAAATGGGGCGGGCAAATTTAGGATATGACAAACTGGTGACAAAATACATTAACGAGAGCTATGTATATGTCTGATGTGTATGCACGTATGCAATTTGAACTCTTTGCTTCAGAGAAGGTGTGAAAGTTTGTTGCTTACCAAGATATTCCGAAGTGGCATGTTTTCATCATGGTGGAGTGTATAGTAGAGTCACTGACCAAATCTGATGTGGTATATGGTGTGGATATCTTTCATATCTGCCTGTTATGATTTAGGATCCGCTTTTGCTTTTGTTGCTCAACCATTTATGAGATGGGAGTTCTATCTGCAGCGTGTACCTCTAAAGGAGGTTATAAAAGAAGGAAAGTGAGGAAATTTTTTCTTTGGTGAGTTGGTGGATGTGACTGAGTGCAAATACCTTGACGGGAGTTGGGTGTTTGTCTGATGTATTGCTGCAAAATTGAAGTCTGAACAAAGGATTGCATGGTCTCATATAACTTGTGCTTGTCTGCTTCTGATGATTTTATGGTGTTAAGAAAAAATGTCTTGACATTGTGTTAAGTTTGTTTTCTGAACCTGGATGAAGGTAGTAGACTTGGAATTCCGAGGGAAGCATTGGGTTTTGGAGCATGTGATTATGCCTCTGATCTATGTTCTATAATGTATTAGAGTTTCCCTTGAGTCTTATGAATGTCCTAAGAAATTGTGCTTGTTGTTTTCTGAGAGAAGTTTTTTTTTGTCTGCAGAAGTTGCAGAGCTCAAGAGGGAGTTGTATTACTGGGTGATGGCCAAAGTGATTAGGTTATGTGATAAGAATATGATGCCCTACATGATTTTGTAACATCATGCTTATTGGTGGCTATCATTGGAAGAGTCCTTGAATGTATATCTATGAGGACTTATAGCAATCACTGATATTATTAATGTTGTCAATAAATCCTTCATCATACCATCTATATCATGATATTTTATTGACTATTGTCAAGAAAAAGGGAATCTCTTTTTCTTTGAATTATTATTTGTTTGGAGGGAAACATGTTCCAAACATTGTTGTGATATCATCCCAGGTGAAAACCTTGCTGACTAGGGTAAGGATGTTGCTAATCCTATTGGATCAGATATTGAATATGCTTGTGTTGATGCTGATGAAGAAAAAAAGGGTGTCAGATAGTGTAAGATGATCATAATGCTTGTTGCGGAGGTGGCGTCTTCTACTATAAGAAGAGTTTGTGTGAATCTGGATATTATGGAGAAAGCTATCTAAATACAGTTGTTTAGGAGTATGTTATAAACTTCAAAACAAGTGTGCATGACTTCTTACCTATATAAAGAATCA